>CP053150.1:10000-1221615 GCA_014607495.2 Carposina sasakii
AATTTCGATCAAATTGGACTACGGACTCAGGAGATAGCAAATTTCCTGGTTGACAGCCGCCATATTGGCGGCCATCTTGGGTTTTTTAAACTGTAAAAACTCAGCCATCTTACGTCGTGGAAGAACGCGGTTTTGGATGAAGTGACAGACAGATCGAGCTCTTACTAATGTGAGGGGTTTTTCAACTCTACATAGAGCAATAAAATCGGACCTTATTTGGACACTCTATGATAGGTTTGAAGACACCAATAAAGCCTGTTCAAACCCCGGCTTTCTCCGACATCGGGGACCGAAACTGCGGGCTTTTCAATTTTGGCGGCCATATTGCGCCGCCATCTTGAAAACCTTTAAAGCCCGATATCTCCGGACCGGAACATCGCACAGCGTCGCGGTTTTCACCAAAGGATAAAGCAGATCAAGCTCCAAAAGGCTGACCGAAGATCGACTCTACATAGAGTCCAAAAATTTTGCCTCTACAAATTTTTCATGTTTTAATTTTAAATCTGTACCTCTATTGAGGCATATTGTTTTTGACCTCCTTGTGCAGCTTTCTGCCAAGGCTTTAGTTATAAGTTTGTATGATAAAGGGCTATTTACACCCTTATTCTGATTGCATCTGATTGTATACTCACTCCAAACGGGAAAATGATGCCAGGAGTGAGGACACCCGTGAAGCCAGCTGCTTCCCCGCGGGAATCAGGACCTGGATCGCAGCAGTCATCCTCAGGAAATGATACAGGGAAGGCAGGACCTTCTCTATTAAACCGGACCCGGACTTTACCGACGCCCACATCGATGGTGATATCCCCACTGGCCAGGACGCACTCTAGATCCCTTATTCTGGAGGCAAAGAGTCTAGTCCAAGGCGCCAATATGCAGCTGAATAGTGCCCGGAATCTCAAGACCGAGATTAAATTAGCCGTAGTTAAAGCAATAGATGGACTCTTCAAAATTATTAAGGAGGCTGAAGAGGAAAGAAGGACAAAAGTGGGGAAACAAAACATGGCGGAAAGGAAGGAGGATGTCAGAGAAAAGGGAATAAACCTATTAATGGAGAAAATGGAAGAACAAAAAGTACTTATGCAGGAAAATAATAGAAAAATGGAAGAAATGAAGAAGGCTCTAGAAGAGCAAAATAAGGAAATGGAAGGAGAAAGGAATGTAAATGGGAAGGAAGCAACCTACGCTAGCGTGGTTGTTAGTGGTGTAAAGAGACCTGTCACAGAACAGACGGCACTCCATTCCATCATAGTCGCCTCAAAAGACGAAAGAGAGACTGGAGAGGAGGTCCTAAACAAAATCAGGTCTACTGTGAAAGCAAAACAAACTGGACTTAGAGTGGAGTGGAGAAAGTGAGGAAAGGGAAGGACAGAAAAATTATAGGATGTCGAACAAAGGATGACAGGGAAGAGTTGCGCAGAACCTTGGAATCGGAAAGCGGCCTTTTTAAGGTGGAATGTGTCCGGAACAAGGACCCACTTGTAGTGCTAAAGAACCTCCTAAGCTACAATACTGACGAAGATATCCAAACAGCTATGAGACACCAAAACGCTTTTGTCCTAAGAGATCTAAGTGAGGACGAAACTAGAATTGCTGTTAAATATCGGAAGAAAACCAGGAACCCTCATGTCTCAAATGTTGTACTGCATGCAAGTGTCTCCGAAAATATGGCAGAGGCTGACAGAGGCTGGCGCGGTGTACATAGACCTGCAAAGAATTCGAGTAGAGGACCAGTCTCCACTGGTCCAGTGCTCCCTTTGCCTGGGATATGGACACGGGCGCCGTTTCTGTACAGAAAACGTCGAAAAATGTAGTCATTGTGGGGGGCCTCATATGAGAGAGAAATGCGAGGACTTACTAAGTGGAGTGGCTCCCACTTGCTGTAACTGTGTGCATGAAGGTATAGAGAGAGCAGCTCACAATGCATTTAGCCCTGAGTGCACGATACGAAAAAATGGGACTTTTTGGCAAGAGCAACAGTTGCTTACTGCTAAAGGCGCGACTGGAGTCGTAAAAGCGGCAAGTAATAGCTATAGCTGCACAAACATAATAGATCACTCAAAGCTCTTCATCGGAATTGTAACCAGAACTTATAATAAACCATTCAAGTATTCCTACAAAGGTGAGAGGATCCAGAAACTTGATTTTGCAACTATATTGTATATAATTAGACCTGTAAAATCGAAAGGCAAAAATGTGAGATACCGTAAGATAGTAGTCAGTATTATAATTTGCCCGGTTTCGTAAGAAACAGTTACAATTACTAATGATGGACTCTTAAAAAATCTGCGGCATCATACACATGAAGTTAGCAGCTCCTGTAGAAACGACCAAATACTTATAAAGAATTGGTCCCGATGTGAGTACACATATTCCTGTAAAAATATAAAGGTATGAAAGCACAATGTAAACATAGAGAAAGTAATAAAAATAAAATATGTAAATATAAAAATAAAATTGTTACCAGTATTATAGGTAGATGATAGAGATAAAACATGATATATAAAAGATGTTGAATAATATATATGTTTGTATATATATTAAAGCATCATCAAGTATAATGTAGATAGATGTTAAAATAGTAATAAGGTATAAATGTACAAAATGAGAAAATGTGCAAAAAAAAAAAAAAAAAAGAGAAACTTAAAAAAAAAAAAAAAAAGTGTGATAAGCGAATGAACAAATAAAAACTGAAAATTCAAAAAGAATAATGTAGAACTTAGAAATAAAACATGTAACATTTGTAACCTAGTAGATACGTAAAGCATGATATATAAATGATGTTGAATAATATATGTATATATATTTAAAAGCATCACCAAATATAATGTAAATAGATGTAAGAATAGCAAATTGGCTTAAATATAAAATAAGAGAAAATGTGCAAAAAAAAAGAGAGAAAAAAAGGAAAAAGAAAAAAAAAAATAAAAAAAAAAAAAAAACAGATATTTATATTAAAAAAAAAGGAAAAAAAAAAAAAAAAAAAAAAGTATAAATATAAGGTAAAAACTGATAAAAGAGAAAAAAAAAAAAAAAAAAAAAAAAAAAAGCACATATTATAGTATCTAAAATAGTCAGTAAAATATTTACAGAATAAGAAAATAAGAAATGTATAATTATAGCCTAAGGATAAATAAAGCAAAATAAGCTGCAGGTACACAATACATGACAGACCAGAATAAAATCATCCAGTCTCCCCATCCCTGATTCTCAAACAAGAGCAAATCTCTGATAAGAACTGACATAGTAATAAAGATAAAAATGAGGAATTCAGAATAAACAAATAGTATATATAGATTCCTAAAAATTAAACAATAGTAAAACTAGGAAAAATGATTTATAGATCAATTGTGATCACACAAATAAATAGTATAGGCACAGATAATACATGAGTAATATTAAGGACCTGCCCAATACATGTGCGAGCGGGGAAACAGCTAAAAAAAAAAAAAAAAAAAAAAAAAAAAACCTAACCTAACCTAACCTAACCTAACCTAACCTAACCTAACCTAACCTAACCTAACCTAACTAACCTAACCTAACCTAACCTAACCTAACCTAACCTAACCTAACCTAACCTAACCTAACCTAACCTAACCTAACCTAACCTAACCTAACCTAACCTAACCTAACCTAACCTAACCTAACCTAACCTAACCTAACCTAACCTAACCTAACCTAACCTAAACCTAACCTAACCTAACCTAACCTAACCTAACCTAACCTAAACCTAACCTAACCTAACCTAACCTAACCTAACCTAACCTAACCTAACCTAACCTAAACTAACCTAACCTAACCTAACCTAACCTAACCTAACCTAACCTAACCTAACCTAACCTAACCTAACCTAACCTAACCTAACCTACCTAACCTAACCTAACCTAACCTAACCTAACCTAACCTAACCTAACCTAACCTAACCTACCTAACCTAACCTAACCTAACCTAAACCTAACCTAACCTAACCTAACCTAACCTAACCAACCTAACCTAACCTAACCTAACCTAACCTAACCTAACCTAAACCTAACCTAACCTAACCTAACCTAACCTAACCTAACCTAACCTAACCTAAACCTAACCTAACCTAACCTAACCTAACCTAACCTAACTAACCTAACCTAACCTACCTAACCTAACCTAACCTAACCTAACCTAACCTAACCTAACCTAACCTAACCAACCTAACCTAACCTAACCTAACCTAACCTAACCTAACCTAACCTAACCTAAAACCTAACCTAACCTAACCTAACCTAACCTAACCTAACCTAACCTACCTAACCTAACCTAACCTAACTAACCTAACCTAAACCTAACCTAACCTAACCTAACCTAACCTAACCTAACCTAACCTAACCTAACCTAACCTAACTAACCTAACCTAACCTAACCTAACCTAACCTAACCTAACCTAACCTAAACCTAACCTAACCTAACCTAACCTAACCTAACCTAACCTAACCTAACCTAACCTACCTAACCTAACCTAACCTAACCTAACCTAACCTAACCTAACCTAACCTAACCTAACTAACCTAACCTAACCTAACCTAACCTAACCTAACCTAACCTAACCTAACCTAACCTAACCTAACCTAACCTAACCTAACCTAACCTAACCTAACCTAACCTAACCTAACCTAACCTAACCTAACCTAACCTAACCTAACCTAACCTAACCTAACCTAACCTAACCTAACCTACCTAACCTACCTAACCTAAAACCAGTAGCGCTGCCTCCCGTGACGCTGACACACGTGGAACAGCCGGCCGACATTCTTGCTGCGAAGCTCCGCGCAAAATAAATTCCGAAAAATAGGGAAAAGTGCGATTTTAGTGACTTTCTTGGTATCAAAAGACGCGCGCCGATAAGACCTATCTAGTGGCAGTTTTAAATTTTTCCAAAAGTTACTTTTTAAAGTGAAAAAGTGGAAAAAACCGACTTTTTAGGTTAAATTAAACTTTAAACCTCAACGCTGCTCGATTAGTCGCTGTGACATACTGGTTTTTTGTTACGGCCAGGAAGCCGCATTGGAGGTCCACCTTCTGGCAGAGTTTCAGATTTTTCAGGCTGAAGCTCGCCGAACGCGGGCCAAAAAAACAACTGCCACGTGGACACGAGGTCAGGGTTCCAGAGCCGTCCGACCTGAACTAAGGTTGGGGCCGCTTGACCCTCAAGAGGACAAGCCGACTGACACTTTCAGTTTGAAAATTGGACTAAATTTGACGCTACAGTGAACAATCAAAAACTGACAAAATTTTCAAAAAATTATATTTCATAAACGAGATCTGTGACGTATAGTGTTTTATAGTGCAAAGTGAAGAACTCATAGCGAGCTAGGTACCCTAAAAATTTGGACCCAAAATGGCAAGTAGTTTTTAAGTAGTGATTTTTTGAAATTTCGACCTTGACATGAGGTACCCATAGGAGGACCAAAATTAACTTTGTATATATGTGGAAAATTAGGACTATTTGCGGAAATAAAAATTCTCAAAAAATTTTTCAAAAATCGCAACATCTGGACGAACTGTAAGTGTTTTTGTGTGTAAATTTGTGTTTTTTGGACCTAAAAGGGAGGGGATAGACTCTAAAAATCCGTAGCCACGTTTTTCAGCGTCTACTTGTAAAGACCGATCGAACGAGCCCAATTTCGATCAAATTGGACTACGGACTCAGGAGATAGCAAATTTCCTGGTTGACAGCCGCCATATTGGCGGCCATCTTGGGTTTTTTAAACTGTAAAAACTCAGCCATCTTACGTCGTGGAAGAACGCGGTTTTGGATGAAGTGACAGACAGATCGAGCTCTTACTAATGTGAGGGGTTTTTCAACTCTACATAGAGCAATAAAATCGGACCTTATTTGGACACTCTATGATAGGTTTGAAGACACCAATAAAGCCTGTTCAAACCCCGGCTTTCTCCGACATCGGGGACCGAAACTGCGGGCTTTTCAATTTTGGCGGCCATATTGCGCCGCCATCTTGAAAACCTTTAAAGCCCGATATCTCCGGACCGGAACATCGCACAGCGTCGCGGTTTTCACCAAAGGATAAAGCAGATCAAGCTCCAAAAGGCTGACCGAAGATCGACTCTACATAGAGTCCAAAAATTTTGCCTCTACAAATTTTTCATGTTTTAATTTTAAATCTGTACCTCTATTGAGGCATATTGTTTTTGACCTCCTTGTGCAGCTTTCTGCCAAGGCTTTAGTTATAAGTTTGTATGATAAAGGGCTATTTACACCCTTATTTTGATTGCATCTGATTGTATACTCACTCCAAACGGGAAAATGATGCCAGGAGTGAGGACACCCGTGAAGCCAGCTGCTTCCCCGCGGGAATCAGGACCTGGATCGCAGCAGTCATCCTCAGGAAATGATACAGGGAAGGCAGGACCTTCTCTATTAAACCGGACCCGGACTTTACCGACGCCCACATCGATGGTGATATCCCCACTGGCCAGGACGCACTCTAGATCCCTTATTCTGGAGGCAAAGAGTCTAGTCCAAGGCGCCAATATGCAGCTGAATAGTGCCCGGAATCTCAAGACCGAGATTAAATTAGCCGTAGTTAAAGCAATAGATGGACTCTTCAAAATTATTAAGGAGGCTGAAGAGGAAAGAAGGACAAAAGTGGGGAAACAAAACATGGCGGAAAGGAAGGAGGATGTCAGAGAAAAGGGAATAAACCTATTAATGGAGAAAATGGAAGAACAAAAAGTACTTATGCAGGAAAATAATAGAAAAATGGAAGAAATGAAGAAGGCTCTAGAAGAGCAAAATAAGGAAATGGAAGGAGAAAGGAATGTAAATGGGAAGGAAGCAACCTACGCTAGCGTGGTTGTTAGTGGTGTAAAGAGACCTGTCACAGAACAGACGGCACTCCATTCCATCATAGTCGCCTCAAAAGACGAAAGAGAGACTGGAGAGGAGGTCCTAAACAAAATCAGGTCTACTGTGAAAGCAAAACAAACTGGACTTAGAGTGGAGAAAGTGAGGAAAGGGAAGGACAGAAAAATTATTATAGGATGTCGAACAAAGGATGACAGGGAAGAGTTGCGCAGAACCTTGGAATCGGAAAGCGGCCTTTTTAAGGTGGAATGTGTCCGGAACAAGGACCCACTTGTAGTGCTAAAGAACCTCCTAAGCTACAATACTGACGAAGATATCCAAACAGCTATGAGACACCAAAACGCTTTTGTCCTAAGAGATCTAAGTGAGGACGAAACTAGAATCGCTGTTAAATATCGGAAGAAAACCAGGAACCCTCATGTCTCAAATGTTGTACTGCAAGTGTCTCCGAAAATATGGCAGAGGCTGACAGAGGCTGGCGCGGTGTACATAGACCTGCAAAGAATTCGAGTAGAGGACCAGTCTCCACTGGTCCAGTGCTCCCTTTGCCTGGGATATGGACACGGGCGCCGTTTCTGTACAGAAAACGTCGAAAAATGTAGTCATTGTGGGGGGCCTCATATGAGAGAGAAATGCGAGGACTTACTAAGTGGAGTGGCTCCCACTTGCTGTAACTGTGTGCATGAAGGTATAGAGAGAGCAGCTCACAATGCATTTAGCCCTGAGTGCACGATACGAAAAAAATGGGACTTTTTGGCAAGAGCAACAGTTGCTTACTGCTAAAGGCGCGACTGGAGTCGTAAAAGCGGCAAGTAATAGCTATAGCTGCACAAACATAATAGATCACTCAAAGCTCTTCATCGGAATTGTAACCAGAACTTATAATAAACCATTCAAGTATTCCTACAAAGGTGAGAGGATCCAGAAACTTGATTTTGCAACTATATTGTATATAATTAGACCTGTAAAATCGAAAGGCAAAAATGTGAGATACCGTAAGATAGTAGTCAGTATTATAATTTGCCCGGTTTCGTAAGAAACAGTTACAATTACTAATGATGGACTCTTAAAAAATCTGCGGCATCATACACATGAAGTTAGCAGCTCCTGTAGAAACGACCAAATACTTATAAAGAATTGGTCCCGATGTGAGTACACATATTCCTGTAAAAATATAAAGGTATGAAAGCACAATGTAAACATAGAGAAAGTAATAAAAATAAAATATGTAAATATAAAAATAAAATTGTTACCAGTATTATAGGTAGATGATAGAGATAAAACATGATATATAAAAGATGTTGAATAATATATATGTTTGTATATATATTAAAGCATCATCAAGTATAATGTAGATAGATGTTAAAATAGTAATAAGGTATAAATGTACAAAATGAGAAAATGTGCAAAAAAAAAAAAAAAAAGAGAAACTTAAAAAAAAAAAAAAAAAGTGTGATAAGCGAATGAACAAATAAAAACTGAAAATTCAAAAAGAATAATGTAGAACTTAGAAATAAAACATGTAACACTTGTAACCTAGTAGATACGTAAAGCATGATATATAAATGATGTTGAATAATATATGTATATATATTTAAAAGCATCACCAAATATAATGTAAATAGATGTAAGAATAGCAAATTGGCTTAAATATAAAATAAGAGAAAATGTGCAAAAAAAAAGAGAGAAAAAAAGGAAAAAGAAAAAAAAAAATAAAAAAAAAAAAAAAAAACAGATATTTATATTAAAAAAAAAAGGAAAAAAAAAAAAAAAAAGTATAAATATAAGGTAAAAACTGATAAAAGAGAATAAAAAAAAATAAAAAAAAAAAAAAAAAAGCACATATTATAGTATCTAAAATAGTCAGTAAAATATTTACAGAATAAGAAAATAAGAAATGTATAATTATAGCCTAAGGATAAATAAAGCAAAATAAGCTGCAGGTACACAATACATGACAGACCAGAATAAAATCATCCAGTCTCCCCATCCCTGATTCTCAAACAAGAGCAAATCTCTGATAAGAACTGACATAGTAATAAAGATAAAAATGAGGAATTCAGAATAAACAAATAGTATATATAGATTCCTAAAAATTAAACAATAGTAAAACTAGGAAAAATGATTTATAGATCAATTGTGATCACACAAATAAATAGTATAGGCACAGATAATACATGAGTAATATTAAGGACCTGCCCAATACATGTGCGAGCGGGGAAACAGCTAAAAAAAAAAAAAAAAAAAAAAAAAAAAAAAAAAAAAAAAAAAAAAAAAAAAAACCTAACCTAACCTAACCTAACCTAACCTAACCTAACCTAACCTAACCTAACCTAACCTAACCTAACCTAACCTAACCTAACCTAACCTAACCTAACCTAACCTAACCTAACCTAACCTAACCTAACCTAACCTAACCTAACCTAACCTAAAACCTAACCTAACCTAACCTAACCTAACCTAACCTAACCTAACCTAACCTAACCTAACCTAACCTAACCTAACCTAACCTAACCTAACCTAACCTAACCTAACCTAACCTAACCTAACCTAACCTAAAACACTTCGTGAAACACATATATTATAGGAACACTGCAAGTAAACGACATCGCGTTCTAGATTTACTGCCTTGATTTGAATGCTGCCATCTAGTGAGCCAATGGGCGTAAGTACATAGGTAGGGAAGTATATAATGTACAGGGTGAAAGTGACAACCAGGCATATATTCATTATTGTAAGGTTTCATGTATTTATTGGGAATGTTGGTACTTTAGACTGGCAACATTATTTTTAAAAAGAAAACAAAATGTCAGTTGTTAAAGCGCGGGAACTCAGCGAGTGGTTCTTTCGAGAAGTCGAAGTGAGCGGACGTAGTTTTGTCTAGAGTCTAGATTATACATAATAATATAATAAAGCGTTATATTACACTGCAGTGTGATTGTTTTACTGAGAAATTTACATCTCAGAAGCGGGAAGCTGAACAAAAACTGTAAGTACACGCCTAAAATTTACTACTACTTAAACAGTAATGATTTATGATCTTCAATAATTAGTTATTATGATAAGTAATAAATTGGGGAATAGATTAAAGAAGAACTGATGATAAAAAAAAAAAATAATAAAAATGCATACGGCAGGATACCCAGCGGGTAGGGTATTATAAAGGGACCAAAAATTTCGTTATTTTTCGCCTCAGACGCACCGTTCTCTAGATATGTACTTCCTTCGTTTTTTTTTTCCTTGTGTAAATTATAAACTAACCGAACCATTACTAATGCAAACAATTTCATTATAACGAGTTTCAGGAAATGGATAGAGGGGATAGTCGTGAACGAAGCCTGAAAACCCCGCAGCGACATAGCTCGCACTCCCGGCGCAGCCGCAGTTCCAGTCGTAGACGGGACAGTACACGACGCCGCAGCCGCAGCCATAGTCGCCGTTTACTGGAACGTGAACAGGCGCTCAGAGGTGAACAGGAGCGGGTCCGGCTGTTGGAGCTTGACCTACAAAGGGAACGAGATGAGGCGCAACGCCGGCAGCGGAGCCAGCGAAGACGCGAGTCACGTGATAGTACGAAGGATCTGCCTGAACATAATCTAAGGTCACGTAGTCCTTCTTTTACTACTAAAGACGTCGTACAAATCATAAAAACTATCAAAGATATCCTCCCATCGCAGCCGTCAAGCCAAAGCACGCAGTCTACTAACAGAGGGTTAGACAACAAAAATATTATCCCAGAATTTGACCCCGCGGTCAAAAACCAACGTATGGATACCTGGCTCAAGAAGGTTAATGAGTGCGCTAAGGTCTACGGCTGGGATGAGAAGACCATAGTTCATTTCGCTATGCAGAAACTGTCAGGGTTAGCAAAGACTTGGTACGAAAGCTTGAGTACTATATTATATACTTGGGAAGAATGGCAACGCAAGTTGATCAACGCTTTTCCTTGCGAGCAAAATTATGGGCAAATGCTTGAAGACATGCTTAGGCGTAAGAGTAGGGTCAATGAGCCGATTCAAAATTACTTTTATGAAAAGCTAGCGCTCCTCAATCAATGCGAGATAACGGGTAGGCGAGCGGTAGATTGCATTATCCACGGCATAGTCGACAGGACTATGAGGTCCAGTGCCCTAGCTTTGCGGTGCGATGATCCTGATCAGTTGTTGAAGTTCCTTCTTAGTAATAATAAGGAACTTTATACACTGTCTCCGTTTCCCAGGGATAGGAACTCTAGCGGGGCCGATGATAAATCCAGTAATCGGGTTAGCTCCAAACTGAACCCTGGCTTATACTGCTACAACTGTAAAGAAAAGGGGCACCCGTTTTCAAGATGCCCCAAGCCCGTAATTAAATGCAGTATTTGTAGTAAGATTGGGCATAAGTCCGAATTATGTCGTTTTAAGTCGGATGCAGGAACAATGAAGGCTAATCCAGTGGCTAAAACCATGTGTATAATCAGTACAAAACCAGCTAATAAATTCATAAAGGAAGTAAAGGTAGAAGGTGTGCCACTGGAAGCGTTCATTGATCTTGGCAGCGAAGTTACCTTAATCGCACAGGCTAGCTTCGAAAAACTTGGTCTTAGTCACAATCATATACCGTCAATAATGAAGGGATTTGGCAATAACATAGTACATTCCGTAGGGTCGGCCACTGTAAATTTATCAATTGATGATGTGGAAGCTACCGTTTCATGTCGCATAGTAGAAGATCAGTACCTTGAAAAACCATTGCTTATTGGTCAGAGCTACACGGAGCAACCTCATATAGTCATCTACAAAGACGCGGACAGGCTTCAATTTATTAACGTCGGTAACGAAATGCCCGATTACGATCTAGATGAGGATAACGAGCAACAGGCAAGAGTGAGGTTGCTGACAAATTGTAAACTTTACGGGATTGCCAGCGTCAGAGCTGGGGTGGAGACTATGCTTACTGGTAATATAATAATTAATACTAAGGTTGTAGGGAAGCCAGGTGGGCAGTACATTGTCGGTGGCGGACTTTACAAAGTAATTAATAGCTCGTTCTTCATTACCATAACGCCGTGTGTAGTACCGTGCTGCCTCCAAAAAAACTTCGTGATCTCGCGCTGAGAAAATAGAATCGGTTTATAGTATAAATGCTAGTAATGTTAATAGTCCGTACATATATACGGAAGAAGTTCCTCTAACTACACATGGGCTTGACGAGAACGCGATACAGTTAGGCGAATCGGTTTGTGACGGAGATAAAGCGAAGCTCCTAGAATTACTTCGGCGCCACGGGCAATGTTTTGCTCGCGATTTGGCTGGTCTAGGCTGTACGAATGTCACGGAGATGAATATAGAGTTAAGTAGCCAGCGACCGGTAATCTACAGGCCGTACCGTCTCTCTTATCACGAGCGCGAGAAGGTTAGGGAAATGGTTGACGAAATGCTACAAGCGGGAATTATTAGAGAGTCTACGTCTAGTTACGCGAGCCCAATAATTCTCGTGCGTAAAAAAAACGGAAATATACGATTATGCGTAGACTACCGGCTACTCAACTCCGTAACTGTGAAAGAGAGATACCCCATTCCCATCATAGAAGACGAGATAGCGAGACTTTCTGGGCAGGCATGGTTTATCACACTTGATCTAATGTCAGGGTATTATCAGGTCCCAATAGCGGAAGCTAGCAAACATGTTACTGCGTTCGTCACGCCTGACGGCCAATACGAATATAATCGTATGCCGTTTGGTTTGGCGAACGCACCAGCCGTTTTCCAAAGGATGATGAACGATGTCCTGGGACCAGTTCGGTTTAATAAAGCTACCGTCTACCTAGATGACGTGTTGATCTATGGAAAGACCCCGGCTGAATGTATAGATCGCTTGAAGGAAGTTCTAGTACGGGTAGAAAATGCCAATCTCAAGTTGAATTTGTCAAAATGCAGTTTCTTGCAAAATAAGATTGACTACTTGGGGTACGAAATTAGCTCAGCCGGCATGCAGCCAGGGACAGCCAAAATACAGAGCGTGATTGATTTCCCTCCACCAAAGAACGTACATGGCGTCCGCCAATTCTTAGGGCTCGTAAGCTACTTCAGGAAGTTTATTCGGTCATTTGCTGAACTAGCTCACCCGCTTACGAAGCTACTCAAAAAGAATACTGTATGGAAATGGACAGCGGAACAGGAAAGCTCTTTTAAGACCCTTAAGTCTAAGTTAGTAGAGAGACCGGTTTTAGCTCTATATGATCCCCTAGCCGAGACTGAACTCCATGCCGACGCGAGCCGGTTAGGTTAGGTTGGGGCGATATTACTTCAACGCGCGCAAGGGAACGTAACTCCGTTCCACCCGGTTGCGTACTACAGCCGCCAGACATCTCCCGAGGAGAAAATTTTTCACTCGTATGAGTTAGAGACTCTGGCGGTTATTTGCGCTCTTAAGAAATTCCGAGTGTACCTCTTGGGCAAATATGCTTATAAATAAATAAATAAATAAATAAATAAATAAATAGTCATACAAACCTTTGTTTAGTCCCCCAAGCGACAAAGCCCCAGCCGTATCTGGGGTGCACTGGTCGCGTAGGTTTAAACCATTCTGTTGTGCGCCTTCAGCGCACGCCAAGTAGTCCGGTGAAGATGACAAAGCCCTTCAGGCTAACATCAGTGTATCATAAAAAAAAAACATAATCAGGGTTGATTATTATTCTATCTTTGTAAGGGGAAACTGCCTAATTGAAAATTAAATATCTGAATGTTTTTTATTTATTTTATACTTATTTTTTTTTGTTATGAGTACCTAGCTACTAATAGGTACATACGCTTCAAGA
This sequence comes from Carposina sasakii, assembly GCA_014607495.2. Taxonomy (NCBI): domain Eukaryota; kingdom Metazoa; phylum Arthropoda; class Insecta; order Lepidoptera; family Carposinidae; genus Carposina; species Carposina sasakii. Next base: position 23,659 of record CP053150.1, read on the forward strand.
AACATGCTCGGCAGCATTTTTGTCTTGCTGCTGTCTAAAAACTTATATGAGAGAATGGTTGATACGCAACTTTCAATCGATATAGATCTTAAACGGTTGGTCGAATCGAAAAATGTTGAGAGAAACCTAATAATTAATTTTAAATACCTTTTCAACGATACACCACTCGATATAGTTTGTCGACTTTAATTTTTTTTTTTTTTCATTTTCACAAAATGGCGTCCAGTAGTCGCCATATTGGATTTTCACTAACGTCATGTCTTTAGTTACACTCCCCGGAGTAAGAGGAATCGATTGACGTATGAGTCATAAAAATCGGTAGAGGCGTTTGGTCTGTGTAGTGCTTAAAAGGAACATTACATACATAATACCACTCCACTGTTAAACACAATACCACTCCACTGTTAAACACAATACCACTCCTTTGCGTCGTGCAGTCGGGTAAAAATAATAAATCAGTTCGATGGTTTTATCTTATTTTATATTTATTTATTCATTATGGTTTCACTAGTCTAACTCGTGTTTATGTTACACCTTCGAAACGTAAACTTTTATCTACATATTTTACATAAATTATGCTCTTCCACCCGTCCGCACGGCTACACGTCGAGCTGCAGGCTGGAGTCCCAGGCGCGTGCGTTGACCTGCTTGAGCGTGGCGCGCAGCGCGGCGCCCGGGCCCAGCGCCAGCGTCAGCGGCTGCGGCGCGGCGCGAGCGCGCGCGTACAGCGCGTGCAGCACCTGCTCCCAGCGCACCGGCGCCGTCACGCCCGCCGCCAGCGTGCGCGCGGTCTGCGCCGGAGCCGCGCCGTACGGCCGCGCGTCCACGCCGCTCAGCACGCGCAGCGCGGGCGCGCGCAGCTCGGCGTGGCGCAGCGCCTCGCGCACGGCGTCGCGCGCCGCGCGCCATGAGCGGCGTGTGGAAGGCGCCCGCCACGGCCACGCGCGCCGCGCGCCGCACGCCCAGCGCCCGGCCCGCGCGCTCCACCTCGCGCAGCGCCTCCTCGTCGCCCGCGAGCACCTTGCAGCCCGGGTACAGGTAGTTGGCGACGGCGCACACGGGCTCGGCCACGCCGCGCGCCTCGGCCGCCGCGCGCGCACGCGCCAGCAGCTCGGGCAGGCGCGCGTCGGGCGCGAGCCACACTGTCAGCATGCCGCCCGCGCGCTCGCGGCTGGCGGCGGCCATGGCGGCGCTGCGCACGGCCGCGAGGCGCAGCGCGGCGTGCAGCGGCAGCGCGTCGGCGAACACGAGCGCGGTGAGCTCGCCCAGCGAGAAGCCGGCGGCGGCGCGCACGCGGGCCAGCGCGGCCGGCCGGGCGGCGCGCGCGCTGGCCGCCGCCGCCAGAGACGTCACCAGCACGCACGTCTGACAACGCTCCGCCAGCTCGTCCTCGGGGCCCTCCGTGCACACTCGCCACACGTCCCAACTGAAAACCCACATCATGTTCTGAGTTGCACCTGAGTGAATAAATTAAACCAATAGGCATATCCAGTTGTGAAATCTATACATATAATAAAAATGTAATGGATCACTGTCTGTACAAGGAAGATATGTGAGAAAAAATATTATAGGAGACCTTTATCAACGCAATATTACCTAAAAAAATGATTATTGGATTTTTTGTTTGTTTGTCGATTTGTCTGTTTGTAGGTTTGTCTGTGTGTTTATGCAAGCTAATCTTAGAAACGGCTGGTCCAATTTCGATGCAGTTTTCAGGAATATATTGTAACAGTTCCCACTTAACATATAGGCTACTTTTTATCCTGGGAAAATGTTTTGATCCTGGATAATTTCGACATTTTGTTTTTTCTGTAGTCCATGCGTACAGAGTCACATTCGTCCAAGACATAAAAAGACTAAAACCCAGGGTTTAAAATTATCAAGATATTTTTTTTTTTTTATATTTATCTTAATAGCTGGTTTTCCATTTAACTTCTTGAATTATTTTTATTTATAGGTATATGATTATATTGTGTTTATCCCAATGAGGGTCTTAGTTTTTCAGCATTATTAAATAAACAGCAAAGGATAATTGTGAGAAATATGGTATTTAATTCAAAGCTTGTTTTTATAGTGTGAAATTAAAGTAAGAAAGTATGTAAAGAAAAGAAATTCACACTTCATTCATCACAGACACATGTTTTGTTTAATGTCTAGCACATTTGGATAATCAAATGATTAACTTAGATTTTTTTTTGTGTTGGATTTTTATAATTATCAAGGTATATTTATCAAGATAATTATCGTGATGTTTGAACCCTGCTAAAAACTAACTCTTCCACATAAGAAGCCATTCATTTATTACCTAAGACAATTTAGAGGGTAAGGGGGGTCGACCATGTCTTATTTTTCTGTCAAAGGGGTTGACTTATTCTTATATATTTTCTTATAATTATAATACGGAGAGGGCATTCAAAACTAGCAAAGATAGTCTTATCTGATAAATGAATGGTGCCTAAAAGCCTAAGAACCAATTTTGATAAAACTTAGCAGTTATACATATACTTTATGAGGGTAACTATAGACTACATAGCTCAGTGGAACAGGTCTGTCCTCAGTGAACATGAAGCAGTTCTCACCCGACAACCTCCGAGGCGAAGTCATACAGGTCTCGCACCTCCGGCTCGCCGGCCAGGCGCTTGCCCATGCCCACGAACTGCGAGCCCTGTCCCGGGAACAGCAGCACGGTGGCTTCCTGCGGCGCGACGGCCGGAAACGCGGCGCGCGGCGCGCGGTCCGAGTCCCTGGGCTCGCGCCACGCGTACGGCTGTGTGGCCCACTGCAGCGGCCCGGTGACGGCCGGCGCCTCGCCGAACTCGCTGGCGTCGTCCAGCAGGCGCCGCAGCGGGCTGTCTTCAGGGGCGCGCGAGCTGCGCCAGCGCCTTGCGCCGCCCCACAACGTCCGAGCTGAAGATCTCATTCTGTCCGTCGGGATATTCCACCATCGGATACCTATACGCTAATAAACTCTATCCTCAAACTTTTTCGTTAAAACGCTCTCAGAACTGCTAACCTTAAATTAACTAACTGAAATAAAACTGACTAAATATTCGCTATTTAGCACTTGTCTGATACGTCCGGACATGTATGAATAAACGAGATGTTTCCGATAAATAATAATATACCTCAAATTCGTTCGTCGTCGTAAAAATAGTAAACAATAAGATAACCTAACTTTTGTTTTTTTTTATTTGGTTTATTCCGAAGGAAAAGCAAAAGACAAGACACGACTAGATACAAGGCTCGCACGGTTCATTCAGTCGGATTGACCGTGCGTACCTCTATAGCCCGGTATACACGGCAACGATAAAACTGCGCAAACGAACTGTTCATTTGTGCAGTTTATCGAACGTAGGTAGTGCGTCCACATATCTACGATATCTGCGTCGATTGGTCAGTTCCCAGCAGAAACTCAGACGAAATACACGTCATTCGCGATGGAAGATGATGAAGTGCTTGCGCTAGTCTGGCTTATTTTGTGCAAAAAGAGAAGAAAATCACGTAGTGTGTGGTGTAAAGATTGGCTTCTTCCGCTACAATCTTCTTGCGACATGTTTTAACGTGCGCCGACGCGTCCGCCTACACCAACCCTTGCGAAAGAACTGAATGATTGGCCCGACTTCCGTATACACACTACGATAAAACTGTGCAAACGCGATCGACAACGATTTATCGAATAGATTTTGAACCTTGCTCCGATGGCTTGCACCAACCAAAAAAACTGCACCGATTTTTGTCCATACGTTCGATAAAACTGCGCAAATGAACTGCACAGTTCATTTGCGCAGTTTTATCGTTGCCGTGTATACCGGGCTTATGCGGCCGTGCGGTAGACGAGCCAAAAACTAAGTAGGTACCATAGAAAGTAGGTACCTAGTCTGTGGCCAAAATGCACCCAAAATGTAAGTACGCGAGCGCTGCGTTCGGGATGACGTCATTAGGTTTTTTCCGTTCTTACATACAACCCGAACGCACTAAACCGGATGTCAGGTTTTTTTCGTTCTGAAAAATAAAAACAGTGTACATTCAGATTTCCAAATCTGAATTCCTGATCAGAAAACCGTATCAAGAAATGGGAGGTATGCGGCCTGCCTTATGTTCAACTTTCAAAACGATTTCTATGAATGTGTGTAAGATCTAAAAAACAGGTGTAATCTTAGATTACAATATACTCTTAGTGTAAATTATCTAAGGGTGTAATCTTCTGTTGCTTGTATAACTTTAAAATAATTTTATTGTAAGGAGACCAAAAGGACAGTGCGGTAGGACTAATTTATCCACGGGCTTGCGACCCGCGTTTTTGGCCCATGGCATTTTTTGCGAGGGCTGAATGATCAGTTTTTTTGTGAAGAATTTTAATTTAAATAATCTAAATGTCACAAAAAATTGACATTGACGGCACAGACTAAGTAGTGATGCTAATTGACGGGCTGTTTTTGCTGAGTGGCTGGCTGAGAATTTTATTTTAACAACAGTTTCTTCATAAAAGGAAGTTATTATCATATTTACCGTGTAAATTCTTGTCTTCGGACAAACCCTACAGCTGTTATCAATTTAAGGAATAAAGTGTTATTAACCCGAAGGTAGGACACGTTTTGCATTGTTAATTGTCTAGGTTCTGTGAAACATATGTCTAAAACATAATTGATTTATTACACGAACAAATTGATGACCGTGGCCCAATAAAAGCGTTTTAAAATATGCACCCCTCTATGATTCTGTAGTTGCGCACAGATTTACCAGATGGGCTTAAATTTAATTGTTTTTACCACAGTTCGACCAGGTATTTATTTAGCAATTTTTATTGATATGTGCTGCAAAATAATTCCAGATGGCTCGTGGTCAACAAAAGATCCAGTCGCAGGCAAAGGCTGCAGAAAAGCAGTCTAAAATAAAGAAACAACAAGGGCATAGTGCCACTGATCAGAAGAAGGCTGCTCAAAAAGCACTTGTGCATGTATGTGCGGTCTGTAAGGTTGGTATTAACTATTACTACCTAGTGTTGTTCTCAATAAAACAAAACTTAATGTACTTACAAATATTTACAAATTATGTACATTCTGTATTGTTGTGTTATTAGACACGTACCTGACAGGTATTTTATAATTTATTTGCAGGCCCAGATGCCAGACCCTAAAACATATAAGCAACATTTTGAAAACAAGCACCCCAAGAATGATCTACCTGAAGACCTAAAAGCTATCTAACACACACTTCTTCATAAATAGACATAACATTACCTACAATTTAATTCTTAAAAATACTTCTTTAATTTTTTTCTGCATTTGTTATTTTTGTATTACATGAAATTAAAAATGATGGGTTGTCTGATAATGCTTCTAGACTAGAACTCAATCAAAGATCTTTCGAGAATGTTGTGGGTATTTAAAAGTATTATAAGTAAGATAAAATTCACAAAACTCAGTGCAACAATTTTTTAAAGATTTGTAGATACATACATTGAAGATTGGTATGATATCTATAGAAAGTGGTCACAATTTATTGAATTACCCAATAAATGCTCTTTACAAAGTTATTTGAGAGTGTAATAGAATGCTGAAGTAGACAGAACTCAGGATCTTTCGAGAATTGTGGAAAGTATTATGTAAGCTGCAAATCTCCTAAAGATTATATGATATCTCACATTGACCCCTCTTTACAAAGTTATTGTTTTAATTGGCCAATATTTAAATTGGTTTATGCTTATATTTAAAATAGCATTAAAACAGAGTGTGCTGTCTGTGGTGGCTCTAATAGGTATTTAAAATCTGAATATCTCTAACTGTATATCTACATTCTAAGTAGCATAAAATATACAAACTTTTTATTATCCATTTTACTTTATTTTTATTGATCACAGATTAAAGTTATCTTAATAATTAAAACATTTAACTGGAAAGACAATACCACTTCCTTTGCATTACATAATATAAGCGTGGCTAAGTGTAGACACAATCTATACACTGCCCATATGCCTCTTCTTAGAAATTGAACATCAATCTGCGTTCATCCATCATTAAGTGTAGGCACAATATGGCCGGCTACCTATAACCACCTTCATTTTATACCCGTATAGAACTAATAAGTGTTTTGTTGATTATAAATACATACTTATTTAAAATTTTCGCTGTCTGCATCGCGTTAATGGAGTCCTGCCTACGCGATAGCAGACTACGATTAATAAATTAAATTGTTTAACGATCGACGCACGAAGATAGCCGGCAAAGATGACGGCTCACATCTTCTCGTAGGTCTCGACGTGGTCGCACAGCTCGCAGGCGCGCGAGTACGTGTCGGACGCGGCGTCGTGCGCCTCGGGTCCGAAGCGGTGCGCGTGCGCCGCGCGCGCCGGCAGCAGCGTGGAAGCGCGCGCGGCCAGGCGCAGCGCGCGCAGGCGCCGCCGCCCCGCCGACACGCGCGCGCGCCCCGAGCGCTCGGCGCGGCGCGCGCGCTCAGCCTCCAGCGCCTCCTCGCTGCCCCACACGTCGAGCGCGCGCCGCTCCACCTGCGCCAGCAGGTACAGGCGCATGGCGTGGCCGCGCCGGTGCGGGTTGGGCCGCGCCAGCGCGCGCAGTGGCGGCGGGCGCGCGTCCAGGTCGGCGTCCTGCAGCAGGTACAGGCGCTTGGCCTCGGTGCGCGGCAGCAGCGCGTGCGCCTCGGGCTCGCGGCACGCGTCGCACACGCGCTCGCCGAACGCTTCGAGCAGCTCGGAGCGCGGGAAGCGCTCGCCGCACGTCCGGCACTCGGGCCAGGCGGCGCGCGCGGGCGGCGGCGCGGGCGACTGCGGCCGCACGCGCACCGCCTCGGCCGTCGCCGGCAGCAGGAAGCCACCGCCGCCGTCGCGCTCCGCCCTGCACACAGCGGAACACGCGCTTTAGGAGCACTTTCGCACCGAAAAACCGCCTACCAATGGCGGAACGATAACTGTTTTGTTTAAATTAGTGACGCCCCACATTGAGAGTAGGTATACGTTAACCTGTAGACACTAAAATAAAATATGATCGACAAATGAACACGCACGTGTTGTCGGGCGCGATCGGTCTGGCGGCGCGCAGCGCGCGCGCTCTCTGCCGCTGCCGCTCGGCGCGCGCGCGCTGCGCCGCCGTCAGCCCCGCCTGCCCCTCGCCCGCCGCCTGCCCCTCACCCTCACCCCCCGACTGCCCCTCGTCGGCTGCCATCAGATCTGTGTAGCTCTTGCCGGTCGATACAAGCGCCGCCATCTGTTTGTGTGTATAAACTAGGGTTATGGTAGTTGAATCGTCTATGTATCAGAAACTAACATAATATTAAGCATCATGCTTAAACATAAACTTAACCTTAGTCAGGTCTGTCCCTCACTATCTTTAACATAAATGGCTGAGAGAGAAAGTGACAGAGAGGACTAATTTTTGTGTTTAGTTTTTAGTGATGGCCAGGATCTACCATATTGATTGATGATTCTCAAAACTTAAAAGTAGCTTGAAATTCAAATAATTTATCTATACATATAATAAATATGTAACGGATTGCTGTCTGTACATGAAAGATATATGAGAAAATATATTATAGACCTTTATCAACGTTATAGTACCCAAAAGAATGGTTTTTGGAATTTTATCAGTTTGTCTGTGCGTTTGTGAATGCTAATCTCAGAAAAGGCTGAACCGATTTCGATGCAGTTTTCAGGAATATATTGTGACAGGCCCCACTTAACATATAGGCTACTAATCTTATTTTTTGAGAATCATCTTATTTAAAAAAATATATTTTTAGGTCATTATCTAAGGGCTAATTAAAACGAAGTAAACTTTTTTTTTCTGAAAATATGAAAAAAAATTTGGAAAATTTTGTATTTTCCTGCGATTATGTCAACCCTTCTCTTAACATATTTCTAGTACTGAGATGTAACCTACCTATGTTCAATGTGTGGTTTTGCTTGTATGTATAGGTACCGGTATAGATATGTACAGAAGTACTATGTCCGGTTTGCAACTAATCCAGATGAGGGCATTACAGATAGTAAAAGCTGATTTGTGAACCGCCCCCTGATTACATAAAAGCAATAGCAAAGCGATAGCGAAAATTGTACAATATTCACCTTGAAATGTCAAAGTTCCTTTGAAATTCATTTTACATAATACGAATTTGACAATCAGCGATTTTTGTACAATTTTCGCTATCGCTTTGCTTTTGCTAGTTAGGTAATAAGGGGTCTGGTGTGCATTCTCACATCCTATGACTAAAACTGACAAACCAAAGAAACACACTATAGATAACATCAGAATCATACATAGCCGGTCAAGGTCTCACAAAAGACACTGAGAAAAGTTATCAATGTTTTTAACTTAACTTTAAAAAATAATTTATAATGTATGTAGTGACCTGACCAGCCTTGATGAGAGGATGAAATCAACATTTTTAACAATTAAATCAGACTGCGATACACAAGTAACGTTTTACATAGTTTACGATGGTCAAAATACAGATTCTAACAAAAATGAAACTTACTATACCCTCACCCGTAGCCCTCTCCAATCATTGGCGACAACGGAAATACAATTTCACAATGGTAGCTCTCGTTAGAGAGTAAGTATATTCTTTGCAATGGTAGTGATCTGCAGGCATGTAGGTAGTGGAAACAGTCTGGCTCCGTAAATCATATTGTATTATAAAAGAAAATATTTATAAAGGTACAACTAATGGGATGGAAAACATTCAAAGATCACGGAGCCAATCAGGGGGGGGACAGTTATTTAGAGCTGTCAATTTTTTTTCAATGTATCACCATCTTAACTATGGCGCGGAACTAAAATTACGTTGTTCATTTCTACATACACTCAATAGATAGCATCACAATCGCATATTGTCCATATCATAGAACGGTTCCTGTGCCTGATTTTAAAACTAACATTTTTTGTATGCTGTGAAACAGAAAATGTCGTCATACACATAGTAACTAGCGCATCATCCATCGGACATATACAGTGAAACGCAATTTCTGCTCCATCGTTACCCTAATATCGCCATTTTTTATTTTGGTAGGAACTTGTAAACCATTCTAAAATTGCTACTTATAGTTTATCTGTATATGATTTCAATAACAATAAAGTTTTCGTAACTTTTCTGACCTTAAAATCTACGATCATTATATTTTTCTAATGCATTTTTTTTAAACATTCATTTTGTATTTCTTATTCAAGTAGAAATAGTATAATGAAATCGCCTAATACTGGCAACTATAAAAACGCCATATTATTTTTTTACATTACCCTAATATCGTCATATTTTTATTTTAGTAGAAAGGGCTAAACCATTCCGATATTACTACTTATAGTTTATCTGTATATCATTATAATGAAAATTAAGTTTTCGTAACTTTTCTAAAATTATTTATAGATAATTCTTTTTTATATTCATCTCTCATTTCTAATTCAAGTAGAAATAAAAAGAGTCAGTAGAATAAAATTCGCTAATAATGGCAACTTTATAAAGCAAATATTTTTTTGTAGGGATGCCATTCTTTCCGACAAAGAGCGATTTTTAAATCGATTAGAATCGTAACCTGATAAATGGATTCACAAAAAGAGGTCTAAAAACCTTTTTTTTTTAAGTTTGTATTTACAATGTATTATTGTTACCAACTGCCCTCTCTCCCGAGCCTGGTCCTAGCAGTAGAGTATAAAAGTGAACGCGCCCCTGCTTACGCTCACTTTGCTGCCGGATTTCGAACGTGTCGGACGTGTGGTTGTTGGCTATTTGATGTTGTAGATTCTTATTAGTTTTTCTGATTGTGAGGTTGTTTAAGTTAAGTGTTAGATTAATTGATTTCATAAGTAGTTCTAAATTGTAGAGAACTGTTAATTTTGAAGATAAAACTGATTAGGCTTTGTAACCGTCTTATTTTTTTAAAATTAGCCCGTCTGCTGGTTTTTAAGATCAGAAGTGGGATGGTAATTACCACGCGTTAGGCCGCTTATGTAGCTATCCTTGCAAACTGTAAAAAGTGTCGATTGTTGTAAGTATTGTTCTCTTTGTTTTGTAGTTTTTGTGTGATTTTTGGTAAGTACCCACATTTTTGTTTTAAGTGAATTTTTCATTATGTCTGAACGTGTAACTAAAAATGTTAGTAACTGACAATATGAAACGCGTAAGCGTCATAAAGAGAACGATTCTCGCAACTATCGTGATTCCTATGACCGTGATTGTGATAGACAGTCTAGGCATCGTAGCTCTTAGACGTGTTCGCGTTCTCCGAGGCGTCGACATGATAGTCGTTCACGTCGTCGCGATCGCCGTAATTGTTCGTTCGAACGTAGTCGTAGTCCGCATCGCGAGCCACTTTCTAGTATTCTTGCGAGAATGAAGAAGAAGAAGAAAAGGCGCTTGAGGGGCAAATGCCAGTTTCAACTACTCCAACTGCTAGTTAACAGTCGCGCAGAGACCAATGTCATACCCCTCCGCCTCAGAGTACGCCACGCGAAACTGATTATTGCGCATCGCTTAAAAGTAAGACGGTTCCAAATACGGCGACAAAATTTGTTAAGACTTGCAGTTACTGTAAAAAGACTGGGTATCTTGTGGACAACTGTTTTACAAAACAACGAGTTTAAAAGCTGGTGGTAAACAATCTACCGATGTAAATTTTTGTTCGGAATTGAATCCCAGTATAAAAACGTAATTGATAGTGGCTCTGATATTTCTTTAGTATCTGAATCAGTTTTAAAGTATGTAAGGCTCCATAAAAAGCCAACTTATAGATTGATGCGTGGTCTGGGAAGTCAGGAAGTAGAATGTACTTCGTTCGTTACTACCATTATTGAATCTCCCGAAATATCTTTGGAAATAGATCTTTACATTATACCCTCCGATTGTATTAATGCTCCAATTTTAATAGGCACCTATGTATCAAATAGAAAAGGTGTAACTTATATTCGATCTAACGACTGTCAACGTTTAACTAGGGTAGATGATTCATCGAGCGTGTACCGTGTATCGTATGTGGTATCCGATAAAATAAAGACCTCGTTAGTTGGCGGTGAAAAAGATCGTTTGCTTTATTCGCGATTTCTCCGATTATTTTGTTACTGGTACAGCAACTTCTACAGTTAGTACGGGCAGCATGGAAATAAAATTGACAAGTACCGTTCCTGTAAGTTATAGACCATATAAGCTTTCCATTGACGAGAAAAATCGTGTTAATGATATTGAAGGATCTTATTGATAAGGGAATAGTTTGAGAGAAAAGAAGGATGGAAGCGATAGGATGTGCGTGGACTACCGTGCACTAAATGCGATTACTGTAAAAGAACGTTTCCCTTTGCCACTAATCGAAGACACATAGATAAGTTGGTAGTTGTAAATATTTCACGAGTCTCGACATGGCAACTGGCTTTCACCAGGTTCCTATGAAAGATGATCCCATTGATAAGACTGCATTTGTAACTTCTACAGGGCACTACAAATACTTAAATATGCCTTATAGTTTGGCAAACGCCCCCATTGTCTATCAAAGAATCATTTCTCATACTCTAAAAACACCTAATTGATGGTGATAAAAATTTGAAATATATCGATGACGTTCTCATTCTATCTAATACAATTGAAGAGGGATTAGATAGATTGCAAAATGTACTGAAGGCTCTTACAGCTGCGGGTTTTTCCATAAACAAAAAAGAAAAAGTACCTTCTTTGTTGTTGAGGTAGAATATTTTATTGGACGACTAATTGGAATGGTCAGGTTAGGCCGAGTCCGGAGAAAGTAAAAGCGTTAACTAAGTCATCCAAAACTAAAAACGTAAGGGAAGTTCGTCAATTCTTAGGTCTGGCTATTTTTTTTATTTAAATTTACTTGTTGTACTCCCTTCATAGACGAGAAACCGAAGAACTGAAACGAATGTTTTCAAACGCAATCGCTTTGATTGGCACACCGGCTATGATTGTTTGTGATCGTGGCAGAATGTACGAAAGCTCTGCATTCCAAAACTGGGTGAGTGGTTTAGGTAGCTTCATACATTTTATCACGCCTGGCATGCGCCGCAAGAATGGACAGGCCGAACGTTGCTGCGGAGCGGTCCTCGATATGCTGCGTGTTGCGAGCAACAAGGGCGCTTCGTGGTCTGATACCTTATGGAAGATGTAGTTAACGCTCGGTATCACCAAGCGGGCAACTGCACAATGTTCGGCGCTGCGGTTGCTAACACCCGTCATTCAATCTTTGGTATGTGAATTTGCATTAAACAGCTCACACTCTAACCGTGAGGCTCTATTAACCATGAATCGGCAACGTGTTTCTGATCTGCTTACAGATTATCAACATCGTCAGGACTAGTGTCAATAAAAGCCACCGACAGCCGAAAACATTCTCTGTTGGTGACTTTGTTTTGCGAACAAAAGCTCTCAAAGTTCCGGGAAGCTGGACTCGGGCATGCAAGGACTTCATAAGATGCTTCGCGTGCAACCTCGCGACCGCTACGAGTTGCAGCTGCTTGCTGGGTGCTATGGCAAAAAGACGCGGGCTGCTGCCGAATAATACATGTCTGGCGGGGAGTATGGACCCCGGATGCGTGTGAGAGCACTAACATTTTTATGTTAGTGGCAGACACGTTATGCTCAGTATGAGCTGACGTGTGTAGGTTATTTAGCAGACTTGTCTGTGGCAGGCACATTATGCTCGGTATGAGCTGACGTGTGTGGGTTATTTAGCAGACTTATCTGTGGCAGACACGTTATGCTCAGTATGAGCTGACGTGTGTAGGTTATTTAGCAGACTTGTCTGTGGCAGGCACATTATGCTCGGTATGAGCTGACGTGTGTGGGTTATTTAGCAGACCTGTCTGTGGCAGACACGTTATGCTCAGTATGAGCTGACGTGTGTAGGTTATTTAGCAGACTTGTCTGTGGCAGGCACATTATGCTCGGTATGAGCTGACGTGTGTGGGTTATTTAGCAGACCTGTCTGTGGCAGACACGTTATGCTCAGTATGAGCTGACGTGTGTAGGTTATTTAGCAGACTTGTCTGTGGCAGGCACATTATGCTCGGTATGAGCTGACGTGTGTGGGTTATTTAGCAGACCTGTCTGTGGCAGACATGTTATGCTCAGTATGAGCTGACATGTGTAGGTTATTTAGCAGACCTGTCTGTGGCAGACATGTTATGCTCAGTATGAGCTGACATGTGTAGGTTATTTAGCAGACCTGTCTGTGGCAGACATGTTATGCTCAGTATCAGCTGACATGTGTAGGTTATTTAGCAGACTTGTCTGTGGCAGACATGTCGTTCTCAGTGAGAGACGATATGTGGTTGATGATCCTGTGTGTACACATTTAACGTGTCGCATGGCAGACATGTGGTGATTACTAAAATTGAACAAACTAAGTACATATTTTAGTAAGTTTAGTAAGAAAATTCTTACTTTTCTTTTAAGTTAGCTCTTTGGGGTATTTTGCTTGTGTTGGGCTCATTATGAGCTATATGTCTTAGAAGATTATTTTGTGAAAGATATGGTTTCACGAGTGCACGCGTGAGATCATGTTATTGAACTAAATCATCTTCTTAGTCATAATGATGTCACGTTAAAAAGAGTCTCAATTAGTATGTGAATTTTGGATGCTGAAACCGGCGAGATCAATGCACTAACAGAAGAGCAGACGGACGAGGACGCCGCAGTAGCGTCAGAATTGGCCGTGTTACCAACTGCCCTCTCTCCCGAGCCTGGTCCTAGCAGTAGAGTATAAAAGTGAACGCGCCCCTGCTTACGCTCACTTTGCTGCCGGATTTCGAACGTGTCGGACGTGTGGTTGTTGGCTATTTGATGTTGTAGATTCTTATTAGTTTTTCTGATTGTGAGGTTGTTTAAGTTAAGTGTTAGATTAATTGATTTCATAAGTAGTTCTAAATTGTAGAGAACTGTTAATTTTGAAGATAAAACTGATTAGGCTTTGTAACCGTCTTATTTTTTTAAAATTAGCCCGTCTGCTGGTTTTTAAGATTATAATATAAATCCATGTTAAGAAAAACGTGAGATACCATAATGACAGCGTTTTACCTTACAATAAAACGCTTATTAAGCGAAATACCTTATTCGAAGCCTTAGAGAATATTTGAGAGTGGCAACACTGTTTGACAGATGACGTAGCGGTTCCCTATTGGCTGACATTTCCCGCCAAATCCCCCTTTTTAGTTTCCTTTGCCTACCACCAGGGGTCGCGGCGCTTTGGTGCGAGTCGCGGATCTTGCTTCATTGGATCTCAAAAATAAACAAACTATTTGCAATAAACTACTTACTTGAAATTTCAGATCACAATAAAGATTAAACTTATTTATGTATTTAGGTACCTATACACTACAGGCCAGACAGTAATAGTGCAATGAAAATACCCACAAGTGAAAGTGAGTGGTTTATTGTAAACAGTGGTATATAAGTGATAAAAATAACCACCAGCAGAAATTAAACTTAAGGCTTCGAATAAGGTATTTCGCTTAATAAGCGTTTTATTGTAAGGTAAAACGCTGTCATTAAGCTCCTGTACCGTTATTCGAAGCCTTAGAGAATATTTGAGATCTGTCTGTTATCGCCTGGTGGTCCAAACGCCAATGTGATTAAGTTAGATATTTCATGTTGTAAATAGTTTACTATCACTAAGGAAAATAATTTCATACTATTTTTTGTAAAATTTGAAATGAATGTAAATTAAAATAAAACAAGGGTCAAATAGAAAACTATTTCGAATTTTTATTAGGTAATATCACACCTGACAACATGTTTTATATCTATTAAGGAACTTATTATGAATAAATATAAATATTCCTAAAATTAGGGAATATTTTATGTGCCTTGTACAATGAAAAAGAATACATTAATCAGTAGTACCTATAAAGTACAACGTTATAATCTTATTGTATCTTGTACAATGAAAAAGAATACATTAATCAGTAGTATCTATAAAGTACAACATTATAATCTTATAGTAAGTATGAACAAAAATCGATCTAGAATACATGTTTAAACATACCTATTTTAAATTAATACAAATTAGTGACATATTGGGTTGAAAAGATTAGTAATCATTGGTACAGAATTTGAAGGCAATTGCTTTATTTGTCTACAATAATATTTCTTAAAAGTATTTTGTGCGCGCCAGTTGCCGCGAGCTAGGATTTCATCTAGGGAACAATTCTGTACCCAGCATTTAGAAGCTACTGCTGGACGCACGCTACCCGGGCTAGCTCTAATACCTGCTTCCAGCAGTACCTTCTTCACCCAATTCGCCACCACTGTTCGTGACGCGGCCTTAGGGGGTCCACATGCAGTTAAAAAAAATGAGTTATTATTGCACACTGCACGCCGTTCAGATGATAAACAGATAACCCTATTTAGCCAAAATACAGGATCTAAATTTTTACAGTCACAATTCTTCAGTAATTTCCAGCCTGATTGCCGAAATGTTGCAGTATCTGTTTTTGACCCAAAAATTGGCCAAAACATGATATAGTCTTTTGGTAGGTTTTTAGGGATGATTGTCGAAAGCTAGCCCGTAAAACGTTTCTTTGTGCTGACGACCATCCTTTCACGCTTTCTTCCCAGCCCCACATTTCCATATTTCCAGAACCATGTCCTGTACCTTGGGAGGTGGACGGTGGTGGTGGTATCTATTAATACTTGGTTCAGATTGCGAATGGTAAACGGCGGGGCTAGTGCTCGATTTTTCAGATCGGGCCTCCAAAATACTTTCAGCCACCGTGGTACTACTATGAGGTAGGTTCCGGTCGAGTTGTTCAAGTGGGCTAGCACTCGTGGGATAAGAAATGGTGGTGGGAAAAGCCAGGCCAGGTGGAAATGCCATGTCTGACTGAAAGCATCGTGGAATTGGGCTCTGTGATCTGTTGCGTCTAGTGACGCGTACCTGGCTACAACGTGAGCTGTCGACGATGCGAACAGATCGATTTTTGGGGTTCCCCATTTCGTAAATATTACTTCCGTTATTCCGGGAAGAAGATGCCATTCGGGTAATGGACATAGGGGGACAGTTGATCCGCTTCCGAGTTGAATCTCCCGGGAGATAATGAATTTCTACGTGAATATTGTAGTGATCCAGGAGATAAAATATCTGGTAGCAAAGATCCATCAAGGCGGCGGATCTCGTGCCACCTTCGTTTCGTAGATAGGAAACTACGGTCTTGTTGTCGGTCTGAATCATTAGTGTAGAATTGGACAGGTAGGGACAATGATCTTTTAAAGCATATAGCACTGCTAGCATCCCCGTTGATTGGAATGTAGGTTTGCTTCTCCTAGAGACCACTGCCCCCAGATCCGCCTGTTGTCTAATTGAGCCCCCCATGCTAGCTCCGAGGCATCTGTTACTAGGTAGTGAGATACTGGGGGAGGGTGCACTATCGAGCGGCTGTTTACATTGCCTAACCACCATGTTAGTTCGACCAGTGCCTTCTGAGGAATTTGAAAGCGATATTGAGGGTCTAGGTAAAGCAAGGATTGGCAGTGCTTTAGCAGAGCCCGATGGTTCAGGCGTCCGCGTGATACAGGGAAACTGGCAAAATTTATTGACCCTACAATGCTCTGTACTTCTTTCAGATTTGCCGATTTCCGCTTTAAGAGATTTTTTATTTTTTCCTTTAAGGCTACGCTTTTCTTTTGTGGTAGATATTTTAGGTTGGAATGAGGATTCCAACAAATGCCCAAGTATTCTATTACTTTCTGAGGAGTCAATATGGACTTTTCGTGATTTATTTTCCACCCTAATTCTTGGAGAAGGTTTACAGTCTCCCGACCTTGATTTTTTAGTATGTGAGGGTCCTGATGTGCTAACAAAAAATCGTCGAGATAAACTAGGACTCGAAACCCTTTGTCTCTTAGAATTTGCGCAATCCAGTTTGTTAGTGACGCAAACATTTTTGGGGCACAGGCTAGACCAAAAGGGAGGCAGGTCATTTGATATAATTGGCCATTGAAAATTAGTCGCAGGAAGCGCTTGTGACTTGTTGCGACTGGTAGATGAAAGAACGCGTTCGACAAGTCTATCTTTATAAGCCAATCGGCTGGCTGTAGGAAAGACGGTATCCTTCGCATGTTTATTAGGCGAAACTTTAAAATTGGTAGATATAGGTTTAAATTTTTCAAATTGAAAATTGGTCGATATGTTCCGTCGCTCTTGAAAGTTAAGAACATTGGGTAAACAAAACTTGGGCTGTCGGTAACGGGCTCTAATGCCCCCATTCTTAAGAGTTTTTGTATCGCCTGCTTCATTTCCGTTGAGAACGGTGTTTGACACTTCGCCAATTTTGGCGGAATAAGAGGTGGCTTTAGGACAAACGGGATCCGAAACCCTTGGATTAGTTTTATTAAAATAGCCGGGGCTTGAAATGCTTCCCATTTGCTTACATATTTCGCCAGTTGGGCCTGCTTGAAAGTCAGAACTTTCTTTTTTGTTGTACTGCCTGCGTGGCGCATTGGAACCTGTACTACGGTCTTGGCCTCGAGTGGGCTGCTGATATGTGTAGGGAACCGGATTGCGGACACTCTTTTGTCGGGTGGGCCTTCCCTGATTTGTGAGGGGCCTTGATGGGCGAAACATATCGCGCCAACCCGAAGGGTATAAATTCTGCACACCTTGCGCAGGTGGAGGTAAAAAATGTCTTGGCATATTAAGAAATAAGCTACTTGGATCATAGCTACCCTGCGGGGGTAGTTTATGAGTTAAATTACTCGGGATAGTTCCGGCTTGCGCAGCAGGTTTAGATTGGTTTGTCGTACGTGCTGGCCAAAAAGCTTTAGTAATGCCACCGTGTTTTTCTATGGCAGTTGAAAACGCCTCTTTTTGAAAAAGGAACTGCGAACTTGGCGGAATTTTCCGTAATATTTCCTTAAAAAACTTGTCCTTAACTGAACGAAGGATGCCATCCCTTCTTTGTTGAATAAGATCGGCGCGATGCCCGCAAGCTAGTTGCAGGGCATCGTTAGAAATCTTTTGGAAAATTCCGTCAATAAATAGTTCCTTAAGTTTATCTTGTAAGAGTTGTGGTGATAACTCGGGCGTTGAGCGAGACCACGTTAATAGAGATTCGAAGGCAGAATCGGCTGCTTCACTCTGCTTTATGAGAGCTTGTGTTAAAGCGGCAAAACCGCGTTCTACGACACTTAAATTTAAAAACCTATCGAAAGATTTTATCTCTTCATTCGTTTCTAAGTCGGTGAAAGCTGGTTCGGAACAATATTGCTTTTGCACGTCGGAATAGCGAACACTTGACCAATTTTCAGAATCAAAATGGTGTATCGAGTTTATAAAACTAACATGAGCTGGTGAAGATTTAGGTACGGCAGGCTCTTTCAACACAGTATTCAAATTTAATTTTAATAAATTTTCGGACCCGACAGACGTCGAAGTTTGATTTTCTGAATACAATTCACCACTCACATTAACATCAACATCATCCCCATTTTCGGAGGAATGGGCCATGGGCATAAAAGGCGGAACGTATTGGCACATATTTTGAACAAAATTTTTAACCTCACTGACCTGTTCCGCCAGAAGGCGAATTGATTCGCTGTAATCGACATGCCGATGTCGTTTAGTTTTGGCCTCCGAAGAGGACGGGTCCGCCTTCCGTTTTGAAGACTGTGACCTCCCAGGCAGTGGTTGAGCGGGTGTCAGCTCCTCTGACGAACACGAGCTCGAGCTCGAGCTAAGGACCGCCATGTTTCTGTAAAAATTATATTCTTAGGGATCAGAGGCAGGTTTAATTTAAAAAAAAAGAAACACCAAGACGACCTAATCAAACTTTATGTACTCAAGGTTACAAATAATTTAACAGAAACGAATAACACGAATCGAACAATATATTGCAACTTCCTATAACCAATAGACAGCCTAAACACGTCCTATCAGTCCAAACGCCACGATCCAAAAACCCGCCAAGCTGCAGTCACCACCATTTTATAGATCTACCCGCTTGGTCCCGACGTTTCTGTGTCCAATCTGGGGGTAACTGCTAAGACGGCCGTTCCTGACTGTGGCGCGTCCTCGCCCACTTTATTTATATGCTGGTCATCGTCATACGAGTCATCATCTGCAATGTACACAAAGACATATAAATGATCGAATAGTACGTCCTAAGCCGTACTTTAAAAATTACCAATTTCAATTTATCTCCAGCTCTTCGATCACAAGTGTGCACTCAAGTGACCAAAGACAATAAAGATCAAAAGAAAATGATAAATTTTAAAAATAAAAACTTGATGTTTTTATGCGTCATAAGGTTCTAGACCCTTACCACACATAACAACATCACTGGACAGAGGCACAAAGTTCGCATGTCCCGACAACACTGGACAGAGGCACAAAGTTCGCATGTCCCGTCGACACTGGACAGAGGCACAAAGTTCGCATGTCCCGACGACACTGGACAGAGGCACAAAGTTCGCATGTCCCGACACAACGGTCGCAATAGTAACCACGCAAGTGACCCAACTCGGACACAGGCGCTAGCCATACCGGCCACACGACACAACGGTCGCAATAGTAACCACGCAAGTGACCCAACTCGGACACAGGCGCTAGCCATACCGGCCACACGACACAACGGTCGCAATAGTAACCACGCAAGTGACCCAACTCGGACACAGGCGCTAGCCATACTCATGACTCCACAAAAAGCATCAAGCGCTTATCCTGGAGTTTAGAGCTACTTTTCCGGTCGAGTGGCATACTCGAAACTCGCCACCCTCAAAGAATGCCTCACACGCATCCGGGGTCCATACCCCGCCAGAGAACCATGTATTCGGCAGCACCGTGTCTTTTTGCCATAGCACCCAGCAAGCAGCTGCAACTCGTAGCGGTCGTGAGGCAGCACGCGAAGCATCTTATGAGGTCCTTGCATGCCCGAGTCCAGCTTCCCGGAACTTTGAGAGCTTTTGTTCACAAAACAAAGTCACCAACAGAGAATGTTTTCGGCTGTCGGTGGCTTTTGTGGACACTCGTCCTGACGATGTTGATCATCTGTAAGCAGATCAGAAACAAATTTCCGATTCATGGTTAATAGAGCCTCACAGTTAGAGTGTGAGCTGTTCAATGCAAATTCACATACCAAAGATTGAATGACGGGTATTGCACCTTCAACGCTAGTTAGCAACCGCAGCGCCGAACATTGTGCAGTTGCCCGCTTGGTGATACCGAGCGTTAGCTGCATCTTCCATAAGGTATCAGACCATGAAGCGCCTTTGTTGCTCGCAACACGCAGCATATCGAGGACCGCTCCGCAGCAACGTTCGGCCTGTCCATTCTCGCGGCGCATGCCAGGCGTGATAAAATGTATGAAGCTACCTAAACCACTCACCCAGTTTTGGAATGCAAAGCTTTCGTACATTCTGCCACGATCACAAACAATCATAGCCGGTGTGCCAATCAAAGCGATTGCGTTTGAAAACATTCGTTTCAGTTCTTCGGTTTCTCGTCTATGAAGGGAGTACAACAAGTAAATTTAAATAAAAAAAATAGCCCGACCTAAGAATTGACGAACTTCCCTTACGTTTTTAGGTTTGGATGACTTAGTTAACGCTTTTACTTTCTCCGGACTCGGCCTAACCTGACCATTCCCAATTAGTCGTCCTAAATATTCTACCTCAACATCAAAGAAGGTACTTTTTTTGTTTATGGAAAAACCCGCAGCTGTAAGAGCCTTCAGTACATCTTGAAATCTATCTAATCCCTCTTCAATTGTATTAGATAGAATGAGAACGTCATCGATATATTTCAAATTTTTATCACCATCAATTAGGTGTTTTAGAATATGAGAGATGATTCTTTGATAGACAATGGGGGCGTTTGCCAAACCATAAGGCATATTTAAATATTTGTAGTGCCCTGTAGAAGTTACAAATGCAGTCTTATCAATGGAATCATCTTTCATAGGAACCTGGTGAAAGCCAGTTGCCATGTCGAGACTCGTGAAATATTTACAACTACCAACTTATCTATGTGTCTTCGATTAGTGGCAAAGGGAAACGTTCTTTTACAGTAATCGCATTTAGTGCACGGTAGTCCACGCACATCCTATCGCTTCCATCCTTCTTTTCTCTCAAACTATTCCCTTATCAATAAGATCCTTCAATATCATTAACGAGATTTTTCTCGTCAATGGAAAGCTTATATGGTCTATAACTTACAGGAACGGTACTTGTCAATTTTATTTCCATGCTGCCCGTACTAACTGTAGAAGTTGCTGTGCCAGTAATAAAATAATCGGAGAAATCGCGAAAAAAGCAAACGATCTTTTTCACCGCCAACTAACGAGGTCTTTATTTTATCGGATACCACATACGATACACGGTACACGCTCGATGAATCATCTACCCTAGTTAAACGTTGACAGTCGTTAGATCGAATATAAGTTACACCTTTTCCATTTGATACATAGGTGCCTATTAAAATTGGAGCATTAATACAATCGAAGGGTATAATGTAAAGATCTATTTCCAAAGATATTTCGGGAAATTCAATAATGGTAGTAACGAACGAAGTACATTCAACTTCTTGACTTCCCAGACCACGCATCAATCTATAAGTTGGCTTTTTATGGAGCCTTACATACTTTAAAACTGATTCAGATACTAAAGAAATATCAGAGCCACTATCAATTACGTTTTTATACTGGGATTCAATTCCGAACAAAAATTTACATCGGTAGATTGTTTACCACCCGCTTTTCAACTCGTTGTTTTGTAAAACAGTTGTCCACAAGATACCCAGTCTTTTTACAGTAACTGCAAGTCTTAACAAATTTTGTCGCCGTATTTGGAACCGGATTAGAAGAAACTGAAGCTGTAATTTGTGCCTGACGTATAGTATTCAAAGACGTTGAGTTTAATCTTTGTTTCTTACGGCAGTCTGCCTTCAAATGTGCAAATTTTCCACAATGAAAACACGTTTTCGAATACTTTACGCTTGGTGTTTCACTAATACGAGAGTAGGTCGGTTTACTATTAGGAAAACTCGACGAACTAAGACTAGTTTTCGAGTCTACCTTAGGCTTGAGATATACGGATAGGAACCCGACAAATTCCTTCGGTTGTAATTTGGCTTTTGCGGTGGCAGCTTTTACTTGAGGATCAACGATACCGCGAACTATGATAGCAGTTTTTAGGTCGTCAGACAATCCCTTTAGTATACTTAGGCGTAATAATAACTTACGGGCGTATTCCGAGTATGTCGCATATTTGTTTGAATCGGTGCACATTTCTTCGAAGAGTATACTTGCCGTGTCTTTATTACGAGGACAAAGCGAACGGAATTCGGCTTAAACGTGGTTTTAATTACTGACCAAATCATTGAGACATGTTTAAGCGTCGCCGCGTAAACAACTGCCTATGTGACCCAAACACTCGCTATCACCCCACTGGTTTAATTCCCTCGCACAGTCGACTTCCGCGCACCATACGTCAAAGTCGTGGACACTGGGATCAAATTGAGAAATATAAAAATTATTTGTCCGTGTTTTAGTAAGTAGTGACGTTATCGCCCCTATAAAAGTATTTGTAACCGTCTTACTTTTAAGCGATGCGCAATAATCAGTTTCGCGTGGCGTACTCTGAGGCGGAGGGGTATGACATTGGTCTCTGCGCGACTGTGAACTAGCAGTTGGAGTAGTTGAAACTGGCATTTGCCCCTCAAGCGCCTTTTCTTCTTCTTCTTCTACATTCTAGCAAGAATACCAGAAAGTGGCTCGCGATGCGGACTACGACTACGTTCGAACGAATAATTACGGCGATCGCGACGACGTGAACGACTATCATGTCGACGCCTCGGAGACCTTTCACGCGAACACGTCTAAGAGCTACGATGCCTAGACTGTCTATCACAATCACGGTCATAGGAATCGCGACAGTTGCGAGAATCGTTCTCTTTACGACGCTTACGCGTTTCATATTGTCAGTTACTAACATTTTTAGTTACACGTTCAGACATAATGAAAAATTCACTTAAAACAAAAATGTGGGTACTTACCAAAAATCACACAAAACTACAAAACAAAGAGAACAATACTTACAACAATCGACACTTTTTACAATTTGCAAGGATAGCTAAATAAGCGGCCTAACACGTGGTAATTACCATCCCACTTCTGATCTTAGGGATCAGAGGCAGGTTTAATTTAAAAAAAAAGAAACACCAAGACGACCTAATCAAACTTTATGTACTCAAGGTTACAAATAATTTAACAGAAACGAATAACACGAATCGAACAATATATTGCAACTTCCTATAACCAATAGACAGCCTAAACACGTCCTATCAGTCCAAACGCCACGATCCAAAAACCCGCCAAGCTGCAGTCACCACCATTTTATAGATCTACCCGCTTGGTCCCGACGTTTCTGTGTCCAATCTGGGGGTAACTGCTAAGAATATATTAATAATCGAACGGTAACACCGTTGGAAAAAATAAATTCAAATTTTACTTACAATAAATTGAACCGTACGCTCCGACAAACAGAACGCCAATGAAGCAAGATCCGCGACTCGCACCAAAGCGCCGCGACCCCTGGTGGTAGGCAAAGGAAACTAAAAAGGGGGGATTTGGGGGAAATGTCAGCCAATAGGTTTTCTGGGCTACGTCATCTGTCAAACAGTGTTGCCACTCTCAAATATTCTCTAAGGCTTCGAATAACGGTACAGGAGCTTAATAAACAATCTCTGTAATCTCTATCAGTAAAATCAGGGATTTTTTAGTAAAGATTTCGATAATAACAAATATTTACTAGCGCCACGGAAGACCAGCGTTATATTGGTCATTATATTTTGCTGTAACATACATAATAATATGCTGAGTTAGTGATCAGTTTTCGTCATGCTTCACATTCATATTTATTGTAAAGCATGTTTATTTTGTATTCTTCTTCTTCAGCTCATTGCAGTCCACTGCTGGACGAAGGCCTCCGCCAGGGCACGCCACAAGGCAGTAGCCACAGGGGGTTTTTGCCCATAGTCACCACGCTGGGCAGGCGGGTTGGTGACCGCAGTGTGATTTTCGGACTATGTTGTCAGTAGGTACGGGAGGCGCTGCTGCCCACTTCCCGGAAACCCTTAATCGCCTCGTACGATACCCACGGGCAGGCAGGGGTGGTACAAACTCTACTCTGCCGGTACCACGCGGCATTTATTTTGTATGGCGAAAAATAATTATTTCTTTCGATTTTAATTACCATGTCGAGGTATCAGATCAACTTATAAAAGAATACATTCATTTTCTAAATGTATTTGTTACAAGTAGGTACTTCTTAAAATAACACCAAGTAATGGCTGCGAGTAGAGATGGGCAACTTCTGAGAAGATTGAGAAATTACCGGTAAGTTTCCGTATCTTCTCATTTTGGTGAGAAGATAAAATATTATTAAAAAATATTACTTTATTCATCAAAGATGCGTTTAAAATTGAAGTAGAATGCATTTTAGGCTACACACAAACATTGCCTACCTGGCGCACGTGCGATCAATAAAGTTTTTATCTTTAGAAGTTTACCGCATAAGATCTTTTGTACGTGGGTTTCTATTGTTCTTCGTAGAATTTTGTTACAGTCTCGTATTCAAGTTTTCTGGGAAACTATTCGACCCTCATTAGTACGAAGCAGCTGTTTTATGACACTATGTGCTCAAACATGTCTTTTACTTCAGTCTGTTATTAGTCTTCTGATAGTCTACTGCTGTGCCGTATGTCTTGAAGGATACTGTTTCGATCACGCTTGTTTATTGGACTCTGATTCTCATTTATACGACGACTTGGCTTGTTAAATTGTTACTGTGACTGTTATCTGTGATTTGGACTATCAAAACCGGACACTGGTGAATACTTCTTGATTCGTAAGTACTTTTTATTTTATTATTTTAACATTTTGCAGACATTTAGAATATAACATAGAATCCTGTTGGTACTGTTACGACCGGGAGTTTACCCATTAGCTCACTAGATGTCGCTAGTAGCAGAATAGAACGCAATATCGTTTACTAGCATGTTCTGTTGTAGTCTCGGCGTGTTTAGTTTAAGTGTTGTTGAATGAACGCCCGAGAACGTTCCAGGCTTGCCCGGATAACATACGGGGTTTTTGTAGATGGGTCGCTCGGGTATATTCCCGAATGTTCGGGACCGAACGTCGAGCCGTATAAATACGGCGGATCTCGGCCGACGGAGTCAGTCTTAGTTCAATCTTTGAATAAGATTGGTAAGCTAAGGAAAACGATACCAGCGATAGTGTATAGTGAAGAAGTTTACAGTGAACTATTAGTAGTGTCTTGTACTAGAGTTATAGTGATAAGTGCTGGAATTTTGTAACCTGCTCCACCTAATATAGAGTTCTAACACCTACGCTTACCTTTTAATCGGCAGCTCCGAATCACCCGTACCCAGTACGTAACAGTACCTTTGATTCTTCTTTATTTTGCAATCAATAAATGTTTTATTTTCATTATTTTTGTAAATAATCTGTACTCATTCTAATAGAGAATAGATTTTATTGTACAAAATATATAGGTATTTATTCTAACCATATTCTAATTGCTCGTAATTTTTTATTTTCTATGTATTGTATGATCTTGTAAATTTATTTTTTGGGCAAATTCTTAGACTAAGATGCAAGAAATGTGCGTTTTTTACTAAGCTCAGTGTACTTGTATCCGTATTTACGATTATTAAACTGGATTATTGGTTAAGTTTTATGTAAGTGAAACACACTCATAACGAAATCGCAGAAACTACGTTATATTTGAAGATGCAGTTTGGCAAGGATGTAGTTTAGAGATAGGGGAGAGATTTCATTGGAATGAAGTTTTTAAAAGGTGTATGTGTGTCTATGGTTTTCAGTACTTGAAATATCTGGCTAGGTAATTTTATATGGGGTACCGGTTGGTCTCTTCCGTTTATTTTATTCTGTTTATTTTATTTTGTTTATGCTTTTTTTCTTATTCCAAATTTTTGTTACTTATTTAATGCCTAATTTTATGCCTAACTGTTTTTTATTTATAAAGACTAAGTGTAAGAAATCCCGGCGGATACTGAAAAACAGCATTAATGCTGAGGCTCCGACCATTTCAAAACTATACTAAATTATATTACTCTTAACATAAGCAGCAAATTTGTTACTTTTGAATAAAGTTCTTTTTATTTATTTATTTATTATTAAGGGAAATTCGAGGTGAAACCAGGGTCTGATTGTTTCGTCTACTTTTTTGCAACCATGAATGTAACTAATATTCTTATGTTTAAAAATTTGCCCAAAAAATAAATTTACAAGATCATACAATACATAGAAAATAAAAAATTACGAGCAATTAGAATATGGTTAGAATAAATACCTATATATTTTGTACAATAAAATCTATTCTCTATTAGAATGAGTACAGATTATTTACAAAAATAATGAAAATAAAACATTTATTGATTGCAAAATAAAGAAGAATCAAAGGTACTGTTACGTACTGGGTACGGGTGATTCGGAGCTGCCGATTAAAAGGTAAGCGTAGGTGTTAGAACTCTATATTAGGTGGAGCAGGTTACAAAATTCCAGCACTTATCACTATAACTCTAGTACAAGACACTACTAATAGTTCACTGTAAACTTCTTCACTATACACTATCGCTGGTATCGTTTTCCTTAGCTTATTTAGCTTCCAATCTTATTCAAAGATTGAACTAAGACTGACTCCGTCGGCCGAGATCCGCCGTATTTATACGGCTCGACGTTCGGTCCCGAACATTCGGGAATATACCCGAGCGACCCATCTACAAAAACCCCGTATGTTATCCGGGCAAGCCTGGAACCGTTCTCGGGCATTCATTCAACAACACTTAAACTAAACACGCGAGACTACAACAGAGACATGCTAGTAAACGATATGCGTTCTATTCTGCTACTAGCGACATCTAGGGAGCTAATGGGTAAAACTCCCCGGTCGTAACAGTACCAACAGGATTCTGCAAAATGTTAAAATAATAAATAAAAAAGTACTTTACGAATCAAGAAGTATTCACCAGTGTCCGGTTTTGATAGTCCAAATCACAGATAACAGTCACAGTAACAATTTAACAAGCCAAGTCGTCGTATAAATGAGAATCAGAGTCCAATAAACAAGCGTGATCGAAACAGTATCCTTCAAGACATACGGCACAGAGTAAGAGACTATCAGAAGACTAATAACAGACTGAAGTAAAAGACATGTTTGAGCAATAGTGTCATTAAAAACAGCTGCTTGTACTAATGAGGGCGAATAGTTTCCCAGAAAACTTGAATACGAGACTGTACAAAATTCTACGAAGAGACAATAGAAACCCACGTACAAAAGATCTCATGCGGTAAACTTCTAAAGATAAAAACTTTATTGATCGCACGTGCGCCAGGTAGGCAATGTTTGTGTGTAGCCTAAAATGCATTCTACTTCAATTTTAAACGCATCTTTGATGAATAAAGTAATATTTTTTAATAATATTTTATCTTCTCACCAAAATGAGAAGATACGGAAACTTACCGGTAATTTCTCAATCTTCTCAGAAGTTGCCCATCTCTAGCTGCGAGTGCCCGTCTGCATAACTTTCAAAAGCAAGGAAATGTCCGATTCAATTTCGTATCTAAAATACCGATTAATTTTAAATTGACATTGACTGTATTCTACACACAAATCAGTCGTGGTACGTTCCGATTCTATTTTGTTTAGGTACACAGGATCGGTAAATTGTACTACATCACATCAATTTTCACCATCGTAATGCTATTGCTCTGTTTCTGTCTTGCAGAAATCAGAAGATTAGCCTACTATAATTAGTTATAAATCAATCGCTTTTAAGGGTGAAATATCGATTCACTGTACAACATTCTATTTATTCGGTCCGAGTAATCGATTCTTCGATTTCAGATCGCCATCCCTAACTTTTTTTTGACGTGAAACGTCTTTAAAATCGCGCCGACACATACGGGTACCAGGTTTAAAAACTGGACCGTAACGAAAAGGTCTATATCATCGTACCTTAATAATTAAAAAACTATTGGTCTTAGAAACAAAAATGTGGTGTAAATATTTCACTTATATAGTCAGCTCGCTGTTATGACATTGAGTTCGTGTCGGGGTTAAGCGGGGGGGCGGGGGAGGGATACTGCGATAACTGTGCGAAACCGGCGCTCACGCTTGTTTCTATTCAGTGTAACTCGTGACTCCGACTTTATAGCGTCGTGATTCTTTCGTGTGTTTGTCAAGTTTATTTGAACCGATTGATTTATACAAAAATAAGTGTAATTTGGACAGTATTTATATCTATACTAATATTATAAAGCTGAAGAGTTTGTTTGTTTGTTTGTTTGAACGCGCTAATCTCAGGAACTACTGGTCTGATTTGAAAAATTCTTTCAGTGTTAGATAGCCCATTTACCAAGGAAGGCTACAGTCTATACAACAACCTGCCCGGCTTCGCACGGGTACAACGCCCCCTCACGCGGACGAAGTCGTGGGCGGCTGCTATTTAAAATAACCAGAAAGTGACAATAAATATATAAACATTTGCTATGTCTTTTATGTTTCTATTACGTACCTGTTCTTTTTTTATTAAAATACTTAAAACAGCGTCCATCTTGTTTTCATTTCAATCTTTTACTTTAAAAGCGATTCGCTAACGTAGACGTTTCACGTTAAAACCAACGGCCGTGTGCCCCGACACAGCCCCACCCGCTTTTTTTCGTTTGAAAGTCGTTAATGGTGGGAAAACTTTTTGCAAATACAATTTGTGAAAAGCGGTGCTATTGCTTTGCTTTCCGCTATAGTATTTGTTTTGTGGTTTGTTTTCGCATATTCAACGTTGTATCTATGTATCTTCCATACAACACAACTGGGTTGTGACAATTTCCATAGTTTGCGATATGGACGCTATTAGTTTAATTTCTTACTTTTCTTAGTTTAAGTTAAGTAATTTGCGACAAGGACGCTATTAATCATAATAAGAACATTGCGAAAGAGATGTATTTAGTGTTGTGATAATTCTGTGCTTATTTAATAGTTGTGCTGTTAAGGTACCTACCTACCACAAAAGATGCCGCAGCGCTGCGCATTTCTTTCGACAGTAAGTACTTTTTATTGCTTTAAATTTATGTACCTACATGTATATGTGTACACCCAAACATAGCCAACAGATCAGTTCAAACATATACATATATACAGGGAAAGTAAATTTATTTCACTACTGGTGGACGCCCGCGACTCCGTCCGTGTGGACTGCAGAAATAACAAAATGTCGAAATTTCTAGGATAAAAAAAAATCTCGGGATAAAAAGTAGCCTATATGTTAAGTGGGACCTGTCACAATATATTACTCAAAACTGCTTCGAAATCGGTCCAGCCGTTTCTTAGATTAGAGTGCACAAACATCGATCTGTTACAATTTATTATATGTATAGATAGATAGATATCATTATGTACTGAAATCTGTATTGGAGTTAACTCCCGTGTCTGATTTCGGAACTAAAATTTTTTGTTTAGAGTGACACAGATAATGTTGTCATTCACAAAGCAACAAGCGTCATTGTTCAAAGAAACTAAAACAAAACTGGTAAACGCACATATATTATATAAGTATATTTAATTTTAATACTAAATAAATATCTGCATCATGAGTAGTTACTCATTAAATAGCCCAACACACTTTTCAGATGCCACAATTAGAGATGGGCAACTTCTGAGAAGATTGAGAAATTACCGGTAAGTTTCCGTATCTTCTCATTTTGGTGAGAAGATAAAATATTATTAAAAAATATTACTTTATTCATCAAAGATGCGTTTAAAATTGAAGTAGAATGCATTTTAGGCTACACACAAACATTGCCTACCTGGCGCACGTGCGATCAATAAAGTTTTTATCTTTAGAAGTTTACCGCATGAGATCTTTTGTACGTGGGTTTCTATTGTTCTTCGTAGAATTTTGTTACAGTCTCGTATTCAAGTTTTCTGGGAAACTATTCGACCCTCATTAGTACGAAGCAGCTGTTTTATGACACTATGTGCTCAAACATGTCTTTTACTTCAGTCTGTTATTAGTCTTCTGATAGTCTACTGCTGTGCCGTATGTCTTGAAGGATACTGTTTCGATCACGCTTGTTTATTGGACTCTGATTCTCATTTATACGACGACTTGGCTTGTTAAATTGTTACTGTGACTGTTATCTGTGATTTGGACTATCAAAACCGGACACTGGTGAATACTTCTTGATTCGTAAGTACTTTTTTATTTTATTATTTTAACATTTTGCAGAATCCTGTTGGTACTGTTACGACCGGGGAGTTTACCCATTAGCTCCCTAGATGTCGCTAGTAGCAGAATAGAACGCAATATCGTTTACTAGCATGTTCTGTTGTAGTCTCGGCGTGTTTAGTTTAAGTGTTGTTGAATGAATGCCCGAGAACGTTCCAGGCTTGCCCGGATAACATACGGGGTTTTTGTAGATGGGTCGCTCGGGTATATTCCCGAATGTTCGGGACCGAACGTCGAGCCGTATAAATACGGCGGATCTCGGCCGACGGAGTCAGTCTTAGTTCAATCTTTGAATAAGATTGGAAGCTAAATAAGCTAAGGAAAACGATACCAGCGATAGTGTATAGTGAAGAAGTTTACAGTGAACTATTAGTAGTGTCTTGTACTAGAGTTATAGTGATAAGTGCTGGAATTTTGTAACCTGCTCCACCTAATATAGAGTTCTAACACCTACGCTTACCTTTTAATCGGCAGCTCCGAATCACCCGTACCCAGTACGTAACAGTACCTTTGATTCTTCTTTATTTTGCAATCAATAAATGTTTTATTTTCATTATTTTTGTAAATAATCTGTACTCATTCTAATAGAGAATAGATTTTATTGTACAAAATATATAGGTATTTATTCTAACCATATTCTAATTGCTCGTAATTTTTTTATTTTCTATGTATTGTATGATCTTGTAAATTTATTTTTTGGGCAAATTCTTAGACTAAGATGCAAGAAATGTGCGTTTTTACTAAGCTCAGTGTACTTGTATCCGTATTTACGATTATTAAACTGGATTATGGTTAAGTTTTATGTAAGTGAAACACACTCATAACGAAATCGCAGAAACTACGTTATATTTGAAGATGCAGTTTGGCAAGGATGTAGTTTAGAGATAGGGGAGAGATTTCATTGGAATGAAGTTTTTAAAAGGTGTATGTGTGTCTATGGTTTTCAGTACTTGAAATATCTGGCTAGGTAATTTTATATGGGGTACCGGTTGGTCTCTTCCGTTTATTTATTCTGTTTATTTTATTTTGTTTATGCTTTTTTCTTATTCCAAATTTTTGTTACTTATTTAATGCCTAATTTATGCCTAACTGTTTTTTATTTATAAAGACTAAGTGTAAGAAATCCGGCGGATACTGAAAAAACAGCATTAATGCTGAGGCTCCGACCATTTCAAAACTATACTAAATTATATTACTCTTAACATAAGCAGCAAATTTGTTACTTTTGAATAAAGTTCTTTTATTTATTTATTTATTATTAAGGGAAATTCGAGGTGAAACCAGGGTCTGATTGTTTCGTCTACTTTTTTGCAACCATGAATGTAACTAATATTCTTATGTTTAAAAATTTGCCCAAAAAATAAATTTACAAGATCATACAATACATAGAAAATAAAAAATTACGAGCAATTAGAATATGGTTAGAATAAATACCTATATATTTTGTACAATAAAATCTATTCTCTATTAGAATGAGTACAGATTATTTACAAAAATAATGAAAATAAAACATTTATTGATTGCAAAATAAAGAAGAATCAAAGGTACTGTTACGTACTGGGTACGGGTGATTCGGAGCTGCCGATTAAAAGGTAAGCGTAGGTGTTAGAACTCTATATTAGGTGGAGCAGGTTACAAAATTCCAGCACTTATCACTATAACTCTAGTACAAGACACTTCCAATAGTTCACTGTAAACTTCTTCACTATACACTATCGCTGGTATCGTTTTCCTTAGCTTATTTAGCTTCCAATCTTATTCAAAGATTGAACTAAGACTGACTCCGTCGGCCGAGATCCGCCGTATTTATACGGCTCGACGTTCGGTCCCGAACATTCGGGAATATACCCGAGCGACCCATCTACAAAAAACCCGTATGTTATCCGGGCAAGCCTGGAACGTTCTCGGGCGTTCATTCAACAACACTTAAACTAAACACGCCGAGACTACAACAGAACATGCTAGTAAACGATATTGCGTTCTATTCTGCTACTAGCGACATCTAGTGAGCTAATGGGTAAACTCCCCGGTCGTAACAGTACCAACAGGATTCTATGTTATATTCTAAATGTCTGCAAAATGTTAAAATAATAAAATAAAAAGTACTTACGAATCAAGAAGTATTCACCAGTGTCCGGTTTTGATAGTCCAAATCACAGATAACAGTCACAGTAACAATTTAACAAGCCAAGTCGTCGTATAAATGAGAATCAGAGTCCAATAAACAAGCGTGATCGAAACAGTATCCTTCAAGACATACGGCACAGCAGTAGACTATCAGAAGACTAATAACAGACTGAAGTAAAAGACATGTTTGAGCACATAGTGTCATAAAACAGCTGCTTCGTACTAATGAGGGTCGAATAGTTTCAGAAAAACTTGAATACGAGACTGTAACAAAATTCTACGAAGAACAATAGAAACCACGTACAAAAGATCTTATGCGGTAAACTTCTAAAGATAAAAACTTTATTGATCGCACGTGCGCCAGGTAGGCAATGTTTGTGTGTAGCCTAAAATGCATTCTACTTCAATTTTAAACGCATCTTTGATGAATAAAGTAATATTTTTTAATAATATTTTATCTTCTCACCAAAATGAGAAGATACGGAAACTTACCGGTAATTTCTCAATCTTCTCAGAAGTTGCCCATCTCTAGCCACAATGCACCGCTTTCCCAACTTTGAAAAGTTTCCAGATTGCTTTAAAGAATGGGTTCGTCTTGTTGGCGGAAAACTGGAAACAACTGCAGATTATGAGTTCTATCAAAGGAAGAGAATATGTGATAAACATTTTACAGCACAAGATCACAATCGATACCAACGTCTCAATGCATTAGCTATTCCGTCACTTCATTTGTCAACTGTACCTGCAGATACAACACCTCTAACTGGTAATATCTAATATATAAATAATTAACACTTATTTAGACAAATTTTATATATATGTATACTATAAAATTAATAATAAAGAAATGGAAAAAAATTCCTCACTGGAGTGGGAATCGAACCCACGACCTAGCGTTCTAACCACTAAGCTCCCGGGTTAATTACTCGGATGAAGAATTTTACCATCTCTTTTCTAAATTATGTATACTGAAAGAGACAAATATGTCCTATTTTTCAGTTTAACTTTATACCCAGTTTTTGTAAGTGGCTGTAAGTTTATCTGAACAAGTAATAATAACTTGTTGTACAGATACTTGCATAATAAGTTATCTAACTTCATAAAAGTAATACTTATATGTACATACTTAAAAAGAGACAGAAATCAACATTTTAAAAACATTGTTTCTATTATTTTCACAGATATAACGAACATTTTGCCAAGCTGTAGTGGAATACCCAGTCCTCATCTTCACTTACCGCCAGATAGTAATTGTTCATCTGAACCACTCTGCAGCTCAACTGTTACATCAACAGGTAAAATATGTACTAATCCTTTTGATCAAATATAATGGTAGATGCACAGTCTCATACTAAATCAAGAATAAACGATGTCGCCGCACCGATTATACGTACTTATACAGATGTAAACTGTTGGAGTTGCTTATAATTAGTTGTAACACATTTGCACCTGATTCTGATATATAGCCATTTGCGTTAAAATCTATGAATGATTTTTAAAAATTGACTGATTTAATTGAACTTTTTGAGGGACCCCAACCCAAAGGCGAGTCACAAGATTTTCAGACCTGAAACTTATGATTTGTGATATGTTATGTGTATGATATACACATCCAATAAGAAATATTTTCTCACAGGAACTTAATAAATCTAGGTATCTAAAGTTTTCATTGATGAAATAATGGGTGTATTAATCACAATTAATATATAATAGCATTTCCCGAGAATTACAGAATGTAGTCTAGGGGAGAGTGGGTAACAGTGGATCATTATTTTTAACTCAGAACAACATTCACAACTGGCAAGATTATGGCAAAATTAAATTATACATCTCTGAAATGAAATCATAACTTTAGTATTCTTATCTTTATAGAAAATTTATATTTAGTCACTTTTCGAGCACAAATACAATAATCTAGCTACCGGTAACGAATCAATAGGAAACGTTTAAGTGCCTTTCTTAATAGGTATTATAATATACTTAATTATTTAGCGTCAGAGCCTCGTCCGTTAAACTTACTTCATTGAAATTTATTTAAATTCCAGGTGGAGCTCTTACTATGTCCAAAACAATTATACTTGGTGAGCACAACTACACTGCTGCTAGCAGAAATCTGAACAAGACAAGAAAAAGTAAGGTTATTATAATATATATACTGTAATATCATAATAATCATAACATAGGATAAAACAAAGTTGCTTCCCGCTGTTTGTCTGCATTGTACCCTTACGACGCCGGATGAGTCGCTAGTAAACATGTATGGAGCTGGGCTGATGAGTTATTACTTATTATTTACATCTAACCCCGCTTTGATAAACGTGGCTGTGGGTTGTTCTTTCAGTTCCTACAGTACTCGTTACCATACTGGGTACAGTATTTTTGGAGCACATATGTGTGTGTATCCTACTAATATTATAAACGCGAAAGTTTGTAAGTATGGATAGATGGATGGTTGTTACTCTTTCACGTAAAAACGGCTGGAGCGATTTTAATAAAATTTGGTATGGAGTTAGCTGACACTCTGGATTAACACATAGGCTACTTTTTATCCCGGATAATTTCGACATTTTGTTTTTTCTGCAGTCCACGTGGACGAAGTCGCGGGCGGTCACTAGTGTATAATGTATATGTATAAATATGTATATGTATAATATGTATAAATAAGGAATAATTCTAAAATTTAACCGTTTAGAAGCTACTCACGATATGTATGTCAGATAACGTATCTAACCTACCGAACCCATTATAGACCATACAGACTCGCACTTGGCTGCTTTTTAAATAAAATATACTTATGTGTTTTTGTCTTTACTTACAGGTTTTTCTCGGGCACCAACCTATAACTGCATGCGGTTGAAAAGTACGAGGACAGAAATAAACACTGAGAAATATGGTTTCTCGTATGAAAAAATCTGTTAAATTTGAGAAGAGACTTAAACGCAAATAGATTGTTTGAGAACATCATATTCCAAAGAACATTTGAGACCCAAAATCACATGTTTATTTTTCCGGATAGTATGGAGAATTTTTAAATATCTCAGGAATTTTCATATAATCTTGAAAAATAAAAATGTGATTTCGAGTGTTAAATTTTGTAGATAGGTTCTCTATAGTGGACTATTTACATAGCTTTTCGCTTAACATCACCCTTTTTGTTACACCCTGTATTGCAGTCTTAGTTACTAAAACAAACTTCTTATAAGTTTTCACCATAAGTTGGTCAAGAATGAATGAATATAGTCTCAAATCGGTAGGCAATGATCGGCAAATTTCGCTTCATTTCGGTTACTTTCTCGAAGTCGAGTCGAGGAGAGAATTCAACTCGAGTTGGATTCGAGTTAAGCCCGACCCGAGTTAACTCGAGTTAGTTACTCGAGTTGACCATCACTATACCTACAAAGTATTTTATATTAAGATAAATTTTTTCTTCAATGAAACTTGTGAAAATCGACGATTTGATTGAATTTATTGGTTGAAGTGATTTATTGACACTTGTGAATTTGTAAATAAAATGAAATAATTGCATGCTATATTTTTGGCGAAATATGATAATAATAAGATAATGGTATCATGTTTTAAGCAAATTAAATAATTATTGTCATTTAAAAATAAAAATTATTTCATTACATACATACATTGTATTAATTATTACTAGTTTAGTATTGTAATATAGAAAATATTTACAGCTAATTTTAAATCTTAATAAAACTGTTATGATGTGGCCTATAGGAGGATCGCGTTGACCATCATAGCTTTTACAGAAAGGTCAATCAACCGACCACTATTACTGACTCATTTCTAAATCCTTGACTATTAGCACTTCTTAATATAGTTATATGTATTCTATTTTGCTCATATTATTGTAATAGGCTATTATTTTCATACTGAATTATAATATAACTTTTAATATTTATGTAACTTGCCGCCTAACTCAGTCAGTCAGATAGGAAAATAATAACCAGTATAAAGTCGGCTTTTCACTATAGAGGAGTGTGTAATGTAATATTAGATTACATTTTGAGATGTAAAAAATTATCGCTCGTCATTACATTTGGTACGATACCATTCACACTGTAATATAACTAATTTCAGTTTTGGTTGTAATATATTCGTCGTCGTCGTATAGGTCGTATCTATATTACAATGTGAATCGTACAAAATGTTTAACTAGAGTAAATTTTTTTACATCTCTAAATATTAAAATAATATTACATTACATCCCCATAGTGAAAAGCTGACTTGAATACGCCAATCTAAAAATCTGTACAGTGATGTGTGTAGGTAGGTATATGCTACACACACACATATGCACAGTTTTCGGATCCAAGAAATAGAGGCGCTTCAAATTCAGTTAGCCGAAAATCCACGAGAGGGCTCTCTTTTCCGATATACTACTCTTTGGAAGCCAATATACGAAAACTTAGTAATGGGTACCAATGCCTATTAATTTTTTTTTTTTTAGTTTATCCCGAAGGAAAGGCATGGCGGAACGCGAATAAGCCCATACAGCCTAATCATTGTTAAGTAAAAATGTATTCTGAATTTATGATGGATGGTAATGATGATGAATGGTAAAACGTAGGGAAAATCCTCAAGAACAAGTGTAAAGTTAGTCAAAATCAGAAAAATTATTGCAGAAACAACTTACATGCGCCCATGAAGAGATCGTAATCCGGCTAAAGTTTCACTCGCGCCTTACCTGCGTATAAAACCATGCACACGCACTAGATTCACAGCACAAGTAATCAAAATATAACTGTAGATCTACCAGAAAACATCACTTTACAGACACATGCAAGCTATTTACAAATAACTTTTGATTTTCACAAGAAAATTACACCTGCACCCTTCCAGCTTTTCCCGCCGAATCCCTATGTATTAACTTTTTTTTTTTTTTTTTTTTAGTTTATCCCGAAGGAAAGGCAAGGGGAACTAAGCCCATACAGCCTAATCATTGTTTAGTAAAATGTATTCTGAATCTATATACTAATATATATTATATTATTAAAGCTGAAGAGTTGTTTGTTTTGTTTGTTTGATTGAACGCCGCTAATCTCCGGCGAACTACTGGGTCGAATTAAAAAATTCTTTTTGTGTTGGATAGTCCATTTATCGAGGAAGGCTTTAGGCTATATATCATCACAGTGCGACCAATAGGGACGAAAGAATAAGAGGAAAATGTGGAAAAACACGGGGAAAAAATTATTCAAACTTTGGAGACTTCCGTTGCGTGCGCTGCGTAAACGGTTCAAGTTATCCAAAAAATATGTATGAAAGAATAAAATGACGTAGAAATGATATGAAAGAAAAAAATTGAAGGTCTAGACTGCCTGATGCAGAACCCTTAGCAGCCCAGCTAAACTTTGAGAGATATGAAAATACCGTCTTAGGAAAAGTTGCCTCAGCATGATAAGCACTTTCTAATAACGTAATAAAATTGAAGGTCTAGATAACCTGATGCAGAACCCTGTAACAGCCCAGCTAAATTTTGAGAGATATGAAAATACCGTCTTAGGAAAAGTTATTCAACATTTTAAAAGAATTCAATTCCCTGTTAAGTTATCTTTTGCTGTAACAATTAATAAATCACAGGGGCAAACGTTTAAACACGTTGGAATTGACTTACGTCAAGACTGCTTTTCACACGGCCAATTATATGTCGCGTTGTCAAGATTGGGTTGCGGAGAAAATCAGTATGTTCTTCTGCCACAAGAAAATAAAACAATAAATATAATTTACGCAGAAGTACTTTAAAATATTTTATTCTGTTTGTTGACGCGGACGAAGTCGCGGGCAACAGCTAGTTTATGATGAATGACAATGATGATGAATGGAAACGTCGGGAAAATCCTCAAGAACAAGTGTAAAGTTAGTCAAAATGAAAAATTATTGCAGAAACAACTTACATGCGCCCATGAAGAGATCGTAATCCGGCTAAAGTTTTACTCGGCTTACCTGCGTATAAAACCATGCACACGCACTAGATTCACACCACAAGTAATCAAAATATAACTTATCTACCAGAAAACATCACCTTAAGGACACATGCAAGCCATTTACAAATAATTTTTGATTTTCACAAGAAAATTACACCTGCACCCTTCCAGCTTTTCCCGCCGAATCCTTAACTTTATTTAATTAACTAGTGGACGCCCGCGACTCCGTCCGCGTGGACTACAGAAAAAATAAAAAGTAGCCTATATGTTAAGTGTAAAAAGTAGCCTATATGTTATCGCGGTTGTCGTAAAAAATTAATTCACGTTTGTCCCCTTCCCGTGGGAATTTCGGGAAATCCGTTCCCAGTGCTTCCTCGGGGTCCCAAATAAACATATATGCTCAACTTCAGATTCACATGTTTAACCGTTTTCGTAAAAAATAAATAATTCCCGTTGGTCTCCTTCCCGTGGGAATTTCGGGAAATCCGTTCTAGTGTTTCCTCGCAGTCCCTAATGAACATATATGCCCAATTTCAGCTTCATATGTATAGCGGTTTTCGTAAAAACTATGAATTCCCGTTTGTCCCCTTCCCGTGGGAATTTCGGGAAATCCGTTTTTAGTCCTCCCTCGCTGTCCCCAATGAACATATATGCCCGATTTCAGCTTCATATGTATAGCGGTTTTCGTAAAAACTATGAATTCCCGTTTGTCCCCTTCCCGTGGGAATTTCGGGAAATCCGTTTTTAGTCCTCCCTCGCTGTCCCCAATGAACATATATGCCCGATTTCAGCTTCATATGTATAGCGGTTTTCGTAAAAAATATAGAATTCCCGTTGGTCGCCTTCCCGTGGGAATATCGGGAAATTCTTATAGCCTATGTTCATCCAGGTCCAATAAGGATTCTAACGGTGAAAGAATTTTTGAAATCGGTCCAGTAGTTTTTGAGCCTATTCATTACAACCAAACAAACAAAGTTTTCCTCTTTATAATATTAGTGTAGATTATACCCTCGCGCACTTATTTTTTTCTTATTTAGTTTATCCCGAAGGAAAGGCAAGGGGAACTAAGCCCATACAGCCTATGATGGATGATATTGATGATGATGACTGGAAACGTCGGGAAAATCCTCAAGAATGGGTGTAAAATTAGTAAAGATCAAAAATAATTGCAGAAACAACTTACATGAGCCTATGAAACGATGATGAATGGAAACGTTGGGATCCAAGCCATTTACAAATAAATTTTAATTTTCACTAGAAAATTACACCCGCTCCCTTCCAGCTTTTACCGCCGAATCAGAGAACTTAGATAAATTTTATTTATAACAACATAAAATATAATTTCTTCTTATAACTTAGGATAATATAAGTATTGTAGCCAAAGATCTGATTTGGCTAGTTTTCATATACGAATTATATTAGAGCCTTCGTAAGCTCTAAAACTGTTACCTGTCGGTTATTATTCCGCAAATTTCTCTCTTCCATGACTATATCTATACTAATATTTTAATATTATAAAGCTGAAGAGTTTGTTTGTTTGTTTGAACGCGCTAATCTCAGGAACTACTGGTCTGATTTAAAAAATTCTTTCAGTGTAAGATAGCCCGTTTATCGAGGAAGTCTTTAGGGTATATAGCAATCCGCCCCGGCTTCGCACGGGTGCAATGCCCCCTTTCGCGGACGAAGTCGTGGGCGACCGCTAGTTAGATAATAATTCGAATATGAGACCTAGCCAAATCAGACATCAGGGTACAATATACCTATATGTATATCCACTTCACTTAGTGTGAAACCGAACCTTGGGAACCTGCTCATGACATAAAACGCCGATAGTTTATCGCCACTACTCAGCACTGCTCGGTACTCCCTGACACCATTTTAGCAAGACCTCATTGACGTGCTTCCATAAACTTGGACTATAGCAAATGAGGGGCTCAAGATTAACTTGGCAGTTTTCACGATGAAAATCATACTTTAGCTTTTTTTTAACTTTTTGAATAGAATCTTGTAAGATTTTCTTTGTGCCTTCGTCTAAGTGCTTCAATGTATCGTCAGTCGTTACTTTTTGCGTCGGTATTTTCCAACAACAGTTAGAGCATATCGGTATTGTTTAACTTTTTGTCGTTGCTTTAACAGCGCTTTGTAGCGCTTCTTTTAGCTTCTAACTAATTATTGGCAATCGCTAGAGAAAATACAGTTTCTAGATTTCACGATCAATATACATGACATTACTCTTCTTTAGTGTGCGCAGATTGCAACGATATAAAATATTAAAATTTTCAAGGTGCACAACTCTTTTAGACTTTTTCAATAATACTACATAATAGCTATTGGATGCTTAGATAATTTAGATTGGATGAGATCATTGATACGGTGATAACTAAACTACGTCCCTGATACATAGAGCAGAATGCGCGGAGCTGGCGGCATAATTTTTGAGCGCTACTTTGAAATGGTGTAATTTTTTTCATTCCAAATGCAAATATTCCATTGCTGACCATAGATACGGTATAGTCTTACTTTCACCTGCTCAAAGATGAGCTAGAAACAACTACACTCCACTCTTACTCAACACATGCATTTACAAGATAGTAAACATTAGAAGCAATTATAGAGATAAGAAGACGTACTTTCAGTATAGCGCGAACGAGACGGACCAATGAACGACCACCGCCTTGCGCATGCAGTCATAGTAGCCCAAACGGCGACTGTCGGAAAACGCTTAGTCTTTTGGTATGGAGAATACCTACTTACGAACATATTCAATTTAAAATTTTTGCATACATTCATATATCTCCGAAAGTGTACCTTTGTTTATGTAATTTTAATTCTAATCAATTGCCAAATTATATATAACGCTTATCGCCAATATGTAATGTATACCAGGATTCATAAAAAAATTGGTGAGATTAAACTTTTTTCATTTTTATTATGCTATCATACAAGGCAAAGCTAAAAACATACTATAGCACAACGTGTTTTTCGACTCGCCGCTTGGTCTATAAAATTGAACGCAGAAGTTGACGGGTTCGGCGGGAAAAGCTGGAAGGGTGCAGGTGTAATTTTCTTGTGAAAATCAAAAATTATTTGTAAATGGCTTGCATGTGTACGTAAAGTGAGGTTTTCTGGTAGATAAGTTATATTTTGATTACTTGTGATGTGAATCTAGTGCGTGTGCATGGTTTTATACGCAGGTAAGCAGAGTAAAACTTGAGCCGGATTACGATCTCTTCATGGGCGCATGTAAGTTGTTTCTGCAATAATTTTTTATTTTGACTAACTTTACACTTGTTCTTGAGGATTTTCCCGACGTTTCCATTCATCACCATCATCATTATCACCCCATAAATTCAGGAATCATTTACTAAAGAAAATGGCTGTATGGGCTTAGTTCCCCTTGCCTTTCCTTCGGGATAAACTAAACAAAAAAAAAAGCAGAAGTTGACATTGACAGTGGCGTAAGTGACGTTGACGTATGGCGCGTTCATTTCATTCGTGCATATCTGTATTCATATACTCTATCCTTTTCGCTCACATATTGCACGAATAACATTTATTATTTGAAAATATTTTTCGACAAAATTGTAATGATATAAATTTTTAAATACTTACGCATGATACCTACGTGTTTCCAGACGACTTTGTTACATTCCGTGAATGATTATGACACTTGTGAAAACAACAAGAAGGCATTGTAATTGTCAGTTGAAAATATCTTAACACGACTCATAACGAGAACGTGTGACGCAGTCACAAACTAAGTAGAGATCACAAACTACATAGAGAAAGAGATGCTTACGCTGTCTACATCGCGCTGGCGACTGACGGGTAGTGAGACCATGGATCTATTTTTGCATTCTCGTTTTATGAGGCATTAAGGCTAATCCTCCTTTTCTGTAAATCTCTGTTGCTGACATAAAAACTGTACGGCCCCCTGATTACGTAAAAGCAATAGCAAAGCTGAAGCAAAGCGATAGCGAAATTGTACAATATTCGCCTTGAAATGTCAAAGTTCCTTTGAAATTCATTTTACGTAATACGAATTTGACAAGCAATCAGCAATTTTTGTACAATTTTCGCTATCGCTTTGCTAGTTAGGTAATAAGGGGGTGGTTTTTACGCTTTTTAAAAAAACTCCGCCCGGACGCCCTCTAAAACTAGGACAAATCCGGGGAAACCCGGACGGATGGCAGCCCTATCTACAGGCAGAGTTGGGTACTTTCGCATTTATAATAATTAATTAGTACCGTAAAATAAAGATTAATACGGACTAACGGCCGCCCACGGATATGACAACGTGAACTTTATTTATTAAGCCATAATTTTGTCAAAATCCTTTCGGGAGTTTTTGTGTGAATGCACATTATGCACATTTATAATAATAAAAGTAAGAAGAATGGAATAATAAATATCACAGCTGTTTTTGTAAAGATAAATTTATTATACATATAAAAATAAATATCTTAGAAATAACATTTCTTACTTCTACTTATTTATAA
This sequence comes from Carposina sasakii, assembly GCA_014607495.2. Lineage (NCBI taxonomy): Eukaryota > Metazoa > Arthropoda > Insecta > Lepidoptera > Carposinidae > Carposina > Carposina sasakii. The sequence continues at coordinate 66,489 of CP053150.1, forward strand.
AATTTAAAATCGACTTGATCTATAATACATCATAGGAGGTTCTATGTAACCGATTGTACTAAAAATAAAGACGAGGGTTCTTTTCTTTACATAAAGATTCGATGTTGCGCGCGCTCACAAGTTGAGCGGGTTGGGTGTGGGCACCTCTCCGCGGTCGGCCAGCGCGGCGCCCAGTGCGGACAGGCGCGCGTCTAGCGCGTGGCGCTTGGGGTCGCGCGACGCCGCCAGCGCCGCCAGCGCGCGCGGCAGCGCCTCGTCCGCCCAGCAGCCCGCCAGCTGCAGCTCGGCCGCCGCCGCCGGCAGGCCCAGGCGCGCCGCGCGCGAGGCCCGCGCCAGCGCCGCCGCCGTGGTGTACGCGTCGATGGCGGCCGCGGCCAGCGCGTTGAGCTCGTGCTGGCGGTCCACCACGCCGCGTCCGTGCCGCCGCAGCGCCGCCTCCACGGCCGCGCCGAACTCACCCGCCACGCGCGCCAGCTCCGCCGCCGCCGGCCGCAGCTCGGGCGCCACGAGCGCGCCCGCGTCGCCGGCGCCGCCCAGCCCCACCGCCCGGCCGGCGCGCCGCCCCGCCTCGCTGAAGATGAGACCGAGGTTGGCGGCCGGGTTCTTGAAGGCGCGCTGCAGCTCCTGCAGGTGCGAGCCGGCGAACTGGATGCCCGTGAGCGCCACGAACAGGCGCAGGATGTCGTTGGTGCCCTCGAAGATGCGGAAGATGCGCAGGTCGCGCAGCACGCGCTCCAGGCCGGCGCTCTTCATGAAGCCCGTGCCGCCGAGGATCTGGATGGCCTCGTCCACGACGCGCCACGCCGACTCGGAGGCGAACACCTTGGAGATGGCGGCCTCCAGGTGGTAGTCGGCGGCGCCGCTGTCCATGTTGCCGGACACCATGTAGGCCAGCGCCTCGGTGACGTACTGGTGCATGGCCATGCGCGCGAGCTTCTCCTGGATGGCGGGGAAGTCCCGCAGCAGCTTGCCGAACTGCACGCGCGTGGCGGCGTGCTGCGCGGCCTGGCGGATGGCGCTGCGCTGCGTGCCGGCCAGCGCCGCCGCCATGCCGAAGCGTCCGTTGTTGAGGATGTTCATGGCCACCTTGAAGCCGTTGCCCACGCCGCCCAGCACGTTCTCCACGGGCACGCGCACGTCCTCGTAGTACACCTCGGTGGTGTTGGAGCAGCGGATGCCCATCTTGTTCTCGGGCGGGCCCGACGTCACGCCGCCGAAGCTGCGCTCCACGATGAACGCCGTCACCTGCGGGGCGGGCGGCCGGTTAGCGAGCGCTATGCTAGAGAGGGACCCGGTTTGGGGGTTGGGGGGCTCGACACTCACCTTGTCGACGGTCTTGCCGTCCTTCTGCACTGGCGTCTGCGCGAACACGGTCATGATCTCGGCGATGCCTCCGTTACTGATCCAGATCTTGGAGCCGTTGAGGATGAAGTGCTTGCCGTCGGGCGACAGCACGGCGCGCGTCCTGCAACACACGGGGCGTGAGCGCGGCGCGGCGGAGCGGGGCGGGGCGGGCGGACACCGCAGACACTCACTTGATGGAGCCGGCGTCGGAGCCGGACGAGGGCTCGGTGAGGCAGAAGGCGGCGTACTCGCCGCCGGCCACGCGCGGCAGGTACTTCTCCTTCTGCGCCGGCGTGCCCGCCAGCAGCACGCCCTTGAAGCCGATGCTCTGGTGCGCGCCCAGCGTGATGCCCACGCCCAGGTCGTGCGCGCCCACGATCTCCACGAGGCGCGCGTACTGCGTGTTGTTGAGGCCCAGGCCGCCCAGCTCGGCCGGCACCTGCAGCGCGAAGGCGCCCAGATCCCACAGCCCGGCCGCCGTGGCCGGCTCCACCTCGGCCAGCGCGTCGTTCTTGGCGGGGTCGTTGACCTGCGCGCACGACCACATTCTGATAATCCTTTAGCTGACTACTACTGGCTAGTCATTAAGATAGCAAGGCTAGACCTTTCTAATTTTGCTTCAAACTTCATTTTACTTTTTTATATTTAAAAAAAATGTCAGACGACACAATCCTATTTGCCTTTTTATCAAGAAAAAGTTATTTATGTAGTTAGTTATTTGTATACAATTCAGCTCCGGCATCATTATCTATCTTCGATAGCAAGACGTGGACCTTGAACCGGGCCGTAATCGTACTCTGACGTCTATGACGCGCAGATTCCGCGATGGCAATGATTATACATTTATATATTTTTACAAAAATACTCAAGACCATTAATCTATGCTCAAGACAACCTTTCTTGTAAGTAAATAAAATACAACAAAGGCGCAGCAAAATTAAACCTACTCTACAAGCCACAGCTACAAGCAAATAAATAAGTTAGATGAAATCAGTCACCTCCTGGAAGAATTTCTCGACGGGCGGCACGAGCTCCACCAGCGTCTGACGCTGCTCCTCCGTCAGCGGCTCCGGGTACGGGAATATCTACGGGCGAGGGGGCGGGGCTTACAACGTTTGCTCGTAAGGTATCGGTCATTGCGAAGGTGACACAGGCAAATGTTATCCAGCTGCCATAACCCGTAAATAAATATTTTCTTACAAGTTTAGGTCCTTTCAAACTAGTGCGAGTCACTCGATCTTAACCAATTACTTAGTTGTTATCTATGTAACCTTTTTTTACATTTTCTGACTGGTACAAAAATATGCGTTAGAATTAGAACGTTCGGAAAACATCAAACCTCAATGCATATTAATTTTCAGTTTTTGACTGTCGAAAAGGCAGACAACATTGAACGATCCCATATAAATACAGGTCAATGTAACCACTGCAGGGCCCTCTTAGTTTAAGATCCCACCGTAGGTTTACTACGCTCATCTGTTTATAGAATAAAACCTTATTATTACAAACATTTACGATTAGGAGAATACAGGATGATTTTTGGTCGTCAACGTTCCCGAAAACTACGGAATCTCTTCATCATCACGATCATTGTTCTCCATGGAAGCATACCTGGGAAGTATCTGGTTTCCAAAATATTAGGGTCCAAAGTTGAGTAAATAGACTGCGTTTTTCTGCATAAATGCACATAGACGCACGTAGCAAGATTTTTTCACGAGAAATAATTAGTATCTGTCTATAAAAAAAACTAACATAAACACTAGACACTATAAATTTCGCCCAATCAAGTAATTAAAACAAAATCATTTTTTTTCCAGCATTTTTTTTGACATAAACTTACTTTATTTGATGTATAGAGTACGTACCCTTCGTTAATGGTGGCCACAAAAAAACACCCTGTACCAACCCGCTTTAAACGTGTATGATTTTGAGACGTTTCTACGCTCATATGTTTTTTCAATGATATGTGTAAAAAAAAGCTATTTTTTTCTGATTATTATGGTATAGGGTTGCCTGTTCCAATTTGGCCGCAAGTAAGGGTTGCCAGCTGTTAAAGATGCTGAATATTAAAGGACCGCGCGACCGCAACAATCAGCTGTATGACATGTCGTACCTTCGGTGCGACAAAGGCACAATATCAAAAAAATACAAAAAGCAATTGTGTCCTTATTCTACTGTAGAACAAGGGCACATTTGTCAAAAAAGGCAAAACACAATTATGCCGTTGTTCTACCGAAGGTGCGATGTGTCAAAACCATCGCGCATGCGTCTAATGCCGGGAATTCTCAATTAACACAGCCCCGGGGCGTTAACAGTATTAAGTTGGATGTTCACTATGTATGTGATGTAATGTAATATTATATTACATCTTAAGGTGTAAAAAATGATCGCTCGTCATACATTTTGTACGAGACAATTCACACTGTATAATATACGGAATATGCGGAAACCCTTAGTTATGTTTGTCACTTTTCTCTAGTTGATTTACCAACTTACTGAAGATGTCGCCGTGTGTTACCGAACGAAATGATATTTGAAGGTGGTGACCGTAGTTCCTTTTTCTGCCACTACGCAGATAATTTGGTAAACACACACATTCCAATCACTTATAATAATCCGACTAATATTATAAAGGCGAAAGTTTGTGAGTATGTATGTATGTTTGTTGCTGTATAAGAATAACAGTGGACTCTGCTAGGATTACATTTTAGTCTAACACCCTGTTACTTATAATATTTTATTTTTGTAAATAAAAAGTGCCAAAAAAATAACACATAGGCATTATCCCGGGAAAATATTTTTATCCCAGATAATTTCGACATTTTGTTTGTTCTGCAGTACACTCGGACGCGGACGGAGTTGCAGGCGTCCACTAATGTCAAATACGAGTATATAGGCAAAGTGTGAACGATGAACTATTCAATTTGAATTTGGAATTACTGTTACGTTGAAGCTTTGATACATTATTTTCGCGATCTATGGAGATTTCAAGAAATCCGTGGGACTCGCGAATTGCGTAAAAGTTTCGAGGTAAGTTCATGCGTTTTGGAATTATTATTGAGTACGGAGCCACCTTAATTTCATTCATAAAATAAGTTAATTCATAAAGTACTCCTATATCTGATTTCGGAACTAACACAGATAATGTGACACATAGTAACTTGTATGAAATAACACAGATAATGTGACACATAGTAACTATATAGGGCGATCATCTGAAATTCTAAAGGAACTATTTGGTCAAACGCATTCTAGCTTAATTCGAGCTACGTTCCAGCTTCTTATGTATATGCGATATGTGCGAGTATAAGCGTTTTGACGCATGCGCGATGGCTTTGATGCGTTTCATACAGCGGTCCTTTAACATTCAGCATCTTTAACAGCTGGCAACCCTTACTTGCGGACAAATTGGAACAGGCAACCCTATACCATAATAATCAGAAAAAAAAATAGTTTTTTTTTTAATACATATCATTGAAAAAACATATGAGCGTAGAAACGTCTCAAAATCATACACGTTTAAAGCGGGTTGCCAGGTACTTGCGGCCAAATGTGAAATGGCAACCCTGGTTTTCGCAATATCTACATACAGTTCTATCAAATGGATCATACTTTATTTAAAAAACATGTAAGCGTAATTTGTCAGCAAAATATATTTTTTGAAAATTCAATTAAAAATACTTGCGGCCATATTTTGATAGGCAACCCAGTGGATATATATTCTCCTAATCGTAAATGTTTGTAATAATAAGGTTTTATTCTATAAACAGATGAGCGTAGTAAACCTATGGTGGGATCTCATACTATCTGGGTCTTTAGCGTCGATGCTCAGGACCAGCAGGGATATTATGTAACATGCGGTAACAGAGCCGCAGCAATGCGATAGCGAAAATTAAGTTTGTGAATTTTTCGATCCTGAGCGTCGACGCTAAAGAATTGTAAAGGTCTTCTGCCCCGTCTAGGGAATATAGGACCTTAAGCAAATCAGCTGGTCATTTACCTGCGCGGTCTCGAGGCGTCCGCGGAACAGGTTGAGCGTGAAGGAGGCGCTCTCGCGAGCGCCGCGCGCCGCCGGGGCCTCGCTCGCCGCGCCGCGCCGCGCCGCTCTGTCACAAGACACACTGTTAGACAAGGTTCACCAAAAGGTTCCCATGATGGCGCTAGTTACTGCATACAAAATGTTAACATACAAAATCAGGTACTTATAGGAGTTATTCTATGAAATGGACTGTAGACCCACAGTACTGCTCACAACGCGTTATATACCTAATTGTATGCTTCTGATCCTGCAGTCACGTTTACCACAGAAAATTAAGACATTTAATTACAAATTAAAATAAGATCCAATGTGATACTGTGTGAAATTACTAGTCTACTTGTTCTACTAACATCTACGTACAATATGATTATAGGAATCACTTATAACTATTTCATTAAACAGCTATAATACTTATGTCTATACTAATATCATGAAGGAAGAGGTAAACTTAGATTGTTTGTTTGTTTGTTTCTTTATTTGCAGCGAATTGGCTCCGAAACTACTGGACCGATTTAAAAAATTCGTTCACCGTTAGAATACTTATTGGACCCGGATAATTATAGGGTTGCTATATCTTTTAAGAAAACTTTAATATTGTTACAATCGGGCTGTATAGTTACGCGATAATACACTAGATGTCGCTACTAGTAAAAGTAGTCCGCAACATCGATTCCTTTGGACAGTGTTAGAACCCCGCTATGTAGTTACGCCACGATCAACTAGATGTCGCTACTGGTAAAAATAGATCGCAAATTCGATTACTTTTTCCGGGTTCTTAGAATAATCTCGGTGTATTTGCGTATCTGTAGTCGGGAACGTTCTAGACTGGCTAGCTAGGACTAGGAAGGTAGACGGACTTCTCGAGAATAGTGTTGAGTAGGACACGACTTGAAAAAGAGTTTGTAAGAGTAGCCTCTTTTTTGTCCTGAGCCAGTACAATGTCCCACTTCAAATGAGGCGAGGCGTACTTACTGACTGAACCATTTGAAGTTATTATAGTACGAAATATGCGCGCCTCCTGACGCCTCAAATGTCAGACGCGACGTGCTTTTGTCATGTCATTTGTTTGTTTAGTACAAATATTTTTAATTATAAATCTTAAGATTCTTAATATATCTACTTCAAAATCCGAAATATAAAAAAAATACAAATTAAATGGCACTGACTCTCTAAACAACGTTAGATTATTATTATTTGAATTTTAAATACCTATTACCTACGCGCCTCCTGGCTGGCGCCTCGCCTCGCATGGAAGACAATATATTTCTCTCTCGCTCAAAATGTCAGGCGCGACGACCGTGACGTGATCACGTGACGTGCTTGTCGTTTGTCTGCCTGCCTCGCTCGACCGTTCAAGCTCGACCGCGACAAGAAAATTGAAGTAGTACAATTTTAAATTTCGAGGCACTCTTACATTTTGACGTCATGTCCGGGACAAATGAAGTGCCTCTTGTATGTCCTACTCAACACTACTCGAGAATGTGTCCGATTGTCCTTACGCACCTTTCTCCAAGCGAATATTCCTGAATATGCAGGAGCGCACCGCATGGTGTATATAAGCGGCGGGTTTGGCCAACGCAGTGAGTCTTGTTATAAGATTGAGAAGCTAAACAAGTGATAAGGAATCGATAGTGATCAGTAGAAGTATTGTGTTTTAGTGAGTTTGTGAACTAAATAAAAAAGTACTCTTTTATACACCTACCTTTTAATCGGCAGCTCCGAATCACCATACCCAGTACGTAACAATATGTATGATCCGGGATACAGATGGCGGATACCATCACCGAGCGCTTAGTTATAATACAGGGCTATACAGGGATTGAAGGGCAGAAGTAGGCTTGCGATTGAAAACCAAGGCAATTTTTGGTCGTGGCTATCTGCAGGCTAGGCTATAGTGGCTAGGTGCAGAGGAGGCAATAGAACTGCCGCTCTTGCGCTGTTTTTTCTTAGACGACCCATAAAGATAAGAGTTGAGGGCCAAAGATGATCATGCGGTCTTTACTCGGATCCGTGGTGACGTCAATCTAAGCTTCGCCACAAGGCAACACTATAAGGCTGTTATAATTAATGTTAATTATCTGAATACAATCATAGAAAGTCAGATACTTTATATAGATATCTAAAATAGCTAATTATCTAGTTATAGTTTCCCGATCTCACTTATTTTAGAAATAAAATTGCTTAATTCAATTGCGCTGTCTTTTAAAGATTGAAGCTAATCAATATGGCAATTCTTGAGCCATTTTGTCGCAGAATACTGGATCCAGATGGATTGCTGGAGTGCTGGATCCAGCATTGCAATCCCTAACTACTTAGCAATTAGTTGGTTGTTCAGTTGTTGCTTTAAATAAAATATATGTGATTTAATTAATGTATAACTCATACCTATTGTACAAATTGTCATGTGTTTTCTCTATCCAAATGTATTACTAGTGGACGCCCACGACTCCGTCCGCGCGGACTACAGAAAAACAAAATGTCGAAATTATCCGGGATGAAAACATTTTCCCGGGATAAAAAGTAGTCAGTGTTTTACAGGATACACTTTAGAGTGTGCGTGGGAACTTCACAATACAGTTCCACCAGCCCCTTTTCACCATCGAGATACTAGACGCAGACTAGCGTATCACCCTTATTTTGTTGATATACCACCCATCCGCACCAAACGTTATGCTAACTCGTTTGTAATGCGAACGGCTAAGGAGTGGAATGCAATTCCTGCCGATGTATTTCCCAAGCACTACAACATTGGTCTCTTCAAAGCTATGAATAGGCACTTTCTAGGCAAACATGTACCACCCTAGGCTGCATTGCTTGTTTAACATCAGACACGATGGCGGTCAAATGTTTGCCTAACTAATTGTAAAAAAAAGTGTGACCTGTCACAATATATTCCTGTAAAAACTGCATCGAAATCGGTTTAGCCGTTTCTGAGATTAGCGTGCACAAACGCACAGACAAAAATTGCAAAAATCGTTATTTTGGGTACTATTGCGTTGATAAAGGTCTCCTATAATATTTTTCTTATATATCTTGCATGTACAGACAGCAATACCTTACATCTCTATACAGGGTGTAACAAAAAGGGTATGTTAAGGGTATGTAGAGAACCTATCCACAAAATTTGAGACTCGAAATCACATGTTTATTTTTCAAGATTGTATTAATATTCCTGTGATATTTAATAATTCTTCATACTATCGCTTAACATACCCTTTTTGTTACATCCTGTATACATATAGCAATAAAAAAACATAATTTGAAAAATCCTAAAACCCGACTGCTTAAAAAAGAACCAAATAATGTACATAATAAAAAAACTGAAAAGAAAAAAACAAGCACTTAGATGTCCGGTGGTCTAGAATTCTATAATATCGACGGCCGATTGGTCTGGTAGGTAGTGACCCTGCCTGCGACGCCATAGGTCCTGGGTTCGAATCCCGGTAGGTGCAAACATTGATATGATGAATATTGATGTTTGTATCCGAATCATGGATGTTTCTATACTTATCTTTGTATTTATATACCTTAGTACCCACGACACAAGACCTTAGGGATCTTAATGTGGGACTAGGTTAATGTGTTTTGTAGTGTGAAAAAAAAAAAATTGACATTTGGCAGAAATGGATATTAGGATATGCATTAGGAGATCCAATGAAATATTAGCTTGGCTGTCGGATAATGGATCCCAACTGTTCAGTTGTTATGTTACGATCATTAGAAAATATTTTATGTTCTTCAATAGTATTCATTCCATAATAATATTATAGAATTCTAGACCACCGGACATCTAAGTGCTTGTTTTTTTTCTTTTCAGTTTTTTTTATTATGTACATTTTTGGTTTTTTATTTGGTTCTTTTTTAAGCAGTCGGGTTTTTGGATATTTTAAATTATGATTTTTTATTTTATACTTCTTTGTTATGAGTACCTAGCTATTAATAGGTACGTTTCAAGAAACATGCTTGGCAGCAAGAAGTTTTCGCCTTGCTGCTGTCTAAAAACTTATATGTGAGAATGGTTGTTACGCAAATTTCAATCGATATAGATCCTAAACGGTTGGTCGAATCGAAAAATGTTGAGAGAAACCTAAACATGATTTTTAAATACCTATTCAACGACACCCTACTCGATATAGTTTGTCGACTTTAATTTTTTTTCATTTTCACAAAATGGCGTCCAGTAGTCGCCATATTGGATTTTCACTAACGTCATGTCTTTAGTGACACTCGCTGGACTACTGGAGGAATCGATTGACGTATGAATCATAAAAATCGGCCGAGGCGTTTGGTCTGTGTAGTGCTTCAAAGGAACATACATACATACATAGGCTGTTAAACACAATACCACTCCTTTGCGTCGCGCAGTCGGGTAAAAATGTAACGGGTCGCTGTCTGTACATCAAAGATATATGAGAAAAAATATTATAGGAGACCTTTATCAACGGAATAGTACCCAAGACAATGATTTTTGAAAATTTTGTCTGTTTGTCGGTTTGTCTGTGCGTTTGTGCACGCTAATCTCGGAAACGGCTGAACCGATTTCGATGCAGTTTTCAACTTTTCACGAATATATTGTGACAGGTCCTTACCATATAGGCTACTTATTATCCCGGGAAAATGTTTTTATCCCGGATAATTTCGACATTTTGTTTTTTCTGTAGTCCACGCGGACGGAGTCGCGGGCGTCCACTAGTTTTTATTATATGTATAGATATAGAAGATATGTTTTAATATGGAAAAATTATGATAAAAATTAAGCAGTTAGGGCCTTATTCACCACCTCCAAGTAGTGCCCATGAAGCTATTTGTCAACTAAAGGATTACACCTTCATCTTCTCTGAGTATGGCCACAGATATGATAATACTATAGTGTATAGCTAATCAACAGAGTGCCACACAACTTAATCTTACTTCTACTTACATAGCTAGTGGTATTTAAGAATTAGTTAATTACTTAACTATTTGCTTCGGGATGGTAAACAAGGCTCTTAATAAAACAAAGGATGATAGGCATTTTGGTATCGGCACTTGTGTTCAATCAAGACGAATCATACATTGTTGGATAGCCCTTTTCAAGTGAACAAATAAGTTCTACGACGACCAACCCGTACAAGTAGTCCCTTTCGAAATATATTCTTCTATATTATACAATTTTTGGATATGGTAATCACCAAATGGAGAAATGAAAAACAAAATAGATTTCATACTTACAAACAAACCACATCTCTTTCTAGATGTCGCTACAGTTAAAAAACTCAACTTCAACACCAATCACCGCATGGTTTGAGCCAAAATGCTTCAATCCAAACCTAAAACCTCCAGGACGCACATTAAACTAAGAACAAAGGAAGTATACACACCTATTTCAGAAAGAGTTTTAAAACCTCTCAAGAAAAACTTAGCAAAATAAATGAGATACAAACAGTACAAGAAAACTATGATATATTGGAAGAAGTGTTGGAACTGGTATCAACAAACTTATCGAGCCAACCAAGGAAAACTAGGAGTTGAAGATCTTATCCTAAAAAGAGAAATCCTACTGAAAAACAAAAAGGCTAATAGAAAAGAAATTACTAAAATAAACATAAAATTAATATAAAAATCAAAAAACATACAAGGGAAAGAAGGCCAAAAATGTTACATTATTACATACAGAAATCTGGAGGAGTAAAGAAAGCCATGAAAGAACTGAAAGAGACCTCAAATTGGATGCTGAGTAAAGATAGAAAGTCGCGTAAATCTGTCACGAAACGCCCTAAAATAATAGAAATAGCTACCAAATTCTATCGAGACTTATATGAGGATTCTAAACAATGTTCAGAAACCATATCATTTCATTTTATTATTATTACAAGACAACACACGGATAGAGAAGAAATTTTGCCTGTGCTCGAGGTTGAAGTGGAAAAAGCTATAAAGACACAAAAAAATGGCAAGGCACCTGGTAGTGATGGAATCTCTAACGAACTTCTAATGCCAAACATCATACCGATTGTAACAAAACTGTTCAATGACGTACTCGACAAGGAGGAAATTCCAATCCAATGGACCAAGTCTACTATCATCCTACTCCACAAAAAAGCGACAGAAATGAAATTAACCGGCCTATAAGCCTAATGTCCAAATTATACAAAATATTTAAAAAAAAATATTCTACCCAGAATCTCAAAAACTCTTGATGACAACCAACCAAAAGAGCAGGCCGTATTACGAAGTGAACTCTCTACTATTGATCACATTCACACTATAAAACAAATAATACAAAAGAGCAATGAATACTACAAAAAATATTACTTAGCATTTGTTGATTATATAAAGCTGATTCTCTAAAACACAACAAAATATGGGAAGCCCTTCTGGCTCAGGGTGTCCATCCAAAGTACATTAACATTATTAAGGAAGTTTACAGAAAATGTACTGCAAAGATACAAACTGAAAGATCAGGGAAAGAGCTTAATGTGATGAAAGGTGTAAGGCAGGGTGACCCATTATTTCGAAAGCTGTTTTCAGCGGTGTTGGAGCATATATTTAGAAAATACTCTGGGAGAATTATGGCTTAAACATCAACATGGTTAAACTAAATCACCTAAGATTCGCAGATGACCTTCTTTTACTCACCGAAAACCCATTGCATCTCGAGAGTATACTGTAGCAATTGGCAGAAGAAAGTATTGCAGTGGGCCTCACAACAAATACGGAGAGGACAAAGATAATGACAAACAATGATCATGAGACCATCAGAGTAAATGGATGTATATGTCGGAGATCAAGATGTCATATCCTACAGTCGGATCTCCAACGCCATCTATTTTCAATCGTTGAAGTTAGAAACGTCAAGTCGACAGCTATCACTGACTTGAGGACAGCTGTCACTTGGGTAAAGACAAGACAGAGTACTGAGAGGGCGCCACTGTAGATTTACAACGACCACCGGGTCGTTTGAATTGAGCCGGAGGGTATTCTGTTCTTTTTGTTGCGTCTGGAGCGAAGCACGGGTGCTAATCAGCCTCTGTCTTGTACTTACCACGTTTCTACGTTATCCGCTAGAATCCTAGTAATCTTGTGCGTAGATACAGTGAAAGTGTTTGTGATTCCTAATTAAGCTTGTTTACTACACGCCGCATTCTTTATTTCGGATTTTGGAAGATGTCGGACACACCTAACGGCACGCCACTCGACCCATCTACGTCATCAGAAGTGGGATGCAACCCGGATCACCCACATGAAACACGTGCTTCAAATAGTGACTCGAGCGAAGAAAAATGGCGTCTTCTCTTCGAGCAACAAAATCAAAATTTTCTGGCGTTGGTGCAAGCAATAAAACTACCTGCATCTTCGGACTCTATTCGCCTTCCTGATTTCGACCCAGAGAAAAGAGACATCGACGCCCGAGCTTGGATAACGACCGCGGACATGTGTATCACAGATCGACAACGCCATGGATCTTCTCTGATGATCGCGTTAAGCCACGCACTCAAGGGCGAAGCATCATCTTGGCTGTCTTCAATATCGTTTCCTAATATGACGTGGGCCGATTTTAAGGAGCTTTTCGTAGCAAGGTATGACTGTCCTGAAACTGCTGCTTCCTTTCTCATCAGTATGCACGACAAGAAACCGAGAGATAACGAGTGCCTGGCCTCATACGCCGCTACCCTCATAACATCCTTAATGGCAAGGTGGAATGGACTGACTACAGAACAGATAGCAATAGCCACTGTCTTAGCTCATATTTCAAAACAAGAGCCACGTGTTCAGAGGATTGCTATAACGACTGACATCAAGATGCGTAACCATTTACAAAAGGAACTGAAGGCTGTCTCGTTCCTGAAGAGAAGTTATTCATCAAGTATTTATCGTGATGGACCCGACCTAAAAAGAAACCGACCTAATGGATCTGCTGTGACCATCAAGTGCTTTAATTGTGGACAACTAGGCCACAAATCTCTTCAATGTCGCAACAAAGCCAATTCGAAGAAGCAAGATGACCGGTCCAAACACAGGTCCTTTCACGGGGACCATAACTCGACCAACCAACCTACAGGGAGAACGATCGCATCACCTGCTTCAACTGCCGGGAACAAGGCCACTATGCATCCGACTGCCCGAAGAGGAAAATCAAGGAGGGGAACAACGGTACCGGCGGCGGCACTGGAACTGGTCCAGCTAAGGAAAAGCGAGTAGACGTGTGCATTGTGAATGCGCCTTCGGGTTCTCTGCGTCACTCTGGTGAGTCATTCCCATTTACTTACGACTCAGGTTCAGAGTGTTCCTTAGTTAAAGAATCGATTGCTTTGAAATTTAGTGGTAAGCGAATTTATGACAATGTTTCTATGACTGGTATAGGACAAACTTCTATAGCCTCGACCATGCAAATTTTAACGACAATTGACATTGACAATATTAACTTTGAGATACTCCTTCATGTTTTACCTGACCATTGTTTGCGATACAACATTATGATCGGACGTGAAATTCTAGCTATCGGTTTGACTGTACATATGTCGGTAGATAAAGTACGTTTCGAGAAAATTAACATAGTCGAATCATGTGATGTAGTTGCAAATAATGGTATAGACCTTGACTTGGTAGATACTGACGTTAGTAATGAATACAGACCTAGGTTGATTGAGATTTTAGAACGGTTCAAGCTTAGTTTCATTACCGGTACACCTACTTCTCCTGCTGACACTGAACCTATGCAGATACGGCTCGTAGACCCGCACAAGACGGTAAATCGTCGCCCATACAGGCTGACCCCAGATGAACGTCAGATTGTGAGGGGCAAGATCAACGAGCTGCTTAATGCTAAGGTAATTAGACCTAGTTCTTCACCGTTCGCAAGCCCGATACTTTTGGTAAAAAAAAAAGACGGTTCAGATAGAATGTGTGTCGATTATAGGGAGTTGAACGATAACACCGTTGCTGACCGTTTTCCTTTACCACTCATATCTGAACAGATTGCTAGGTTGCACGGAGGACATTTTTTTACAATTTTAGATTTAGCATCGGGATTTCACCAGATCCCTATCGAGTCGGACTCCATAGAGCGCACAGCATTCGTGACAACTGAAGGTCAGTATGAGTACCTTACTATGCCCTTCGGTTTGAAAAATGCTCCTGCAGTGTTTCAACGTGCTCTCATACATGCTCTAGGCGATCTCGTGAACAAGTACGTTGTAGTGTACATGGATGACGTGCTAGTTGTGGCCAGTAACATCGACGAAGCTTTCGTTAGACTAAAGGTAGTATTAGAAGTTCTTTCTGTGAAGGGATTTTCGTTAAATCCTAAAAAGTGCTCATTCCTGAAAGAAAAAGTAGAGTACCTAGGCTTCGAGGTGCGCCGAGGTCAAATTCGTCTGAATCCACGAAAGATAGTTGCACTTACCGCTTTACCACCGACCGGCGCTCTTAATAATCAAGGTAGATTTTATGATTTTCATTTTGATTCGGGTGCTGAGTGTTCACTAATAAAAGAAAGCGTTGCATCAAGTTTCAATGGTAAAAGAATTGCTAAAACTGTCTCTCTAACGGGAATTGGTCAAACCAGTGTATTCAGCACCCAGCAAATATAACTGTGTAATGTTGAAATTAATGATTATTGTTTAGAACTTTTATTACATGTTTTACCCGATGTGTATATGCGTAGTGATATTATGCTAGGTCGTGAAATATTGAGTCAAGGCTTCGTTATTAACTTGTCAACAAATAATTTTAGCATTTCAAAACAAAATAATTTGACAGTTTTAAATTGTGACGTTTTAACCGATTCTAGTATCAGTAACGACTTTAGTAATGTTGACACAGATATACCCTCTTGTAAAAAGTCAGATCTTTTAACTATTTTAGGTGAATATTCCAGTTATTTTACAACAGGTTTGCCAAAAACTCGTGTAACTACAGGTGAACTCGAAATTCGATTAATTGATCCGAAGTATAGAGGTCCTTTTAGGGTATCGGAGGTACTTGAAGGTAATCGTTATGTTCTTAAAGCCCTTAATTCCAATAGAACCTATAAGTACGCACATGACAGACTTAGGCGAATGCCTGCGAATGACATTACCAATGACATGCTGACATGTGACCGTGATGATAATCTGTGCGAACTTGACGGGGATGGACCGTCATGTTCTAATTAATGTTGAGTTGACTGATTGAGAGTGGTTTATGGATACCGGATAGAGGTATTCAAGAGTCACTGGATGGAAGTGACTAGACTGGTATACGGAAGCTGGATGGAAGTTTCCAAGAGTCACTGGATGGAAGTGACTAGACTGGTATACGGAAGCTGGATGGAAGTTTCCAAGAGTCACTGGATGGAAGTGACTAGACTGGTTTACGGAAGCTGGATGGAAGTTTCCAAGAGTTGCTAGATTGAGGCAACTAGACTTACTTGACTGACGTTACTCTATATGGATTGTGTATACTGTAGCCTTGTTTTGGAATTATTTACCTTGTGTGTGACGATTATAGTCGATTTCTTTGTTTAATAGTATGCAAGTAAATTTGTAACAATTTGGTATAGTAAAATGATTTTCAATTTTGATTATGATGATATTGGTTCGTTTGAAATAAAGGTTTAGTAACGTTTAAATGAAGTTCTTACTGTCCCAATGGTCAGAAAGACCGAGCGTGATACATGTTACTTTGCAAAATCCTCTTTCTTTCCAGAAACCCCACGCGAGGACGCGTGAGTTGTCAAAATGGCCGTGTCGGAGATCAAGATGTCATATCCTACAGTCGGATCTCCAACGCCATCTATTTTCAATCGTTGAAGTTAGAAACGTCAAGTCGACAGCTATCACTGACTTGAGGACAGCTGTCACTTGGGTAAAGACAAGACAGAGTACTGAGAGGGCGCCACTGTAGATTTACAACGACCACCGGGTCGTTTGAATTGAGCCGGAGGGTATTCTGTTCTTTTTGTTGCGTCTGGAGCGAAGCACGGGTGCTAATCAGCCTCTGTCTTGTACTTACCACGTTTCTACGTTATCCGCTAGAATCCTAGTAATCTTGTGCGTAGATACAGTGAAAGTGTTTGTGATTCCTAATTAAGCTTGTTTACTACACGCCGCATTCTTTATTTCGGATTTTGGAAGATGTCGGACACACCTAACGGCACGCCACTCGACCCATCTACGTCATATATATATAGAACATTATGCATATTTAGGCCAAATTATCACTCCAGTAAGTCAGATGCAGAAAGAAGTTGAAACCCGAGTTTGCAACTCATGGAAGAAGTAAGAAGTACTAGTCGTTAAAAGAAATCATGAAAAACCCACACATGTCATTAAGAGATTAAAGAAAAGTATTTAATATCTGTATCTTGCCATGTCTAACATATGGTTGCATGACTTGGGCTCTTACCAGCAAGAAAATGAAAACACTTCAAGTATGCCAAAACATGGCGAGAAGTATGCAAAATATTAAACTTAAGGACAAGATAAAACTGACAGACATAAGAGAGAAAACTAAATTAATAAATGTGACCTGGGCAGTAAACAAACCAGAGTTGAAATGGACTGGACACATGATAAGGAGGCAGAAAGACAAATGGTCTAAGGACATAACAATGTGGTATCCCGGGATGGAAAACGGAACAAAGGGAGACAAAGAGTAAGATGGGAGGATGAAATGAGAAAGGTAGCAGAAGGTACTTGGAGGAGATGTGCCATGGACAGGAAGAAGTGGAGAATTCTGGGGGGGGGGCCTTTGCCAAGCTGACAAAGAAGAATAAATAATTAATTGTAAAATATATAAGTAAATTATGTCAGAGGAAGGGCTATAATAAATAAATATTATACAATTTTTAGTTCTGATAACAATTCAAAAAAATTGTTTATGATCTATTTAAAAAATGATGTTTGTAAAAATAAGCCCTAAATAAAATAACTATGCCAAAATAAAGAATATTGTCACAAAAAAATTAAAAATAAGTAATGTTCAAGGCAGGATTACTCTAATCGGACAGTGAATCAGGACTTCAGTTATTCTTATTCTATAGAAAACTACCTTCTTAATGATGTATCATTTATTTCGATTGGTGCTGATACCAGATTCCATACTTCTGTGCCCATCATCCTTTGTTATATGTATAAATAAAATAAACACACTACTTAGAACCTAAGTATACATTTATCAACAATGAGAAAAGAAAGAAAAGTATGTATGTACCAATATCCATTCAAATACAGGTAGGTATTCAACTTTATGGAAAATCAGAATAGTTTGATTTATAAATATTTTCTGTAATTCCCTAATTTCTTGCAACTCTGCAAAAAATAAATTTATAAAAATTAATGAACTTATATAATTTTATCGACCTTCAATAGTAAAACTTAAATAGTTCGACATTGCCCTATTTTGAGCTTGTAGTACAAAGTCCAAGGAAGTGTGTTATCATCATGACGGAACCTTCAATTGAACTCACCGATTAGGAGGCAGCAGGGACCGCGCTAGGCGTCGCTGCGCTGTCAGCACCAGCTTGGTACTCTGCATGCTGCCTGCTGCTCCGCTTCTCCACCAAATACCAAAATTGTTTACGTCGAGTAGGTTCGCGTCTCACGAACTTATCAATCGAACAGGCCAAACAGGGTACTAAGTTTACGGTATTATTCTTAACTTAAAATTTTCGCAACTAAAAAAAGAGTACCAGTATCAAACAAAAAAGACACGACAACACTAACAACTCTAAAAATTAGGTAAAAAATAAAATTATAATAAAACTGCGTCCGCTGGCGGTCTAAGAATGACTTGACAGTGACAGGCGTGACAGCTACTATAAAAATAAATGACACAGTGACCACTGGACTGACAGTGATAGCAAATGATGACGATATTCAGTAATGCTCCGGTCATATTGTCGCGACAAGATTCGTGTTGCGTTGTCGCGATAAAACTTCGTGTTCGACTTTTTATGTTTTTACAACGAAGCTCTTGGCCACACCACATTATAAAAACTTCGCGTTGTCGCGACAACCTCGAACCGTAGAGGTGAGGCATAAATATTGGAATAGGTATGCGGATTAGGTATTTTTCAATACTAGTCGGTACCTAATACAACGTATCGAGTATTAGGTATCGCATAAAATATCATCTCATTAAGAGAAATTAACCGTAAGGCTTAGACTATAAGTTTCAATTTTATTACTTAGAAAAAAATACATACTATATCATTAGAATACGAAGGTAAATTTCGCCACCTCTAACCAATTTATAATAGATCAGATGGCAAATCGGACGAACTCGAAATCAAATATTCCTGGTTCGAATCCGGGTTCAGGCCGAATTTTTCCTTTTTTTTTTTACAAAATAAAATACTTTATTTAAGCAAAATATGTGACACAAACTAAAAACAATTTAACTAAATATAAAAAAATTTACCTAATATAAAAAGCGCATCTATTATCAGTATTATCACGATATTTTTTTATTTCCACAACTATTCTTTCTACGTAGATTATTTATTAGGTAATGGATCAGTCACCGAAAACCGATAGTAAATATTCAGTGAATAAATATTTCTACTATACAGAGTGATTTTTGGTCGTCAACGTTCCCGAAAACTACGGAATCTCCTCATCATCACGATCATTTTTCTCCATGGAAGCATACCTGGGAAGTGTCTGGTTTCCAAAATATTAGGGTCCAAAGTTGAGTAAATAGACTGCGTTTTTCTGCATAAATGCACATAGACGCGCGTAGAAGGATTTTTTCATGAAAAATAATTAATATCTGTCTATAAAAAAACTAACATAAACACTAGACACTATAAATTTCGCACGATCAAGGAATTTAAATTTTTTTTCAAAAAAACATTTTTTTTTCCCATAAACTTACTTTATTTCATGTATAGAATACGTACCCTTCGTTAAAGGTGGCCACAAAAAAATAAACATTATAGTAATGGAACAGCCATACTGCATAAATATTAGGAACAGCTATTTTGACGTGAAACGTCTTTAAAATCGCGCCGACACATACGGGTACCAGGTTTAAAAACTGGACCGTAACGAAAAGGTCTATATCATCGTACCTTAATAATTAAAAAACTATTGGTCTTAGAAACAAAAATGTGGTGTAAATATTTCACTTATATAGTCAGCTCGCTGTTATGACATTGAGTTCGTGTCGGGGTCAAGCGGGGGGGCGGGGGAGGGATACTGCGATAACTGTGCGAAACCGGCGCTCGCGCTTGTTTCTATTCAGTGTAACTCGTGACTCCGACTTTATAGCGTGGTGATTCTTTCGTGTGTTTGTCAAGTTTATTTGAACCGATTGATTTATACAAAAATAAGTGTAATTTGGACAGTATTTATATCTATACTAATATTATAAAGCTGAAGAGTTTGTTTGTTTGTTTGTTTGAACGCGCTAATCTCAGGAACTACTGGTCTGATTTGAAAAATTCTTTCAGTGTTAGATAGCCCATTTACCAAGGAAGGCTACAGTCTATACAACAACCTGCCCAGCTTCGCACGGGTACGACGCCCCCTCACGCGGACGAAGTCGTGGGCGGCTGCTATTTAAAATAACCAGAAAGTGACAATAAATATATAAACATTTGCTATGTATTTTATGTTTCTATTACGTACCTGTTCTTTTTTTATTAAAATACTTAAAACAGCGTCCATCTTGTTTTCATTTCAATCTTTTACTTTAAAAGCGATTCGCTAACATAGACGTTTCACGTTAAAACCAACGGCCGTGTGCCCCGACACAGCCCCACCCGCTTTTTTTGAATATTAGTATTAGGTGGAACAGGTACGATTTTTACCTGATCCGACCCATCTCTACTCAAGCGCGCAAAGTGTGGCCACGTACACGAACTTTGTCGCGATAAAACCCTTTGATGTGCTGCAATTTACCGACATTGGCGCGAAGTACATTTTGTGTCGCGATGATGATTCGCGTACCTATTTTTCTTTTATCTTAGATTGTATTATCTAAGCTATATATTGTTTCTTTACTCTGAGTGTTATTTCATGGCTAAGATAATTTGAGTATACTAGTATAAATATAATCTATAAGATGACATAAAATTCTGGCAAAATACAAACAAGAGCCACACTGCGACACGATATTCCTATGTCTTTGATGAGAATATAAAATAACCAAATTATGACTTTGACAGCTATCTATCTGTCGGATTCGGCGGGAAAAGATGGAAGGGTGCGGGTGAGGGTGCGGGTGTAATTTTCTTGAGAAAAACAAAAATTGTTTGAAAATGGCTTGCATGTGTTCGTAAAGTGATGTTTTCTGGTAAATAAGTAATATTTTGCTTCCTTGTGATGTGAATTTAGTGCATGTGCATGGTTTTATATGCAGGTAAGCTGAGAAAAACTTTAGTCGGAATATAATCTCTTCATGGGCTCATGTATGTAAGTTGTTTCTGCAATTATTTTATATTTTCAGTAATTTTGCTCTTGTTCTTAAGGATTTTCCCGACATTTCCATTCATCATCACCATAATCATCCCTACTAAATTCAGAAATCATTTACTAAAGACAATGGTTGTATGGGCTTAGTTCCCCTTGCCTTTCCTTCGGGATAAACCAAACAAAAAAAAACTCTATCTGTCAGTTGTCCTAAAAATAAGTCAAGTGCAAAGAGACATTCACAACACTAGGTTCCGTAAACTCAGAGTTTTCCATTTGTCAAGTGATATTGGCGGTATTCACCGCTAAGGGAATGACTTCTGAATTTATGACTGATGATAAAACCGACACTGCGGCATGCTTGTCATTATTTTAAAGTACCGTTATGTCTTTTAAGTTATATAGGGAAACAATATCACGTGTGTGTACTTTTCCAACTATGTTTTAGAAAACCTCATACTACAGTGGTACCAACTAGCTAGTGAGAGCAAAATTGGTGGGCCCTATTGTTGTGCCTGACTGAACCAATATCACAAAAGTGGCCATAATAATTCAGATAAAATATATTAGGTAGCTGCCTATCTATAAGCTGTTTATCTTCTCATTTCAATGTAGAATAGCTTAAATGTAGCTTTTTAAAGCTCCAAGTATTAGAATATATAACAGTAACGAAAGGTGAAGTTCAAATAAACTTAAAAACTGTTTAATTGGGTGAAAGCCAATGAGGACAAAACAACCTAAGAGAACTTATTGAAGGAAAGGGAACTTACCTAAAAAATAACCTTGATCTACTAAGACAGAGAGAAGAACTTTCAAAATAATGATAATCGCGCTATTGTCGAATGTATTGAAATCATCACATTATAATAATTATTATGTACACACATGGCGGATACCATCGCCGAACGCACAATATGATACACCCAGCGATGGTCTCCGCCATGTGCAAAGACTATTGGAGTGCAGATCTACGTCATGCAATAGAAAACTAAAGTCATGGGCTATAGGGTTGAATGTTGGGTGGCTGGATTAGGGCTATTGTAAATAGGGAGACTATAGAATGCCTGCCATAACAATCTAGTCCAAAAATTGTGAGGTGGCAGGCGGTGACTAGCCGCCCGTAATTTAAGGCCATTATTATTATGTATCTCTTTTGAAATTCTCGGGACTACAGAGTCCCGGTCCTTTGAGAGGCGTGCATCGGGCCGTAGCCAAGATGTAGAGGCCCTTTTAAGAGAACTTTAATATGGTGTGGGATACACATGGCGGATATCATCGCCGAGCGTACAATATGATACACCCGGCGATGGTCCCCGCCATTTGCAAGACTATTGGAGTGCAGAGTTATGTCATGCGATGTAAACAAAGGTCATGGGACGTCACTGGTCATGGGTTATGGGGCTGAATGTTGGGTGGGGATGGGTAACTGGGCTAATGAAGGAGACGCCTGCCATTACAACCAACCAAGTCTCATAATTGTTTGGTGGCAGGCGGTAACTCGCCGACTCATTTTATGGCCCCCCTGAAACGGCCGCACGCACAGAGCGACAAATAGGGCAATATTTGGTGAGCGGCTAGGGTGGATACCCCTCCACTGGTGGAACAGTGGTGAAATTCTCGGTAGAGCTTGAATTTTCAAAAAGTAATAGACAACTTACGTGAGTTACGTGGTTAATACGACAAAAATTTCGTGCTCGCTCCGCTCGCGCATCTATTGTGTGATTAAGCAGCCTTTCAGTTTTCAATTATGAGATGAAGTAGAGGAAAAATTTCGCGCTCGCTCCGCTCGCGCATCTATCTTTATCCAAGCAGTCTTTCACTTTTCAATTACCTATGTAGGTTGAAAACATCAAAAATTAGTAGCTATTGTCTAAATAAGTCACATGCAATAAGTGGTCGCTAGCAATCTTCTCCATGCGATTACGATAACGGTTATATCATAAATAATATCATACTTGTGGCAACCCGGCCACGGCCAGCCAGAGCCAATCGCGGGCGAATACCCGTGCGCTACCAGGCTGATTGGCTATTGGACGGCTGAGGTTGGAAGGTCGCGCGGCGCCGGCGCTTAGTTACTAAATTCCCCGCGTGCTCTCGCCCCAGTCCGCTGAATGCTGCCGTAGGAGGCGCACGCTCGTTGAACATACCCCGGCACCGCGCACCGCCCGCGTAGTAACGTTATTCCGTGTATTCTACCTAACTTTTAAATATGTTTATGGTGTATGAGTATTACAAATATACGTTAAATTCAGAATAACTCTTTAATATTTGCTCTACCGACCTCCCTAGCCCATATCTGGCGTCCCAACAGTGGGTTTTCGAACAACTTTACAGTGATTTTATAGTTTTTACTCACGCCATTTTTGTATTGTGTGGGTGCCCGAAACTTTTGTGTAAACAGTGTCTGCATGTTATTAGGCTTTATGCCGATGCAGACTCGAAGCGGACTCGGCAGTAAAAGTAAGAAGATGTATACCGGCGAAGAAGAAACAGCCCGCGCGGCTGCGACCTCCCTGCCACGTGAGGAGAACACGTTTTCGCAGGAGAGTGTCGCCCACCTTATTTCCTCCCTGCAACGTACGCAAACAGAGGCAATCAGGGAGATCATGCAAGACATGATGAGTCACCGCGCGGCGACATCGACGCCAATTCCTTCTACAAGTATTTGTACACAGGGAACTTTTGCAAAATGTAGAGCGACCTATAGCGGCGCTCCTGAAGAGTCCCTAGAAGGATTCATCGATGCGATTGAGAATTATAAACAATGCGAGAATGTGTCGGAACAAGTGGCGCTAAGGGGTTTTGCGATGTTGCTGACAAACTGCGCCGCAACATGGTGGCAGGGCGTTAAGCAAAATGTCTTCACCTGGGCGGACGCAGTCGGAAACCTCAGGAGTGCTTTTGGGGACAGACGACCGCCACACCGCATCTATAAAGAATTATTCATGCTGGAACAAGGTCACGAAAATACGGACATGTTTGTGGCTAAGGCCAGAGTCTTATTTTCCCGCTTGCCGCCGGAAGATCTATCGGAAAAAGTACAAATAGACATGGTATATGGGCTCCTGAATGCTAGAATCCGCCGTCGCCTACGGCGCGAAGAAGTGCACAGTTTCGCCGAATTACTGACAAGAGCTAGAGACATAGAGGATTCGGAGGCGGATACGTCGTCAC
The DNA here is from genome assembly GCA_014607495.2 of Carposina sasakii. Lineage (NCBI taxonomy): Eukaryota > Metazoa > Arthropoda > Insecta > Lepidoptera > Carposinidae > Carposina > Carposina sasakii. The sequence goes on from CP053150.1 coordinate 90,423, forward strand.
GCACACATAGCGTTCGCAGTTCGTCGTACGGGGGCGTCCCGCGCCCAGTTTCGGAGGCAGATACATCGACTGGTGCTCGTGGCTTGCGCAGTTCGTGGTACGAGGGCGCCTCGCGCCCAGTCGGCGGCCCGCGTGACGCGGCGCCCGCCCGCGTACCATCGGCGACGCCCGCGTGCTTGCCATCGCCTGCGCCTGCAAACGGCGGTTCGCGAAGCACCGCACCATCTTCGCGCTATGCACCGGGCGCACCGATGACTTCGACCGGAGCCCAGCAGGCTCCCGCATCGAAGCTCCGGCCACTTTGCAGGTATTGCAAACATTATGGACACACAACGGCACAATGCCGTAAGAAGGAAAAAGGTGAGTGGAATGACAATTATAACTCGAATCAATCAGTGCCTAGTGACAAAGTGAATAAGTATCACCCCGAAGGGTTTTATAGTTTAGATTTTAAACAAAATAGTATATTTCGAGAAAGTTCGACAGATATCAATGACTTTGAGTCACAGGGTTACAATTATTGCCCACCGCATTGTAAAAATTTTAATAGAGTTGTGTATAATAGTAAATATAATAATAATATTAATGTTAGATATGCTTGTAGCGCGCAACAGTGTGTAAATCCAGAGTTGAGTGAAATTTTTGTAAATAATAATTTGGTATTTAGGCCGAAAATCGGCGACGCAAGGTTAAAATGCGATAACTCACAATTTTTTGGAAAAATTGCTTACGAAAATTTTAACTCACTGCAGCCTATTTCTAATGATATTGATGATATAACATACAGCCCTACAAGCCCTATGTCTGCGGAAATTTTTAGTAATAAAAACTGTATAGATTGTGAATATAATTCTGATTACATACACTCGGGTACATGTCATAATTTATGTGATACCAGTGAAGTTGATCAAGATACAAATCCCGATTTTGATGAAACATATAATTGTAGTCAAAATAGTTTTTTTGAAAATCACAAAATCGGCGGTGTAATGTCAAAGTGTGATAAGTCAAATTTTGTTGGAAAAGATTTTTCAGGAAATTTTAATTCATTTGGTTCCACTATGAGTGATGATGAAGAGATTGTAGATTGTCCGATGGGAAAAGGGGAAAAACAAATTTCATCAAAAATTTTTTTTAACAAAAATTTTAATTTTAGTAATATGGAACATTCTGAAATTTCTTTAAATAATTTTAATAATAACTGTAAATATATGGTTTCGGGGCATACTACCCCACCTTCGCACCTGCATCCATCTTTACGTCCAATTTTAAATATTGAAATCCTAGGAGTTCGCGGTACGGCTATGATCGATACAGGCGCGAAGCATTGTATCGCGGGTCACACGCTGCATACTCTCCTTCAAAATAAGGGACATTCATTTTCGCCTTCAACAAAGCATGTTAAGCTTGCGGATGGGCATGTTCGGTTGATGAATATTCTTACGACCACAATAGATGTGAAGCTTGAATACAAAGTAATTTCGATCCAATTTTTATGTTTTCCGGATGCCGGAAATAACGAAACTTTACTCGGCATAGATTTCATAAAAAGAGCGAAATTGATTATAGACTTTCACAACGGGTTGTGGCACTTTTCAGATGACAAGTCGAATCGAAAGTTGCTTTGTGAACCAGTTTCACGTGGTACCGTTGTTGCCTCGGCGGATGTTGTACTCAGGAATGACGAGGGAACTCAACTCAGACCAGATGAGAGACAGATGTTGGTCCAGGTTCTCCAAAGGCACGCGCATATTTTTGAGTTAGGGGGAGCGCCCACTCCATACGCGGAACATCGTATAGATACCGGTGAGCACCTCCCTATTGCCGTACCTCCATACCGTTTAAATCCCGCCAAAAAGGCACAGATGAAAAATGAAATTGAGAAAATGCTTAAAGATGGAATAATTGAAGAATGTGACTCGGCATGGAGTGCGCCGGCGTTAATGATTCCTAAATCGAATGGGGGCATTCGATTTTGCGTCGATTATAGACGCCTGAACGCCATCACAAAGTCAGATTCTTACCCCATGCCGCTGATAGACGAGCTTCTCCAATCAACAAAGAGAAATTGTTACATGAGCACACTGGACTTGCGCGCAGGGTACTGGCAAGTTAAGGTCAAAGAGGAAGACAAAGATAAAACGGCATTTGTGACACCACTAGGTACTTACAGGTTCAACCGAATGCCATTCGGCCTTAAAAATGCGCCAGCAACTTTTCAACGGCTCATAGACCGTTTCCGTTCATGTTCAGCTCTGAAAGACGTCACGATTTTAGCATACTTAGATGACTTACTTATAATCTCCGAAGGAATTGAGCACCACATTAAGGATCTTGAAGCTGTTTTTTCAACGATTAGCCGAATTTAACCTCCGTGTAAATAGGGAGAAGTGTGTTTTCGCAAGAGAGAGTGTTAAATATCTTGGACATGTTATAACACAGAAAGGCGTATCAATCGATGAAGAGAAAGTATCTGCTGTGCTCGAGATGAAAGAACCAACTAACTTAAAACATATGAGAACGTTTCTCCAAACTTGTTCGTGGTTTCGGAAATTTATTCCGAATTTTTCACGGGTAGCTGAACCATTGACAAGTTTAACCAGAAAAGACAAAACATGGATATGGGGTCCAGCTCAAACCAAAGCTTTTAACGAGCTGAAGCGGCTTTTGACTTCGGCCCCTATACTCGTCCAGGCAGATTTCAGTCGCCGTTTTATACTAAGAACAGACGCTAGCAATTACGCCATTGGCGCGGTACTATTGCAGGGGGAGGATAAGGAGGAACGGCCCATTGAGTATGCAAGTCGGCTGCTCAATTCGGCAGAAAGGAATTATTCTACTACGGAGCGAGAAGCGCTGGCAGTAGTATGGGCTGTAGACCGTTTCCGATCTTACCTGGACGGACACCCTGTAGTGATAGGCAGCGACCATCAACCGTTGCGCTGGCTACTAACCTTAAAATCGCCTACTGGCCGATTAGTGCGATGGGCACTAAAGCTTCAATCTTTTGATATCCAATTCCAATATACCCCTGGGAAAGCCAACGTGGTTGCAGATACTTTAAGTAGACCTATTTGCTCAGTCGAAACTAAAGAAGACTGTGGGATCTGCTCAGTCATAATAGATTTACCTGCAAAGAAGCCACATGAGTTGCGTGAAGAGCAACTTGCAGATCCAGAAGTGGAAAAGATCGTGAAGCAGCTTGAGGACACCGATGAAGTTTCTGCACGGAGATGGTCAGAAAGAGGATATTTACTCGACCAAGGAGTACTGTATAGGTACAATCCGGACTCCGACAGCGACACTCCGCAGCTGGTTATACCTGTTACAATGAGAAGCGAAATTCTTAATGAATGTCATGACTCTACATTGGCAGGGCATCCCGGAATAGACCGGACGTATCAAAAACTAGCTCGATTATATTATTTTCCAGGAATGCGGAGGATAGTCACAGACTATGTGAAGGCCTGCATTAACTGTCAACGCTATAAGTCTGCGAATGACAAACCTCCTGGACTCCTTCAGACTCCAATTATGAACCAAAGAAATGAGGTGTTAGCGATTGACCTATTTGGACCATTGCCAGAAGGAGAGCAGGGGGAGCGATGGATTTTATTAGTAGAAGACACAGCAACGCGATTTGTTGAGCTTTATGCTTTGAAGGATGCAACAGCTGAAGCGTGTGCACGTGTATTAATCGAAGAATACTTTACACGGTATGGTTTGCCACGGCGCATCATCTCGGACAATGGTGTCCAATTCATAGCGGCGGTTATGCGTTATTGCATGTTAACTTTAAACATTCAACAGAATTTTGTACCATTGTACCATCCCGAGGCAAACCCCGCAGAGAGGAAAAACCGCGATCTGAAGGTACTTTTAGCACAACTTGTAGAAGGTGATCATCCGTCATGGCCCACAAAGTTACCGGTTATACGGTTTGCCATGAATAGCGCAGTTTGTCGCATAACGGGTGCTACACCAGCCTTTTTAACATTCGCAAGAGAAATGAGATCGCCGACAGAAGTGACACATGACGTTCGTGCGATACAAGGAAAAGATAATTTTGCCCCGCAAATAGCACCCTACCTGAATCAGTTCCTGAATTCATTGTCGGCAATAAGAGAACGCGTAGAAGTTCAACAAGACAGATCTAAAGATTATGCAGATCAGTCTCGTCGATCTGGTGACAATTTCGAAGTAGGGGATAGGGTACTTCTCAAATCGCACGTCCTCAGTAAAGGAGCAAAAGCCCTAACATCAAAATTTGTACCTAAACGTGATGGACCATACGTCGTCACGAGGAAGATTAGTCCCACAACTTACAACATAGCTCATGTACATAAACCGGACGAGATCTTGGGCAAATATCATGTACAAGATCTTACACGTTTCATTGGTCGAGATGAAATCACTCCGAGTCCCGTCATTCCAAAAAGAGTGCGAGGCCGTCCAAGGCAACATGAGGTTCCAGTTCAGGAACGAGCGCGTTCTCCTGAACTTGAGGGGGAGTATGTGGCAACCCGGCCACGGCCAGCCAGAGCCAATCGCGGGCGAATACCCGTGCGCTACCAGGCTGATTGGCTATTGGACGGCTGAGGTTGGAAGGTCGCGCGGCGCCGGCGCTTAGTTACTAAATTCCCCGCGTGCTCTCGCCCAGTCCGCTGAATGCTGCCGTAGGAGGCGCACGCTCGTTGAACATACCCCGGCACCGCGCACCGCCCGCGTAGTAACGTTATTCCGTGTATTCTACCTAACTTTTAAATATGTTTATGGTGTATGAGTATTACAAATATACGTTAAATTCAGAATAACTCTTTAATATTTGCTCTACCGACCTCCCTAGCCCATATACTGTATTTGATTACCTATAATAAATGGTCATACTTAGTAAAAAAATGTTAATGTTATAAATCCATGCACGCATGGAGCGACAAAGGGGGCAACATTTGATGAGCGGCTAGGGTGGAGGGGTGCCCCTGGACTTTAAACCGAAGCCAACTTGCCACTTACAGACGAACACGTCCACCCTCGAGCTGTCATAGCTCTCGCGACTCCACTCTGCCCAGCCGGCGAAGGCAAGGCAGAGGTGGGGGGACTGTTCCTCGTCAGACCTCACTCCGGCGCCGGAGATAAGAAACAGGGTCTTCCCCCGGGAGCACTTCAAGTCCGTGGGAACGCTACCTCCAAACAGCTCGCCACAAGCTGCCCTGCGGGCTTATTATTACATGTTATTATAAAACAAAGTCGCTTCCTGCTGTTTTGTTCCTATGTATGCTTGGATCTTTTAAACTACGCAACGGATTTTGATGCGGTTTTTTAAATAGATAAAGTGATTTAAGAGGAAGCTTTATATGTAAGTATCAGTGGCTGATTTACAAATTTGCCACCAGTAGACTATTCAATTTTTGCCACCCCTACAAACCTTTGAAATTCAATACGCTAATTTAGTTCACAATCATATCAATTACATTTATTCTGTAATGCAATTCGCGAAATCATTAATTATATCGTAATTTATATTTTTCCCGGACTCCCTCAAAAAGAAACATACTAATAGGTTTATTTTGTCCCACCAATTTCTACCAAAATTGCAGATACCTACATTTTTATCAGTTGACAAAATGACGCGAGCGAAGCGAGCGCGTAATTTTTATCGTTTTTAGCACATACATAAGTTGCCAATGACTTCTGCAGGCTCTACTGTGAATTTGTAACGATCCACAGTGTTCCGAAGACCCCGAAAAATGGACATCTCTGGCTGTTCCCGTATATCGACGTAGTTTGACAAGAGAAACAATTCGCTAGAACAAACTACCTATGAATTATTGATAGTTTCCGAGAAAAAAATAATTAAAGTAGCCAGTTTTTGGTGGGTCGAAAAATTTTAAAAATATATTGTACTTTTATTAATGGAGTTGGACACAAAAAAAAATTATACCATGATATTTCATCGTATTGCGCATATTTCAGTATAAATTACAATATATACGCAGGTGATTTAAAGAATTAAAAAAAAAATGAAATTTTAGGTAATATTTTTTTTTTAAGTGCACAATTTCATCACGTAATTTTTTATACTAATAATTACTTACTATTATGTCTATCTACAGAAAAAAATCAGCACCGTACCTCGTGGATAACTAGAGATATTTGCGATTTCATATGTCAGTAACCTAACCTAAGGTGCCTAATAAATGGTGTTAAATGCATCATGGAAATTGATACGAAATCTGTAGTAAAGCGTAAAGCGAACGACGCCCCTAACGTGTCGAAGGGCGATACGTTAGGGGCCCCGTATCATTGTTACGGCTGATCATAGTGTGAGGCAATGATGAGGCAATATGTATATCCCGCAATACTATTTACAATAAAATGGTTTAATTTCTTGGAAACAAAACATTCCATTATGTCAAGTAAATCAGATTTCCCTTGACATAAAAACTGAAAAGAAAAAAAAACAAGCACTTAGATGTCCGGTGGTCTAGAATTCTATAATATTATTATGGAATGAATATTATTGAAAAACATGAAATATTTTCTAATGATCGTAACATAACAACTGAACAGCCAGGATCCATTGAAATATTGGCTGTTAGATAATCAATGGATCCTGTTCAGTTGTTATGTTACGATCATTAGAAAATATGTTACGTTGACACACTGCCGCCGCCGCACATTTCGTCTTCATCCGCTGCGCTGCTCTCATCTATCACTCACGCGATAATAGTATAGGTTTCGATAGCAATAAGTTTCTAAAGGGATTTAATTAAAATAATTATAAAAAACAATGAGAAAAACAGTGGACGTGTTCGACTTTTATTCTCCGAAATCAAGTGACCGTCCTCTGAAATCTGCCGCCCTTAGGCCGCGGCCTATACGGCCTATTTATAAATCCAGGACTGGTAAGTATAGTATCAGCACTGCACCCATGCGAAGCCAGAGTGAGTGGGTCGCTAGTGTAAGTATAAAGCACACTTCGAGCACATTATGTCGGGCCGCAGCGTGTCGGGGCGGAGCGTAATAATCCGCTCGAATACAATATGTATGAATTATCGCACACTGTGACGGGCCGCAGCGACTTGCATTATTGCGAGGCGCGGATTTGCATCCGTGCGATGCGGCCCGCCCCGTCCGGCCCGCTGCGCCCCGTCAACAGTGTGCTATAGCACACGCAAGCGGATTGGTGTGCACAGTAGAAAGTATCCCCAAAACTCGTCTTTGTCTGCTAAAAGATCGGGAAAAAGATGATGGTACGGAATGCAGAGGTCGTGGGTTCGATTACCACCCAGATGAAGAATTTTTCCATTTCTTTATTAATAATTTTATAAAGATGATGGTATTCGCCGAATACCTTTCTCTTGGAACAAATTGGAAGTATCCATATTTTACGTTTTTTTTTTTATGAATTTCTTATCTATGCTTTTTAATAACTTCTTATTCTAACAGCAGACAAAAAAAAGAAAGTTTTTGTCAGAGCTATCCATAATTACGTACAGTTGCACGCAAATTCTGGCAGTATACTATTCTCAAAATCCGTCGATGTACTGCGACCCGGCCCGTCACTAATGTGCTAGCTAAGCATTTTGCGCTGCGCTGCGGCCCGCTCCGCCCCGCTGCGGTCCGGCGGCATAATGTGCTCGAACTCATGGAGGTAACTCGATTTCATTTAACTTCATTTAGCACAGTTGCCCTCCCAATGTTGAACATTACCAACGCTACGGATCCCTAAATACACAAAAAAAAAACATACGGCTTAGATAGTTTAGGGATTCGGCGGGAAAAGCTGGAAGGGTGCAGGTGTAATTTTCTTGTGAAAATAAAAAATTATTTGTAAATGGCTTGCATGTATCCGTAAAGTGATGTTTTCTGGTAGATAAGTTATATTTTGATTACTTGTGATGTGAATCTAGTGCGTGTGCATGGTTTTATACGCAGGTAAGCCGAGTGAAACTTTAGCCGGATTACGATCTCTTCATGGGCGCATGTAAGTTGTTTCTGTAATAATTTTTCATTTTGACTAACTTAACACTTGTTCTTGAGGATTTTCCCGACGTTTCCATTCATCATCATTATTATCATCCATCATTATGTTCGGAAATCATTTACTAAAGACAATGGCTGTATGGGCTTAGTTCCCCTTGCCTTTCCTTCGGGATAAACTAAACAAAAAAAAATTAGATAGGTTAGGTATAGGTGTGGATTCGGCGGGAAAAGCTGGAACGGTTCGGGTGTAATTTTCTTGTGAAAATCAAAATTTATTTGTAGATGGCTTGCATGTGTCCGTAAAGTGATGTTTTCTGGTAGATAAGTTATATTTTGGTTACTTGTGATGTGAATCTAGTGCGTGTGCATGGTTTTATATGCAGGTAAGCTAAGTAAAACTTTAGTCGGAATGCGATCTCTTGATGGGCTCATGAAAGTTGTTTCTGCAATTATTTTTGATCTTTACTAATTTTACATCCATTCTTGAGGATTTTCCCGTCGTTTCCATTCATCATCATCAATATCATCCATCATAAATTCAGATATCATTCACTAAAGACAATGGCTGTATGGGCTTAGTTCCCCTTGCTTTTCCTTCGGGATAAACTAAAAAAAAAAAAAATAGGTATAGGTGTGTGTTTACGTTTATTTTGATTTTGTATCAGTTTCTTCTTCCCAAAAGTATTTTTAACATGTTTATAAACTTGTGTTGTTTGTTTGAAAAGAAGGAGGTGCTAGTGATTATTTCTGTATCTGTTTTGTACATAACCTATTATTTGGTGGAAGTTGTCAAGGTAAAGTCGATTATCTTCCTTTGCTTACATAGAAATTAGGATTAATAAAAATATAGATAGGTAGGTGTTATAATTAACCGATCAGCAATACGTGCCTGACAAACATACACGGGTACTTTTGCCATAACAATACTACCTTCTAAGAGTGGATACATAATATGTATTGTTAATGATGTAGTGTTTTTAATTCAAAATAACTTAGGCACACCCTATAAGTAAAGTCCATGTGCTTGGGTCCTATGTTCAGAATGAAGTAAACCTCCAGGGCATACCTACTAATAAATCAAATAAGCCTTAGGTACCAAGGATGTGTGAATTAGATATTTTGTAATTTGTTTGTGCTAGAAGTTGCATCTTTATCTTACCTTATGGTCAAGGGTCTACAGAATGAGTTTGTGTACAATCTTGGGAAGGTGGAATTGGAAACACACAAAAAAGTGTTTTTACCAGTATGTCAGGACGAGAAATTTATTCCTGGATAAGATGCTGCCCCTGTAGAACAAAGTTCTTTTCAGCTGGTACAGCAATAAGTGAATCCATCTACAGAAGTACAGAGTATTCTGTAGTTCTCTTTTGTGTATATCATCTATCTATATCTACTACTAACGGATTGATGTTTGTGCATGAGAAACGGTTGAACTATACAAAGAAATATACCCTAGTATCTAAAAGGGGAGATTTCTCTTACAATTTGGTTAGTATGTCAGTAATAACTTGTGGACACCCACGACTCCATCCACAAGTATCCTATATGTTAAGTGGGACCTGTCACAATATATTCCTGAAAACTGCATCGAAATCGGTTCAGCCGTTTCTAAGTGCGTGCACAAATGCACAGACAAATTACATTGTTGCTGTAGCATTGGAATAAATAAGCACTATTAGCATGCACCATCCCTTTTTTAGCAATAATTGTAAAATTTTGCTGGTATAAAATTCATCTTACATAGCAACAACTTTGATATCATGAATATCAATGCTTCTTTCCTACTGTCACTCAGTAACCATGACCCAAAATGACATTGAGAATTTTAGTATGGGGTTCTAGGAGGGGACTAGATTAAACCGTCTGCCGTGAAGTGTAATACTTCTTTTCCAGAGTGGTAGGCAGAGATGCCTCCATTTACTATGGTCTATACTATGCCCCCCACCCGTTTCGCTTCCAACTCTTTCACGCACGGGCGTCGATTTACTGTAGGGTAGCATGAACCTCTCCACAGTCCGCAACGCTATCGTCACTGTCACATGTCATAGATTTAGCTTGCAAGTCGATCGCGTTGCGGACTAGCGGGAGGTGCTTCCCTGACGTGTGCGTGTGGCGGCAGAGGCCGCTGGTGGTGTGCGGGCGGCACGCGGAGTTCGCGCGCGTGGTGCGAGCGCTGCCGGCCGTGCGCGAGCGCTTCTGGCCCGCGCCGTGGTGCGTGGAGGCGCGCCTGCAGACCGTGCTGGCGTCCGTGTTGCGCTCGTGCCTGCTGCCGCACGTGCGCTTCGAGAGGTACTACATGCTCCTACACTACTACTGCTTCCTGCTAATATTATAAATGCCAAAGTTTGTCACGATGTGTGTGTATGTTTGTTACCCTTTCACGCTAAAACTACCTACTCAATGGATTTTTTGAAACTTGCCAGTATATAGATTGTACATTAGAATAAAGTTCACGCGGACGAAGTCGCGGGTGGCCGCTAGTTCTTCAATAAACCTATTCCACGTGCGCTGTCTGCCCACTCTGTACCTACGTCGGTATGCTCTTCCAATTCTGGCGGTCGCGAGGTCGCGACTCACACTCAAGAGCGGACGGACGACAAGTGGAATGCGTATTACTTACGTCAGTGACATTCGACTGACCCGAGTCGCTCCCTAGCGGGATAAGTGCACTGCAAGAAATATCGCGGCGGATTTACCTGTATGATCGCAATTCAGCTCACAACGCAACGCTAAAACTCAAAATTTGAACTACTTAGATACTACCAGTTACCCAGACGGTTTTGAGATATGTAGGTATATCCTACATTGTCTGATAAAAGTTTCGAGTAGGTATTAAGAGCATAGTATAGTACTAAGTATAATGTATGAATCAACTCCCAAATTTCGTGTTTAAAGTTTGAAAATGTTTCTTAATGAGTTGCCATTGATCTGGCCCCGCTGCGCTAAATGTGGCTGTAGAATCTCTTTCGTGATCCTGCAGTTCTGGGCTTCTGGCTACCCCATTTAGGAAACACATCCGCGTGCATGTATCTATAGGAATGTACATACATACTCGAGGTCAATCAGTAACCTGAGCATTGTACTTACGTGAGTGTACGTAGATAATGTATTAAGTGTCTAGTGTGCGTGGACCTAGAGCGCAACGATTTCTTGCACACCCACATAAATGAAAAGCTAGCTAACGCTGCGCGAACTATACAGCTATGCGTTTGTCGCAGACAAGTGGTGCGCCTGCCGGACGGCGGGCAGCTGGCGCTGGACTGGGCGTGGGGCGGCGAGGGTGCGGGGGGCGCGGAGGGCGCGGGGGGCGGCGCGCGCGCCGTCCTCGTGGTGCTGCCCGGGCTGACGGGCTCGTCGCGCGCGGACTACGTGCGCGTGCTGGCGGGCGCGGCGCGCGCGCTGCGGGCGCACCTGGTCGTCTATCACCACCGCGGCGGCGGCGGCCTGCCGCTCACGGTCAGTCACCTCTCTCCCACCCACTCCCTACAGGCTCAATTACAGCTACGGCAGGGGTTACCGTAACTTGCAAAAGCAATCGCGCAAAATTTTGTGGGAGAGGGCGGGGCGAGTGTGTGGCGTGGGACTTAGTGACGTAAGTCACACATTTACAATTTCGCGATCGCTTTGTCTTTGCTATTGCAAGTTACGCAATCAGCCTACCTGTCAACATCTTCAGGGTGCTAAGAAAGACGTCCGCTAGCCATAATTAGTGTTGCCGCTCGATAGTCCACAATCGATAGTCTATCGATAGTTGGGGAAAAACAATAGTATCTAGTCTTATCGATAGCCCCATGAGGGGCAATACTATTGACACACAGCAATACTATCGATAGTATCGATACTATCGAAGCTCAATATCGTATGTACTATCGATAGTATCGATACTATTGCTCCTGAATATTGCAATAATAATCGATACTCTCGATAGTAATGATACTATCGATAGTTTTATCCCATCGATAGTGACCTTTTCCTCAATAGTATTGCTAATACCATAATTGTCTAGCTAGTGGCCGACAGGATATGAGATGGTTTTAAGGTTTGTAAACATTTGCGTATAATAAATTTTATTGTCATTTAAGGTGACAACAGTAAATTACAAGTAAATTGATAAAATCCTCCTTAAATACTGTTGCACTATTTTACATTAAGTATACCGTTTTATTATTAACATTTTTTTACATTTAGTATATGTATACAGGGCACTTCACATAAAATAGTTACGTCAAGATAACAGCCTAAAATATTTACTAGCTACATCAAACCAATATTCATACATAATACTATTGAACCATCGACCACGCAAACCTATCGATAGTATCGATACTATCGATTATTATTACAAATTCAAATTCAAAATCATTTATTCAACATGAAAGCATTAACACTTGTTTGTTGATTGTCTAATTATATGTTACTGTTCTTATAGTTCGCACCCCAAAAATGAAACCGATACCAAACAAAAAAGGAGGTGAATTAAACAACCCAAAAATAAATAATCGCAAAGCTTTTGCTTTGGCAACGGTCACCACCCCAAGGTACGATTTGTTACGGTCTGTCAGGCATAAGTTAGCGATTCGGGGCTAATAGCCACCAACGTGGAGAATAAGAGTTAAGGTCGCCTAAAGATGAAATCCAGAAGAGCTGCTACACAGTTCTCCTTTATGGCAAAACCAACATTAGGTCTGACACACCGCATGATTCTACTATTACTGTTACACTATCTCAGTGAAGTGTCACTGCTTGGAAGAAGAAATAGCAAGAAAACTCCCAGCGACACAGTCAAAACTAAGTAACATATTAACAAAAGAATCTTACATTGGATAAGATATCAGATAGTAACACTTAACTCATTTAGTGTGTATAAATTCAATTATCATAACATAATTAATTTAAATTCATATAAATTACATACCCACTTACACAAAGTAAGTACAGATCCATGTCAAATTTAAACTGTATAAATAAAATAAAATGTGTACACAGAGTACAAGATCAATGTCAAATAAGTATCTACTAAAACTATAAAATATAAAAAAATATATATTTGTGTACAATAGTACAAGTCGACGGTAAAATGTGAATACAATATTCATGACCGATACTATCGATAGTAACGTCAATATTGAGCTTCAATACTATCGATAGTATTGCTGTGTTTCAATAGTATTGCCCCTCACGGGGCTATCGATAGTATCGATAGGCCTATCGATATTATAGATGCTTTTCGAGGTCAACTATCGATAGTTCGGCAACACTAGCCATAATGAATCAATAGCGGGTCACCGCTAGTTGTTGTTTTTGCGGACTTTACTCAGTAGAAGTACCTACCTACTGGAAAATCATGTTCTTTGTAAATCGCTCTCGCACATGCGTCACGATGGTTGGTTCAGAGTTCATAAAAGTTTTGGCGCCTGCCTTTCCACAAATATAAAATTGTTAACTACCTATTGTCGTTGCACTAGATCTAGGTCACTATATTGTTTGCCTTGCCACCTGGTATCTTATCAGCGCAGATTATTCAATGATTACACGTTATCGACGAAATGACGCATAGGTACTTGCTCAATGCTGTTCATAGATCGGAGAATACAACATACTCGTACATATCTACTATAGCCACGTTCAGCATGTTATATGTAATGTAAAAACAGTGACATATTGCTAGCATATCGCCCCTGAGAGAACGCCGTATATTGATTTGACTCTTATCCGTATGACGCACGGAAGGAGAAGCAGTTGATATATTTTAGTGAAACCCCACATGCGCACAGGCAAATTTTCGATAAATATCTGTAGAATACAAGTGGAGCCACAAAATTACATCGAAATTAAGGTAGCCGTTGACGATTACTTTTGCACGTCACTTCGGTCGCATGACTGAAAAAATTTCATCGTTCCAATCCAACCAAAGTTTGGAATGACGGTGCGTCGTTTAGAGTGACGCGACGCCACAGTTTTGAAAGTGACCGTCAATGGCCGCCGTAATGTTGTCCATACACCATTCTTAATTCCTGTCGTCCAATCGGCATGAATCAATCGATTGGATCAGTTAGAACAGTATGTGTGTCTCTACAACAACCACACACGGTCAGAACTGATCCAATCGATTGCATCTACCGATTGAACGATAGGAAGCATGGCGTATGTCCAGTATAAGAGCCTGGGGCGCATGAAGCGCGTAGTAAAGCCGGTGAGGTTATTTGCAATAGCAAACCCGAAGCAACGCGACAGCGAAAATTGAAAGTACGAGTGCGCGGGACGAATGCGAGGCGTTCTCTCGCCCCGCACACTCCCGTTGCTCCGGCCTTGCTATTGCAAGTGAGGTACTAACGGGCACGGGCGGCGCGCAGTCGCGGCGGCGGCTGTACAGCGCGGTGTCGCACGACGACGTGCGCGCGGCGCTGGCGGCGGTGCGAGCGCGCGCGGGCGCGCTGCCGCTGCTGGCGGTGGGCGTGTCGCTGGGCGGCCTGCTGCTGGGACAGCTGCTGGCGCGCCACGGCCCGGCCGCCGACGTGCAGGCCGCGCTCGTCGTGTCCGCGCCGCTCGACGTCGTTAAAGGTAAAAGTAAAAGGATACAGACGGCGGCCACCGACATACGAGTAGCGCTACGGTCCAGCAAGCGGCCAGGGCACATTATGTAGTTTGAAGAACGAAGATTTAACCGGTCGCAGCGAAACTCATTAGGCCTATCTACAGCAGTGGAATTCTCATGGCTAAAAATTATGATGAAAATAAATTGAGTTGTGCCATCACTGACACTGCTGACCTTTGGGCGATCAGCAGAACCAAACTATCTTCAATTTACATGGATTGCTTAGTCCTGCCGTATACCGTGACTTGCGCTTCATCATTAAACACGTAGAAATCTATGACTCTTAACGCCCCATTATGTATCATAGTGCTACATTGATAATGTAGGTTTAGTTTAATATCCACATTTATGAAAGGACGAAAAGATTTGTAACATCGTTATTTACAGCATCGGAGTGCATCGAACGGCCCATCTTGAACGCGTTACTATCGTACCACATGGCGCGAAACCTAATTCGAGCGAGCGCTGCGCTGGCGGCGCTGGACTGCGAGGACGAGAGCGAGGGGCGGGGCGAGGGCGAGGGCGAGGACGAGAGCGAGGGCGAGGGCGCGAGCGTGCGCTGGGCGGAGGTGCGTCGCTGCCGCTCGGTGCGCGCGTTCGACGCGGCGTTCACGGCGCCGCACTGCGGGTTCGCGTCGGCGGCGCACTACTACCGCGCCGCCACACTGGCCGACAAGCTGCCGCGTGTGGCGGCGCCGCTGCTGTGTCTGTGCGCCGCCGACGACCCCTTCCAGCCGCTCGAGGGTGAGTGCAGCTAACTCTTTGTTGCTTACTATTTGAGTGCCGTAATCTGTCTGTGTCAAACGGTTATCGAATTCGTTAAAGTCTTTGACTTACGTTCCTGTGTCCCCTGGGACAGAGGGCCTCCACAGATCTCCGCCATTCCTTTAAATTCGTTAAAGTGGCGGCATGTTATGATGATGTCCCTTGATTTGTTTCTTGTTTCCATCGAGGGCTCGCCCACCACTGGGCCCTACCTTTTTGAACTTCCAAATAGTGACGTCTGATACTATTAAGTATTTTATATTCTCGATTATCCCGTGTTGTGTCATCTCTTGATCCAAATATCAAGTCTATGACAAACATATTCCTTAGTTAGATACCTTACCTAGAGTCTCAAGACAAACTTGTTGATAATAAATATATTCTAAGGTATGTACCTACTTAATATTGATGTAAATTTATAAGTTATAATAAATGTACTAACAAAAAATCGATCTTGTACATAGTCCGAAAATATCATTTTATTTTTATAATAGCTACCTTCGATAAAAAATACTGACGACATATCCAACAATAATGGAGATGGATGAACATTAAATAGACATACTTACTCGTAGCTAGCTATTACTTTAGACACGGTTTTAGTTAGATAGTAAAATTATAGAAGTTATCTCTTTTCTGACGATAGTCACAGCGCTAAGCTTTTTCAGCCGTTAAAACCTAAGTAGGTAAGAACTATACAATATAGAACATCGGTCGTAAGCTATGTGGTATTAAAGCTTCAGCGCATAGAACGCAAGTTGTAATACGAGAAACCCTGCGTTACACCAAAATTTAACGTGAAAAATTAAATAGCGGTCATGTTTCTTTATCTCTTCTTTCTTTATGTTAGCACGACTCAAAGCGGTTGACGCCTGGTTGTATTTTTTTCACATTGTTTATCCCGTTTTGAACAAATCGCGTTTGGTCTCCGACCGACTCCCGCGTAGCTACTGACCTGCGTTCAGTTACAGAACCCTTAAACTTTTGAATGGGTCTGCGTTACGTTAGCCATACACCATGTTTCTTAGAGTCCAGTCGGCATGACGCAATCTATTGGATCAGTTAGAACTGACAGTGTATATGTGGACCGTCATACATACTATGCGATCAGCATAACGCAGTCCCTCCAAAAGGAAGGCTACTGTCCACTAAAAGCAGATCAGTCTCGTAGTTCGCGGGCAGTCGTAGTGAGTGCGCGTTCCCGGCAGCGCTGCCGCTGGAGGCGGTGCGCGCGGGCGGAGCGCTGGCGCTGTGTGCGCCGGCTCGCGGCGGACACATCGGCTTCCTGGAGGCGGCGCCGCGCGCGCACTACCTAGCGCGCCTGGCCGCGCAGTACTTCGCCGCGCTGCTGGAGCGACCCGCGCTGCTGCACCGCCCGCACTAGCGACACAGACTGACTAAGTTTTGACCTATTTAGAAAAAACAGAGTTAAACTTTTCCAGTCATCGAAGCCACCAAAAATCAGGTACAAACTAATTTATATCTAAATTGTAACCTTTCCGTAGATTCTGTACACGCATTGCGTTCGCGAACAACTCTTAAATTGTAAGAACGTAACATTTAATTACCTTACATAATCTATTGCTAATAGTCTGCATCTGACATTAGCATTATACCCTGGATCATGTATCAGAAACCTGCAGCCAGAAAAGTTCCCTCTTGGGTTTTATATGAATTGTCAATCAGAAATTATCACTCGCAGGAACCAGGAGTGTGCATGCAACATGTTTAAAATGAATCGTTTATTTGTAAATTATGCTCCCAGTGGCGCATTCCAGTTAAACAGCTACTTACCTACGTCTGTCTGTTTGTTTACACGCAGGCGAGAGGGCCCGGGCCCCGCTAGTTAACATATCCGAAAGCGTCCGTCAATTTGTGCCTTATTGCGCTGTAACCTCCATAGTAATGTGAGTTTATATTGCACTTTGCCGTGTCAGTATATGCTAATTAAAGTATCTATAATGTATTTTACTGATACAAGTGATTGGCCTAAGAGTGAGATTTGTTATATACTTATAACTCGTTAAGTTTTAGATGTTTACTCTGTTCGGGGGTCGCAGTGTACAGGCTTCACGGCCGTGCCTCACGCCGCGTGACGTCACAAGCGTGCCTCACGCCGCGTGACGTCACAAGCGTGCCTCACGCCACGTGACCTCACAAGCGTGCCTCACGCCGCGTGACCTCACAGGCGTGCCTCACGCCGCGTGACGTCACAGGCGTGCCTCACGCCGCGTGACGTCACAGGCGTGCCTCACGCCGCGTGACGTCACAGGCGTGTGTCACGCCCCTAAAGTCTCTGCGCTGCCTTTGCGCAGTTACTAGAGTTGCTCGTAGAAATAATTCCATATAAAAGTATTATGAACTGGAAACTGCGATATATTATTGTTAGAGCTTATTATTGACTATTTAAGTGTGTAAATCATAATTAATATTCTAATAAATTAATATATTAACGTGTTACATTTGCAATTTAATTTATTTTATTATAGTATAGAAGCTTTGATCAATTAATTATAAGTAGTTAGTTATATTATTACTAAAGAATCACAAAGTGTCCTGTAACGACTTTATTGAGTCTTATATAAAAAAATATATTATTTGAAGTAATGTAGTGCAATTTTGTAGTTGGGTCCAATATATACAAACAGTAACGCTATTATTCTCTACAAAAATAACACTGGCAGTTTATGAGTTTATTGTATTAAAAAAAAAAAAATAAAAAACAAAGAAATAATAATATATTATTATGTATGACAAGAAGGACCATATTTTATCTTGATTGCATGACTACTAAGTTTGACGATACGCGTATCTATATAAACATGGTGTAAGTATAAGTGATTTAGCTATACATTATACATATGTATGTAGTGCATTACTGTTTGGATATAAGTGGGCGGAGTCAAGGCTCGAGGGCCACTCGGATTGGTTATTCTCTCTGTCATACAACAAGGCTCTCAACTAGATTACTTACTAACACATTAATAGGGGCAATCCTCTACCGTTCAATGTCAATTTAATTGCCGCGCTGAAGATAAAATGAACATTTAATATGAGTCGGATAGATGACGATGAATTATAAGAAACTAAATTATATAATAATGATAGTTTGTAAAACAGGTATCAGTCTATGGTGATGTCGGCTTCAAACGATATTCCAGCACCTAACACATAGCTTCAATCCTCTCCCAACACTGAATAATCTTTAGTTTATGTAATCAGACACGCTCCAACGTGCAACAAATAACTCTCTATACATGGAATGCTTCCGACCGGTCGGAGTGGAGATTGTTGGGGGAGGCCTATATCCAACAGTGGACTTCTCAGGGCTATAAATGATGATGATGATGACATGGAATGTTGGACAATGGTGTGGAGCCGGTAGTGTTACAAACTGAAACTATCTACGTTTAATTTTGAACTGAAGTTTGTACCAAATAGATTAGTTTAGATTGGTAAGTTGTTGCATACGTCGCGCGAGCTATATTTTTGTTATATCTTATTCTGTACTTCCATTATAGATTGATTTGAATTGTTTCCATCGTCATGGTAATAACTTTTATTAATTTCTGTGATTATTCTGCATTGAAACAATAGGAACTATTAATAGTTAGTAGAACTTGATTAATCTGTTATTTTGTGAAGTTATTAGTGTTTTAATATAAATGTTATTATTTAGATGATTAATACTTACCTAATAAATAATTATTTTATTGTTTCGACATCAAAAACCGTCAATAGTATAAGCTATCTAGTACTGTATTTACATATAGGTACTATATTGTTTTGTATTCATATTTCGTTTTGAAACTAAATTATTCTCTAATTGCATATTAAGATCCGAAACTTGTGAGTCTGAGCCACACACAACCCTACTAGTCTAAATTACATTACAAATAAGGTCAAACACTAAAAAGCTATTTGGAGCCTGATAAAATTTGATACATACTTAGATAGAAAAAAAGATTGTGCTTTATATACTGGGATATTTTTTTCCCTTTAAAGGTATTAAGTACGATAGGTATTTTAGTTTTTCTAAAGTTAACGTGGTTAGAGTCGCGGGGAGTAGAGTTCCGGGGAGTATCTAGATTATAATTGGCTGTTAACTGTTAGGGCTTGTTTATTAATAATTGGAGTGTGTACATATTGGTGCTATTTAAAACTAAAATTAAACGTCGTATACAATTCATATACTACTTACATATATACATTTATGGCCCCGAGAGAGGCATTTTCTTTTCTAAAAAAGGCAGGTCCACTTCGATTAATGTTCCTTATATTATAGTAGCTGGCGATATAATTATGAATAGTTATTGTAAGTGTGTAGACCACGTGACCACGTGACGCCCGCGCCTGCCTTTACAGACACATAGGTTAGTTGTAACATACGAGTATTGTACTGATCACATCACACGTTTGAAGTACTCATGTTCCCACGCGACCTCCGATATGATCGGCTAAGCGTGCACTCTAGACATATCTAGACCAATTATACACAAATATACGCTTACGACAAATGTATTATGTTTTACTTATGTATCCCTTATATATCTGTAGAATTCTGTAATCACTACGAAAGAAATTATATGGGGACATTTGATAATCAATATTGTACTGCACGGCAACCATCAATGTAGCCTACAATGCGCAGTATATTATGTCAAAGAAAGACTAACATTTGTCTATTTGTAGGTGTTGTTAGGCTGTTTGTCCACCGGAGCAGAGAAACTGAGAAATATTAACCAATAGGATTTTTTGGTTGTAATTTCTCCGTATCTACGCTCCAGTGCACAGGCAGCCATATGCTCCTCCGTCTGATTTGACGCAACAGTAGTTAGGTATGCAAGGAATAAGCAAATAAAAAAATTTGAATGCTTAGATTCCTTATTTAATTACAATACTTAGTGATGAATATTGGAATAGTATTTGCAAATTAATTACACTTATTATTGGTAAGTATACAGGATGATTTTTGGTCGTCAACGTTCCTGAAAACTACGGAATCCTCATCATCACGATCATTTTTCTCCATGGAAGCATACCTGGGAAGTGTCTAGTTCCCAAGATATTAGGGTAGGGTCCAAAGTTGAGTAAATAGGCTGCGTTTTTCTGCATAAATGCACATAGACGCGCGTAGCAAGATTTTTTCACGAGAAATAATTAATATCTGTCTATGATAAAACTAGCATAAACACTGGACACTATAAATTTCGCCCGATCAAGAAATAAAAAAACAATAAAAAAAATCAATACTACGCAATACCACACCCTCTTTGTGCCGACATAAAACCAAAGCTAAAGCACAAACTTTTAAGGCACCAAGCTAACAATGTCAATGATGGCGTTACGGAGTGTCGACAGATTAGTGCCGCACAGATCTCCGAGACAGAACTCTAGCGAGCACAGGTCGCTTAGCTCGGCCCTCACATGACTAACACAACAGTCCGTCGCTCACAAGTCGTCGAGGTCGGTCCCTATCGCGCCGCAGAAAGCCCGCAGCAGCGCCTCTGCGCGCGCGCGGCGCTCGGCCCCGTCCGGCACGCACCCGCCCGCGCCCCCCGCGCCGCCTCCGCCAGCGCCGCCGCCAGCTCCAGCGCCGCCTCCGTCTCCAACTCGTCCGGGTCGTCGACCCCGCCCCGCGCGAGGTCAGCGACCCCGTCCCGCGCGGGGAGGTCCCGCCGTCGCAACCCGCGCCACTGCCGCGCCTGCAACGCCGCGCGCGCGCGTGCGAACCCTCGTTCGTCGGCGAACGTTAGCGAGGACTCGGATGTGTCCGATTCCTCGGATTCTTGCTGCGGATGGCAAAGAAGGGTACGTCAGTGTCTACTCTACAGATATTAGGGAATTGTATTTCCGAAAAGAACTCACGATACCAACAAAAAAACAAAGCACAGTATTCAACAATAAAATTGTTTACATAGTAGTGGGAACAATGTTCCCACAAAAACTAGGTATTACTGGGCATGATGCACCAATCATAGTGAGATACACTAATGTAGGTAGGTACCTAGATACATGAGCTTGTACACATGCCTCATGAAGTGTGACGATCTCGTAGTGTTGCTGGCAGGCCAGGCGCGCAGCGCGGCGGACGCGGCGCCGGCCGCCAGCAGCAGCAGCACTGAGTCCCCGTCGTCCGTGCCGCTCGCCGCCCCGCCCGCCGCGCCGCCCCGCGCCCTGCGCCGCCGCCGCTCCGCCGCGCTCACATCAGCACTGGGTACACACTGAAAACAAGATAAAATATTATTTATTTGCTCAAAACATAGTCCTATATTCCAAAACTAGCATTTTTGTATGCAGTGACACAGATTATGTTGCCATACACATAGTAACTACCACTTCCAAAGATTGAGAACACAATAATGAAAAAACTAAGTAAAGAACTTACAAACAATATTTTTATTGAGATTCTAGATCATGTGTGCATGGTTTTATATGCAAGTAAGTACCTATCTTTGATTTGAACTAATTTTACACTTGTTTTTGAGGACTTATGCCTCGGAGGCCATTTCCATTCATTATCATCCATCACCAAATTCAGAAATCATTCTACTAAAGACAATGGCTGTATGGATTGATATTGATATTAACCTTAGAATAATGATTCGCTCTGCTCTTTCGCTGCGGAGCGAAGATCAATCATTAATCTAAGATATTAACATTGTATATAGTGACACAGATGGTGTAGTCATACACAGGGGCTGCTCTTGATATTTTTAGACGGGGGTTCACATTTTTTTAAATATGAGCGCATGCACAAAATTATAGTTTGGAAACGCCGCGCGCGTTCACTCCCTTAACGAATGGAAAGATATATGTGCAACCTCACTGTTATTAAAATTCAGATGACCTAATGAAACACATTAAGGACAACCATATCGCGTTCTAACTCGGACTAAGCGACATCTAGTGGCCGCATACGCTCAACACTATGAATTAATGTAAAGCGCTCCAGATAAGGCAAATTTTTCATACGAAATCTTTTTTTTTTTAAATCCAATCTTGCGATCGGTCAATTCGACCATTAGCAGATGTGTTGTGTGGTTTGAGTGTCAGTTAAGGTTTGTTCTCCCACTGGAGATTCTACCTCATATTCAACAAATTCAGTTAGGCGTTTAAGCCTCTGTAATGATATTGGTTCACTTAGAGCTGTGGCTAAGCTGTTAGTATGAGCATCAATTCGCTGTTTATATAGCGTTACTCTGTGCTCTATTTCCTCTCTGACAGTTCTGATCCTTAAATACTCATGCATTTCCGAGTTTTTAATGAACCAAAATCTTCTGTTTCACGCGCCGGCCTATGTCGGTATGTCTCTTTCGCACTCATTGAATACAGTACTACGAGTAGGTATCGTACCAAATCTCGTTTCATTGGAGCGCGATCGCTAGCGCTCCACTCGATACATAAGATTCATGAAGAAGCTTCTCCATGCATAAGATTACAACTTACTTGAGACGAAAGCCTAGACACTATTGTATAAACATAGTAGAATTGAAAGATAATTATAAATATAGAGAAATATAGATTGCCTATGTAACCTTCGTGGGTGGGAGTGCACTGCACCAGCGCTCCTTAGGACGAGCCGCCAGTGGTCATACATATATTAGCTGGCACCCTCGTCCAGGGGAGCTGTTTGATGAAATACATTCCACTATAATATTCTCTGTGAATGATGTAGAACACTTATAATTGGCACATACATCACATTTTTTGTTGTAAGTGTAATTATTGTTGCTTTTAATGTATGTTCTGTATTTACATAGAAGATATATGAGAAAAATATTATAGAAGACCTTTATTAACACAATAGTACCAAAAAAGACGACAGATTGGTGTAGTTGGCAGTGGCCTTGCCTGCGACGCCATAGGTCCTGGGTTCGAACCCCGGTAGGTGCAAACATTGATATGATTAATATATAAGCTACTTTTTATCCGGGAAAATGTTTTAATCCCGGATCATTTCGACGTTTTGTTTTTTCTGTAGTCCACGCGGACGGAGTCGCGGGCGTCCACTAGTAAATAAATAAAATAAATAGTTTCCCTTGCCTTTCCTAGGGGATAAACAAAAATGATATTAACTATTAAAATAGTCTTAATTTGTTCCCCTGTGCCCTTTTAGCTCCATGCTTAGTAAGTTCGAACAAACATTATTACCTCATGCTCTGCTAGATAGATGACATGAGCATCAATCTCTTCTGAGTCAGCTCCACGTGATGAAGGACTGGTGACAGGGGCAACACAGTCCACATTGTCCGTAGAAGCTGGGTCAGTTTGGTGAGGGGTATCAGGTCGCGATAGCAAGCGCACGTCGGCACTGTAATACTTATTGACGATGTTCCACACTCGTCCCGCACTCAACGCATCTTCTGAACCCTCTGAGCCAATCAGTTCTGCAAGACAGAATTAGGTATATTTACATAATTGAATAGTGAAAAAGCAACGTTAATAAAGACTACTTTAAGACGTTAATCAGCTACAGCTCACGTAAATATGATTAGCATATTAGCATTTTATTGTTTACTACAGTTGCACTTACCGGAAATTATACTGTTGGCTGCGAGCTCGGTCTCGGCGCTCACCAGAATAACGGGAAGCGTTTCTATCGACGTCATGGGTATATATAGTCAAATCCAATATTGTTCCGTCATACAACAAGTGAAACTAATCGTTTATAAGTATGATATGTCTTTAGAATAAGTAAAAACCTGAATAACATAATTTTCATGTAAACAGGAACAAACACAAATAACAAAATGTCAATGTCATATTAATCAGCTGATACAATTTTTTAAAGTTAATCATAGGCAACGGTAACACCGTTTTACCTATAGGAAAAGTGGCTCTACGGATAAGTAAAAAAAAAAATGTCAAATCAAATTACGATTCTAAAGTTGTGGATTTGTTTGTGGGAATTTTCGCGAAATAAATAAAAATATATCTCAATGTGCCGATTTTAATACATTTATCTCTCTCAATATTGTATACTGTCTGTATATTGTATTTTTGCTCGAGAAGTAATTACGTGCAAGTCATCGGATAATGCTGTAACCCGAACGGAGATTAGCGCCATTTCATCGGAGATTATTTTATTGGAACACAATGTGGAGCGCGGAGGACGAGGCGGTGATCGCCACCAACATCGACGCCAGCGAGTGCAAGCGCTCCGCCGTCGAGCTCGGCTACTGGAAGGATGACTACATCAAGTACTTCGTGAAGCACTGCGACCGCAAGGCGCCGGAGATACACCGCGGCTACTACGCCCGCGTCAGGGCCATGGAAATGTTCATACATCAGTTTCTGGAGGTGCTTTCCTCATTTCATACACTCGCTCATCTATGATGTGATCATTTTGCATTATACTCATTGTTGTTTATGTTACAGAGAAGTGGCACTAAATGCCAGATTATCAACTTAGGCTGCGGATACGACACACTTTACTGGCGCCTCAAGGAACAGAATCAGTCAGTTGAGAATTTCATTGAGTTAGACTTTCCAACTGTCACAGCTAAAAAGATTCAGATCATTAAAAGGAATAAGGCACTGTTGGAAAAAATATCTACAGAAGGTACCTACCTATACTATTTATACTTATTTTAATGAAAGGCTTTACTTAATTGAACTGAGAACAATAGGCGCCATAAAATATGTCATGTTTTTGGAAGGGTCTCACATGCCATAGAGAAACCATGACACTAAAATAGGTAATACTGGCATAGGTAGCACCATAGACAAATAGGATGTTAAACAGTGCTAATGTTCTACTAACTGCCTAGATGTACAGTAATGCAAACTAAAGGTCAACAACTGGAACTGTGAGGTACCGGAAAGTCTCATGGTGCATGGACAGTGTGTTAGTAGGACATTAGCACTTTATGAAATCTTATTCCTCTATGGTAGCACTAACCCCTGCTTGTAATTAGTTAATGTTATAAATGTGAAAGTAACTGTGTTTACACTATCACTTTAATTAGGCTGGGTTTTCTGATATAATGTAACATCATTCCCTTCAGAACTTCTGGTTTGGTAGACTCTACTTTCAGCTTCGTTAACTGGCTCTACCAAGTAGATAATTCCCTTGCAAACATATTAGAGTTTTGATTTTGCTATAGTCCTTTAATGCAACAAGCATGAAAGCTACAAATATTGTGTCACAGGGAGTTGGACCTTTCTGTTACAAGGCCCTCAACCTGATCAGTCTGTTTGTACAATCAAGTTTTTTGACGTGGTTTAAAAAATATAACAGTTGCCTAGGATCAGTGCCATAAATAGCCTTTCCTTCACTCGGTGTGAGCTTAAATTACTGCCCCTATTTAGTAGCATTAGTACCTACGTGTAAATGAGGGTACGTGTTTGCTAACGGTCTGGGTGCGGCAGACGGCGAGGTGGCGCTGCGCGGCAGCGATCTGCGTGCGGACGGGTACGCGCTGGCGGGCTGCGACCTGCGCTGTGCGGCGGCCGTGCGGCGCGCGCTGGCGGCGGCGGGGCTGGCGGAGCGGCCCACGCTGGCGCTGGCGGAGTGCGTGCTGGTGTACCTGCGCCGCGCCGCCGCCGACGAGCTACTGCGCCTGCTGGCCGAGCTGTGCCCGCGCCTCGTGCTGCTCACGTACGAGCAGTGCGCGCTCGGGGACGCCTTCGGGGAGGTACGACCCGGTACTCGCTTGTTTGCCTTTCAGGGTTATAGGTCGGAAGCGGGCTGCACATCCAGCGGATACTTGCGGCGTCAACTAGGTCGTCCGTCCCATCATGAGGCTGACTTCGCGCTGTGCTTCATCCGAACCTCTCTTCTATATTTGTCTAGATTTGCGAAGCTAAATGCATAATGTATTGTCTAATCCACCAGTACAGTACGAATCGAAGACCTTTAAAATTTTTGTCACTTTTATATCGTCTAAAAGTATCACCTCGAGTCCGAGTTTCGCCACAACCGCCCCTGTAGCGCACGGTGTCGCAGGTGATGCTGCGCAACCTGTCGCGGCGCGGCTGCGCGCTCGGCGCGGGCGCGTTGGAGTCCCCGGCGGCCCCGCGCGCGGCGCGGCCGCAGGCGCTGGGCTTCCGGCGCGCGCGCGCGTGGGACATGGCGGCCGTGTGGCGCGCGCTGCCGGAGGACGAGCGCGCGCGCGCCGAGGCGCGGGAGATGCTGGACGAGCGCGAGCTGTTGACGCAGCTCAACGCGCACTACGCGCTGTGCGTCGCCTCCAACTCCGACATGTTCGCCGACCTCGACCTCAACGCCTAACGCGCGCCGCCGCCCCCCCTGCCTGCGTGCCTCATCGCAACAGCAAAGCCGAAGCAGAGCGATCATTTTATAGTGAGAGTGGAGGTGCGGAGATGTGCCCTGCGTTCTCAATTATCGCTGTCGCGCTGCTTCGATTTGCCACTTCAAATTAGATTGATAACCAGTAACCGACTAAAGTTTTCGATAAGGGTACGGACATGTCGCTTATTATGTTACTAAAGTCAAAGCTGAAGATGATTGTCTACTTGAAGCAAATACTTGTCATTAAACATGAGACAAGTCTAATACAAACCTAAAGTACGAATGCGAGTTATAAAGACTTAAAGTACAATGACCCCGCACTTTGTCTATCATTGGCGTACAAATGTCTCGTCAAAGAAAGTAACCAACGTAATGACAATATATTTTATTTATGTGCAAGTGAAAGATAAATAGTGAAGGTGGGTATCTGAATAGTATTAAATTTTTCGTATTCCACACTCGTTCTTTCATTTTATCTGTGTCTAACAAGGCTGGCATAAATTTTGACATCTTTACCTGGCATTGTAAGACGGAGGGACATCATAATGAGAGGTATTGGCTTCAAATAAATTTACGTGTGTGGATTCTACATTTACTTATAAGCTTCTTGGCCGAGCTAATAAACGATTACATTAATATTTTATTAAAGTATCAGAATAAGTAGTACATTGAACACTCCTTGTAATACTTAAATCTTTGCACCAAATAATTGTGAGAAAACCTTTATATCAATGTTTACTATACATAGTGAATTCTCAATTGTACTATATGTACCTACATTTATGTATATTGTTCTTCTATTAACTGTTGTTTAGGCTGTCTCGGAAAACCTGCCAGTTGTGTATATATGTTTGTAATAAGTGTTACAACTGTCACCAGTAGAAAAACATTTATCTTTCGTACTTTTAAAGTACGAACGTGTATTACGAACAATTTCGTATAATGACCCCTTACTATCTCTGTCATCGCCGTACAGATGTCTTGCCGTCTCAGTCGCGTCATGAGCATGACAACGATATATTAAGCTGAGTGATAAAGATGAATAGTATGGGGTCATTGTACTAAGTTCTTCATGACCCGCGTTCGTACTTTAAAAGTATATTTTATTGCACACTCAAACTGTTTAGTTCAAACCGTATTCTATCAATGTACTTATAAATTAAATAATACTCGTTTATCATAATGTACTTAGAATTTCGGATACTCTATAGGTATATTTAAAAAGTGAGTTACCGGTGTGACATTTCATGAGTATTAAGAGGGACTGTGTTTGTAAAATCTAGGTGTTCTAAAATCTTTTGACCCTAACGAAAAAAAATAAACAAAATTTTGTTGAGGTGACGGCAACTGTAATTAGGTAGAGATACATTAAATTGCTTGTTGTTTTGTTTTACGCTATATTTTTATAAATGAGAATAACTTATGATATGCTTTTGTAATTCAGATGCGACGTAAATGATATGATTATATTGAAAAATAGGTACAGAGGCTGTTCTCAACGTGCAATCTAATTCTACCCAGACTGCCAACTGCAACTTGCACGGCAAATAATTGGAAAATAGAATTAGCTTCTTGTGTAGACTCTATCTAGAGTCCACTACACTTCATCATGTAACTGCGACCGTTCTTTGCGGGTGTGAAGTTAAGCTTTGGTTCACTGCCAAAGTTTGGTTAGTGTCGAGGGCTGCCTTGAAGGAACATTGTACAAGTCGTCACCGTAGGGGGGGGGGGGGCGTGGTTTTGCGTACGTTAGACGCACCTGAATCTATGCACTAGCTTTACGTCCGCAAAGATCTCGCTTGATTGCTGTACTTTAGCAATATGTCTTCATATCGCTATCTTCCCCGTTAACTGCGACCGCCTTATGGAAGGTGGGTTTCGTTAGGATATATTTTTATGTTAAGATTGTATAAATGTTATACATTTTATTTATGATAAATAAAAGTTGTATGTACTAAGCGTTACATTTATTTATTTATTTACATTCTTATCCTAATATGTACATAAGTCATTACGAGCTAAATTTTACTCGTCACGAGATCACAATATACGTTACACACTTGTAACATATTTTAATGACGTCACATTCAGTTTGATGTGTTAAAAATACATTGGTTGTAGTTTAATAGGTACATAAAAAAAATCTCTAATGTTAAAAAAAAAATATAATGTAGGTAGGTCATAGGATTATATTCACATCATATTGCGCAAGCAATAAGGGATTTCCTGACAAGTTAACATATCTGTCAATAATTATTGATTCACGTGTGAGCGAACCTTCTACTTTGCTCTCCCCTTCACCTGCCCCTGTACGTGACCAATGACAAACAAAACAAAATAGGGATGTTTACTATGGTTGAATTTTAATGACATTTTATGCTCATCAGAATAAATCATCATAATCGTGCCTACATATCTGTAAAATTACAATTTGATTAAGTGTCCAAATGAGGTAGTAATAAGCCTTCAAAGTTAAGTCCATTTTTCTAATGTGAAATTATTTAATTGAAAATTACTACATGACATGACCGCCTGCATTATTTACAGCAACTTTTAATATAGCTGTAGAACAAACATTCTTTTACGCGCGTACAAGTTACTAATGTCATAATTATGCCGTTTATTTAGAGCGTTTTTTGGCAAGTCTAAAATTGTGATTTTGAAAGCGTTATAACCTGGATTGTTCCCACGCTAGCGAAGTTTTCAAATGTTTATTTTATTTTATGATATTTCGATATAAATACAAATAAAAAACCGTAAACGACCCTATTTCGGGTAGGAGATTCGCTCACGCCATCTATCCATGTGATTTGTACTATTTTTATTACTTTTAATAGTTGTTTATGACAGTTATTTTATCTTTTATGTTATAGAAATGCGATATAATGGCTCTGTATAAATTTTGATGTAAAATAAAGAGACGAAAGTGCACTCGCTGCACGCGGCCTACAGCGTGTGCAGCAGCGTCTGTGCGGCGCGCACGGCGGCGCGGCGCACGCGCGAGGCGGCGGCCGGCAGGAACACGTGCGTGTGTGCGCGCGCTCCACGTGCAGCAGCGCGTCGTGTGTGCCGGCACGTGCAGCACGGCGCCCGTCTCCCCCCGCGCCGCTCCGCCGCGCGCCGCGCCCGCGCCTCGCGCGCCAGCGCCGCCGCCAGCGCGTCCGCGTCCAGCGCGCCACGCCAGCGCCACCACGCCGCGCCCCCGCGCCGCCCTCCCCGCCCTCCTCCTCCTGCAACACGCGCCCCTGCCGTTACCGCACGCGCACACCGACACACGAGGCCGGTCGAAGGACGAACCTCCTGCACTCGAAATAAAGGGGAACTATAAACTGACACGTCATCGCCGCCAGCCCCTCGCTCACCTGTCCCGGCGGCGGCGCGCGCTCCAGCAGCAGGCGGTTGTCGCGGCGGCGCAGGGCGCGCGGATAGCGGCGCGGCGCGCAGTCCCCCGCAGCGGCCGCGAGCACGGCGCGCGCCGCCAGCTCCCCGCACAGCTGCGCGCGCGCCACACTGCGCGCGGACCCACACGCGCACACGCACGCGCGCCGCAGTACCACGGTCGGCACGTCCGCGCCGATGTGCGCTCTGCGGACGGACTGACACTGGAGGACACTTCGCGAGAGGGAGCATCTTTTCGAAGGTACAACTTTATAATTCTTGTATTCTTTATTGTACATACAAACATTAGACAATATAGTTAGACTTAAAATAACATAACTTCTTCTTCTTCAGCCTATTGCAGTCCACTGCTGGACGTAGGCCTCCCCCAGGGCACGCCACAAGGCTACTGCCACAGGGGGGTTTTGCCCATTAGTCACCACGCTGAGAGCAGGCGGGTCGGTGACCGCAGTGTGTTTTTCGGACATGTTGCCGACCGCTTCCCGGAAACCCTCAATCGGCTCGTACGATACCCACGGGCAGGCAGTGGTGGTACGAACTCTACTCTGTCAAGTTTACAATAATCTAATACAAAAGCTACACACGTATGAGTATTTCATTGGATTACAATACTAGTTAAATAAACATAAAATTATATTTATAAACTGAACAAAAACCCATTAAACCCAGCTTTTCCAGAGACTTCCCCCTTTCGTTCCTAATCACCAACATTGTCCATGTTGACGTATGGACGTGTTATGTATGTATGTATATACCTGGGTGGGGCGTACTGGTCCGGCAGCACGAGTTGTCGCGGTCGCAGTTCGCGTACGAGCTTGGCAGCCTGCGCATAGTTCAGGGACGTATCGATGGGACAGTGGAACGCCTTCATCGCCATCGGCTGGAACGGGGCCAGTGCTTCCTGGTACGGGAAGTCCGGTTCTGTGGAAGGGACAAAAGGGATTAGGGTTTGCTTTGTTTTGTTTTTATAAGGCTCGCGGCACTCACCGGCGAAGATGACGGCGTGCTGCGGGCTCGCGGCACTCACCGGTGAAGATGACGGCATGCTGCGGGCTCGAGGCACTCACCGGTGAAGATGACGGCATGCTGCGGGCTCGAGGCACTCACGGTGAAGATGACGGCATGCGCGGGCTCGAGGCACTCACCCGGTGAAGATGACGGCATGCTGCGGGCTCGAGGCACTCACCGGTGAAGATGACGGCATGCTGCGGGCTCGAGGCACTCACCGGTGAAGATGACGGCATGCTGCGGGCTCGAGGCACTCACCGGTGAAGATGACGGCATGCTGCGGGCTCGAGGCACTCACCGGTGAAGATGACGGCATGCTGCGGGCTCGAGGCACTCACGGTGAAGATGACGGCATGCTGCGGGCTCGAGGCACTCACGCGGTGAAGATGATGGCATGCTGCGGGCTCGCGGCACTCACCGGTGAAGATGACGGCATGCTGCGGGCTCGCGGCACTCACCGGTGAAGATGACGGCATGCTGCGGGCTCGAGGCCCACAGCTCCATGAGGTGCACGGCGGGGCCCAGACGCAGCGACGGGTGTCCGGCGAACACGACGCACGGCACGCGGAAGTCGGCCGCCACACCCTTGGCGTGCAGCGCCGGCGCCGCGCGCAGCCGACCCGCGCGGGCCAGCGACGCGTGCGGGAACGGCTCCTCCGGCAGGTACACGCGAGCCTGCTTGTGCGCAGACACCCACTCTGCCAGGATGTTGGAGTACGCGAGCGAGGCGCGCGCGCCCTCCGCTATCAGGTACAGCGGAACAGAGCCGAGCCCCTGCGGGCGGAGAGACACGTCTTAGAGGGATAGTTACACACCCTCTGCCGACCCTCGGATGTGCCCGACTTGAACACGAGCCACTACAGTGGCAACGAGAAGCCAGACGGTTGCATGCTAGGGAGAAAGATAGTATGTGATCAAATGCGTCGATAAATCACGAAAACGAATGGAAGGACGATTTGGGTTGCATGGAACCTTACACTCTGTATGGGGCAGAGATGATATGGCCAGTGTCATAAACAGATTTCTCCAGTAACTATAGGTATAGTCAAATCTATTTGTGAACTAACACCTATGAGGTTATTATATCACATACCAGCTTTGATGATGGATAATCATTGCAGAGACGATGAAAGTCGGGTAGACCCGGAAAGAGACTGGGCGACTTCTTCGGAAGCCTTCATAGCATCTAGGAGACACGGAAACAAGTATCGTCCACCTAGGCTGTCCAGCATGTGGCGGGTACATACCTGCGCCTCCAGGGTAGCCGACTGATACCCTACACGTGTATAGCATACATTTGCGCCATCAAGGTCACACAGACGCACAGGTCCAGCATGCGGCGGCACACACCTGCGCCTCCAGGTGTTGCGACAGACACTCCAGCAGGTCGTACAGCACACCGCTGCCGTAGACGGGCAGCAGCACGGCGCCGCCCTGACGCAGTGCCAGCGCGGCGTGCACACACAGGTCGCCCAGCATGTGGTCGGGGTTGTGTGCCGGCGTCTGCGTCAGCGCCGCCAGCAGCAGCACGTCGGCGTGACGTAACGCCGCCTGGTTGGCGGGCCGCGGGTGCGTCGTCAGCGTGCTGGAGCCCGACACGTAGCACACCTGCGGGAGGCAATCTATCTGTACTCAAATATACTCAAAACTGTGTAAACTATGTACTCGGCATGCTCCTTATTTTTGACATTGTAGCGCATGAAATGCCCCTTTTTACCCGACTGCGCGACGCAAAGGAGTGGTATTGAGTTTAACAACTTATGTATGTATGTTCCTTTGAAGTACTACACAGACCAAACGTCTCGGCTGATTTTTATGATTCATACGTCAATCGATTCCTCTTAGTCTGGCGAGTGTCACTAAAGATGTTAGTGAAAATCCAATATGGCGACTATTGGACGCCATTTTTACCATATTGGACGGATATTCTGAATATAAATACAGCAAAAAACCAAGGAAATTACGTGATTAAAAGATACAACAACATTGCAGTGCAAAACAAAACTGATTTATTAAATAAGTACCCTCAATATACAATATTAATTACTCAGATGATTATTTACCTACCTACATAAATCATACATAATATACCTTTCTCTCATAATTGAAAGGCTTTGGTTGATACATTACTTTTATAGTTCAATCAACATGAAATCACAAAGAGTTAATAACGCTAACTAGATACATAAAAATCAATAATGACAAGTTATGAGTTAGGTATGCCAATTATATCTCGCCACTGTTCTGGGGGTGGTATCATAATAGGTGGTTCCGGGGAACAGGAAGGAGATCGAGTAAATCCAGGTGGAATTCTATCTGAGGTGCTGGAGTATCATTACTAGTACGTTGTGCCGTCCGAGCCAGAATCTGGTCAGCGTGTCGCCGATGCAAATGTCCATCTTCCGTCCTCACCCTGTAAGAGCTTGGGCCTTCAACCATCTCGACTGTAGCTCTTTGCCACTTTTCCCCGGAACCGTACATGCGTACGAGCACGGGTTGGTCGAGCACGAAGCTCCGCGCCGGCGCGCGCCGCGATGCCTCCTCCTGCATCTGCTGCCTGCCTCGAGAAGGCGCTGCGGCCGGATGCAACGCCGACACCGCCGTTCTGTATTTACGTCCGTTTAACAATTCAGCTGGGGTTTTATTAGTACTGCTGTTCGGTACAGTCCTCAGCGCGTATAAAGTTTTTGAAAGTTTTTCACTCCACGGCCTTTCAGAATCGGACATCTTTTCAATTATTTTTGAATGTCTGTATTGCTCTTTCAATTTGTCCATTAGACGCCGGATGGTAAGGCGGAGAGTACAAATGTTCGATTCCATTACTTTTCAAAAAAGTATTAAATTCCGTCGAGCTAAAAGTTCTTCCGTTATCTGACACTAACACATCTGGAAGCCTTGAGACGCAAAAATTTTCCTCAAAGACGTTATAATGGTGCCACTACTCATAGATGGTACTATTTCAGCTTCAAACCATTTACTATAGCTATCTATCAAGACTATAAACGTCTCTACCTTGAAATGGGCCTGCAAAGTCAATATGCACCCGGCTCTCAAGGCTCTTTCTCCGGAATAATCCAGCTTGTGGGTCACTGGGTGGATTGTTTCTGACTACCTGGCAAGACTCGCATTCTGCGACAATTCGCTCAATTTGTTGGTCCATACCAGCCCACCCACACATATCCCCTTGCGTATGCTTTTGTTTGAACAATACCAGCATGCGGTGCATGCAACAATTTGAGTACCTCTTCTTGAAGAGATACCGGTATTATGACTCTGTTGCACCACAATAAACAATCTTTATCTGTGAAAGAGCCTCTCTGCGTGTCCAAAACGGCTGTAGTGATGGGTCATTGTTTACTCGAGGCCAGCCATGCAGTACATTAAATAATACTTTCTGCAATATAGGATCTTTTTTTGTCTCTATCGCAATCTTATTAGCGTCAATATTCCAACCATCAGGCTGTGCTTCTAACAATAGCACTTCTCCCAGTGACTCTATACCATCTTTAGTTTCAGAAGTACTAACAGAGGTCCACCTGCTTAGAGCATCAGCGTTACCGATTGATTTCCCCGGTCTATATATGATGTCATAATCATAGCAACCAAGTTTAAGAGACCATCGGAGCATTCTTGGGGAAATTAAATCTGGAATCGGTTTAGCTGTGTTAAATAAGCCAACTAATGGCTTGTGGTCCGTAACAATACAAAATTTTCGACCTGCCAAATACTCATGGAATTTCGTCAATCCAAACATAATGGCTAGAGCCTCTTTATCAATTTGCCCATATCTTCTTTCATGAGGCTGCAACGTCCTCGATGCCATCATAACATGTTTTTTCAATGCCGTTATCCATAACATGGGCTAATATAGCACCCAAACCATAGTCAGAAGAATCACAAATTAAACGCAAATCCCTGTTTAAATCGTATCCGACCAATGTCATATCTGATGACAACAAGTTCTTAGCTTCATCAAAGCACTCTGCTCTATCTTACCCCAAGTCCAAGGTCTTTAGATTCCAGTAATCTATACAACGGCTCTAACAACGTAGCTTTATCCGGCAAAAACTTCTCATAGAAATTGTATAAGCTAGGAAGGCACGGAGAGTTTCCTTGTTAGTTGGTGGTGCTTTCTCTCTAATCTCTTGAACTTTAAGGGTGAGGGTGAAGTCCTTCAGTGTCAATCATATGTCCTAGGAAATTGATGCTGTTCGAAGCAAATACACATTTTTTCAGGTTTAAACGAAAACCCATATCACTAAGTTTCTCCAGTACTGCCCGTAGTCTCTGATTATGCTCATCCATTGTCTTACCAGTTATAGCGATATCGTCCAACAAACACGCTACCCCTTCCATACCACGAAAGCTGAAGACATTACTCGCTGAAAAATTCCAGGTGCTGCATTTACGCCGTAAGCTAAGCGATTCATTTTCATGAGTCCGAGCGGTGTATTGAGTGTCAATAGTTGTGCAGTCGCCTCATCGACTTTCATTTGTAAATAAGCAAGTTTTAAATCCACTTTACTGAAAATCCTTCCCCAACTTAGTTTAACAAAAGCCTCGGCTGCTGCAGGGAGGGGATACGTATCTACCTCAATTGCAGGATTGACAGTAGACCTATAGTCACCACAGACTCGGAGAGAACCATCCTCTTTCTTTACTAGCCGGAGTGGAGTAGCCCATTTAGAGTACTAATAGGGGTTAACACTCCAGTTTCGACCATTCGGTTCAGCTCTATTCCACTTTTTTTTCATAGGGAACGGAACAGGTCGTGCCTTCAGATAGCGAGGGATAGCACCCGGACGAACATATAAGGAGACTTCTGGACCCTTATATTCACCTAGGGTTTCTTTAAATAAGTCTGGAAATTCACTCATTAATGCGGCAATTTTATCCTCGGACCAACATCCCAGAAACCTCGATACCTAATGGTTGAAACCAATTTCTACCCAATAAACTTGGTCCCCTTCCTGAAACCACTAACAATTCACATCGAGCTTCGTTGTTACCGAGAACTACATGCACTTGCGTAACACCAACCACTTTTAATTGATCACGTGTCCATGTCACTAATTAACATTGGTAGGCTGTAGCGGCGGAGGCACCTTCCAGGAGCTACGGTACGTGTCTTCAGAGATGATTGTCCTCGATGCGCCTGAATCGACTTCCATTGTAAGGTAACTCAATCGATTTCCACATGCGCCGTTATTGGTAACCGGTGCTTTTCAGAACAGACGTACACACTCATCATCGTTTCAGTGTCCGCAACGCCATTTTCAGCATCCCTGCCACCACATGATGCATTTTGCCATTTTTCTTCAAGCAAGCAGAGGCGATATGTCCAAACCTTTTGCAATAAAAACACCTTGCTTTGATAAACGGACATCGCTCGCCGTCTTTGTGGCTCTGTGCACAATGTCGACATTCAATCGACTTAATTCTACCAATATCTATTGGTTCTATGACATTGGACGGAGTTTGTTTTGCCACACCAGTCTCAGAGTACAAGTCAGGGAACGCCGCTTGGTAGTTGAGACACGTCTGCAAAGCTATCTCATAAGAGAGATCCTTAGTCTTCAACAGTTCACGCCGCAAGCGCTCGTCCCGCACTCCCAAAACTAGCTGGTCCCGCAGTTGTCTTTTCAAATCCGTAAACTTGCACTGGCAGCTAACAGACTGATGGCCGCCACGAAATCTTGCACACTTTCGTCAGGTAATTGTAAACGTTTATGGAATTTC
Organism: Carposina sasakii; assembly: GCA_014607495.2. Taxonomy (NCBI): domain Eukaryota; kingdom Metazoa; phylum Arthropoda; class Insecta; order Lepidoptera; family Carposinidae; genus Carposina; species Carposina sasakii. The sequence goes on from CP053150.1 coordinate 127,172, forward strand.
CCCGCTTGTAGAATTTCATTAACTTCTGGTTCAAAGAATGTGTCCAATACTGAGAGGATGTCTTTGAATTGTACATCAGTAGGTCGAGAAGGTACGAGAAGTGAAACAATCAGTGAATAAGTGTCTTTGCCACATTGCGATAAGAACAATGAACGCGCCCTTGTTAGGTCATTGTCGGATACACCCGCGACATCCAAAGCACAAAGTAACCGTTCCTTGTATTCACACCACTTATCAGTTTTAGGTTAAACTCTCCCGGGAACACAATATTAGCCATATTAAACGCTTTTTATACACAATTACTAATAATTATACTCGTCGCCAATAAAGATACAACAACATTGCAGTGCAAAACAAAACTGATTTATTAAATAAGTACCCTCAATATACAATATTAATTACTCAGATGATTATTTACCTACCTACATAAATCATACATAATAGTGATAAAGTACCTAATATTTAAAATATAGTGTGTGCTGTACCTTCTTTGTACGCCCAGCTACATTTCTCAGAAGATCTGTTCAGTAAACAGAGTGTTAGAGAAGTAAAAAACATTTAAACTTACTGTCGCATTTATAAATATTAGTAGAGATAAATTTTCATATGACAAACCTACTATGACTAACTCAAGTTACCACTCTCAACATACACAGCATGCATACCTTCTCATGCTCCGAGCGCAGCACCCAGTTGGCCGAGCCCAGGCAGAAGCCGGACGACACGGGTGTGGCTGTCAGCGCGCCGTACAGGTCCTGCGGCTCGTCGTACCCCAGCACGCGCACGCGAGACAGAGCCCGCGCGATGGCGGCCGGCGCCAGCAGGCGGCGCCAGGCGCGAGGCCGCACGGCGTGCGCGAGCGGCGCCGGCAACATGTGCAGCAGCTCCTTCCAGCGCCGCGCGCGCGCGCCCGCCGCCGCCGCGCCCAGCCACGCGCTCAGCTCCTCCAGGTAGAACCTGCGGGGCGGCTGTCACTGACGTGTGTGGATAATGTGATCGCAGACTACTGCAGGTACGTTAACTTAACTTGGCAAAATTAACTATAGGATGTATTCTTATGAAAAAACATGGTTTTATAACTTTAAACACAGGATAATGAATAGTGCATCCCGAGTAAGTAGTTGAATAAAATTTTAACTACCTTAAGGTGACTGATCTACCACATAATTTATTTCAAAATATATACATTAGTATAACAATGAAGTATACGAGTAAAGTAATGTTATTACATTACATGCAGCACATACCTGCCAATCTGCAAGGTGGGTTCTGTAGCATAGACCTGTCCCGCAAAGCCCGTATCCTCTGTCACGAAGGGTAGAGCCAGCATGCAGTTGTAGTTGGAGATGAGGATCACGTCCAGCTGAGAGAAGTCCACCACCTTGTCCATCGGGGGACAGAACTCCGGGATGCTGTCCACAAACACTCGACCACAACACTCTTTTAGCTCCTGAAACATTCATTATAATTGTACATGAATTAAGAAGTACCTAACTATTGGGCAATAGGACACCTGCTAGGATTCTAAAGTTTACCACTCACAAATAGACTTGAATGAAACTACAAATGTGTAAATGGACAGAATCATCAAGATTATTATATGAAAACTACTCGGTAGGTTAAATTTAAACAGGCCCTGGGCACAATAAATCAGTTAGCAGTGTAGCAAAAGGGGCGTTGAGGGATTTTTAAATAGAAATTGGGGCAGTAAGAGGTGGAAGTTGTTAACTCTCACCCCTTCTAACAGCGGGTCGGCGACATGCGGCGGCGCGTAGGGCGGCAGCGCGGCAAGGCGGGGCGACGGCACGGGCGCTAGCGGCAGGAAGCTCAGCAGCGGGTGCGCCGACAGTCCGCAGTCCAGCATGATCAGCAGCTCCTTGAACGACAGCACGAAGCATGGCTTGGCCGCGTCGCTGCTGAGCGAGTACTGTAACCAACATCGGCTCAATTACACCACTGTGCGAATGTTTATGCCATATTACACTGTCAGCAGGCTTACCAGCCTCATCTTGTGTGCTAAGCTTTCTTTTCTGTATAACTAAACGTTTGTAGCGGTTCTAAAAACCCTGGAGCTGCATGAAGATGTTTAGGTTAGGTTATGTTGAATTCTGTTTTCTCTTGATGATATTAAATAGTTTATTATGAGTAGTAGTTTATTATATGTATGCAAATGATGTCCTTCTTAACTTTAAGTTTATTTACATCTAATAAATTGCAATTCTAAAACAAAACAAAGCAACGCAACGCAACCCCAAACAGAGATGACAGCCGGCCACAAAACGTCAAACAAAATGTCAATGTCAGTCAGTTCACAATTTTTTTTCGTCCACGATGTAGATAGCAATGGAATCGTACCCACACCACTTGTATTTCTAGTTTTGTTTAGACGGGGCGCGATGTAAGAGAGGTCTTTGGTTTAGAATGAATAGAGGCTTAAAATGATTAATCTTATGAAGCTATAGTTAAGGAATATAAAAAAGTCCAAGCTAAAGTTTTATTGAGCTTCTAAAACCATAGTAAAACCACGTAACCACAAACTAACACGTAACACAACATCTGCGACCTCGAGGATAAAATCCCTCACTACACATATTTACCAGACCACGTTCAGTTCACAATTTATCTTAGCAATTTTTTACACATTGCAAAGTGCAGTTGCAAGTGCCTCATCTCTTCTTTAATGTTGTATGCCATATTTCTTTTTGTGTATGTGCAATAAAGAATAAAGAATAAAGTGCCAAGTTTCAAATTAGACGCTCGGTCTTGATATGGGGACACAGTAATGCCCCCGCTAACACGAGTTATTATCTCCTCTGACAGGATCGTCCACGACTGCGTCTGGTCCACGGCAATCTGCGGCACTTCGAATGAGAGAAATCTGAAATCTGTTATTTCAGGTAGCAGGGTAACGGATTTCCGCCTGAATAATTCAAATAGCAATTTATATTGTTGTTTATACTCGGTCGGGTTTTCATTTAGGAAATATTTGACAAATGGGCGCCATTCCGAGCCGAGGCCACACCTGTGCCAACTCGGTGTCGCTCGCAAAAATGTAATTGAACTGTTCAATATACCTAACCGTACAACGAGGCGCGCACTCGTAGTTCCCTATTTTCTCTGAACACAGATATGTAGGTGAGTAGGTAAGTTAGAAGCACTTAGTTAAGAAAATGTTTTTGCCCCGGAAAATTGCTAGTACCTATGTAGGTACTTGGTTCAGGCGCGCAGGCATAGTAGAAATGGCGCAGGCACGCCCTCTGTCTATGTGCTTTATCATAGTCTAAGCTTATAGTGGGCTTTTACGAGAGATCTCGGAATACTACGCGAGGCATTGGACTTATACAGTTGAATTTCATTACCTCCTGTCCCCCGCGCCCTTATATTTGATAAGGGCGCGGGGGACAGGAGGTAATGAAATCCGCGCTGCGAATTGAAAAACTCGATTAAAGTGGAAACGCCGAGTTGTTAACGCGTATTGTGACGACTTGCACGGAAATGAGATATTCTGTTTATTATTATAGCACATTTAAAATAAACCGGATTTTTACGTTTCCCTTATTTTTTTCGTTGATCCTGCCCTGCCTAATGAAGTAGAACCCAAATTTTATACATACATATAATCACGCCTTTATCCCTTACGGGGTAGGACGCAGAGCACCAAGGGCCGATAGGACCACATGGTGTCACTTCTGACCAATCGCAAATATTATCAGCAAGGAGTAATTGTGTTCTGTGATTGACATCAATAGTTTTTTGATTACGCTCTTACTAATTTGCTTAGGTAAAATTAACCGTAAAGTGTAATTAATGGAGCAAATATACAACATTTCTCAAGTACCTACCTACCTGCAAATAGATTTTTTTTCAATCTACCCTCATATTACCATTCTGTTCGTACTCTCTAGTTGACAACCGCGGGAGACGCACGCGCATCGCAAAAATTGTGTCCGGTCATACTACATGTTTGCCACGGCCCGTGACTTTGTGCCATGTGATGTGGTGCAAGTGTTTGCTGCTCAAGAGCTCCGTGGAAAGGTCAGTTTCTCATTTTAAGGTAGTGGCACAATGATGATGGTAGGATGGTGTTAGATCTATTTATGTTGTATTGTAATGAAATGAAGAATGATTACTTATGTAAGTACTTACTTAATTACATGTTTGTTCATTTGTATACGCTGGGTTCCAAAACAATTCATTTGTCATCATAAATGTGCTGCTAATTAAGCACCTGCAAACTATTTGCGTTGAACCTATATTATGTTTCTTCGAGGTTATTTTCAGGTTATGTTCATTCATTTAACATTTCCAAAATACTTATCTACATTTACAATTGAACATACTAAACATATAATTACGCCTTTATCCCTTACGGGGTAGGCAGAGCACCAAGGGCCGATAGAACCACATGGTGCCACTTCTGACCAATTTTGAGGGTATAGTTGAGATGTACTACAAGTTCGGTTAGCAGTGACGGGTGGTCAGCCCATCGCCTACAAAACATCAAGACCCTCTTGTCCCTCTACTGACTTGTACAGTATGCCCGGGAAGAGAAGCAGCTGTCGTATTATATGTTTTTTTTTCACTCCCAGAGAAGCATAGAATACATACCTAATAATTACCTATTATCAGAGTATGACAATCGTCGCGGCCATTGCAATAAAGCTTTAATGTTTGTTGCTTAAGATTCAACTTGATATCAAGTTATAGCACTTCGGTCCTTTGTTACAATTACTTTGACTCCTCGATTGCGTTTGCGATTGCTCCTCGAGCTACTTCTATAAAACTTGATCGCCCTTCGCCGTCGTCTTGTCGAGTTAATTTCAGTAATAAAGATATGGAGGCTGATGGACCTTCGGAGGTTGTATCTGAGTTTTATACTAAGTTGTAGACGATGCCTGCCTAGAACAGTTCGGTAGGCTGTACATACGTACGTAATCCGGTAGTCCCTTTCTTCTCCGAACACGTAATCCCCAGCGGGGAAGCATTAATGCATAATAGGCTCGTTTACGATTTTTTTATTTGTATGTATATCAAAAGATCATAAAATAAAAGAAACATTAACAAAAGAAAAACTTCGCTAGCGTGAATATTTTGCAGGATATAACGATTTCAAAATCACAATTTTAGACTTGCCAAAAAACGCTCCATTAAAAACGGCTACCACAATTATCACGTCACTATTTCAGTAACTTCTATGCGCGTAAAAGAACTTTGGTTCTGCAGCTATTTTTTAATGTTGCGTTTATAAATATGGTCACATTTGAAAAATGGACAAGGCTAAACCTACCTCATTTGAGCACTTAATGAAATTGTAATTTTACAGATAGGAGTATGATTTTGATGATTTATTCTGATAAGCATAAAATGTCATTAAAATTCAACCATAGTAAACATCCTAATTGCAAATTAATTGCTTATTTATAACAATTTAAACGTTTGATAATTACACACGGACAAAAATATCCACACAGTATTAGGTAGGTAAGTACCAAAATATTATAACAATGGAATCAGTATGAAATGTACTGTTTTATGTGTTATTGTAAGTAATATGCGGGTAGATGTAAACATACATATGTTTGCGTACATACATATAAATCTTCAAGCATATTTGAATATTCTACGGATTATGTAAATAATTCGCTCAAGCACCGTACCAATATAAAAAATTGAGTGCGTATTCATCTTATTTCCACAAATTTTATTGTAGGAATCTATCAATGTAATTTTTTCAAGCTAAAATTACCTACCTACCGTTGGATTTCGATAAAACTGGCAGTTATGTAGCTTACATAAATAAAAAATTATAATTTACGGTGGCTTTTCTGACGTCATTCTCTATGAAATAATCTGTTTATTTCTATAAATAACGCTATTGTCTCCGTTATTCTAACACTGTTTCATGTAATATTATAATCATAATTTATTTTAAAAAATCCGTAAATCTTTGATCTTGACACTGATTGATATGGTCGTCAAGCAATCATTACCTCGTGATGTTATCCCAAAGGGTTACCCCTAAAGGTGTTATGTAGGTACATAACTTAGCCTAGGTATAAGTAGTATAATCGGCGAGCTATCTCCGCTAGGTAGGTAGGTATATCAGTGTCGCTGACGTCCGTGACGAGCATTAATCAAAGTAATGAATTTAAGGAAGACGTTAATTCGGCACGGCCCATTAATTAACCCGGAAGAATGTAGGCGCCTTAACCTGCCCGCGGTCCGACCCCCGGCATTCTGCACTACTTGCCTACTATACACTACAATCTACTTCGTTTGTCACGATAAAATAAAAAATGTTCACATAAAGACATAAAACCAAATAACTTTGAGTGAGGTTTGACTTCATTTTGTCGAGAGTTTTTGTTCGTTAGTAATTTATTCCGTAGCTGTGGCTCAATTTGCGTGTCTCGCGAAATGCACCCCCGGGACCGAATTAAAACTTCCAGCCCTCACTATACTAAATAAATGGAAATTCAGCTTAAGAAGCGAAAGGCGATTACAAGAAACAGAAATTCATGGGAGAAATAAATTGTTTATGTAAAACGATAACGTTAGAACAAACAAACACACACACAGCACTTTGATGCTGGTTTCATTTAAATTGTTTTCATTTACCTAAGTATGTATTTGTTATTTTCCACTAGGAAGTAGTTGTAGTACCTATAATGTACAATTGTAGGTGCATATTAGTTGCTGATGCACCATACTTTTGCTTCTGTTGTTTGTAATCATCTGAAGACTTAATAAAATGTAATCATGTCATTCATCTAGAAGTGGGTAAGTATACTTACCTATATTCGATGCCTTACAGCGATTCACCACAGCAAGGTATCTCATAGTTATTGTTCCACGTACTTTCACAAGTTCCACGTACTTCCACAAGACTTAAAAGACCATACGAGTAGTGATCATTGATAGAATTTTTAATAAACACGCACGCACCTTTTGAGAAACCTTCTACCTACCAATTGTAATAGATGCCGAGTGACGACTCTAAAGAACTCGAATTACAATGAGAAGTCTCGCTATTAAGTAGATTATCTCGCTCGATACCGCCCGTTCGTATCGAAATACAAACATTTTCCTATTTTGATCTGAAACACAATTTCCTTTATCGTATTAAATTGGACGCCAACCGGGACGCCAACTCTACCTTCTGAAGTACTGACTTTAGGTATTTGGTTCATGTATTATTACATTACATATAAGTATACACACACACACACACACGGTTGTGTTCCGGTACTGTACTGTACTGTACTGTACCGCAGGATCGTAAAAGAGGTCCCACAGCAACGTTTAGTGTAGCGGAGACTAGAAATGCATCTGCCGGTATTGTCTGTAACTGATCAGATACATACATACGAGTACATAACCTCACGCCTATATCCCATAGGGGTAGGAAGAGACTACAGATCTCCATTTACATATACATATAGTACGTTCCAAACATACCTCTTTCGCCTCATCCACATTCATTAAATTCTTCATACATGCTCGCTGGTTTCGGGTGCTTTTGAATGATTAAAACTGTAACTGATTAAAATCAAATAATAACAATCACTGTTAAAATTTAAATAAAACTGTCTCTTGTTATTCTAATAAATTATTCTAGTCATATCAGGTTTATTAAATTTCAAAAATTTATAAATTCTGGTTCCATAACATCCATACAGGGTGTTTTTTTGTTGCAACCGTATACGAAAGGTATGTATTCTATACATCAAATAAAGTTTGTTTATACAAAAAATATTGCTGGGAAATGAGTTTAATTTTTCAGGTAATTTTTTTTTATACATTTGGTCGCGCGCAATGTTAAGCTAACATCGCTCAACTTCGTCCGTAACGTGGTACGAGGTTACGTAAAACGGAGAATAACATCAGTGCATAAAACTTACCTACTAACCTATTTGTTTAGTCGAAATCCTCGGGAAGAAATATTATAACAAATGCGAATTATCTGCCATCTTATCCTAGCATAAACCTTCCAAACAGAATACTTAATAGCAAGTAGGTACTGCATTTTCCACCGGCATCGCCGTCATTTTACCATTGCCTAACTCGCGAAGCGAATCACCAAAGACCACAGAAAACCTACAGCCATCACAAACAATTAACATCATAAAGAAACACATGAAATTAAAATTAAACTAAGACAATATTTTTTACGTAAGTTCCTAAGTACCTAAATGATACGAGTATTTACCAACAAATTAAACGGAACACAAAGAAAGATCTGATTAATAGTAGTTAGGTAACTTAGGTACCTACCAAAATAGTTATGTGAGAGGCAGGTACTTACCTAATTGTTGTCGGGGTCGTCGGGAGGAGGCCTCTCAATACGTATCAAATATTGCTCAATTACTGTAGGACACGGCATGTCGAGAGCGATGGCCATGCCGCTGGCGGAGCACTCGAGCCGCTGTCCGAACCCCTAGCGCCGGATTCACGTTCATGACGGCGAGAATAGCGTCCTGAGCTGCAACTGAAATTTCTTGGCCACTGCCATGGGAAACCGGGACAATCGGCTGGTTTTCCAGGATGCGGTAGACGGCCCTCAAATAACCGAGAATCAGTGGGTTGCTGTGTGCTTCAGGATGCCTGATGCCGTACTCACGAAGAGCCAATGCTGCATTTCCATCGGGCTCTGCCATAGCAGTACACCATGTTTAGGTATTCGCGCGAAGTGTACTGATGCGGCATTTTTTCAATGTTAATCAATAAATACCTAAACTGCACAATAAAACAAATACACACACACACACACACACACACACGCGCGGTAATCAGTACTTAAAACACAAAAACACAACTCGAGAAAAGAAAAAGCGTACGCATCAGGTGACGTATCAAACCGAACTGAATATGAAAAAAAAATCGCAAATAATAGGTAACACAAAAAAATTGTCATTAGGGCGAACTTACACGTTCTCACAATTTAACACGTACAACACTGAGCCGATTTCATTGCAGAGGGAAGTGAGACAAGGAGATGTTATTTCTCCGAAAAGAAAAAAACTAGTGGATGCCCGCGACTTTGTAGACTACAGAAAAAAACAAAATGTCGAAACTATCCGAGATAAAAATATTTTCCCGGTATAAAAATATTTGCCCGGGATAAAAGTTAGCCTATGTGTTAATCCAGGGTGTCAGCTAACTCCATACCAAATTTTATTAAATCGCTCCAGCAGTTTTTACGCGAAAGAGTAACAAACATCCATCCATACATACTCAGAAATATTCGCGTTTTTTAATATTAGTAGGATTTTCAGAAATTATCCAATTTTAAGTGTGTCCTATTTCTCTTGCTCTAGTCTCGCATATTTAACCCCACGGTCCCGCAAATCTGTGTAAGTATAAAAGTTGGCAATCCTAATCGTGATACTGTAGTTGAATGTGTAAGATTAAGTAAGTAAATAAATCATGATATATGGGTGTAATAGTATAACTAATCTAAGCGAGAAATTAATGATATTACGGTCCGATATCGTCATCAAAGTATCAACCAACATACATAAACATCAGTCCCGATTTGTCCCGTAATATCGACGAGACATCGTCGTGTATAAAAGCCCTAATGGATGAACTAAGCGGTCATCCCGTCCATTGATTTTAAATCTTAGTGCATGACCATAAGATTTATTTTTCAATTATTTATTTGTTCAATACTTTTGTGCTTGATAGGTATGAATTTTATGTAGGTAGGTGTAGGTAACTTGTCGATTTTATTGAAGTTTGAAGAAGTTTCTGATTATTGTGAAGGATGTTAATTGTGCTATTAATTTAGTTAATTAAAAAACAAAGTATGTACAAACTAAATAAAGTACCATTAAATACATACTAGAGTACGATTCACCATAGTTTTGATGGATGATGGCGCTAGTTAGTATGTGTATGACCATCTGGTTCACTGAATTTTTATCGAAATCAGGAACTATTGGAGGAACTTGCTTTTTAAACTTTACTTTTTTACTTTAGGTACTTACAAATTCCGGTTTTATCCTAGGTTTTCGTGTTGTTTGTTATTACTAGACTAGAGTAAGTAGCAGATATTTAACGCGTAATGCGCTGTAATTATGCTTTGCTATTTTGAATAGAAATTTATGATATTTAGGTAGATAATAGGGTCGATTCCGGCATTCACACTTAAACCTAAACCTAATCTTAGTCAGGTCTCTCCCATCTCTCTCCATTCTTAACATAAATGGCTGTGTCTTAAGCATAAGTACCAGTTATTTTTGAATGGTTGAATGTGATTGAACCTAACTAAACGCACGATATCAACGAATGCATTGAACATCAGTCCCGGAGGAATATCGATATGTAAGAAAGAGTGCAAATAAATGTGCGAGCGAGCGCGCGCGCCGCGCGCCTTTGCGGTAGTTCAAAGGCGTTGACAAAGATACCGCTCGCTGCTACAAACAGACACCGCCGGTCGGTCGACATGCGTGCACGGGTTCAAGGGCGGGCAGCTTTACACGTGCCACCGTCTGTAGCGTGATAGCTACGAAGAATTTATTGTTGTTACGTTAATTTTGACAATGGTGTTTACTGTTTATAATTAATTTTCCGTTATTTATGTTATGTGTGACTTCGTCATTTTATTAAACTTGAAGTATTGATGAAGAAGTTTGTGATTGTGATTTTTGCCCTAGAAAAGGTACCTACTTACTTACTCGATGTTTCGTAGCTTAGGTAGCTCGAAAGAACCTAAATTAAGGAAGTTTCCCGCGTATCGCGTAGGTAGTCAATAGTACCTACTACTATTATTAATAATTTACACTGTAGGTACTGTAGTTTCAAGTTAGCGTGCCTACCTAGTTAGGTTATTCCTGTATGTTATGAGGATTAGTAAGAAATAGACACTGGAAACTGGGAGAAGTTTCGATCGATAGCGGCAAGAGCTCGACCGGGCAATCAGCTGATCGCTAGCGAACCACGTTCCTGTCATACCTAGTAGGTATTGTGCACCATCTCTCATTTGTGTGTCCCTCGAACTTTTCCACTAAGAATACGATCGTAAATGTAGGTAGGTACCTACTTCATTAATAATAAGAACTAACTTTTTGTGTTAATAACAAAGTAGTAGTTTTGTCTTAGCTGGATTTTTCGTGTTGGTTGTTGCTGCGAGTGTAGCCTAGTGTAGGTTTGAATATGCTTCGCGCGAGAAGCTAGAGAGCCGAAGATACGATTCTAGTACTCGTAGCATTACCCACCGCGCGCTGTAACTTTTGCCTTGGATTTTTGATAGGAAAATGTTTGGAATTTAACTAACGTTTCTTCGGGAAAGATGTTGTTAGTCATGCCTACATGCATTTCTGCCAAAAAATGCAACTTGATAAGTCGACTTTAGACCTCAAATCTTGGAAACCAGACACTTCCCAGGTATGCTTCCATGGAGAAAAATGTTCGTGATGATGAGGAGAATGCGTGGTATTCAAAAACGTTGACGACCAAAAAATACCCTGTATATAAAATTAGTCAAGTTTATGTAGGCAAAGTTGTGTAAGTAGGCAAAGTTGCGGACCTAAATAAATAGTTATAAATCTTAATTATTCCTAACAACGGAAAATACGCACTCTAAATTACTTAAACCTCGTTTGTGCCTAGTTATAATGTGGGTAATTTACGTTTTCCAAGTGACGGACCCTTGATCTCTCTGTCGACAAGCTATTTTGATTCAAACCGGTCTTAGAATAAATATTACCTAGGTTTTAATTACATGGCGATGTTCAAATTAAATACAACATTATCAATCTATGATAATGATATCTAGTATTTATCTTACTCTATGATGATACTTATATATTTAGGGCCATTTCTTTTGTTATTGTCAAAGGTCGCTGTTAACGGGGTTTATGACGTGCCACCCAGTGCCACCCATAGAAATGTAGGAGATACCAAATCCCTGGTGCCACCTTGCTTTTTTGACATAAACTGAAAGAGATATTTCCTCTCTGTCTGATAGTCGTTTTGTAATAAGTAGGTACACGCCGTATTACTTAACGGATATTAGATAGAAATCAAGAAGAAACAGAAAAAAGTTATAAAGCATCTATGCCTTTAACATATGCTCGATGTATACATAAAATTTAATGCACAACTTACTATAGGTAGTAAGTTTCAGGTTTGTAGTAGAATAATTCCACCTCCAATACTATCATTAGACTCCAAATTTCAGAGTGTCCGAGTAGTTATAGAGAGGGCTTTGCCCAGTAACTTATAATTGAGGGAGAAACTTTCCTGTTGTCTTACGTAATTGTGTTACGAAGTTAGCAATAATGTAAACGAAGCACTTTGGATAGCCTACTAGAAGTAGGTGTTTGTGTTGTTTAGGTATCTCTACTCTCTGTCCCGCCTGAGGTCCACTAAGTCCTGTTTTCAAATTAAGTGCAGTATCAGAACTGAAGATAGATTGTCTCCACCTCCACCAACGTTGATTTTTAGAGTTGTGTATAACGTAAACCTTTTTCTTATCGCCATGTATTTATTTGGCCGTCTGTATACAATATAAAAATTGACCCGGTGGCTCAGTGGTGAGAGAGCTGGCACGCGGAATGCAGGGGTCGTGGGTTCGATTCCCACCCGGGTGAGGAATTTTTTCCATTTCTTTATTAATAATTTTATAATATAAAAATACTCAGATCGAAACTAGATATAAATTAAATAGATAGGGTCACCCACTTTACACCCTTAACTGACCTTCGAATCTGGCTGCAATACAAATATAAAGTTACTAAAATTTCAAAGTTTAATGTATTTTTCACTAAGATTTTTCATAATTAAATAATTGAACGCACATACTTTGTGTATTTTGGTGACCTCGTCTGGTTAATGTCATCAAAATTTAAATTTATATTAAATCGTGTCGTGTATATGACGTTGTCGTAACAATGGACCCATGACATTCATACGTAGATAGATACACCTGAGTTTAAAAAAACACATTGTATTTTGTTGTCACACATTTCTTTCATCATTCAAGTTGTACGTTTACACACGACGCAACAAAATACAACCAATAACCCACAGGTTGATTATACTCATTAGACTGAGCGCAATCTAATGAGAGTGCAATCTATTATATATTGGCTAACTTCAACTGATGTGATGAAATTGAAATAGAACTTTTAACAAACTTATATTTCAATTTATAGTAGATACGAGTAGTATAATTTCGCAATAATTTACAACAATCTCTGAATCGACCTCAAGCGCCATCCGAGTCCTCTCTACCTGTTTAATAAATGTGGCAACGGAATTATAGTTTCATGTGCCATCGCTACATTAAATCCTTATTATAAGGAATGAATACAAAATTGGTTTTATTGTTAATCACATATGTTATAAATATTTATCATATTAAATATTGAATTGTATCAGGCGTCACTATTCGGAAGTTCAAATCTCTATTGAGGGATCGCCCGCCACCGGGCCCTATACCCTCCGCTGACCCTCGGATCTGCCTACTCATGATCACGAACACAAGACACTACAGTCGCAACGAGAAGCCAGATCCAAGCACCTAGCATGCAACCATAAATACATAGCTGCTAATCCGAAAACCAATTAAAATTTTAATCGACATATGATTCGCCAACACCCGTGGCATCATCAGGATTAGTTTTCCATGTTAGTTCTATCTACCGAACCAACTAACTAACAACTAAAACCAATGTATTGCAAATCATTTTTATACCCTCAATCAAAATAATAAATAAAAAATGTTAATACCTACATATTCGTTTAGAAATGTAAAATTATTATAGATAAATAAATATTAAAAATATACATTAGTTATAATTTTTTAAATTATTAGAAGAAAACTAAATTTATAAAAATATTAAATATTAAATTTATCATATTTTCTAGAGAGATACGACAAAACTAAATATTATTACACGTAATAATAAAACATAGCTTTATATTATGTGTAAGTAATATTTATATAGAAAAGACAAAGTAAATAATAAATTAGTCTTGCAGCTAGTACTTGTAGTCGCAATGTCTCGCTGCACGCGGAATCATAAAACATTCTATTAAGATATTGCGAATACTATAGATAGATGTAGTATACCTAATTACCTACCTAGAAGAATTCTTTCTTAAAATTGGAGAGAACTTAAATAAAAAGACTAAAACTAATCTAAGACCACGCGAAACGCCCCCTGGTCAAAAGTGCTCATGATGCGGGGGCTCTATCAGAAACAGGAAATGTTATTAAAAATATTAATAAATTGTCAGACTAGACTCGATTCTACATATTTCTGGTACTGTTTGAAATAAAAGAGCTCTACATGCTACGTATTCTTACTTCCTGATACCTACTAGAGCTCTACATAGGTGAAATCGTATATAATAGAATAGGTTAGATGGTCAGTTGAACTAGTTAGTTTAGTGTTTACAAATCTATGAAATTTTGACCCATTTGTACACGGCTATCGTAGTGGGCCCTATATCCGTATCCGGCTTATTCCAACTTCGTATTTAAATTTAATAATTTTACAAGCATTAGATCCGTTCACACTGTTTTAGTAATTTTATCTATTCCTCGAGAAAGTGTATCCTCGACGTGAACGTTATACCACCCTCAAATTATGCGCATGCGAGTATCACTTCATTTGACGAATAATTTTGTTTGTAGGTATATTTAAATTAGAAGTTGATTGACCAAGTTATTGTGTTAGGTGCAGTTTGTGTCACGTTGTGGTCCTTGACCGTATTATAGGAGGGAGAAGGTACAAGGATGAATGGTTTATCAATTTGTGCTTACTTATCGTAAATAATCTTTCGCCATACTTAATAAAGTAAGTGATATATAGATCTTGCGCTTATACTATCTGTTCAAGAACATGCAAATATTTAACGATATGCAAAGCAGTCGGTGCCGCCGTGCAGTCCACAGTCGACAGCCGACCGCCGTGCAGAATGGCCGCTGAAGAGGCAGTATTCACGCGAGCAGAGATCGTGGCGCGCAACCACAAGGAGGATGCCGTCTTCATCATCGACAACGTCGTGTATGACGTCACCAAGTTCCTGGACGACCATCCTGGAGGCGCAGAGGTGTTGATCGACAATGCTGGGAGGGACGCGACGCAGTCTTTCATTGACGTAGGCCACAGTGAGGATGCAAAGCAGTGGATGCGCAAGTTCGTGGTGGGGCGCGTGGCGGAGGAAGACAGGTGGGAGCGCCCTCCGGAGCCTGATGCAGGGGAGTCCGGTGACGGGACCTCGCTGGCTGGGCTGGCCCAGGTGTGGAGCACGCCGGTGCTGCTGATGTTACTGGCCTTCATGCTCTATTATTGCCTGTTCGGGTAGACTGCCAGGAATCCGGAGCTATTTCATAAGATGACTTTGTGACTTTCCAACGATTGGACAGAAGAAAACAGTTTTGGGCTACATCTATTTGTGGTTGTTTCTTTAGTAAAACTATGTTATTTGATGATAGAAAAATATAAGAAAACACGATATTTATTATGAATATAGGTAAGTTATGAAGTAGGTTTGTTACGCAAGAAGCGGTGGTTAGGTAAATCAGGTAATTGTAAGGTGTGTGCACACTGGAATATTTTGTTCTAACTGAGAAGCTATAGATGTGCCTATTGCTCGCAAGTATTTAAATTACATGTAGAATTCAGCAACAAAATGAATATGTAAATAGGTGATACAAAAAAAATACATGTTTTTATTATAAAATCGATTCATGAAGATTCGAAAACGATGTCCAACATAAATTATAAGTATTAATGATCACATCGTATTGTAGCGACTGTGAGCAAAATTTATCAAAATTTTAAATTCCATGGAAATACGAAATATGTTTTTATGCGCTCTTGTGTATGCACACCTCATTACCAGTACCTATTAAATTAGGCTACGAGTACGATAGGAAGTTGCATTGGAAATTTTATACATTACCTATTTGTATAGAATTACACATTATATATTTATGTATGTACTTTACATAGTACCTACCTACGGCGGAATATGGTTGTGAACCTAAGTCTTAGATGTAATAAAATACATATATTATAAAACTAAACTGTTTATGTGTATGTATATATTTATAACTTCGTTGAACTGGCTCGATCCACCCAGAATAGCAGCAATTGAGAAAATATCGGAAAAATTACAACATTTTTGAATCCGATCGAAAGCGCTGCGAAGTCTGACAGGTCTTATAAACATTTGGTTTGACAAAAGATGGCTGCGAACATTGTGATAATTAAATCGTAATGAAGTGTTTATAAAGCAGCAGTTACCTAAAGTTTCGTTCGTGTGACGATTGGAACTTTGTATTTCCCACTCGTTCTTTTTTACGTTTGCCTACCACAGGGGACCAACGAAACTTTTTTCCTATTCGTACCCAGTGGGGACGACAGAGTGGGGACGACGGGGTTGTGACGACAGGGTGGGGACGACTGGGAATAAACCATAAATAAACCGTCACCAGGATAGTTGATTTCTAGGAGCTATGCGCACACGCATACAGCCCCAAAATGGGCAACTTTGGTTCCTAACGGTAGTCACTGACGACATCAGAGACGTCAAACTTGTGGCAGCACGGTTATCGAGGCAATAAATTCATTAAGGTACACGAACAAATGATAAAAGTATGTATTATTAGCTAGGTCTTTTATGCTCCAATTCAAATTGTGTCAGAAAAGTTAAACCCTCCATTTATTAATCTAATCTAGGGTTGCCATGTCGAATCTTTGAAAACCAGGATTTGAAGAAGAAATACCAGGACATTTAGATTTAAAGCCAGGACTATACATGTGCGAGCCTAGTGACAATAAGATTGGAGAGAGTTAGTCGCAGGTCTTTAACACATTCACGTCTACGTGTACGTACGTACTTTAACATATTTACGTCTTTAGGATTTCTAAAGGTGCCGTTGACGCTTATTTACGTCATGGCACTAGGCTTTGACCTGATGTCGGCACTCTTAACGTCGAATATATCAGGACTCTTAAACTTAGGACGATGCTCAAAAACTATCCAGGACAGCCCAGGACATCCCAAAAAGCAGGACATGTCCTGGGAAAACAGAACGTTTGGCAACCCTAATCTAATCAGACTTTGAACTTAAATTCAGACTGTTCAATACAAAACATAATTTTACTTCTTGGAGTACTTCAATATCTGTCAAACGTAAATTATTTATTTAAGTTATTCCGTCTCTACTCAGGGTCAGACATAATACTGAGTGTATTCACTATACCACAAATAAATATATCTATCTACCTAATATATGGATGCGGCTCTTTTAATAATTAGTTTTCAACGTACTAGCTAGCTACCTAAGTATCTACTCAGATCTTGTAGAAATATGGCATGTAGGGCATAAAATGGCTAAGAAATTATTCTTTTGAATTTACCTGTTCAGTTTTTTTGTTGATGCCAGTAATAACTTCCAAACCACGAATGAATAAATAAATATAAAATGTTGGGTTCATCGGGTGACCCAGTCATACACGGGGTACATATATTATAATGAATTACAATAATAGATATACATACGCACCTATATGACGAAATCGAATGCTGTTGTCAGAAGATTTTTCCCGACTGCGCCAGACAGAAGGAGTGTTATGTTTTTCGAGTGTATGCACCTACTTCTCTGGCATGCTCTACGCTCCACGGCATTTGAGCTAAAGAACTATCAATAGATTCGTTTTAGAGTGACACTGGGTGAAAATTTTTACATAGTCTGTTTTTTTTTTTCATAAATAAATGAGGCATAAATGAGATTATCAAAAGTGTGAGAACTTTGGAGGATATCTAGCACTTCGACGGGATTTTGTCGCTGCTTTGCTAGTTTTAGTACCTACCTACGTTACTCGTATTATTTTAATTTTTAACATGCCATAGTAAAGTTCTCGTTCAATTACAGGCCGTTGATATATAGTTTTCAGTTTTCATTAAAAGCGGATACAACGATCTGACTTCCACATATAAACCACTACTGTATCATTGCAGACGTCATTTTCATGCCACTCTGTGCTTGCATAATTAGCATATTAAATGATACTAATTGTATTAAATTAAGTGGACTCTAGACTGTGGATATTGTGTTATAAATGTTCTATCTGAAAGCCTCATCTTATTAGGTACGTTGCAGCGTGACACGGAATTAGCAAAGTTGATGCTGCTGCCTTCCCCTCCTTGGCGCTGGCCGGATCACGGGTATCAGGCTGAATGCTGGTTGGGAGAGGCCTATGTCCAGCAGTGGGTATAATAGCTGAAATGATATGATGATGTGTGTGTACATAAAGAATTTATTTGTTGCTCACCACAAATATTCTCAATTTTACTTATTCATAGGTCACATTTACTTTCCATTATAAAATTAATCAGACCGGCACGTTTTGGCACTAGGTCGCCCTTGTCCTGTTCCGGCAAGTCCATAACGAGCATTAGGAGTTGTATGTATAAAACAGTTAGTTGGTTAGTTACGCATTGTTGCACTCTCCGTTGACACTTCCAGGGTCGATATTTTGCATAATATTTGCAATTTGCAAGGCAATAGCTAAATATCTTCGTGCGAAGAATTTTAGTTCAAGGTTATAGGGAAGAGAAGATATGGAGTACCCTCTAATGTGAAATTTGAAACCACATTAGAATTTGATGACCCAAAGGGCGTACATTTGCATGTGCGATCAGCTGATATAAACCCGGGATAGACACCAACACAGAGTCTTAAAATATATGTATTTTGAAACATATACTTACAGCGTTTCGACTCTATCTTATAAGAACTTCGAGTGAGTACCTAGATCTTTTTGATGTACCTATATCTTTCTAGATTCGCCGATTCTCCAGTCTAGGCAAGCACTTTCGATTATCTCGTCCTATAAATTGCCTCTTCACTCCATCAGGTGGAAAAATTGCTGATCACCTTAAGAGCAGTGGGATATTATATACCTACTATCAGGGATTTGGTATCTTTTCCCTACTATCTAACAAACAAAAATAATCACACTCAATTTGACAAGTTTACAATATTAATGCCAGGATAAAGTTGAACACTATATTTGTTGGGATATGCTTTTGTGAACTGCGGTGACGATGGTGACAAGCAGAAGTATTTCCCATCCTGGAGTTTTGTCAGTATATTTGCTTGTGCTTCTGCATGTATTCTAGTCAGGATGCCGAAGAGAAATAAGCGGCGTGTATACTACTAGAGCTCCAGTAACGGCAATGATAAAGAACATTTACGTAACTATTGAACGGTCACAGGCGCTCACTGAGAATCTATGACGAGTAAGAACAAAGCACTACTACTGGCAAAGCAAAACGCAAATCTCAATTTATTAATAAGAAGAACTCAATTTAATTTTTATGTAGGTATTAGGGCCATTTCCATCTAATTATTGTTAGTCAGACAGACGGACAAGTGGGCATACAAGGATTCCTCTTACGTCAACAAAAAGTACGTGTTAATTTTTGATTGGCTCTCGTAGGAAAATGCGCATTGCCCGCTACGATACGCAATCGGCAGATTGTGTTAAGATCCAAAGTGCAAATCCTAGCTTAATTTATTCATGTTGTTACGTCCGGAACTTTGTTCAATTGGTGTTTTGATCGAATATCCTACCACAATGAAATCTTTTCTTTGGACTTGCATCATGTCCATAACATAAAATTAAAATAATGTATCTGGTCCGTGCGGAGTGCAAACGCATATATGTGTCCATCCTGGATGTAGGATTTGGAAACTTCAGTCAGTGCATATTTTGCTAGGCTTTTCCAGTACTATACGGTGTGCAATCATGTTTACGAAACACAAAATATTGATTAAGAGACTATGTAATCAGAACCAGTTTAACATCGCATCAGTGAAATCATATTTGGCAGAACTTGTACCATATTCTCGGCCTCTAGATATGTAATTTGAAGCAAATACATACTGATAGCAAAAGATATAAGCAGCGTCGTCTGATAATGGAAGGAAGGATAGTGTATGATAATGATGACGCAGCGGCCATAGCGGGGGGAGAGGGAATCAAGCGCAAGAGGCGTTCGTGGATCATTAGTAGATAGTCAGTTCGCAATCCCGCGCCGAGTCAGAAGCTCGCACGCTTGCCAACATGGCCGACACTCGCCAGTTCACCCGCGCGGAGGTCGCCGCCGCCGACAAGAAGCAGACGCTGTTCATCATCGACAACTACGTGTACGACGTGTCGGTGTTCCTGGACGAGCACCCGGGCGGCCACGAGGTGCTGCAGAACGTGCACGGGCGCGACGCCAGCGAGGACTTCGATGACGTCGGCCACAGCCTGGACGCCAAGGAGCTGATGGTGAAGTACCGCGTGGGGCAGCTGGTGCAGGCCGAGCGCTCAGAGCCGCGCGCGCGCGCCGCCGACTGGTCCTCCAGCCCGGCCAACACGGAGGAGCCGGCGCCGCTGCTCAGCTCGTGGCAGGTGGCGCTGCTGGGCGGCCTGCTGGCCACGCTGGTCTACCTCTACCTGTACTGAGCGCGGTGCTGCACGGACTCTGGTTCGCTTTGTGTATAGAGATTATCGTGTGACTGCTCAAGGGTGTGGATCTGTCTGTATATTTGAGAATGTTATTTTGTTATTAATTTTTATTAAAAAATATTGTTGAAATAACACGTCATCGTAACATTTATTTCAATAGTTTTGTAAACATGTTCAACTATATCACAAATACTCAACTATCAATGTCGGGACGATAACCAGCTGATAGCTAGAAATAACTTTGTTGTGTTGGAAATAGTTAAAATGACCATACATTAGCTAGGAAGGACTAATGATTTGATCAAACTTCTTATCGTGCTAGTAAGTTCAAGGTTACTAGAAGGTAAGACAATATTTGTAAAATAAATTCATACTTCAGAACAGACATAAAACACTTAAGAGAACGAGACAAAACATTGAAATGTACATAACAAGAATGTTGGTAATGATCAAGTAATTTAGCAATAAATGTATCTAGCCTAGTTCAATTAACAAAACACCATTTAGTTTATTTCCTTATCTTGGGCTTGGCTTTACGTTTCTTACATAAAAGATACAAAAGACGCCTAATCACTAATCACTCAGAATACTATAATGCTTTATTATTAACAAAACCGGTACTGATATTTTGTTATGTAGCTGTATTTGACACGCGATGACTTAGGGAATTTGATACAAGGTTATTCTGCTGACAAGTGGCGGACCAATCATTACATCGACCGACTATCAATGTAAGGTATTTAAACTCACCAGGATTCCTAATTACACCGAGAACACAAATATATAGTTCCAAAAGAAAATAGAGGAAAGCCTAGATCGAAAGAGATATTTTCCCAGAATTGGATACCTATAGTGTAAAGGTGTTCGAATGTTAAATGTAGAGACTTGTAAACTTTTAAAAAGTTCAAAATAAGTGTTTCTTTCTGAACCTTCTGTTCTTGTTCAAATAATCTAAGTGAATAGGTATTTAAAGAGTTATATATATTAAACTCAGGTAGAAACATCCTATGGCCCGACGGCTGGTGCCTAGTTTAACTTCACTCAGTAAAATTACACCATTATCATGAAACGACAAGATCGATTATTTCATATCATCCATGATTTGTCATTGTTAACATTAATATTATATGATCCAAACCCAACCCCATTACCATAAATCCATAACAAGGATTATTTTTTTAAATATAACACAAATTATTATAATGTTTGGGTAGTGAAATCGCACTTGCGTGTGCGCAGTGTAAGTGTTCCACTTCCGCGAGGTGCAGCAGGCTCACCGGGACGGGTTTGGGAGCCTGACCGGTTTGAGAGACATTTGCCTTGCCAACGTCTTTGGCTAAAGGTAAATCTTACGGAATCGGCAGTTTTTAAAAATTTTGACCACGACAAATGATGTACGTTAAAAGTAATGCACGTGCAGTGATATGTGTTGTTTAGGCAAATAAACTTAATGCCTGAACGTATGAAGTAACATACGAGTAACATGAAAATGTTTGGTAATCGTACAAAATTTACACCAAAGTTCAGAACAAATAGGTAATAAAATAAATTATTTTAAAAACATATAAATAGGTACAGAGTTGTTAGGAGGAATACATGGGATTAGGTCCACATTTTGAAGGATGATGAAATATACATTTTCTTCTTGAATTTTTTTTTCGTAGTTTCTAGATGCCTTATTTTACAAGTCGATGAGCCTAAAAATAAATGTCTATTGGCATAATTATACTATTTATCTCAATAGGTCAATCTCTCTAACAGGTATTAAACTGGGTATTAATTAACACTAATCATACCAACACTTATTAGATACCTAATTTACCATAGCGGGTCAAATGACCCGAAATTTACGTTTCCTACTTTTATGTATGAAATATGGATGTTGGAAAGGAAATAAAAATATAATGATAATAAAATATGTATTATAATTATATGAAATAGTATTTTTACAATTTCTATTTCAAACGCAAAAAATAAGAGTTGTTTTTATACATCACATTTTTTACATATTAGTGTTTCCGTCGCACATTTCCCGCAAACAAATTTTTTACAATTGGAGCAAATTTTATTAGTTTTATTTTCTTTGCAGTATCCTATTTGACACCTCTTACGTTTATTAGAATCTGTAACAGGGTTAGGCAACGATCGTTTAGTATTTGCTTTTTCTTTTGGTTGTTCACGGGCAACTCGAAAATCGTCGGCAAGTTCTACTGCTAGCTTGAGTAAAAAATCTTGTCTCGAGATATTATCTCCTGTCATTTGCTTGTATAAAATTCAGGCATTTATACCAGCTAAATCAAGGATATTGAAAAAAACTTGGAGTGGCCATCTGCAAGACTTAGACTTTGTAGTAAATTTCCTCGCCATTTGATCGGTCATGTCTACACCAAATTAGGTTTTATTGTAATATGAAACAGTTTCAGGTAAACGCTTATCATTATTTTCTATTTGATTGAACTACTTTACGTAACAGTCTTTGCATACATTTGCAGTTTACTGAATACAATAAGATAAGCAATATGTATTGATAAGCTTATAAAACAAAAAAAAATGTTCTCCGGGTCAAATGACCCGATGTGGTAGACAACGGTATACGACAGTTATTACTCAAAATAAACAAAACAAAAAATTATAAAAATAGTATAAGAACAGTAGACTTAATTAGTCAGAAAAAGTCAGTAAGTTAAATTTGGAGAAGTAATAAGATAATACGTGCATTATCAATGCAAAAGTTCAAAATGGGTCATTTGACCCGTTATGGTATGATTAGTGTTAATTACTATATAATTAGCAATTTAGATTACCTAGTACCTACTCATCGAATTACCCATTAGTTCCTGAGATAATTATATTTTAAAGTGCGATTTGAACTCACGACCTCTCGCATTCCGTGCATCGCTCTAACCAACTGAGCTATCGGGTCACTTAACTAGTATGACAACTTTTACCATTTCTTTTAAATTACGGTTTAATTATATTTGGAAAGAACAAAATATTTTCACAATTTTGACACAATATATCCAAATATATCCCATGTATTAAAGATTTTAATGTTTTAATGTGGGTCAGATCCAACTTACTATGAGTGTTGTGTATCTATATTTTTATATTTATCTGTGCATCTTTTTAGTCCTGTGCTGATGCGGGGTCTCCACTAGCATACATCAGCTGCATCTCCGTCATTGAAGGGTCAACAACTAAGGAACTCGGGCATAAGTTGACAACTTGTCACTAATATATAATTTAACGTGTCTCCTGGCTAGGCTAGATTGATAATAGGATCTCCTTTATGACCCTGCAGTTGTTACTTCAAAGTTTGATAAATAATAAATAAATAGATTTATTTGCACCAAAGAATTAGGTTATACATTACAGTTCCAATCTATAAGACAGGGCAAAGTAGGTACTTATATAACTTACAGACAACTTCGATAAGCGAGATCGAGAGATTTTTGCATTATTTAGATTTCAGTTGATTTCTTTTATTTCAGGAACATATTTATTTATTTATTTATTTTATTTATTTATTTTTCGGAAAGTTAACAGCTTACGACTATATACATATCAAGACAGAAACAATATGCCAATTACTAACTTCCACTTTTAGTTACAATATAGCAGGTAACATTAGGTACAAACTACACTGGTAAAAATTACACTGTGACAAAATTTAAATAGTAAAAAAAATATTTTTTTTTTGCCATCCAGTGCCCCAAAATACCCCTCTGTAACCGATCGCTTAATAGCTGCTGTGCTGCTACAGAATAGGTCAAAATTATGGTCAGAGCTAAATTTATTAAATGTATTGCAGCTACGTAGCAGAAACGAGTTACGTCTGTACTTCGTGCTAGAAAACTCAACATTTAGTATGGGTCTTTGCCGGAGGTTAAGAGTATTTGTTCTGAGTCCTATCTTCGATAATAATTCAGGACTATCAATACTACCATTGGCCAGATTTATAAGGAAGGAAACATCATTTACCTTACGACGCAAAGAAAGTGGTAGAAAATGGTAACGTTTTAGGCGGTGCTCATAATTTAGTGACCATTTTTTAGCCTTGAAGTCCAAAAACCTAAGAAATCTTTTTTGTATTTTTTCTATGCGTGTATTATATACCTCATATTGTGGGTTCCATATTTGGGAGGCATACTCTAAGTGGGTACGTACAAGTGAACAGTACAGTATTTTAATCATTTTTAAGTCGTTAAAATCACTTGACATTCGGATGACAAATCCAAGAGCCTTGGAAGCCTTCCCAACAATATAATCAACATGCTCATCAAATAATAATTTGCTATCATGAATGACACCTAAATCTTTTATTTTATTTACTTTACTCAATTTTTTATTTTTGAGGGAATAACTAGTATTTAAGATTTGGTTTCTTCGAGTAAAAGACATATGAAAACATTTAGACACATTGAGATCCAGCTTATTGTCTAAACAGTAATTTTCAAACCTTGCCAGATCACTCTGTAATTCCTCCACGTCAGACATTGTATTTACTAGTTTGAGGACCTTCATATCATCTGCAAACAGCAAGATCTTAGAATTCTCAAAACATAGGCCTATATCTAGAATAAATATAATAAATAGTAATGGCCCCAATATCAAACCCTGTGGTACTCCAGAAGGAATATGCGTCCAATGAGATACGTACCCCTGCAATACTACGGCTTGGCTCCGGTTATCAATATAGGACGCAAACCAACGATGCAAATCACCATGTATTCCCGCTGTGGCAAGTTTCTGAAGTAAAACACTCAATCCGATCGAAACATTTTTGGTAGTCTGTATATATATCACATCCACCTGTGTTCCACTCACCATACCTTCCGTAATAAACTCATTGGCAAGTATAAGGTTACTGACTGTTGATCGCCTGCGTAAAAATCCATGCTGTTCATCATTAAAGGAACTACTCATAGCAGTGTAAACTGCTGTATGTACAACTCTTTCCAGGATTTTAGCAAATAGACACAGCTTGGAAATCGGCCTATAGTTCTCTACATTTGTTTTACTACCCTTTTTTAGAACAGGAGTTATAAAGGCTGATTTCCATACCGTAGGAACTACACCCTCAGTGAGTGATCGTCGGAATAGTATGCACAAGGGTGTCGTTAGACTATCAGCACACTTGACAATGAATAACGGAGGTATGAGGTCAGGGCCTCCAGATTTAGATAAATCTAAGGACTTCATTATTTTTAGGACTTGACTAGGGTTGACATAGCCGGATCTATATTATGTATATAAATAATATAAAAACTTTAGGTGAATCCGGTTGTTTAGTTGATATCAGTATTATTACGTATGATAGATAATAGATATTAATTAGTCACGCATGTCACGCTGACTGGGCGGAGTGACACGGTGACAGAACACTTCTCTAACGAACAAACATACATACATGTGAAATTATTTAATACAAGGTTTAGAATTATCAAACGAGTACACAATAACACATGAGCGCTTATTAAATGATAGGATAAAGATAGGTAGAGCTAATGGTTTAAATACATAGTATATTAAATACTAGTGGACGCCCGCAACTCCGTCTGCGTACACTGCAGTAGTTCCAGAGCCTAATCGCTGCAAAAACCCTAATGCCCAGTTGCACCACAAGTTTCATGTTACGAATTCGTAAAAAGTAACGTATAAAGTAGACGTATAATGTAAAAAGTTGTTGTTCCACGGTTCAGAGTTACGATTTACTTATAGCCGGTTGCACCAAAATCAATGTTCATTTACGAATTAAGTTTTACATATTACGTTTACTATTCCGTCACTATTACGAATTCGTAAATGTGCGTTGCATCAATTAAAAAATCAGTAAAAGTATCCGTAAAATTAATATAAAACACTATATTAAAACAATCTGTCAGTGTCAAAATCTTTATACGTTTTACGATATAAGCAGGGTTTGAGCTCCGTAAAAAGGAACCGGTATAAAGTAAAAGTAAATCGTAACGCTGAACCGTGGAACAACAACTTTTTACATTATACGTTTACTTTATACGTTACTTTTTACGAATTCGTAACATGAAACTTGTGGTGCAACTGGGCATTACTTATTGAATCTTAGATGAAAATAAAATAGCGCTATTTTGTTTTCATTTAAGTATAGAATAGATAGACAGGTCTTATTCACATTGTCTTCTCTATGTTTACTAGAGTGCGTTACATCAAATATTTCCTTTGAAATATGGCGCTATAGTTGTAATACTTAGTAGATAGTTGCTCTGTATATGTATGTAGTTGATCTGTGTAACTGCAGGAGAGTTATTCTTTGAAATGGTCTATAGTTTACCCAAAGGAAAAACTAAACAAACGCTCGTGTAGCGAGGCACGAGTCTACTACTTGAGTGGAGTCTGCTCCATGTAGGTACATAAATGATGTAGGTAATTATAAAATATTAATAAGAAAATTAAAAAAATCTTCACCCGAGTGAGATGTAAGTACGTAAGTACAAGAACTGCAGTCCTATAGAGCGTTTCATCCAATCTTAGGTGAATCAAATAATGTAAATAGTGCCTTTGAACCTATTTCTTGTTGCTCAGTGTATAATAACCACCATCTTTAAAATCTGTATACCTGTAGTTTCAGACTTTATTATGTTATTACCGAAATCGTATCCTGTGAAACGAAATATAGGTACCAGTCATACCAACCTTCTACTTTGCTATTGCTCATTTGCTTAATGATAAAGAATATTACTAAGCGAACCAGTACTGAAAACTAAAAGTACATTTATGAATCGGGGTCCATTACTGACTCTCCTGTATCTCCACGGATTGAGCGACGCAACCGCAATTATGTTTAACGTAGTTTGACACCGAGACCACTCCGAGGTCATGGCTTTATTTACCGAGTGACTTTAATGGCTAGTATGAATTGATGTGTTTTATGACAATACATACATGCTTGGTTAAAATAGCAATATTAAAAATATGAAATCAAACTTGGATTATTTGCTATTGTCTGTGACTTTTCGATGTAAATGAAATATTATCCATACGTTCATGATATTTTATGCAATTTTTCATCGCCTTTTAAGAGTTCCGAGAGAGAGATAAAAAGCAAGCGTGGGGGAAGCATAGTCTTTTATTTTTTCCTTAAAAAATTGGAAAGGCTTGGTTCCTAGTTAATATGGTAACTATTAGGTTTAAGCTAATGGTACCGACCGACGGGCGGTCCTCAAGGTCGTCCACATGCCGACCGACTATTCCGCCATAACATTGCCACACTACGAGTACTCGTACGCCATAACAACGCAGCTCTATGTATGCACAAAGTTAAATAAAATAGCAAAATCTACGTAATTTGTAAGGAATTTATATATCAAAAATCTTTTGAAGGTCGGTGAAAATGTCGTTTACTGCCGTGATCTGTCAATACCTTTTTGATGAAGACTCAGGCTAATTTGAAAGCTCAGTGTGTCTACATATATACACACTTAGGTATACCATGGTACCTATTACCCAGCCTAGTCTCCCCCGATGTCCTTCGAGGTCCTTGCACCGGACAGATCATCAATCTCGGTCACTGCGCGGGTTTTTCTGCCAATCGCTCGACTGTTGACATTTATTTTCTTTTCAACGATATTTTCTCCGACGGATCGGATTTTTCATGTGAGTTGGGAGATCAGTTTGTACATTGTCTAACTAAATGAAAAGGGTCTTACTTAAATTGAAGGTTATTTGCTGATCCGATCCTACTGGAGGATGTTTCGCCGCAAATCGTTGAAATGTTCCGAGAGACGATATTACAATGTTGTTTGTAAAAACCTCGCCTCTGGGAAATACGATCTCGTCGTTGTGTATCTGTTTTGTTGAGAATCGGATAATAGAGTAAGCTGTAACCTGATGCAGTTCTTTAAAATAAAACCTATGTATACAAAGATTTTACTTCGAAAACTTGTAGTGGGATAGTTTAGAAACTTATTGTTTAATCGTCGTTTTTAAGAGCTCTATCTTTATTTTAGTCAAAATGGTCTCTAGTGTGTTCTCCTCAAAATATGTCTAATAAACCAGAATATGGGTAAGTACATATTAATAGATCCTCATGGAACTTCAATGTGTTTCAATAATCCCAACTAGTAAACACTTAGGTTCACTTAGGTACTACTGCTCGTTACTTAATCACGCATTTTTACTCAACCAATTTTCCTGAAATATTACACACGTCATATACATTTTGTGTCCTCGCGGATGTAGTCGCAGCAAACAGCTAGTTTATTTTATTCATCTTCATTTACGCACATATCGCGATATCCAACATTAAGCTTTATTTTAATTGAATTCCCCACTAGTCATTATCTTAAAAACCACATGATAAGAATGTTAAATATATAATCTTATAGCTTGTTTAATTAGTCACCTGAGGTAGTAGCTAATAGCTGTTGCATTGTATTATGTATCTTACTCACACTGATATGTTATTATATTGCCTTTGTCATATTATTGTATGTAATATGTAGGTATGTAACGATAGGCTAGCTAGGCTACAGATATGATAATATACTACATAGTAGCTTCATTATGTTAGCAATGATGAAATGATTAATTTATAATGATAAGGTCACTAGAATTTTGGTTTTCAATTAATTGTACATAGTACATAGATAAAATAAAATAGAATTTGGTGTCATGGTATCATGTTTGTTATTCAATCTGTAGGAATCAGAATAATGCTTGATTTGCAATTAATTATCGTTCAAATATTATTAGTTACATTTTTATTTTATTTTGTTTTGTTTTATTGACAAGCACAACATTTCACGGATAAGGCTATCTAAAAGATATTCTACTTTCCATTGTGAAACCTAAACTACCAAATTTAATTTTAAAAAATAATGTAATTCTAGGAGTAAAAGCAAATAATGTTTTTGTTTCACCTCTAACAAAGCAAGAAGGTGTCAAACTCGTAGTGTGAAACTTTTTTCTTACAAGTTCTTTTAACTTGAAACTTCGCCTTTATTCTCTAGAGCATAATTTTATTGTTGTAAGAACTAAGCAAAGATTTTTGGTAAAAGGTTGCACTAGTATTCCAGAATTTTCTTAAAGCTATGTATTTATGGACCACAGGCATGGTCTAATAAATAAAAATAAACTTTCGTCCACAAATTAGCCCGCGTGTACTTGTCAAAAAATCCTGTGGTGCTGCCTCAGGAACATTATATGTGAAATCCAAAGAAAGTTGGACACAGATGTTGGACATAATGTGGGGCTGGTCGTTTTACACAGCTAGTTATTGTGTTTACACAGGTAGTGTTAGGGTAAGAGCGTAATATTGGTCCGCAGGTAGTTTATGTATACCTTAAATTGGTTTGTCCTCTAGTAATATTTTAAGGTCTTTTTGACTATAGTATTTACTATACTGCAACAAGATATCGGTTATTATACGTTATAATATAACCCTGGTATTGTTACAGTTAGCATAGGTAGGAAATATATTTATTTTTCGCAAAGGTTATTCTTGTGAAAGCAGCAACATAGTTAAAAATATCGTGAGCAGGTAAAAGGTTCTCGTACTTATTATTTTTATTTTATTTTTATTTATTATTATTATTAGAACTGCTGAAGTAGCCACTTACTCTAATACATAGGTCACCCGACCGAAACGAGGTTATCCGGCAGAAGACCAAAGTGACAGCCATAGTCTCGAAATGTAGCAGACTGAAGTGGCAGTGGGCCGGCCACATCTGCCGTAGAACCGATGGACGGTGGAGTAAACGGGTTCTCAAATGGAGACCGCGCCTCGGCAAGCGTAGCGTTGGGCGCCCTCCGGCCAGATGACTTAAGGTAGACGGCTGGTAGTGACTGGATGGCAAAAACGGGAGATCGAGCCATGTGGCGTACACTAGGGGAGGCCTACGTCCAGCAGTGGACTGCAATAGGCTGACGACAATTGCTTCAATACACTATAATATTGTTTTCTGTCCTGTGATTAGTACTCGTATTTCAATCTAACATCAAAACCGTAGTACTTCTCTAACCTAGACAGAGATACTACAGCTACAAATTTCAGCTTCTTACAACCAGTAGTTTTGTTTTGGCATTGTCTGTCTATAACTCATTATCACTGGAGGAGATATTATACAGGGTGTGGGTGACAGCCAGGAAAATACTGAAATGCTGAACAAGTACCATTGTGTTGAGTTATACGACAATGTTATTTCTTACAGGAAATTATTTTATTATTTGATTATCAGTAATCTTTGCTCTCCGCGCCAATTGTATCGGGCGATCTTGTGACTAATTAAATGGGCTTATTGGTTATTGTGTGACACATTGCTGTGTTTTGGATCACTTGAGACTCTCCATTAGGATTGATCAGTTATTTGAACTTTTTTGCTTGAAACTTTTTTGAAAATCATCTTTTGGTTGAAATTTTATTTTCAAGTCATTATCTAAGGGCTAATTAAACGAATTAAAGTATTTTTTTCCTGAAAATATGAAAAATATGTCAGAAAATTTTGAAATTTACCTGCGATAATTTTCAGTGTTTTCCGCCTCAGAATGAAGCTATGGTATCAATATTTGCTTGGCTGTCACAAACACCCTGTATGTTGATGATCGATAAGAATTTACATCTGTCCCCGCTATGACTGTGGGATTTCCGTTATGATCCTGCAGTTCTAATTAACCTATTCCGGAAACACAGCTCCGGAATTATATATACTCGTATGTATGTATGATGAGTATATACCAGCTAGACTTTATTATTTAACAAGTATCACAGAAAACAGACAAAACCCAGGATAAATCGATATGGCTATGAAGGACCCTGATTCTCAGTGATACTCGTACGTGGGCAGACTGACTGCGCTGAGCTGATGACTGACGGCATTCGATCGAAAACTGTTCCTATGTCGAATCGTGGCCGATAGCACATAGTATACACGAGTTCCTCGAATACTATTTTGCTTATCTGATGTTTGTTTGTTTACACAAACAATGCAATGAAACAATTTCCGCTAGATTTTTGTCTATTATTGTTGTAAATGGAATTTGATATTGTTTTACATGTTGTATAACTATGTTACCTTTGTTACCAACTATAAAATTGTATTTTATTTTTATACAATTACAGTTTCTGTTATGTAACTGGTCTAGGTATTTATTCGGTATGGCACAAACTATACTAGGAACTGTCATTTCACATACATTTTGCCATCAGTCAATATGTAAACCATTCCGTTACTGACTGATTGATTGAGTGACTGATAGAAGAAACCACTGGGCGTAGAAAGTGGTAGAAAGCTTTGGCATGTATGTTCCTTGGGGAGTATAAGGGGGCCCGGGAACGGGTATTCTACTAACTTTACACGGACGAATACGGGGGTATCTGCTAGTGCAAAATATTGTAGGAAATAGACACAAACATAGACAGGGATTACGACCTAGGAGATTAAAGTTTTAACGTAGTTCCGTGTATGTGAGAGGCTTATTCAATCCGGGTACATATGTTGCTCAGCAAGCGTGATGTGCGCTTGACTGTGGTTGTATTGGACACACGGCTGTGTCTACTAAAGCTATGATTTCCTAGGAAACGGTGCCGTCACATAGCAGCCGTAAAGGAACTTTTGACATGTCGGTATCGTAAAGAGGGCGGGTTCTGCGTGCGTAAGGCCGCTCAATGGGTATTATTAATTTATTATACAGAATGTTTTTTCGTTGCCACCGTTAACGAAGGGTACGCACTCTATCTATACATCAAATAAAGTAACTTTATGCCAAAAAATGCTGGGAAACGATGTAAATTTTTTTGTTTTTTTTTCATTACTTCATCGGGCGAAATTTATAGTGTCCAGTGTTTATGCTAGTTTTTTCATAGACAGATATTAATTATTTATCGTGAAAAAATCTTGCTACCCGCGTCTATGTGCGTTTATGCAGAAAAACGCAGTCTATTTACTCAACTTTGGACCCTAATATCTTGGGAACCAGACACTTCCCAGGTATGCTTCCATGGAGATAAACTATTGTGATTGTAAGGAGATTCCGTAGATTTCGGGAACGTTGACGACCAAAAATCATTCTGTAGGTAAAGTAATATGTCCCGACTGATCCAACAGCGAGACAAAATAACTGAAACTAGAAACGTGATATTTCGACTGTGGCTTCTTATGGTGAAGGGAAGGGGAAATAACGGGAATTCGAAGGATAACGCGAACGAAGTCGTTTGCCAAGGACTCCCCTAAGAACGAAAAGAGTAGATTCGCATAGCCTAAGGAAAAGCCAACGATATGTTATTACTCAAACTCTTTGCCATGTCTGTAGGAGTATTTTATCAGAAACGATCTTACCTTCCATCCGAAGAAGGTTTCAAAGATATATAAAAGTGCAAGTAAAAGTCTCAGGTGAACAGCAGTTTGACGAATGCTGGTTGCTTTTAACTCGTAAATTATTTAGGGTGGTTCGGGGGTGGGGCGGGGATTCTCGACGAGGGGGGGAGGTAATCGAGTCCCGCTGTTTAGAGCGTTTCCGTGTCCCGCGTGAAAAATGGCGGCCATCGACGTCACACGGCGCCCGTGGAAAAACGTACCCGGCGACGGCGCAGCATTGCTTTCTGACAAAGTGGCTTCCATGAATAACATAAATAACATTTAAAATGAAAATTAAATAGGATACATAGATAGGTACTTTTATATTTATGGTATTGATCAAAATTGTTAGGTTAATTTTAATATACATACATACATATAATCAAGCCTTTATCCCTTACGGGGAAGTCAGAGCACCAAGAGCCGATAGAACCACTTCTGACCAATTTTGAGGGTATAGTTGAGATGTACAAGTTCGGTTAGTAGTGACATGTGGTATTTTAATTTAATTTTATTATAGTATGTCGTTAATTTTATCTTCTGTCGATGACTTGTCGATGGTGTACTTCTTTACCTAGTTAAAGCTCGATTTATTTATTGCTATATCAATTACTGATTTTATACTTGAATTAACAGTATCTAGGACTAAAACTATATTATATTATAGATAGATAACATACCTATATTTTTAGACCCCCGGTTGGTTTCAAGCTCTTCTCTCGATTGTTTCCGAATTCCCATGAATTGTAAACAAGACGAGGGACGCAACCAGAGTTCTACGGCTGCGGAGACTCCTCACATATCTCGGTCTTTACGACTAGTGCTAGCTTACCTACCGAACGAAGGCGCTGGGCGCGAATTCTGAACCTTCTGAAGTGACCCTGCGGTAGTTTTGCTAAACATTTTGAATGTTTTGTTACTGTTGTTTGAAAAGATAAATACATAGATAAATACATATACACACGGCTGTGTTCCCACAATGGGTTATCCAGAGCTGCAGCATCATAAAGAAGATCGCACAGTGACGTTTAGCATAACGAAATATAATGAAATAAATAATGAGAGTATGTAAGGAATGTAAAGGGAAATATTTAGCTATCTCTACTCCATGTCAGAGAATACGATTTGAGATTTTCGAGTTTTTTTCTAAACTAGCCGGGTTCACGTAGAACCATTATAATATATATAGAAAAAATATTAACAGCACTCAGATATTTCGTTTTGTCTATAGTAACCAAAGATTGTACAAACTTTCCTCAGAATTTTTTGTGTTAGCAATTAAAAACTTTGGAGAAAGCCACAAAAGTATGTTTTCTTTTAGCATGTTATTTTAAACTTTTTTGATCTACATATAACTTTAACATAAATTACACAATTGTTTTCTACTTTCTAAATAAATGTTTTGAGCAAATCTATACATAACAATGTAACGGATCGCTGTCTGTACATGGAACATATATAAGAAAAAATATTATAGAACACCTTTATCAACGCAATAGTACCCAAAACAATGATTTTGGAATTTTCGTCTGTTTGTCGGTTTGTCTGTGCGTTTGTACACGCTAATCTCAGAAACGGCTGAACCGATTGCGATGCAGTTTTCAGGAATATATCGTGACAGGTCCCACTTAACATATAGACTTTTTATCCCGGGAAAATGTTATTATCCCGGATAATTTCGATATTATATATGTAGTCCACGCGGACGGAGTCGCGGGCGTCCACTAGTATTGACTATAAATTGAGATTTCGAACGCAGCACGGATACGTGATGACTGATGTGATGAGGCAGTGTGTACATATTGTGCACTTTAGACCGCAATTTGAAGCAGCGATAACGATTTTATATATACAGGGATATACAGGGTGTAACAGAAAGGGTATGTTAATCCAAAAACTATGTAAATAGCCCACTATAAAGAACCTATTTCCAAAATTTTAGACTCGAAATGACATGTTTATTTTTCAATATTGTATGAACATTTCTGAGTTGTTTAGGAATTCTCCATACTATCTGGAAAAACAAACATGTGATTTCGAGTCTCAAACTTTATGGATAGCTTCCTTTTAGTGGGCTATTTACATATGATGATAATGTATCGATGTTTGTCTCCTAGTCATGGATGTTTCTATACTATCTATGTATTTATATACCGTGGCTTAGTACCCACGACACAAGACCTTAGGGATCTTAGTGTGGTACTAGGTATTGTGAAGTGTGTGAATATTTATAATTACCCATGTTTCTATAATTTCATACCGAACAAGATATTACCTATAAATACTGGCTGATTATGAACTGAATCATTATAAAATTATCGTTAGTGTAGACGAAGGCTAAAGTGTTGTAACCAATTAATTAAAATCCTGAAAGTCTTCTATAAATCTTACTTTAAAGTATTCTGCGGCCTGAAAATGTGAGATTAAATAAGGGATTAAACGTAAATGTATAAAAGGGATGACAGGAATGGTAATGAGCGGTCTCATTAGGTCGCCAAATGAGGAAATAAGTGACGGATGCGAGTCGGAGCGACCAGGGTCCGAGCCCCGCTAGTGGGAGAGCTGGTCGCAAGGGAATCACAGGGAAGTTGTTGCGTAATCTTATATTAATATATTTTATATTAATTATAGTAATATGATATTAAGGGCCTATAATCTAGACCTTTACTCAGACAACGAACATTATACCTATAGAGTAAGTCTGAAATAGGTCAGCTTATGCTAAATCACATTCAGAAAACTTCAAGTTCGACTTCACGGTCTTCACGCGACATATTTAAGGCTGTATATTAATATAGTTTTTTTTTGTCTTTGCAGCGAAATTGCAAGTAATTGTTTTTTTCTACGTTTACTTACTTGATTTATAGATATCGAACTCTATCTATTAACGTCTTATCTGTGATAAGAACACGCTATTATTTAATCCGACAAATATAACTGTAGGATCCTGGATTACGAAAAGTATTGAACAAAATCTGGCAGTAGTAGGTATTACTCAGTCAAAGTACTCAAGGAACGAGTGTGGGCGGACTCGGTCATGACTGTAATTATTCACACAATGATATATTGTATTGTATGGATCATGTGTCTGAAATAAATCTTATTACTATTCACTATGGGTGCGCTCACCACCGGGCCCTACACCTTCCACTGACCCTCGGATCTGATAACTCATAACTGCGAAAACAGGCACTTGCACTAACTACAATCGCCATGAGAAACCAGACCCGAGCACCTAGCATGCAAGACAATACATTGCACTATTCCGAAATCAAAAACTAGATAAATAATCTACATATGTTTCGCCAACAACCGTGGCATCCTCAGGATTATAGAAATTAGTAAATTAGTAAACCACTAATTATTATGAACCTCTAAAACCCAACACATTACTATCTATCTATCTATATATATATTGGTGTAGTTGGTAGTGGCCCTGCCTGCGACGCCATAGGTCCTGGGTTCGAATCCCGGTAGGTGCAAACATTGATGTGATGAATATCGATGTTTGTTTCCGAGTCATGCATGTTTATATACTTATCTATGTATTTATATACCGTTGCTTAGTACCCACGACACAAGATCTTAGGGATCTTGGTGTGGGACTAGGTCAATGTGTTGTGAAGTGTGTGAATATTTATTTATTTTTATATATATATATATTGTAATAGCCGCCTTCCTCATCTCGACATTCATTCGTACAGGTTATAACCCTCGCGATTAAGATAAAGATCGTTCTTCATAATTATAATTAAATACTAAAGATAAATATTATCATATCACCCGATAATCAACACTACCTCAATGACTTGCAAGACTCTGTAATAAATATCAAAAACACTTAAAATCCACATGATATCTTTACTGGGCTAACAGTGACTAGTATACTTATAAATGATGATATTATGATAATACGTAGGTACATACACGTAATCTATTAACTTTGTATAAGAATTTTCTGTCACTTTTCAACCATATCAAAGAATTTTTCTATCTAATCTTACTAAAAATATAAATGAAAAATATTATAGATATCTACTATTTGTATATTTGTTATTCGTACTAACTGCCGAATTGATTTTGACAAACGGAGTGACGTCATAAAGATGATTTTCTCATTTAGTATGAAAGTATAAAGAAATACATCTGTTAATGTACCGTACACAATTCAACCTTCCCATATTCCACAAGTCTTCTTCTTGTCATAATATTAGGTATTTCAATAAACAATGTTAATCGATATACACTATGAAGTTAGATCAGTGTTGGCAACCTAGAATGATGCGCTGATCGTACCAGGGGCGTAAAATTATCGTACCTGACGAAAAATTATCGTATACTTTTGAATGACATAAAAAAACGTTAATTATTAATAAAATAGATATTATTACGAACTTATATTGCGCTCAGCCGCTCGTCATGTCCTTTTTCGAATTTTATGATTTTTACATGGGTACATTGCGTAGAAAATGGCGCGAAAATATGTGTGTTTCAAAAGTTTTACAAAAATAAAATGGCTCCAAAGTTGATCAGTCGATTATTAAATTTATTCATGAACACATAAATTGACAAAATATGTAATATTCAACGAGATATATATTTCTTATCTATATATGAGTGAACGAAACTATCGAAATCCATTACAAACTAATGACTTTCGGAATCTTCCGGTCCAATTTGAAAACATTTGGGAAATTCGAAAATTATCGTACATTTGTGTACGATAATGAATCGCAATCGTACATCGTACGCTGGTATCAAATTATCGTACATGTACGATAATTATCGTACGGTTGCCAACACTGAGTTAGATATTTACTCATACCTCTTAGATTAGGTAATGTTAAATCGATGAATGGCTCGTAGTTACTGTTAATGGTGTTTCTTGTAAACAGTGGCGCCATGCGGCGAACATCAACAACCACTCCACTGTTGTTGTACTCGTACGCTCACATGATAGAACTTACTATGTAACACGTCGTGTGTTCCCGTCTCGAGTTACTTAGCTACTATAATAACATTACATATATAAATAATATTATACAGGGTGTTTTTTCGTGGCCACCCTTAACGAAGGGTACGTACTCTGTAGGATGTACATAAAAATATACATGTACGTTAGCTCGTACATACTCTATACATCAAATAAAGTAAGTTTATGCCAAAAATAATGCTGGGAAAAAAATTATTTTTTTTTGAAAAAAAAATTTAATTACTTGATCGGGCTAAATTTATAGTGTCTAGTATTTATGTTAGTTTTTTTTATAGACAGATATAAATTATTTCTCGTGAAAAAATCTTGCTACACGCGTCTATGTGCATTTATGCAGAAAAACGCAGTCTATTTACTCAACTTTGGATCCTAATATTTTGGAAACCAGACACTTCCCAGGTATGCTTCCATGGAGAAAAATTATCGTGATGATGAACAGATTCCGTAGTTTTCGGGAACGTTGACGACCAAAAATCATCCTGTATAATATTATATGATTTCAGAAATATATTGTGACAGGTCCCACTTTACATATAGGCTACCTTTTATCCCGGGAAAATGTTTTTGTTGAGGGCCCTCTACCCTCGGTGTCTAGACACCACTCTGCCCACAAGCCCCTTACTTGCTGCAGACTGGGTTACAAGCGTGGAGTGTGAAATAATAACGCGATGTGAACGGTTCCAGCGACAGACGAAGACTGGCTAATTTATTTTATTGAACTTATATTTATGCAATACAGACACTACTTATGTGATAGACTATGGTAAGAAGGTATTTTAAATCTATTAACCAATTACAATGCTTAGAACAATTTAGACAACTCACCTGAGGGGTGAGGGGTGCAAGGAAAAAGATGATGCAATATTGACAAGTATTGCGTAATACAGAATTAATACGAAACTGATACAAAACTAAGGTTTTTCTAGTTATTTGAACTCATACTAATTACATTTAGGCTTTTCCAATAAGATTCTAAGTTGCTAATGAAGTTAAATGGTACAATATGATTCTATCACTGAAAGACCGCTAAAATGACCGTTAAATTATATAATTAGCCTGTTTTTCAGGCGACAAGTCCAGGAAAGGTTACACATTAATCCTTACTAACTACAGGATAGGTTTATGCGGATATAGAAAGCTTTACGATACATAAATTACACATTTTACCTATATTCTTTACACTATGACTCTAAATTAATCCAAAACAATAGGTAATTAACGAACAATGGATACAAACTATTTGTACTTATGTGAGAAATATATACTTTACAATATAAAATGCTGTTTTACTAATTGGAATACATACATAGATTTTACGTTAAGTTTCATCAAAATAATTAAGCAAACAGGTTGGTATGTACTCCTACAAACTAATGAAACTAAGGTAAGATTATACAAATGTTATGATGCTTTATGTATTTAAGATACGCATCATTTAGGGCTAAGTTTTATGATTAATTATACAGATATTACTCAATGCTGAAGGCAATTACAAGCTTCTAAGTTATAACTCCAAGTGAATTTACATCAAAGATTATTACAAAATATGCGAAAATACATGCTCAAGTACGGTAAGGTACGAGGTGATAACGGGGCGGCATTTACATTTCTATTTTATGTTACTGAGCTGTGATTGGCTGAGCCAATATGAATGAATCTAAATTAACATAATACAAGATTATTACTAGATTATTACATATTACAAGATTATTAATATACTATTCGCTACAGAAACTATGCTTAATACTAATTTGTTGTCTGGTTTAAGACCAGTGTAAGTGGGAACGTAGAGTTAGTTTGGGGATGTTCAAAAATTGTCAACAGTCCCCCCTCCGTGCGAAGACAGTGTCTGAGTACAGATATCAGGTGGTACGATTTTTGAGCTACTTGTTATCTTTATGAGCCTCGAAGTTGGACGTCTCAGTGTGCCAGCTAAAGTTCTTACGTCTGATGTTCTGACTTTGCCATCTGGACCAGGATAAGTATGTGTTATTACACCTTTGGGCCATACACCTCGCGGTAATGACGAGTCTATAATCAATACAACATCTCCGACATTAGGGTTAGTGAAGCCGGTGTTGCGATCGTACTTAGGCGTGAGAGTTGGTAAGTATTCTCTCACCCAGCGATTCCAAAATTTATCGGTTAATCTTTGAACAGTACGCCACGTAGCTGCGCCGATTAAATCGCTATTACTGAACAGGCCAATTTGAGGTAAGCCGTTCGAACGCCCGATAAGAAAATGGTTTGGCGTTAGACTCTCAGTGTCATCTGGATCTAGGCTGACGTCAGTTAATGGTCTCGAGTTAATCAGATGTTCTGCTTCGAGTAGGAGAGTATGAAGGACTTCCTCGCGGGGCTGTCTTTCCTTGAGAGTAACAGATAGTGCCACTTTGACTGAGCGAACCATTCGTTCCCACGCACCTCCCATATTAGGGGCCCCGGGTGGAATAAACTTCCATTTAATCCCGCGCGACTCTACCTTATCAACGATATCGATCTTTAATTTCTCGAATTCTTCCTTAAGCTCGCGATTCGCGCCAACAAAATTCGTACCGTTATCGCTATAAAGTGTCTTCGGAGACCCGCGCCTAGCTGACATTCGACGCAAAGCTAATATCATACAGTCAGATGACAATGACGATGCTATCTCGAGGTGGATTGCGCGCGTGGTAAGACAGGTGAACAAAGCTATCCAACGCTTCTCGCTCCTACGACCTACTGTAATATGAACCGGACCGAAATAGTCAACACCGGTGCACGTGAATTGCGGCTGAGATTGTTGCAACGGCCTTAACTAATACTCGCAACGATAGTATGTAAAAACGCTGCCTAATTTCGTTCATAATGGTCTGATGATTACCATGTCCGTAATCTAGATGATATTGACGTACGAGCAATCTAACAATCGGATGCTTACCGTCTAAGACTATAGGGTTTTTATACGAGTCCGACACGCAATCGGCTGCGCTAACTCTCGTGTTAAGCCGCAATAATCCGTCGTTCATAACCAAAGATAAATGTTTTACACGGGAAGACTTAGACAATTTATCGTTATTAACTATGCATTTTCGTTCGTCACTAAATGAATCTAATTGAATGCTTTCCAAAATAATGCGTTCCGCCCGTACTAAATATTCGGTAGGTAAAGTCATCAGCTGAGACTTTACCTCGTCATCGACTAGATGGCGCTGCGCTACCGTTTTACTACCATACTTTCGCCAGCTCCTATCGGATATCCTACGCTTGAGTGCGCTTACCGGTTGCGAATTGTTACCTAACAAAGATTTAAAAGTGTCCGCACACTGTAAGATACGCGCTGTGGTTCGAAGGTATCGTTTGTACGACGAAAACCTTGTCACATCGGGCAATGGTACTCGATTGGTGTTTACTAAAGTGGCCACTGTTACGGTACGCTCCTCTCCTGTGGGAGGTGTTGCTATTCGCTCACTACGGTCTACTGGCCATTGCCTGTCATCGTCGTACAAAAAATCCGGACCTCTAAACCACCGATGGTCTATATTAAACTTAGTGGGGGAATCCCGC
Organism: Carposina sasakii; assembly: GCA_014607495.2. Lineage (NCBI taxonomy): Eukaryota > Metazoa > Arthropoda > Insecta > Lepidoptera > Carposinidae > Carposina > Carposina sasakii. The sequence continues at coordinate 168,526 of CP053150.1, forward strand.
GTCGCGTCATCGGCTACGTTAAGAGCGCTAGCTAGCCATCTCCATTCCGATGTTTGTGAATGATCTTCGATTTCCGCGAGCCTATGCGCTACGGCGGGCCTAAAAGAACGCGGGTCAGATTTTATCTAAGCTAATACGGCTCGCTTTATCGAAAACACGACGCATCTTAAACTTGTGAGGATACACTACCGCGAAATGTGGTAGGTACCACGTACGCATCGATTTGGCTGGCTCTGCGTAACCATTTTTAAATAAGTTATTTAGCTGCTCTACATATTTATTTTTATAAATTGGGTTTTTTATTTAATTTGCGTTCTATTCTTAACAAAGGTTGCAACGCGTTATCTCTATTTTTAGGCATTACTTCGTCGTCGTGACGCCATAGTAAACCGCACTCGAAACGCCCGTCAGTTGTTTTCCTAGTGGTCTTATCTAGAATGCTAACCGCACGTTGTTCTGTATCGTGCGTGGGCCGTTTTGGTTCTATTCCTAACGCGTCTATAGAGAAGTTACGTTTTATTAAACTTTCTATGTTATTTGATGAAATCTGCTCTAAACTATTGTTATTATTATTTGTGTTATTTACGAAATTTACTTTTTTAATAGAATCGCTATTGCACCCGTGTAATACCCATCCGAGACGGGTTAATGAAGCTACCGGTTGGCTTGAAGAGCCCGACTTAAGTTGCCTAGTTACGATAAGATGCCAGTTATCTTGTCCTATCAAAAGTGAAGGTCTCACTTGATCGTATGTGAGCTGATCTGCTATGTCCGCTAAGTGAGTATGATTTGAAAGGTTGCGCTTATACACGCCCTGCGAAGATAAGCTTAATTCGGCTATAGTTAACGCGCATATAGGTTCGTAATCACGCGTGAATCTACCTTTGATCTTTAAATCTAGACGCTGCGACATACTGTTAATGCGGTGACCCCCGAATCCCTCTATTGCTAACTTTTCTACCGGACCTACGGCCCCTATTCTATTGGCTATATCGTCGAGCAATAGAGTCCCGGTTGACCCTTCGTCTAACAATGCGATAACGGAGGTGCTGCCCTCTGGCCCTAATAGATCTACTGGTACCATTTTAAGATATGCGCGCGGCTCGGATAAGTGATTAACCGATACTGTAGCCGGCGGCTCCGGTTTCGCCTCCACCGGTGGAGGCGGTCGCTATGCAGCAACCTATGATGCCTACGTCTACAACCTTCTACATCGCAATGCTTCGACTTGCATTTGTCGCTAATGTGTTTACTGCTCAAACATCGAAAACATACTCTTAAGCGCTTTACTATGTTCCATCGCTCTTTCACATTTACTTTTATAAATGGCGGACATTTTTCTAGAGTATGGTCTCGACCCCGGCAATTTACACATTTCCTATCCCTATCACCGAAAGCTGCCGCAACTACCTCGTGGTCGCTTTCTAACTCGCTTTCGCTGGAATAGCTGTCTGAATAGTGAGATGAATCTGACTCGTCAGAGGTCGTCTCCCGTACTACGGCCGCGTTAACTCTACTTCGCCGCGGCGGTGGCGGCTGAACGTCCCTATGTCTCGTATAACGCCTTTCCGACGCGGGCGTGCTATCGTATGCTTCGAACTGATCCGCTATGATGTTTAGGAAAGCCGATAACGCTATAAGAATAGGTTCTTTTTCGTTGCGCGACCTGTATTCGTACCATCGAAACTTGACTAACATATTCATCTTATCTATTATTCTGTCGGATACGTCGCTAGAGTGCAAATATTCGATTCGGTCCATTTGTTTAATTGTGTTTACGCTGTTAGCAACCGCGCTCGCGAACGCCCCTATACCTTTGACGTCTTGCGACATGGGCGGAAGTTTTTGTAAACTTTCAATCTCGCTCTTAATAAGATGGGTCGGACGACCGAATCTACGCTCTAACATGTACATTATCTCCTCGGGGTCGGAATGCGTGTAAAGCATAGACTTTACAGCCTCCCTAGCCTGCCCCTGTATAGCGCGACGTAACCTAGCCATATTCTCTATGTCGCTAAAGAATTCGCGCGTGTCCCTAAAAACCGCACGAAAAGCTATCCACTCGCGTGGGTTGCCATTAAAATGATGTAACTCGTTAATATACCGCGGCGCCTGTCTAGATGACGTTTGACTAGTTGACCGCATGGCCTGTATTAACGCGGAGGCGAGGTTATATCTATCTCGTTTCGGCGCCTCTAACTCGGGAACTCTACGCGGCGTTACTACTCGCGGTTCAATCGGCTTACTTGCGGTCTTACTTTGCTCGATTGACTTCGTTACCCATTTCGTTACGTTATCGCGGTTATCTTCTACCTCGCTTAAACCCGACGTTTCTGCCTCATCCAATTGCGCAAGCTCTAGACGCGACTTAGCTATTGTCCGCGCCGCTTCCGCTTTCTCAAATTCGATACGCGCCTCTAGTAATGCTCGTCGTCGCCGACTCGAACTACTCGACGCTCGTGATCCCGCCGACTTACGCGTTGTTACCGGACAGTTGACAACCGTTCCATCCCGGGATGGCGGATCGACCCTACTACTGGACGCTACCGCGACGTTATCCGCCTTACCTTGTAACGAAACCCTATCAGTACGCTCCGTACCCGACGTGTGGTCGGTCGACATCGTGCGCTCAGTCGAAGTGGTCTGCTCTGTACTAACAGTGGCAGACGATTCTCCCGTTCGCTCTGTACTTACGGAGGTTTGTTCGCTACCCTTTTTGTGACTTCTTTTATAGTCATGTCGAATCCCGATGCTCTGGCCGTAGTTGTAGATGAAGAGACAAGGTCCCTACCTACTACGGCTACTACCCACGGACCCCTACCTACCTGAAAGCTGTCCCTACCTGCCTACAGGAAACTAAGGAGGGAATGGGTAAAGGACAAGGAACCGCCCGGCAGAGAGTGTACGCTTCAACACAAGTGTAAACTACTGAGAGGAACGCTCAGCAGAAATCGCGTGCCTAAACAATCTCCATGATTGCCAAGCCATGATCCACGTACACCTTACCGACGCCGGCCGAACTAGGTCAGCTGCTAATCAGCCGGGTGGTGCTGTTCGATCACACCACACCCGCTACTATGAGGCGGTTAACCTAGTGCCCACCGTTTGGCACCGTTAGGTGGCAGACACTAGGCCACAGTAAACTGTGTTGGCTTCGAAGGTACCCGTGGCTTGCCCAGCTCTGACCGGGCACCTCACGCTCCACCTCTTCGTGACAATTCAGGTTTCCTTTTCGCAGGTACTTGCGGGCAACATGCACCTGAGCAAACACCTGCACATCTACTTCACAGGTACTCGTGGCTTGGGTTAGCACTGAACGAGCACCTGCACCTCTGCTTCTTGTACCCGCGGCTAAACAGCCTTGAAACGGGTACTCCAAAGGCTCCTCCCACTTCACAGGTACTCACGGCTATTTATGCACTGAGTGAGCACCTGCTCATCTACTTCACAGGTACTCGTGGCTTGGGTTAGCACTGAACGAGCACCTGCACATCTGCTTCTTGTACCCGCGGCTATACAGCCTTGAGACGGGTACTCCAAGCTCCGTCCTCCTCACAGGTACTCACAGCCTATTTCTGCGCTGGGTGAGCACCTGCACTTCTGCTTCACAAGTACTTGCTGCGAACCATACACGCTACTAAGCAAGCACTTGCTCTTCTTTCTTCGTTGTGTTCGGGCAACAGACCCGACAAAATTTTCCTGAAGCCCGCGGCGAACCAGACACGCACCACACGGACTTCCGCTTCCTCAGGCGACAGACCCGATCTGCAGGCAACAGACCTGACTCGTAGCGTTTCACGGGCCCAGTGCTTCCTTCCGGCACCTCCCCGATCCGGGCTACCAGAGCACTCGCGGCGAACCAGACACGCACCACACGAGCCCCTGATGGAATCTCCGCCTGCCCTGCATCCACTGCGCCTTCTTTCCTTCCCGCTGATACCCGGCTTCCGTAGGACCAAACTGTTGAGGGCCCTCTACCCTCGGTGTCTAGACACCACTCTGCCCACAAGCCCCTTACTTGCTGCAGACTGGGTTACAAGCGTGGAGTGTGAAATAATAACGCGATGTGAACGGTTCCAGCGACAGACGAAGACTGGCTAATTTATTTTATTGAACTTATATTTATGCAATACAGACACTACTTATGTGATAGACTATGGTAAGAAGGTATTTTGAATCTATTAACCAATTACAATGCTTAGAACAATTTAGACAACTCACCTGAGGGGTGAGGGGTGCAAGGAAAAAGATGATGGCAATATTGACAAGTATTGCGTAATACAGAATTAATACGAAACTTGATACAAAACTAAGGTTTTCTAGTTATTTGAACTCATACTAATTACATTTAGGCTTTTCCAATAAGATTCTAAGTTGCTAATGAAGTTAAATGGTACAATATGATTCTATCACTGAAAGACCGCTAAAATGACCGTTAAATTATATAATTAGCCTGTTTTTCAGGCGACAAGTCCAGGAAAGGTTACACATTAATCCTTACTAACTACAGGATAGGTTTATGCGGATATAGAAAGCTTTACGATACATAAATTACACATTTTACCTATATTCTTTACACTATGACTCTAAATTAATCCAAAACAATAGGTAATTAACGAACAATGGATACAAACTATTTGTACTTATGTTGAGAAATATATACTTTACAATATAAAATGCTGTTTTACTAATTGGAATACATACATAAGATTTTACGTTAAGTTTCATCAAAATAATTAAGCAAACAGGTTGGTATGTACTCCTACAAACTAATGAAACTAAGGTAAGATTATACAAATGTTATGATGCTTTATGTATTTAAGATACGCATCATTTAGGGCTAAGTTTTATGATTAATTATACAGATATTACTCAATGCTGAAGGCAATTACAAGCTTCTAAGTTATAACTCCAAGTGAATTTACATCAAAGATTATTACAAAATATGCGAAAATACATGCTCAAGTACGGTAAGGTACGAGGTGATAACGGGGCGGCATTTACATTTCTATTTTATGTTACTGAGCTGTGATTGGCTGAGCCAATATGAATGAATCTAAATTAACATAATACAAGATTATTACTAGATTATTACATATTACAAGATTATTAATATACTATTCGCTACAGAAACTATGCTTAATACTAATTTGTTGTCTGGTTTAAGACCAGTGTAAGTGGGAACGTAGAGTTAGTTTGGGGATGTTCAAAAATTGTCAACAGTTTTTATCCCGGATAATTTCAATATTTTGTTTTTTTTTTCTGAAGTCCACGCGGACGGAGTCGCGGGCGTCCACTATTATCAATACAACCCTACTAATATTATAAACGCAGAAGTTTGTGAGTATGGATGAATGGATGGATGAATGTTTGTTACTCTTTCACGTATAAACTGCTGGAGCGCTTTTAATAAAACTTGGTATGGAGTTAGCTGACACCCTGGAATAACACATAGGCTACTTTTTATCCCGGGAAAATATTTTTATTAATTTCGACATTTTGTTTTTTCTACAGTCCACGCGGGCGAAGTCGCGGGCGTCCACTAGTTAGGCATTAAAAAAGATTACTAGACGTAACTTGACTTTACTCAGGTTAAAGACTCACTCTCAAGAGGGATAAGGGTAGAAAGAATAAGTACTTTACTTATAATTTGTTTGTTACTTAAAACTTCCCATTGTCAGGGGGAAATTTGTAAATTTGATTACGGTTCTCAACTGTCTAGTTAATTCAATCAAAGAAGGGATCTAAGTAATTATAATTAGATGATTGCAAGCTAAGGTGTCCGGAAGGGAGTGACGGAGGATATCCTCCCAAACTAATTATCGCTTTAATTGACACTCCATTAAATAATCAAGAAAATCGGTGACAGATCATCGGATTTTTTAGGCTATGGAAAACATCCCGTACTGATGCGGGGGTTCACGAGTACCAATACATCAGCTGCATCACCTTCCGTGCATGGCTCAAGAGTCGACTGAGGAGCTTAGGGGCGTTCTTCTGGGGCGAAAAGCTACTTGTAGCAGCATTGAATAACAATTGCTACATTATTGCACACATATTGCATATATTTGCTACATTGATAATTGAAATAATTGCTACATAATGGAACCGCAACTTACTCTTAGTATCAAGCTAGTCGGCTCATAGTTCAGCATGAATCTCGAAACGTTACTAAACGTCCAACGTAAGTAATAGTTAAACACAGTCTGATATTCCTAATTTTATACAGCACCACTTAGCGTATTTTATTTATGTGGTAGGTAGGTATAGGTATGGGTCAAACTAAACCCTTCCCTTTGCTTTTCTACGTGTGTAAACGAAAGGATAGCTTCTTCTAAAGATAGGTGTAGATACCATGAACACCGAACACAATAAAACCTACTTACTAGCGATATTTATATACCGTTGCCTAGTTAGTACCCACGACACAAGACCTTAGGGATCTTAGTGTGGGACTAGGTTAATGTGTTGTGAAGTGTGTGAATATTTCATTTTCCTGTCCTGTTTCCATTTATTTGGGGTCGGCGCAATATGTACATACTTTTCTTCCATTCATCCCTATTATACCGTGACACTGAAACTATTGGTGGTACCAGCAACCAATCTAACGCTAGTACGAGATCCCTTGTACATAGCTCGAAGTGTGTGAATATTTATACATATTTATATCAGTAAAATTAAATACAATATTAGTAAAAATAAAGTTAAACTTCGGCAAAATCCGTGAAATAAAACAAAAACTTTGCTAAATTTTCCGAATGGAAAATTTTGCTTCAAGAAAAAAAAGATTTTGTCAAACTTATCGCCATACTCATTAAAATGGCACAGACTTTGACGTCACAGTACACAACAGTCTCAAATTAGAATGGGAAAAAAATGCAATCTTATTTTATAAACGTAATGTAACAATTTTGTGTATAGTTAGTTGTCAATAAAAATTGTTTATTAATAGGCACAGATATTATTAAAGTATTTATTAGATCAATGAGATAATTCAAAATATAGGTAAAATTGTATGTTTCTACTCCTTTTATGCTGTAAATTTTTTTCTTTAATTTTTTTTCAACTTTTAAACACCTGTAACTGTCGTATTTATTTACTAAACGATTGATATTATTTTTGTACTACCAGTATTCAGTTTGTATTTGTAATATCTTTCGAATAATATATAAAACATCTGTTTTCGTGTTGTTGCAATAAATGTTGGCAACATTAACATATTGTAGGGATATTTGTAATTATTTGTGGCAACACTCTCTCTCGGTTCCATGTGAAGCGCAATAAACTCTCTCAAGATTTCTCCTAGTCTTCTCATTTTATTTGCACCAAGAACCATCCAGCGACCTACCAAAAACCTACAGTCCACCCAAACACGTGTCAGACGCATATGCCCTATTCCGACAAGAATTGTTGTTGGCGTGTTGTTTTGCATGCACACAGAATCAGGCGCTTATAAAACACCTTTATAGTAGAGATAATTCTTTTGTATGATAGCGCTAGGCAGTATCTACTTAGTTAGACTACAATATCTTTGTTAGTGCACACAAAATTGTTAGTACCGAAATCAGGCATAAACTGACTCTACATCTACATAATATTTGAGAACAGTTAGTTCCTTTAGCGCAAGTACTATACACAGTGTAAAGAACATATATTTATACATCAGGGTGATTTTAGGTCGTCAACGTTCCCGAAAACTACGGAATCTCCTCATCATCACAATAATTTTTCTCACAAGCATACCTGGGAAGTGTCTGGTTCCAAAGATATTAAGGTCCAAAGTTGAGTAAATAGACTGCGTTTTTCTACATAAATGCACATAGTCGCGCGTAGCAAGATGTTTTTTAAGAGAAATAATTAATATCTGTCTATGAAAAAACTAGCATAAACACTGGACACTATAAATCTCGCCCGATCAAGTAATAAAAAAAAATACATCGTTTCCCAGCATTTTTTTTGGCATAAATTTACTTTATTCGATGTATAGAGTACGTATCCTTCGTTAAGGGTAGCGACGAAAAACATCCTGTATAATCACGCCTTTATCCCTTACGGTCCCTTTATCCCAAGGGCCGATAGGACCACATGGTGCCACTTCTGACCAATTTTGAAGGTATAGTTGAGATGTACAAGTTCGGTTAGTAGTGACGGGTTGCGCAGCCCTTCGCCTACAAAACACCAAGACCCTCTTGTCCCTCTACTGACTTTTACAGTATGTCCGGGAAGAGAATCAGCTGCAGTAATAGTAGCAGTAGTGGAGTATAAGGAATAGCTAGAAAAGTAAAGGAAGGAATCTGACCTTTAAATACAGGGCATGAGTGACAATCAGGCAAATACTAAAATGCTCAACAAGTACCATTATGTTGAGTAATATTAGTACAGTGTACGGCAGTATTTACTCGCAGGAATTGCATTTTTTGCTGCAACGCACCCGCAATGTTTGCTTTTCGCGCTAATTGTATGGGCCGATCTTGTGACACGCTAAATGGGCTTATCGTACTAATTGTATGGGCCGATCTTGTGACACGCTAAATGGGCTTATCGCACTAATTGTATGGGCCGATCTTGTGACACGCTAAATGGGCTTATCGTACTAATTGTATGGGCCGATCTTGTGACACGCTAAATGGGCTTATCGCACTAATTGTATGGGTCAATCTTGTGACACGCTAAATGGGCGTTATCGGCACTAATTGTATGGGCCGATCTTGTGACACGCTAAATGGGCTTATCGCACTAATTGTATGGGTCAATCTTGTGACACGCTAAATGGGCTTATCGGTTATTGTTTGGTTTTTGGATCACTTGTGTGACTCTCCATCAGGGTTGATCAGTTATTTGAACTTTTTTAATCGTTACCATGTATTGTTTCAAATCTTGTTTTTAAGGCATTGCCTAAGGCCTAAAAATGAACTACACTATTGCTGACCTGAATTTTATGTAGCGAAATTCCGGAATTTTCAGGTATTTTTTGTCATTGTAGTTTTCGCTTCAGAATCATGGTCTGATGTAAGCATAATAATATCAATATTTGCTTGACTGTTACTTACACCCTGTATTTTTGCATGGAAATCGTGTGTCCAACCACTTTGCAACGAAATTATATCTCATAAAATTGGAAAGAAACGAAAAAACAAATTAAAACATGAATGTATTTCTCAGAGTAATCTTAGAGTATTTGCAAGCGTTTGCACGCGAAGCGTTCGCACTGGGCAACGCTTGGCGTACGAACGCGAGGTGGCCGAGTCTGGGCCAGCCGAGACTGGGCCACGCGCATGCGCCGACCGGGCGCCCGATGGACCACGACCGGTTGCTCGACCAGTTGAGTCCGAGACACAGGATGCCTAGACTGGTCTGTAGTCTGTGTGGAGTGGATGCTGTACTGTAACACGCGTTTTTTGTATGTGTATGATAAAAAATAAACGCCCGTGTTGATTAAATAGGTTATCAGAATAGGTAAAGGTCAGGCTTCTTTTTGAGGTTTAACAGAATAGAAGAAACGCTTTGATCTACAAAATAAACTTACACCGAAGAAACTGACAGCGGAAAAAATACAATTTCCTCATAAAATATTCCGCTGGCACGTCGATATAAATTTTCGGGGAAATTCTTTTGTTCGCGTCAATTTCCGTGAGTTTTCTCCCGATAGATAAATGATGAAGTGTGCGGTCCGATTTGTCGCCTCCTTGCGCTGGAGGCCTTATTCTGGCGACGAGATGACAGCTCAACTGTGAGAGTAGATAGCCTTTATACATATAAAAAGTTACGAAACCACGGAGATAAAAGAAGACTCTGCTTTATAGGTAAACCTTGTATGAGATGAGGCTTTATAGGACATTTTACATGTATGTACTACTCGTACATAGCTTGAACTAACATGAGACATTATTATTGATTTATCCATACATACATAATATATAACATACACGGCTGTTCTCGAAATGCTTAAAAGCCTTATTGCAGGATCTTAAAGGAGATACCACGATTTATCCGTAAAGATAGAAAAATGAGGTATTTTTGGACGAAGCTCTCACAAAGCGAAAGTAAGACTGAAGCTTTTAACTACTAATGCTAAATCGTAAAAACGTGTAAAAATGTTATAAGACCTACTATTTTTCATAATCCGTTGCGATGGCGGCCATTAGAGGGATGCGGGATGCGGGACGTTGCGGGACGTTGCGGGACGTCATTGTGCGTTGTACACACAGCGAACGTGACAAACAGTTATTTACTAACGAGTACTTACTCTTTCGTGAGAAGATCGCCGCAGCCTTCGGTGACCTAGAAACTTAAAACTATTATTTAGTTGGATGAGCGGTAACTTTTACTTTATGTGAGTTACTTGTTTTATTTAGGTTTCGTCCAGAATATGGTCAGTTTTGATGCTACCTAGAGATGTAAGCAGAGGGAGAGGGTAGTGTATGAGGTCATAATTAGCAAAAATATATCAATGGTTTTGAGGTTCTTGTCTGGGACATTTGTGTGGTTATCTACTTATTTCTTCCTTGTTTCTTTTTTTATTGGTTCTGTATGACCTCATTGATTTGCTTGCTCTGACATAGACAAGAGAATTTTAAGGCTATCGGAGAGCTTCCATCAGTATTAACTATTAGCGCATTAAGTACAGTCAGAGAGCAAGTAGAGTGCTTTGCCATTAACTTTGGGACAGCGTCGCTATAGAGGTGAAGTGTACTTAGTTTTCTAAAGATTTTTTTTCGCACTCCATCGAGGGTCCGCCCACCACCGGGTAAATTAATATTCTTTCTAAAAGTTTAATATTGCACAGAAAGTTAATTCGATTTTAAAGTTCCCATTTTGTGCACTGTCCATTCAAGACACTTTTGTGGACCTATCTAGAGTTGATGTGTACTTAAGGCGGTCGTTGTGAGGCAGCTATTGTGTGTGGATTTAGTAGTCTGTGGTCAGTGCAGCTCCGTCGATCACGTTGCAGGGCCCTTCGTAATAACAATTCCAGGGACCCGAGAACAGGCTAACTCCATCTGAGCCTAAGCCTAAGTAAATAGGGTTCACACGGTCTCCAGTCACCTTTACTTGTGATTTTGTGTTTGATACCCTCATTTCTTTGTGTGGAAATTTATTTAAGTCGGAAATTCTTGAAATTATAATTCAGTAACAGTAATAATATATTTAATGTAAATTTATTAGGTTTGCTAACTAAGTCTGTAATAGAAAATGCTCGTGTTTAAATGTTTCATACCCGTGTGGATGGCGAGGGAAATAAACGAGGCGGATAACCTAATTTACCTATATGCGTATTAGAGATGTGGAAAATTTGCATTTTTATGCTCCTATTTATAGTAGTAGTTTAATTAAAAGGTACAAATGTTAGTACCAAAATATACTCGTACTATGGCCCAGAAGTTTATTTTCTACTTCACATTTTCTGGAATCCGTATGCGGTACATAAATAAAAATACATTTTTCTTAAATATTTTATTTGAAAACAAACTTATTCGATTTATGTATACATAAAGTTTCATGTTTTACATACATATATCTCGCATTTATCGACTACTTAAAATAATTTTATTGTAAATTTCTTCTACGCCTTAATTAGGTACTATTTACAATAGAGTCTATTATACAAAACGTGTTTGTTTTCTTGTAATTTACAACTTGTTAATCATTATATAAACATGGAATTAATTAATTAATACTTTTAATGTGACCGACAAGGACATCTAATGTAATACAAAACATGTGACGAAGTTATAAAACACTATTTGAGCGTTCATGACAATATTATTATCTTCTACTTGTAAACCAAGATGGCGGCTTGGTGAAGGGAGATTCCCTGACAGATGCACCAGTTCACAAACACAAAGTCATTCAACTGAGCTTGGCTTAGTTAAGCCGAGCTGGGGGAATTACTGAAGCAACACGACACGCCATAACATTTCTGTAGCTAGCTACAAATATAATATGTCACCTAGTACCTAACTCCAGCATAGGGTTACTTTCGATGTATTTCTGACTGCGTACATATTCATAAGAATAAAGAAAACTTCTATTACAAAAACAAACAAGTATAGACGGAAATTGGATTTCGGAAAAGTGGCCACTTTTAGTAATATCCAAAATCATTCTTATGTAAGTATTTTTTCTTTGCTCGTACTTGTTAGAAAAATGATTTAAAATTTAACAGATATTTTATATATTTCTCAATTTTAAAAATCTTTCTTTTTAGTCAAGCAAAACTTTATAAGATACGTACTAGTGCACTAAGAACGCTGTCAGAAGAAAAAATCATTGATTGTTATATTGTGGAGAGGAGAAGTCAGAATGAAGGATATCTCACTTCCACAATGGAAAAATTTCATACTTTAAAGGTCATGGTAGCCTCCGCGTAGGTAAATAAATATTAAAATTCTTGAGGTTAGGTCCTGGTTTGCCATTACCTACGCTCAATTTTATGGAGATAATACATTCCATACAGGAAAACTATTACACTGGTGAGAATCGGTTACAATTCGTGTACAAGGAATGTCGAACAAGGTTAACTTCCTATGACACAATAAAAATATTTATACTTTTATTTTATACATCATTTTCTTCTATGATCGTTAAAGAATCATACTATACAAATTGTTCTATAATTGTTTTGGCATTACAAAGAAAACAATATATTTGGATTGTGTTGCTTTAATTAAAATTCTTTTTTTTTTGGTAAATATACCAAAAAATTTAAGGTTATTTATATTTACAATGCCCTACTTGGTAATAAAACAATTACTTTATAAAAACAAGTCACGATGAGGTAATTGTCGCACGTAATGTACAACTCTAGGTGTTTACACACTGTATATATTACACTTACACAGTGTACCACTCTAGGAGATTACATAGAATAATTAGTATGTATGTATAGATAGAGTATTTTTTATTAATCAGCGTACCACTCGCAATTACACAAATTTCATGATTACAGGGTGTAGTGTGTACAACTCTAGGAGATTACACAGTATACATAACGTCGGGTTTTTTTCATAGTATATAATGTAATAGAATTACACAGTGTATACCGTTCAATGACATTTTGAGGTAGCACAATGCAAGTGTGTAATATCTGGGTGATTACACAGTATCCATATAGTTTGATCTGCATACTGTATAGGTATGGATATTGCTAGAAGATGGAGTAAACATAGGTTTACCGGGTTTATTACGCTTTCTGTTATGGATAATTCTAGATATATCTTAACTAGGTATTGGTTTACCCAATCTTCTAGCTTCATCAGTGTTATATACCTAGGTACAACTCGGGGCGATTGCACAATATGTGTTAGAATGTGTGCATAACTCAAAATGATATCCCAGTACCTATAACTATAATATGGTAAACATGCTCGAGTTATGACACAATGAGCACAAGTTTTTTTGAACCCTTCAAATAACAATAAATTATACACTTTTTAAATTATACTCATTTTCGATGGCACTTCCCTAACCGTCACAAACTTCATAATTAACTATAAGATACAGTTTTATAAATAATTTGTTTATACATATAAGAATAAACTTACTTTTGTTTTAAAAATAATAACCCGAACGCCATCTTTCTGAAGGAACCCCAATATCGTAGATTATAAAATTTACATTTCAATAGTTCAACAAAGAATCTTTTGTCATTTCCTTAATCTTAACTTGAAAAATAACAGTATCTATTTAAAATTGTGCAAAATGAACTACAGTAATAATGTTGAACAACGTTCCGGTATACATAACCGACTCGGGCTGGCGAGCCCGCCGGCGCCACTACAATCACAGTGATCCAAAACTGCACGTATTAAAAATCTTAGTCATTATAAACTTATTAACATTACATTACGCGAAAACTATGTTTCCGGTCGATAAAATATTTAGACGAGAAACCCTATGGTACACTTTAAGAATACGGTATCACTCGCGTCCAGACACTAGGCCGCTCGGGGCGGCGATCAGCTGAGCATTCGCGCGAGCCAGCGAGCGTGCAGCGCGCTCGCGAGCAGCAGCAGCGCCATGCAGCGCCGGCTGTCCGACAGGCCGGCAGAGCCCGTCTGCATGGCCGCCGGCCGCTCGCCTGCAACACAGAAACATACGTTGTTTAATGCACTTAATACAATGTTTACACATTGAGAAGGTGCAGGTGTAAAGTGTACTGTTAAGTTGAAAGATATACGTCTATTTTACTGCACACTTCGCACCTGCACTTGAACAAGGCTTTACTCTCAGTTTAATCGCAGTTTCTCATAGGCAAGCCATCAACCTTAAATTCTGTGAAAACCATAGTAAATCTACGGTCAATACTTGGTTAACGTCACAAGTAACTGACAACTACTTGCAAGTTATTAAGTTATTAGCTTTTAAGTTATTAGCTTTTAATTATCCGATTATTATAGGTAGTCAATATTGTTCCTAGAAATGCCATTTATTTATTAGAAATATAATGAATTTCTTAGAAATTTGATTATTACTTAGAAAATAAAGGTGAGATTTTCGTAACAAATTGTAAAACATGCGTATAACCCCTCAGGATTCAGCTAATTCCGTCTCAACGACGCGACGACGTCACGTGTTTATGAATATCGTTACGTCACGATCGGATTAGCGACGAGCTTATCGCTACTTTTAAGAAAAGCTTTCAATAATTAAATACATTTATATACTTTGTTTACGGTAAAATTTCTTTACTTAACAAAATAGAGCTATTATAAAAAGGTATAAAGGAAATGTTTTTCTTTTATTTCAAAAGCGAAATGTCTGGTAGGAAGTGATGAGTCGACCGTCGAACTTTATGTATTCGATATCACATGTTTCAAGTCTCAAAGTTTCCTTCCAAGGCGGGTGTACGTCGCAGTTGACTTTACATTTATATAAGACTTTCTCACCGAATCCTCGCTTAGAAATATTATGAGAAAATTCCTTAAAACACCGTTTTCTCTTTTGTGCAAAGAAAGGCTACCTTCTTTAAAAGTTTTCGCGTCTGGAACGTTCTGGAGTGTAATTCTGCTTACTTTAGCGCTTTTCTCTTAACAAAAAACACGGTTTACTAAAATTTTGTATTACGTAAGGTTAAAAGTTAACCCGAGTAACTGTTGGAGTTAATTTGTTCCATCTATAATGGCGTCATGGACAATGGTAAAGAATACGGCGACTTTTCATGTTTGATATTCGTGATTGTTCTTATTCTTTATAAAGTTTCACAAATAAAGTTTAAGACAAGGAAGATATACAAAGGCATACTTATCTCTTAGAGAGATTTCTTCCAGATTGTTTGTTCGCTTTTTGCACAAACAACGCTGCCAACACTAGATACTAGTCTATACATCCAGTTCTCGTAAACCTATCAACACATCAATTTTCGCGAAAACAACCTTGGCATTCAAAATTGCGTCATTCTACTACAAACAGGAACGCCATCCTTGAAATAATCTAAGTAATATTACCCTTCTATGGCAGTAGCTTTATTGCGTGGCCCGGGGCCTAGATGCAGCAGCAGACTGCAATAAGCCTACGTATGGAGAATCCTACGTCCAGCAGCGGACTGCAACAAGCTGACGTGTTAAGTAATCTTACCGTTGAGCACATGCACCCTGACAGAGGCGACCTCTGCGTTGGACGGCGAGCACGAGTACCGGCCGGAGTCGGACGGTGCAGCGTCCTGCACCAGCAGGTACGAGGTGGTGGCCGCGCCCTTCTCCGTCACCACCGACACGCCGCCGCGCGACGAGTCGTACGATATCACCTGCTTCACAACCAGAGGCACTGTTAGATTGGGCTCGAATACTGACAAATTACACTCGTATGTTATTAGATTGGGCTCTGGTGCGGTTATACCAGAGTAACTTTAATGAGCTCCCGGTCTGACCAGCCAGAGGAGTTAGGAAGGAGAGCAGAAATGGCCGAATTCATCTTAGAGTTCATTCCGGCGCGTGAGGAATCTGCATAGAGGTGCGTGGGAAAGTTTTCTATATGTTACTATAATGCATTACTACAAGCTGTTTTTACACCACACTTGTCAATATTTAGAGGAGTTTGCATATACTACTTATCAGCTTTAAGTTCATTGTCGACATCGTAGTTTATTTAGCTCCTCTATCACCGAACATTCCGAAATATCTGTCGACACATTGACAAGCCTGACTCGCACGCTACACATAGCGTGACACAGCACAGTTGCGGGTTGCGTGACACGTGTCGTATACTCATAGAGACTACGTCACGTCACGGAGGGAAAGTTCGACAATCACTGCATTAGTATTCACGCGAAGAGGCTGGGCGAACAACACAATGTGCGTGCGGAACATTACACGTTCAAAAGTTACAATTAGTTGTCAAACATGCAAACTAATTATAAACTAAAGAACATAAGCCCCTCCGTGGAGAATAGAACTTCGTTTTATTAATTGATTATAAAACTTTTATAAGTTTTGACGACGTAAACTTGCTTGTTGGCATATACTCGTAGCTTTGTATCGTGCTTTAACAGCAATCGCACTATCTTTTGTACATGATAGAGAACATAATACAGGGTGTTTTTTCGTGGCCACAAATGCCAAAAAAATGCTGGGAAACGATGTAAATTTTTTGAAAATAATAATAATAATTACTTGATCGGGTGAAATTTATAGTGTCCAGTGTTTATGCTAGTTTTTTCATAGACAGATATTAATTATTTCTCGTGAAAAAATCTCGCTACACGCGTCAATGTGCATTTATGCAGAAAAACGCAGTCTACCTATATTTACTCAACTTTGGACTGTAATATTTTGGAAACCAGACACTTCCCAGGTATGCTTCCATGGAGAAAAATGATCGTGATGGTGGGGATATACCGTAGTTTTCGGAAACGTTGACGACCAAAAATCATGTATGTATACAGTTGATCCTGTGCTGAGATTCGACCTAAGAACTCAGGGGCATTCTTTTAGGCGATGTGCTAGCAACTTGTCAATGGTCTTTTACATTGGCTATGCTAAATATGACTGTAAGGTTTCCTTCGCGATCTTGCAGTTCTGGCTAACCCATTTTGGGAAAACAGCCGTATTCTTAACCATCCAAATAAGTGACACAGGTTGACAACATCAAACCGGAACTGTTTACATTTCGTTTACTACCAGCCGACAGCGTAATGAACGCGGGCGGCGCGGCGCGGCGCGTGCCCGCAATCCGCGTCTTAATGAAGTGCTGTTTGTATGCCGGCTCGATTAGAGGGGGTGGGTAGAGGGTGGGGGGGTGTTGCTTTGCGGTTGCCGCGCGGTCTGCCGGTTACAGGTAGACTTATAGTGCCAGTACTGCCTTTTTCAGTATAGTCGCTAGTGCGGTATTTATTTGATTTGAACGATTTTGTATTGGTGTATAGTTTTATCTGTTGAATTAACAAATTTTGGTGTGGTTTTATGTTAAGATAGAATTATAAACAACATACACATATAACCTCACGGCATGTCCCATAGGGATCTTACTCGTACGCAAACAGCAAGTATAGCAAACATACCGTTTTCGTCTTCTTCATTTATGACGAATAAGTAAATTTTGACAAATTGGATAGCAAATAAACAAACAGAATGATTATCCTGATTTTAGAGATTAATTATCGTCTGAAAACAGATTGTTGTTCTAGTCGACATCGCTCGTTACCATTAGTAATAATTTTTTAAAATTATTTAATTGTATCAGGCGTCACTATTCGGAAGTTCAACTCTCCATTGAGGGGTCGCCGACCCCAAGACACAGTAGTGTCTTGTGTTCGTGACCATGAGTCGGCAGATCCGAGGGTCAGCGGAGGGTGTAGGGCCCAGTGGTGGGCGACCCCTCAATGGACATTAGGAATCTATAATAGATACCTTAAAAGTTATGAGAACAGCCGGCGTTGTTGGTTAAAACCACATTCTGTAAATCTATACATAAGTTTAAAAAAACGCTGAAGTAATAGCGGAGCGAGCTTAAACAGAGATTTTTTTCAATTGAAAGAGATATATTATTACAATTATAATAATAGCTGTTAAATAAAAAAATAATTCTGATATCAATTTTGATAAAAAAATTACATATATAAAACTTGCCCACTACACTTCATGCATAGTATAAACATAATAGTAGAACGTTTGAAAAATATATTAAATATAAAGTTACGGGCATCCGCTAGTTTTATATAAAATGTAAATTACTATCGTGGTGACAGCAATACTATACATGCCTGGGAAATATATTTCAATACGTAGTAGCATACAAGCATGCTATTTTGATAGCATGGGTATTACATACTAATATGTTTCATGTTTATTTACTTTCACAATCCACAAAAATCTGTCATTTAGTGACAAACTACTGTAATATAAGCTACAAACGTTCTACTATTGTCTGCGTAAGTACGGTTACGGTCTAGCGTAAGGTAGTAAAGTGGTATTTACTTTGCGTCCGCTCACCTCGTCCTCGTGGTACCAGAAGATGTAGGCGGGGGGGACGGGACTGAACTGGATGACGCACGTCAGGTTGATGGTGGAGCCGATGTCCACGTGCAGGTCCGGTCCGCCCAGGATGCGGGCTGACGGCACTAAGGGGAAAAAATATATCTTATGTTATGAACTAAATAGTATGGAACCCAGGTTGCGTGCTGAGGGCACTGCGGGAAGAAAGATATATTATTATGTTACTTTAATATACGTATGGAAGTCTGTCTGCGGACAAGGGTACTGCGGGGAAATACATATTTACCTACATGTTAGCAACTAAATAATAGGTAAGGTAGGCGGGACAAAAGACATCTTTGAGTATAGTACGAGATCCCGCTGAAAAAAACACTATTTTCTTTAAGATACTAAAATGTCAGATCTCTTTGTCGGAGTGGTACGAGTAGGTAGAGATCATCAACATCATCATCATCGTTTTATGTATTTATTGATATATTTACAGGACATCAACATTGCATTCTTATACATCTTATAAATTATATATATTACCTTACAGTTGATTTTGGCCTTATCTAAATCAGATTAAATGTAAAATGAAATTGAACAAAATTTATACATAATTAAAACGAATTACATATACAACAAAGACTTTATAATTAACTAGCGACTCGCCCCGGCTTCGCACGGGTGCAGTGCTGATGCCATACATATAAACCTTCCCCGTGAATTACTCTATCTATTTAAAAAAACCGCATCAAAATCCGTTCCCTAGTTTGAAATATCTAAGCATCTCGTACATAGGGACGGACAGACAGCGGCAAGCGACTTTGTTTTATAATTTTTTTTTATTACAATTAGCTAGGCAAACATTTGACCGCCATCGTGCCTGATGTTAAGCAAGATGCGGCCTAGGGTGGTACATGTTTGCCTAGAAAGTGCCTATTCACTCTAGCTTTAAAGAGACCAATGTTGTAGTGCTCGGGACATAATGTATTGATGTTCAAAATCCATAAGTACATGAATTTTTCCCTAAGTGAATAAATGTACAGGATGTTTTTTTGTGGCCACCTTTAACGAAGGGTACGTACTCTATACATGAAATAAAGTAAGTTTATGCCAAAAAAATGCTGGGAAAAAAATTTTTTTTTTTGAATTTTTTTTTAAAATTCCTTGATCGTGCGAAATTTATAGTGTCTAGTGTTTATGTTAGTTTTTTTATAGACAGATATTAATTATTTTTCGTGAAAAAATCCTGCTACGCGCATCTATGCAGAAAAACGCAGTCTATTTACTCAACTTTGGACCCTAATATTTTGGAAACCAGACACTTCCCAGGTATGCTTCCATGGAGAAAAATGATCGTGATGATGAGGAGATTCCGTAGTTTTCGGGAACGTTGACGACCAAAAATCATCCTGTATAGTTTGCAGTAAGCTAAAATAATATTGCTTACTCGTAGTCATCATTTTGTAGTCGAACGTTCGTAGCATTGCCGTTCGTAGCGCCCGTAGTAAGCTACGACGTCTCGGATCGAATGGACTCGTCGTATGTATTTTATATAAAATTAAAAAGTTGTATATAATATCGTGTATTATATTTATTTATATTTCACGTAGAAGTCCCAAACCGTCGCACATAGTGGACACGTTCATCGTTGAGCAAGAATTAAATAAGTTCGGAGTGAATGCACAGAAATACTTTAAGCAGTTAGGTATTGCGATCTCTGTGTTTTGAGATCAGTATTTTGGTTTCAGAAGCCATGTCAAACACACAAA
Organism: Carposina sasakii; assembly: GCA_014607495.2. Taxonomy (NCBI): domain Eukaryota; kingdom Metazoa; phylum Arthropoda; class Insecta; order Lepidoptera; family Carposinidae; genus Carposina; species Carposina sasakii. The sequence goes on from CP053150.1 coordinate 188,714, forward strand.
TAGATACTCTTCATACAATCCTAAATTACAGCTTCAACAACATTTGATACGCCTCACAAAAGATAAAGAGAAATTAAAAACAACCACTATGTACCATGAACCGCAGAACTAAAATAGTTCTATCTATTCAAACCGAACCAGTTTTAGCATTCAAATTGGGAGCAAATCTAATAGTTATCCGAAAGCGGGACTGTAACTGGGGGCCAATTCTCGAAAAGTCTCGAGTTAGAATAAAGCCGAAACGGAACCGTTGTAGATGCACAGAACAGAGCAATAATTACTTTACGGTGACGTAATAAGACACATTTCAGCACGAGACAGATATTTGTTTTTATTCTGTCATACGTGGTAAATATACAGGCTGATTTTTGGTCGTCAACGTTCCCGAAAACTACGGAATCTCCTCATCATCACGATCATTTTTCTCCGTGGAAGTATACTTGGGAAGTGTCTGGTTCCCAAGATATTAGGGTCCAAAGTAGAGTAAATAGATTGCGTTTTTCTGCATATATGCACATAGACGCACGTAGCAAGATTTTTTCACGATAAATAATTAATATCTTTCTGTAATAAAATTAGCATAAACACTGGACACTATAAATTTCGCCCGCTCAAGTAATAAAAAAAAATTACATTGTTTCCCAGCATTTTTTTTAAATAAAGTAACTTTATTTGATGTATAGAGTACGTATCCTTCATTAAGGGTGGCAACGAAAAAACAACCTGTATATTTGCCTCGCACCGCGCGTTTCGTTAACGGTTCGTTAGTGGTTGATTTTCGGCGGAAATTTTTTCAAGAATTGCCCCCTGATCGTTACATAATCAAACGTGGCGGCGTGGCGGCGCTAGTTGGTATATATGTATATGTAATTTCAGTTTTATGCATAAAATATCATCGGATCGCGCGGTTTAATCCGCGAGGGCCATACATTATGCAAGGGGGTCGCGAGGGGCGCGCGGGGGTTGGGGGTTGTAGGCGACACATTTGCAGTGCGCTGTCCTCATTAGCGGCTCAATGTACTCGGCTTGAGAGCAAGGAGCCCTCGTCTTGCATCGCGTTGGTAGAGATATGATAGGGTAGACTTGCCACCAATGTAGAGCAGTGTTAGCCAATCACTAGCTTGATATCGACAGTGGTAAGGCTAAAACGCTAACGGACCACTGAGTCGATAGCTCTATTTAACTCATTTTCGAAAAAAGTGCCTTTCTATTATCGATATGTATTGGTCTTCTATCTATCATGATATCCTCCTACGAGTTACTGTATCCATTACCCATATGGTTTCTATGAAGTCGCGTTCTACTAAACCACCTCCTCAAAATATTATTTAATAATCGTCGATTTTTTCTGCGGTTAGATAGTCTATCTGAAGAATAAGCATGCTATATTTTATTATTATTTCTAAATATATTTTACATCTACATCTGCCCCAATATAGTAAACGTGTCAGTAAGATCTCCTTTATGATTCCGCAATTTTTGCTACCCTGTTTTTGGACACAGTCGTTTGTATATGTAAATGGCAGAGTACTATAATAATAGAATACTATAATAATAAGATGCTCACATACTGTGGTATAATGCGAGATTAATTATGTTTGTTCTTATTTAATGTCATACAAGCTGTAAATGTAATTAATTGTCAGCATATTTTGGAGTTCTCTCGAATGAAACACAATCTAAACAAAATGTTTGTTCGTAATTAGCAGTTCGGGGGGTGAAGTGGGGTTAGGAGGGGGAGTGCAAACACAGACAATAAAACTGCAAATTATCCTTCAAAAACATGCAGAACTATTTGGTGTTTTTGCATAACGTCATCCAAACCTTCTCGCCATATCGAGGCCATGAACGAAGTGCTCAAAAGAGGTGGCTTAACAACGTGTTTTTATCATGACTATATACCGATAGATAGGCAACGGCGGATCCAGGGGGGGGGGTCATGGGGGTCATGACCCCCCCCTGAGCTGGTTCCAGGACTTAGGTGGACGACTAATTGAACATAATGATTTTATTTATATATTCTGTCACCATACAGATTTTATGTAACTACATACCTTTAATATTTAATTAATTTAATATACAGGGTGTTTTTTGTGGCCACCTTTAACGAAGGGTATGTATTCTATACATGAAATAAAGTAAGTTTATGCCAAAAAAAATGCTGGGATTTTTTTTTTTTTATTTAAATTCCTTGATCGTGCGAAATTTATAATGTCTAGTGTTCATGTTAGTTTTTTTATAGACAGATATTAATTATTTTTCGTGAAAAAATCCTGCTACGCGCGTCTATGTGCATTTATGCAGAAAAACGCAGTCTATTTACTCAACTTTGGACCCTAATATTTTGGAAACCAGACACTTCCCAGGTATGCTTCCATGGAGAAAAATGATCGTGATGATGAGGAGATTCCGTAGTTTTCGGGAACGTTGACGACCAAAAATCACCCTGTATGTAGTATAATAACTTTGTATGATAGCAAACGTTTGGGAACGAGCATATCTTTGAATTTTACCGCGCCACACTTGCGTCGGCTACGTAACCTCTAGCACAGGGCTGCCAGATCGTATAATTGAATACAAAATATGTATAATCAGACAGTGTATTGTATAGGTATCCTTGATCATTTCGTATAATACGATACAAACGCATACACCATGAAATGGAACGTGAGTTCGTCTCTTGCTTTTCTCGAAGTTGTTCGCTCACTCTAGTAGGATAATGACGCCCGCAGAAGGCTGCCATCCATAAAACCCGGACACTTTTTATGTCAGGGGAAATCTGATAAACTTGATAGAAGGATATGTTTTGCAATTACGCCATTTTATAGTAAAAAACATTGGTGGACCAAATGTAGAGAGAACCACAATCGAATGCAAAATCCTAGAACGCGATATCGAAGTTTCTTACAATGTTTGGAATATATACATGGGCCAAACAACGACTAGTGGCCCGGTGGGGCCGGAAGCGCTTCCCTTTTCACAAACCCCACATTGGTGACCCCTGTGAACTGGACATACGCAACCTTCAGTCTTCAGGAACTTCACCATCATCGCAGCACTCCGCAGCAAAGGTATCACACAACAACATCACTCTTCTTCCACGACAGCAGCAGCAGCATGCCAGTAGCCAGCAGATTCATAAGAAGCCGCCATGACAGCTTCCTGGACCTGTTAGCAACGCACGCACGCATCGGCATCACGGAACAACATGTTCCCATTCCACGCGCAGACCAGAACACATCAGCCGCATTACGTTCCCAGTCACCTCAAAGACCAGAACGCATCGCCGCAACACGTTCCCAGTCGACTCACCGACCAGAACGCATCTCGCCTGCACGCTCGTCGCAACACTTTCCGGTCGACTCACTGACCCGAATGCATACTTGTGAGAATACACGCTGGGTGCTGCCGAAGACATATCGACCTCCGGTCTGGAAGGGGAGTAATGTAGCGGAGCCATCTATCGGATACAGGAGAAAACCACAATCTAATGCAAAATCCTAAAACGCGATATCGAAGTTTCTTACAATTATTGGAATATATACATGGGCCAAACAACGACTAGTGGCCCGGTGGGGCCGGAAGCGCTGCCCTTTTCACCACCCCCACACTCCGCGCATGTATTAGGGACGTGGCTGCGCCGCATCAGCCGTACCTACCTCACAATAATACGGGGCCTCTGGCCTAACACAAAATTCTTGTGTGAGAATAATAAAATATAATAGTAAAAATGCTATTTTTTTACAAATAAATAATCGAAGCTTTAATAGTAGAAAATGGCTAATAATTTGTCGTTCGCTTCACCTGCATCAGCATTACCATGATGCATTAGCGATCGTCACAAATTCTCGATAGAGCCTGCATTTTCGAGAAATAAATGGCAACAGTGTACAAAAAAACCCTAAAATTTTGCGCACGCTGCGCTCGCACTATAATATTTTCTTTGCACATTTTTTACACATTCAGTGCCGGCGACTACTTATTACAATAAACTATTACACTATTTTAAAGGCGAAAATTTTTGAGTGTGTATGTTTCTTAATTCTTCACGTTTACAAACGGATGGAGCGATTTTAATAAAATTTTGTATAGAGTTAGCTGACACCCTGGATTAACACATAGGCTGTTTTTTCTGCAGTTAAGTTTTTCAAGTGTACAATATAGAATAAATATTTTTGAGTACAGTACTTACGTACATTAATAAAATACCTACTTTTTACTATTTATTGTTATCAAAATTAAAATTATAAGTTCTTGACTTGACCACGATTATGTGACCCCCTCCTGGCGCCAAAGCTGGATCCGCCCTTGTAGATAGGTAGGTATTTGGAAGTGACACTGTGTTGAGCTGATTGTGGATGTGGAATGAAGTAGGCCGCTGATAGATTTAAGGTTGTATATTATTTTAAACTAGGATTTACAATAGTAGAAAATGGCTATCCGCCAACTGTGTCTGACGAACGGTGAGTGATCGGTTGTACTCCGTCCCCCGCGCCCCGCGCCCCGCGCCCCACAGATCTTGATGATGATGGCTAACACACTGCCTGTCGTGCCATAGATATAGTATGATGAATGTTTATTTCCAAGTCATGAATGTTTTATGATTATCTACATATTTATATACCCGGCACATAAACCCTTTAGGGGTCTTAGGATCTACGTTTATATGTTGTAAAATATGTGGATATATACAGGGTGTAACAGAAAGGGTATGTTAAGCGAAAAGCTATGTAAATAGCCCACTATAGAGAACTTATTTCCAAAATTTCAGACTCAAATTCACATTTATATTTTTCCAGATAGTATGAAGAATTCCGAAACAACTCAGGAATGTCCATACAATCTTGAAAAATAAAAATATGATTTCGAGTCTCAAATTTTGGAAATAGGATCTCTATAGTGGGATATTTACATAGCTCTTCGCTTAACATACCCTTTCTGTTACACCCTGTATAAAAAAGTGTCACCGTTGCGGCGGATTAAAGGGTAGAGGGAGGCAAATGTTAACCAGTGATTAGTCCATACTGCGCAAGCTACTAAATCCCAGATCTACATCATCGCACGTCCTTTCTTTCCTTTCTTCATGGTTAAGTCAGATTTTCTCCGTGCGGGTAATGTTCGCATTAAATATTATTAACACTTGTTTTTAACTATTTTACTCGCTTTAGCCGCGCTAAATGGAATTTAGCATTTTGTAGTGCATTTACAGCTCGTTAACGTTCGTTCGGGAGTGACGAGGGAGGTGCAGAATGTAAGCTATTTTCATATTTTAATGCAACGTGCGAAATCATATTAATTTAACGAAGATAAAATGCAAATAGTTTAATGGTATATCTTTTCTTTTAAATAACGTGGGGAACCGCGATTATCTGTTGTAACTGCGTAGCATGACATTGTATCGTAAGTAATGTCAGAACAGAGATAAAGAATACAGGGTGTAATAGAAGGGGTACCTATGTTATATAAGCAATGGGATATAAAGATAGTCTACATGAAGAATTTACAAAAATCTTTATACTTTATATTATATCTTACAGGTTGTATGTAGTGGAATTGCACTAACATGTTTTCATACAATAAACGTATGAAAGTTAAATTCAGTAGTTGGAGAAGTACATTGACAATCATTTGTTTAATTCTGTTTCATGAAAATCGTTCAAATTACAGATATTCAGTGATCTTCATTATAATATTTCTTGATCGTGTTTGCCGCCGTTTGTTCTAAGGTTGTTCTGAGGGCGAGGGACCATTAAAAAGCAATTAAAGGACTGTTATATTACAGTCGAATGCGGCAAGGTTCTAATATCCATCCCTTTACCTCCCCACACCTTACGTACGTGCCGATTTCGAGACTCTCGATATAAACTTTTATACAATATACGGAATAATTATAACAAAAATAAATACAAAGAAAAGTTCTCGAGTAAGAAATTAAGGTAAATATTTATAAAAGTGACCACATTTGTCAAAATTAAATATCAATTTCATATTTTATTCGTAAACAATTATTTAGATATTTTTTTCAAATTGTATAGTTTATATAAATTGCAGTCATAAATGAGACATTTTAATTTTTTTTTAAAGTGGGTTCGTTGTATTCTCTATTCATAAATTATTTCTATGTTTTTCATGAACGTTTACTTATAGTCTGTATAAAAAGTCGTGAACAAATTGTGGCGGCAATATCCGTCACTTCTTTGCGATATAATAACAGTTTTCAATTAGATTTTTTAGTCATACCTCTAAACTTTACGGGCAATCTATATAACATAATAATACATCTATATAAAACCCGTGGTAGACTGAATATAGAACTACCAAAAAGCAAAATCCAAATATTACGAGAGTCGCGCTACATATTTTAATAAGCCTTGCTTTCCACAGTACCTACATACAGCGACTTAAGTGGTACATTCGTATATACAGGATGCGATGTTAATGTTACGTTCGTACGTACAGGGTGTTCACGTCGCAATCTGGAGCAAATTCAACAACTTAATGAAATCTGTTTGGTACGAGTACAAGTTCGCAGGCGCGTAGCGGCACTGCCTTCAGTCCAAATAGAATAGAATATTTAATTATACCTACATTATGTTCTTAGATTAAATTGTTTGGAATATTTATATTTAGATTTATATAAAAGAAAAGCACCAATATAGTTCCAAAGAATAATGCAAGCATATCTTTTTTTCATGTCGGGTCGATAAAAATAAATAGAATGTTATTATATTCTTCATTATGAATAATACAGGATGATTTTTGGTCGTCAACGTTCCCGAAAACTACGGAATCTCCTTATCATCACGATCATTTTTCTCCATGGAAGCACACCTGGGAAGTGTCTGGTTTCCAAAATATTTGGGTCCAAAGTTGAGTAAATAGACTGCGTTTTTCTGCATAAATGCACATAGACGCGCGTAGCAAGATTTTTTCACGAGATATAATTAATATCTGTCTATAAAAAGCCGACAAGTGCGAGTTGAACTCGCGTGAAGAGGGTTCCGTACGATGTTACCTATCATGTTTTTTTAAATCTGACAAAAAGTTGGTACGCACAATATTGAGTGATTTACCATGTTATTTTAATATCATGGACTTCTTAAAGGTTTTCCTATAATCTATAAGGAGAAAACTAATTTCTGTATTTTTTTCAAAATTTTAGGTTCAGTAGTTTCGGAGATAAGGGGAGGGGGAATGGTCAATTTTCGTCTATTTTCTTGAATAACTTGGAAACTATTTATTTTAAAATTACAAAAAAATACATTTAAGATCTTCTCAACAAGACCTTTCATTTGATATGCCACACGATGCAGTTTTCAGATTTTTTTTTTTAATTTTCCCCTTCCCCCCCAAAAATGACCCCCCATATACAGATTTCATCTGCTCACGTCACAACTCTGTGTTTGGGTCACAGGAATTGATATGTGTACCAAATTTCAACTTAATCGGTCTAATAGATTCGGAAATAATTGACTGTAAGCGACGGACGGACAGACACATGAGTGATCCTATAAGGGTTCCGTTTTTGTATTCAGACGTACGGAACCCTAATAACATAAACACTAGACACTATAAATTTCGCCCGATCAAATTTTAACCAGCATTTTTTTTGGCATAAACTTACTTTATTTGATGTATAGAGTATGTACCCTTCGTTAGTGGTGGCCACAAAAAACATTCTGTATAATGTATATAGAATTAATATATAAAATAGCATTTATTGAAATGTGAGTAGTAATAATTAAGTTGATTTATTATATATTTGTGCTTTTTGCATACATTACATTGAATATCACTTTAAATATACTTATTTCAGTAGCATAGCACTTCCTGCCGATGTATTTCCCGAGCACTACAACATTGGTCTCTTCAAAGCTAGAGTGAATAGGCACTTTCTAGGCAAACATGTACCACCCTAGGCTGCATCTTGCTTAACATCAGGCACGATGGCGGTCAAATGTTTGCCTAGCTAATTGTAAAAAAAAAAAATCGTTTAAATAACTTGAATTCCTCAATTGCACAATCTTCCGATATTGCTCAGTGGTACGTTTTATTGAATATTTTGAATCCGATCCGTGAAATTGGTGAAATTGAAATAGGTCAAGGATAAATGACGTCATAAGCGTAATCGAGAGCGTCTCGTTAGCGTCAAGTGAACTCTCCTATTGATTTATCGGAGTAACGTTCATAAGTAAAATTAATTATTACGATTCGTTGTCACTAGTGTATGTATCAGCAACTTTACCACTGTTTCATGTCATAATTTAGTGTCGTGAAACTTCGATATTATCGGTCACCGACCACTGGAATACACATTTGCACTATTTATAACCCATGCAGTGATAATAGTGATAGTGACTATCTAAGCGTGGCCAGATCTCCTTTGTGATTCTGCAGTTCTAGCTATACCATTTTGGAAACACTACTGTGTGTTATTGTGTGTATTACTATCTATGTAACGTTCTCTGTGTACATCTAAGGTGATAGCCCTGTGGTTAAGACGTGCGCCTTCCGAGCGGGAGGCGTAAGTTCGATCCCAGTCACGGGCCTGTACCAGTGAATTTATTTCATGTACAGATTTTAATGTAGCAAAATTGTAACTTAGCTCGTGCCTCGGAAAGCACGTAAAACCGTTTTTCCTGCGCCTGATCTCTCTCCGGTCGTGTCGGCTTTCCGTCCCATCGGACTATGAGAGTGACTCTCTCATACATCCGCGTTTGTGCACACACTTGTGCACTATAATATCTCCTGCGTACCTGGCTAATCTCCGTAGAGATTGGTCGCCTTGGCCAAAATACGGTCTGATCTCCGACTATGTATGTTACTATGTATGTTACTATGTATATTACGTTTAGTGTGTACGCTATCTATGTAAACTTATGTATGGTAACGCTATTTATCCTTGTGGTATATGTTGTAGCATCATTTCTCTCGCTCGCGGTATTATCCTGTCATCACACAAGATGTTTTTACACATTACGTACATTCTCTCAGACACCGCTTCATGAAAGAAAAATAGAGAAGAGATTGCCTGATAACGTATGTTCATAGAAAATAGTGTCGCTAAGGTAATGGGCGGAAGGTTCAATGTAAGTAGGTACTACAAATTTTTAAATTCAATTGTGAGGTTAATGCCCTCGGAGGCATTCCCAATCAGCCGACTTAAGAAAATATTAAGTGGTAGCACAAACAAATTGCTACATATCAGCGGTCACTTATCATCGAATCTCCTCTTCATCCTTCCTCCATGCTACGCTCTCACCGTTCAGTGTGAAATACGAGCGCTCGTCTGTTGAATAGGATAATCGACTGCAACTACTCAGTCGGATAATTAAACACTCTCCGAGCATGCCAAAGAATAACTCAGGCGGTCGGCCGCAGCGCTAGTTCGCAGGTTTTGCCGCCGGCGGCGCCACTGAGCCACTTATCCACACTCGCTGCAAATTGGTTTAATAGCTCGCCTCTTTGTCGCAAGCTTCTTACGTAATGAAGGATAACCCGGCGCGTGCGCTGATCACGGCTTGTTGAAGTTCGTTCACAAGTTTTAATTACAGGCGAGATTGTTTCGGCCCGAATGTGTTGACTTGATGTGAGGATAGATAGACGATACGGCACATGTTGGTGAAAAGTTTCTTGTATGTCTGTATCTAATTTAATTCTCGTTCTCGTTAATGTTTAAGACGTGAAATTCGGAGCCTTGATATTATGAATAACACTCCTTTATTCACACTTGTGTTTCTGTGCCTTCGAGCGGAGTATAGAGTCGCCAGTATAGAAAAGATGTCTCTAATCTCTATGTGCGCCCAAAGACGTACTCGTACTTACCAACTGAACACTGTAATGTTATCCGTTATCCATACCTTAACAAATATTATGAATCTGTTTATTTTTAGGTGTCTAGGACGTTTTATGCGGGTGAAAGTTGCGGTGTTCAGTATCGAACTTGTTCTATATTTGGGCACGAGTTCTCAATGTTACAGATAATAATATTTTTAAACATTCGATTTCCTATTTTGCGAACAAACTTTGGTCGTTACATTAACATCGGCACGTGCGCAAACAAAATAAATCTAAATTGTAATTTGTTGTTTATGTGGGTTTAATCGTAATGTCCGTGTGAATATTAAATTTGCTAAAATTAGTAGGTAAATGAAATACGTCAGCGGCAGGGAAATTACTTCAATTAAGAAAAGTTGGCTCAAAGTGTATTTTCTTTCGTAAGCGTATACAAGTAACGGGGACACTGCCTCCTTACATGGGCATTGTGTTTGAAACTGAAACCATTCGGGATGAAATTTACGGGTCAAAAGAAATAGGATCAATATAATTTAGCAAGCAAAAAAAAAAGCTATATACCATGATGAACTATTAAACTTGCACATTATGTATGTGCGCACGATATTTAACTCAATATTTTGAGGATTTACAACCAGTACATACCTATATTTAACTACCTACTTTTCAAAGTATTTCATTTTCAAAGGCACATCGTGTCGTGTATTGTAGCTACCAACTAACCTATATTTACTCAATTTCGTATTACCTAATTTCAAACATTTGAGTTTAATTCTTGAAGCTTTGTATTCTGCCTCCATACAATTAACTTTCTTGGAAAGGAAAACTTTTATAACTTCCTTTTATAACAATAGTCTATTTTGTTTATGACAAGAAACTGCAAAAAATATATTCCAACAATACAAAAGTTGTAACATAAAACATTCATAATACGACGAAGTAGCTATCAACAGAATTTTATTGAGTGAACTTGCAGCGGTGTATGATAGGAGAGTTGAATACGAAGGCGGATTTTCGAGGAAACTGGCGGCATAGATGTTGTTGTCGCATCGTAACGTGGACGCTAGCGCCGCCATGGCGGGTGACTTGCAGAAACATGGCCAATAAATCTGCTGAACAAAGCCGAGCATCTCGCCCGAGGCACAAAGTGCAGCGCGACGTCTCATCCGTCATGTTCGAAGCTCCCTATCGGAGGGATATCGCGATGGAGTTATTGAATTTCCAATTTTTGCGAGAGATTTTCAGTCGCAAGTCGGGCAGTCGCCAACGCGGCGCCAGTGGGATAGGAAATATTATTACAAACAAGTCTCCAGAATCTTTTTACTAATACCACACACAGCTAATACTACCTAATTTACATGGACTTTGGAGATGAAACAGAATAAGTTGAAATAAATTATCAAAGACTCATTTTTTAACCACCGCGTGCCACTGCTGGGTTAAGGCCTTCCCGATTTGAGCCTACACTTGTCTTGTTCCTGCTATAGTGGCCCACTCTGGCTGAAAATTATCCAGGTCGTCCCTCCATCTTCTTTTCGGAAATCTTCCTATGAATTTAGGTAGGGGACGACCTGAATAATTTTTGAAATGAAGCTTCTAGCATCTTACGTTGCAGTTTCCGATATCTAAAAATCCACAAAATTTATATTGAGTTGGATGGCTAGAAATGAAATGCAAAATCAATTACGCGTAATAATGGGTTAAATTGGTTAACGCAAAACTCGTATCACGTTTAGTTGGCTAATTAGTAAAAGCAACGTTTATACAGGTCCGATAGTGATAACTGGTATCATGTACTGTTCATTATGACTGTTGACCTAAGGGCATACATCGTGCATACATAGACAGGGGTACATATTGATTAGTTTCTGTACTCATAATCCTCATGAGACCTCTATATGGTAGATTTATTTCAAAACAAACAGAACGAATGATGATGAATTTACTATATTGTCAAATTTTTGTGTGTACAATAAATAAATATAAGTAAATTATTAAAAATATGGAAATCATACTGATATCTAAACAAATTCTGACACAAATGAGAAAGATAATTGATAATTTTTAATGTTTTTTTTGGTTCAGCAAGAAATGAGAAAGTATGCAATTTCACAAGTAAAAAGTCATACAAATTACAATAGTATTGAACAGGCTACGAGTATGTGTCAAAAGTGCACGTTAATCTCGTATAGTGTTTATCTGAAATAATCTATAATATATCTCGAGAACGTCTGAATCGATTTCGCTAATTCTTTTTCTAGAATATTGAAGTACGAGGATAGTTCTTACGGAGAGAAAAAATATAAAAAATCATTAAAAAGTCTAAAAACAACACATTTCTATAGCGGCCGCCAAGATTTTGTCCACGTGAAAGTGCATTACACCCGTGCAAAGCCAGGGCAGGGTACTAGTACATTACATATCTTCAATTGACACCATACACCTCACATTATAAAAGCAGTGAAGTGTCGAGTGTCATATCTGTAAGGCGGTGTGAGATTTCACTTTACTCACTCCATTCCATTCAAGTCAATATAATATCCCTTTGCTACGAAATATCTGCTCTTTTTGCCGAACATGAAGAGTAATATATTTCTGATCCTTTTCTATATTATGTAGATAGTTTATAGATATAATAAAATTGTATTATTGCATTCTATAGGCATATTATTGCTAGCATATAAAATTGCTGGAACTCGTCATACGTTAAATATTTTGTTTATCGTCTGCGTTTATTGATATATATAGTAATAGTGGTGTTCAAAAAAGCTATATTCTCGGAACGCGTGAAAGTGATATGCTACATGCAAATAGCGCGCTATTTTTTCCGTGACGTTATAACGTTACGAGTTGCGCACAAATCACAGGTCACGAATGAATGACTGAACGAATACGCTATATTCCTATCCCGCCAATGACAAGTCGCGAAAACGCTATATTCTACTTGACGCGATTTCATATAGCTGTTAGTAACCAATGACAAGTCACGAATACGCTATTTTCTATTTGACGCGATTTCATATAGCTGTTGGTAGTCCGGCGCTGGCCGTCACACGCTATGTATGTGCGTGTCAAAGGTGCGATGAGTCATGCGTACGCGACACGTGAAGCGCGCATATCGTTATAGCGTTTAGCTTGGAACGAGTCAATTAAATCATTGGTTACTGCGCTATGGACAAATAGCATGTTATTTTTAAAGGCTATACGTTATATTAGCTACCACTATATAGTAAATAAAGAATTTAGAGTATAGAAAACGTAACAAACTTTAGTTATGACTGCTAGCGTTAACACTTGACTAGATGGCTCGACCCATTAATTTATTATATTAGAAGTTTTCCATGTTTTGGTGGGTCCAGTGAAGGTTTAAAAACGCTTATAAATAGTAAACCTATGTAAAATCGGGGTCTGAAGCTGCTGAAGAACTGTGTTGAAATAAATATGCATTTAAGTATAAGTATAAGCAGCACCATGTGGTTCTATCGGCCCTTGGTGCTCTGCCTACCCCGTAAGGGATAAAGGCGTGATTATATGTATGTATGTATGTATGTAAATATGCGTTTTTCTTATAAAAAGCATAACTTGTAAAGACTGAAGTTTCCCTGCAAGTAAACTAGTTTCATCCACTTGCGGAATTACCGCAGCTTTGTCCGCAGTCGGCTCGGTTTACAAACACTTTGTTGAATGGCGAAGTCTGACCATGAAGTAGATATCAGGGTGAGATGTGATTTTAGTATAGTTATAGCATCGGTTATATAACACAGTGTGAACTAATCACTTGATTACAATTGCTATTAACCTTATTAATAATAAGAAGGTACTAGTTTCAATACTTTTATAATCTGTTGTAGCCTTTTCCAGGATTCCCTATGCTTTATGAACATTGCTCAACTCACTTCTATTGTTCCTAGCTTACAGCTGTTGCAGTAACGGGAATAAGCGAGGCCACCCTATACCTTAGACATTGCATCCCTGTTTGAGTTAAGGATCGATCACGGTTTATACCATAGTCATTGCATTCCTTTCATCCGCGTAACAGCGACACTATTTTCTAAGCATAAACTTCGAAGCCTGCTCCTCCTTGTGCCCTCACGACCGCCTGATGCTGACCCGGATCAGGAGAGGCTCCATGGCGCGACTGTGGTGCCCCCATTCGGACGCAAACCGGAACGTTTTAATTGGAAGCCGAGCTCCTTGCTCTTACCGCGCCGTATTAATTGCGGTTCTCCATTATTAAGCTTACGCAGTTTGTGCTCAGATGCGGTTTTTAGGTTAGATGTGGCAGAACCAAAACTCCCTGTCTCCTTTTAAATATGAAACTTATTTACCCGACTTTCTAAAGAGTGGCATATGTTTTTTAAGTAGTCTCTGCGAGGAAAGCGAAAAAGTTAATAATATCCAAGTTTTGCACTCAAAAATGCAAGTTTCATTTACTTCGTCTGATATTTAAGAAAAATACAATTTCACTTTAGCATTTCTTAAAAATATAAAGTAATAGCGCTGCTGTAGCATCTGACGAGGTAATATTGTGAAAAAATATCAGGAAATTGCGAAAAATGAAGGTGAAAGAAAATAGAGAGGTTTGGAGAGTGCACGCCCCCCTCCCCCGCTTCCCACCGCACCTGCCCCCCAACCCTCACCCCGCACTGGACAGTTCGGAAAATCCACCATTGATTAGAAGACTTTTCAATAACAATTTTATCTAGATTGGTTATTTCCGACAGTTGGGTTTTGTCCCTTACCTAGTCTACTCCATTTACGAAGTCCCTCGGATCATAATGAAACTAAATATAATAAGGTGTTAGAGTTATAGTAATTTAAATGTCTACGACAAAGAGCTTTATAATTACAACGAAGTTGTAGGTACACCGTCTCTCATATAATGATAATTCAACACTACCCTTGAATATACAACAAGATCCTTCTAAATCGCACAACGAAAGTGAAAATGCCAAATAGAAAACCATCATGTTTGGAAAATTAGATGTACTACAGTGTCATGAGACTATTTCAAAAGACTCATGTATATCTGCAAGTATTTAAAACCTATCGAGAGTTATACAACTGAAGTCGATCACTCGTCGACAACAGTTCCCGACATGGGATCACTATAGGCTTGTTTACAAAACTGCTGACATTATGCTCTCTTACTAAAATGTGGGTCGTGGAGGGGGAGGCTTCACTACAGGGGGGGGAGAGGGTAAGGGCGGGCGCACACCCGGAGATTGCATCCGCGACGAAAACGCGGAAATCCAATAAAAGTGTCGCACACGTGCACTCTTCGCTCCTTTGGCCCCTGCTTTTAGCTGCAACTAACACGTTTTAGCTCCCGTCTATAAATATCTCCCAGAACTTTACATCGCGGATTCTCAAAAGGGACGTCATCTCGCTTCACGGAGCCCACTTATTGCGGCGTTCTCAAACGACACAACACGTCACGTCACGACGTGTATGCTTCAGTGCGCTACGTGTTGCATAGATTGTTGACAATATGTGTTTCATACTTCGATGCATAATATAATATGTAGAAGCGGAATGTTATATGTACTTAATAATAATACTTGTATGATTTCCGGAAGAAATAATTTGGCTTCTGCAAGTGCTAAAATACAACGCATAGCACAAGCGAAGCGAGTGTGTTCTGGCTACTCGTACACTGAGCTTTTTGTAACGAAAAACTCAAATGATTGAACATGAAATAAGAAAAAAAGCCCAGTTGCTAAACGCTTTAGTTTATCTGTATATACGATCTTTGACGGGATTTTTCATATTGAAAGTATATAACTGATAAAATCTGCGCGAAATATCAGTTTCTTCGACGGACGAGGTCACGCGGCACAGTTACACTTCCCTATAACTAACGCAGTCTATAAATAAGGCCGGAGTAAGTGTCGCAGAACAAAAGGGTATTCTCGATTCTCTATCTTATAAATCAAACCGTCCGGAGTGGGGGCCGATCGCGTTAGTGCGGCCGTTTGTCATCGTGCTACGTAGACAGTAGCGCCGCCCCGAGGCGATTGTCGGCGAATAATATCGATTCTAGCGCCACCATGAGGAATCCCTAATTAATAGATTCTAAAATATTTGTGATTCGTCTCACTAGGGTTCGCTAGAAGAAATCTGCTGCATCTTCTTTTGTAAGTACATGTCATTAAAGTCAACTAAGAATCTCAGGGGCGTTTTTTCAGGCAATGCGCCTGATCTTTAACATCTGACTCTGCTATACTAAACGTGGCTCTAGGTTGTCTTTTATGATCTTGCAGTTCTGTCAACGTTGCCTCTACACCAACCTGATAATAGGTTTTAACAATAACGTAGGTACTATTTGGGGACAATGTACCGATAATATGGAATACATACATACATACATATAATCACGCCTTTATCCCTTACGGGGTAGGCAGAACTATGGAATAAGTAGTAATAATTAATTTGTATATCTAAATTGAAGCTAAACAAACGAGACTATAGCGCTTATTACTAAACAAAATAACACATTTAATGACAGCAACATTTGAATCGTATTTATTAACACAATAGAAGCAATTTAGTTAGCAATTAGTGGCAGTCACAGACCTACTTAATTTAGCAGTACTTTAGTTTAGCAGTGTTTAGTCTGTAGCATGTTACAATAGCTGCTATTGTAGCTAAACTCCACGCTTTACAATGGCGCACATAACCCTACTAACGTATACAAAGACGTACTTAATGCATTACAAATTATAACGAGGCTCGCCACTTCAGTTTCAGGTGAGGTTCAGTTTTACGGCCCTAACGCACGTGTGTTCAGCAGTTAACCTAAATTGTTTCTCTCTGCATCAAAAACGCTGTAAAAATAACGAAATTACCTAGATGTGACATACATACGAGTATTACATGAGCACGTTTTATTCCGTCTAGCATGCAGTCATTATTACTTAACGTTAATATCTTACTCAGATATATTGCTGTTTAATAAAAGTAATTCTTCCTCGTGCCAATTATGCCGGAGTGAAGCGGCGCGGTAAACAAGACGCAGCAATAAGCAGTCGATGCAAGTAGTTATTCAGGATGTTTGCTCGCATGTTAATTTCGAAAATGGAGCAAACATAATTGTTTGCTCCAAGCTCCTGGCCTGATAATATAATTCCGTCGCCGCGACTTGTGTACGCCGTTAATGTGTAATGGCGCGCGGGCCGCGTTTATGACGACATTGTCTCAGAATATTGTCAACTTAGTCACGGATTTCACCGAATCTCCTCCTTAAGTTAAGCGGCAGAACAAACATGCATTATGGCTGGGAGAATGTGATTATGGTCGCCTAATCTCAGTTTAAAATAAAAACGCCTTTGTGTAGCGCAAGTCGTTAGGATGATGTTTAGCTTCGGGTGTGAGGCGAGATTGTAATCAAATAACCATGGAGTCTCGTTTCTAAGAATGAGAATAATCATTTGAAATATTTTTAATTCAAAAATATACAGCTCACTAACAGGAGTTTAGTTGTCACTACATCATTCTGATTGATTTATCTTTCAATCTCTTTGATTCTAATTTTTTTGAGCTAAAAATAAGTTGCAAGCGTAATTTATTTACATAAAATTGTACATATTTTTAAAAAAATGAAATGAGGTATCAGCACTAGCTAGTATATTATATAGGTACCTATTTCATTTTAAACCGGTCGTTTATATAGAATGTTTTTTCGTTGCTACCCTTAACGAAGGGTACGTACTCTATACATCAAATAAAGTAAGTTTATGCCAAAAAAATGCTGGGATACGATGTAAATTTTTTTGATTTTTTTTTATTACTTGATCGGGCGAAATATATAGTGTCCAGTGTTTGTGCTAGTTTTTTCATAGACAGATATTAATTATTTTTCGTAAAAAAAATGTTGCTACACGCGTCAATGTGAACGTTGACGACCAAAAATCATCCTGTATAGGTAGTTTCTCAACAAGCACGTTAACTCTACTTATCAAATCTAAAGTAGCTAGAACAGCTATCGTCGTAAGTTTAGAAAGGTACAACGGGAGCACATGTGTTGTGTATGTTTAGGTATATACAGGGTGATTTTTGGTCGTCAACGTTCCCGAAAACTACGAAATCTCCTCATCATCACGATCATTTTTCTCCATGGAAGCATACCTGGGAAGTGTCTGGTTTCCAAAATATTAGGGTTCAAAGTTGAGTAAATAGACTGCGTTTTTCTGCATAAATGCACATAGACGCGCGTAGCATGATTTTTTCACGAGAAATAATTAATATCTGTCTATAAAAAAACTAGCATATACACTAGACACTATAAATTTCGCGAGATCAAGTAAGTAAAATAAAAAATAAAAAAATCCCAGCATTTTTTTGCCATAAACTTACTTTATTTGATGTAAAGAGTACGGAATTAACCTTCGTTAATGGTGGCCACAAAAAAACATCCTGTATACATCCATGACATGTACTACAATTTATTCGGTATGTGTAACTCTTTGAAACTCGAATACGAATTTAACTTCACAAAACTGCGATGCGACGTCGCATCGCAAAAACCTGCGAGCTCGCATGTCGCGTCAAGTTGTTAAACTTGCGAATTGATTCGCATCACCTTTTCGATTTGTCGTGAAAGGGAGACAGACGCCTTGCCGCACGAAATCGCATCGCAACAATTTGAGTCGCAACTTCCTGCGTTGCGAATTCGCATCGAAGTTTTGTGTACAAGCCCTTATTCTCACTATGTGTGTGTGTAAAATAACTTTATGCAATTCGTAATTATATTAGGTATAGGTAAGGCTCATCATCATCATCATCATCAGCCTATTGCAGTCCACTGCTGGACGTAGGCCTCCCCTAGGGCACGTCACAAGACTGCCATGAGGGGTATTTGCCCATAGTCACCACGCTGGGCAGGCGGGTTGGTGACCGCAGTTTGTATTTCGGACTATGTTGTCAACACGGGAGGCGTTGCTGCCCACCTCCCGGAAACCCTTCATCGCCTCGTACGGTACCCACGGGCAGACATGGGGTGGTACGAATTCTACTCTGCTGGCACCACGCGGCGTATAGGTAAGGCTAGTAAGTTACAAACTTATCACTAAACGTGGCTGTGGTCTCTCCTTTACGATCCTGCACTTCTGGCTACCTCGTTTCGGAAAGACATCCGTGTCTTTATGTTATAGGTAAAGTAAACAATGCATGAAATACAAGGAATGCTGAATTAAATTACAATGCCAAAAACAATTTCATTCCTCAGGGAAAGTAAGATGGTGCTGGTATTTTCTCAGAAATGTCGGACGGATACAGATTCAAGTTATGCGCTTGTAATGTCTGTTTCAAGAACGAACTACTACGGATATTCATAGAATTAAAATAAAGAGAAATAAGAGTTTAAAGTTACAAAGACACTAGCGCCTATGTCAGAAGTCTTTAGAACGTAGTAGGACCACGTTTATTATATGAAAGCCTCCTTAAACATTTATTTTATTCTAAATATTTTTTAGTATTTAATGTTATAGCGGTAACAGAAATAAATCATTTATAAAAAATTCAAGTAGCAAGACGAACACGTTCATGAGATAATGACAGACAGACAGCGAAGTCCTAGTAATATGGTTCTGTTTTTATCTTTAGGTCACGGAA
This sequence comes from Carposina sasakii, assembly GCA_014607495.2. Classification (NCBI taxonomy): domain Eukaryota; kingdom Metazoa; phylum Arthropoda; class Insecta; order Lepidoptera; family Carposinidae; genus Carposina; species Carposina sasakii. The sequence continues at coordinate 208,121 of CP053150.1, forward strand.
CTCTAAATATGTGGGCTTGTAACTTATAACTTTTATTTCAGCTGGGAATATCATAAATTGCGCAGTATATTATTGCACCAATAGTAAACCCAGTGGTTATTTTCCGACGTTATCGGGGTAGTGCAAGGCGCGTTTGATAGACGAGCTTGTTTGTCGGTGGCCGAAATGAATGGAAATTCGAATTGTTGTTGACGAATTTATACCTTTATTTACGTTATAATAATATTCACTATGGGTGTGCCCACCACCGGGCCCTACACCCTCCACTGACCCTCGGATCTGATAACTCATAATTGCGACAACAGGCACTTGCACTAACTACAATCGCCATGAGAAACCAGACCCGAGCACCTAGCATGCAAGACGATACATTGCACTATTCCGAAATCAAAAACTAGATAAATAATCTACATATGTTTCGCCAACGACCGTGGCATCCTCAGGATTATAGAAATTAGTAAATTAGTAAACCACTAATTATTATGAACCTCTAAAACCCAACCAATAAAATTGGTTGGGTTTTAGAGGTTCATAATAATTAGTGTGTGCTGATGCGGGGTTTTACTAGAATACATCAGCTGCATCTTCTTCCGTGCTTATCCCATTTTGTGAATATGTATGTAAAGTACTCCGATAAGTTTCGGATGTTAAACATCCTCACGAAGTCTCCGAAACAGGCAGCTACCAAGTATAAATAAGATTTATTTCATGAAAAAAAAATAACGTTGCCAAATACGTAATGTAAAAGAGATGGTAAAATTCGTCAACTGAGTTAATTGACCCGATAGCTCAGTTGTTTAGAGCGAAAGCACGGTTTGCGAGAGGTCGTGAGTTCAAATCTCACTCGGGTGAAAAAAAAATCATTTCTTTATTAATAATTTTAATAAGATTTATTTAAGTAAATTACGCCACATTCCTTAATCTCGTATGACACGTGTACCTCTGTATATTGCGTTGTCCATTTCCAGGGTACGCAATAACATTGAATAACATTGTTTACTCGTATACGTGTCCAGGGTGTCGCGCAATCCCGCGTCCCGCCGGACATCCCGCCCGGAACTAGTCACGGGCTAGTAAAAAATGAATGCGCAAACTTCGGCCGTAATTGAAACCCGCCGCCATTTTCCCATCGCGTTGAATTCTTATTAGAATTCGGACAGTTTCCTCCTCGGCAAAATGTCACGGCAAAAACGGTGATGTGATTCGATATAGTTTTGCCGATATTAGTCGGAACATGTCAGGGAATTTCTCGACAACTTTATTTTTATTTTCCATTAAATATAAAATGTGTTCTCAAGAAGTTTTCCTCTTGACTGTACTTATGGGAATACTTCGCGTCTGCGATTTGAAGGCTTTCCTGATAGTTATAGTTGCAGGTGTCGATAGTTTAGAGTCCGTGTGAATTTCTATTGTACTGTACTCACTCGAATTTTTGCCTTGGGAATAACTTGGATATGATACTTTATTTTTATTTTTTTATTTGTTATTAGTTGTTACAACACAGCAATAACATACGATTAACAATAATTTACATAATAATGTGTGTAGTGCCAGTAACGGTAACAACACTTACAATTTCGTGGTGACATATCTCACAAATATATATTATATATCACGAACTAGGCATTCCTTATTAAACAATGGCTATGAAGGTTTAATAATAATAACAAACATTTTTTTTCAGTCTATATAAATATTGAGATAGGAATTTGCGAAGTCATTATATTCGTATATACCTATACACAACTCAAATAACGGTCAGTAGGTACATGTTTTACCTACTGAAAATCTTCATTTATCTAATAACAATTATCAATTAGATTAAATAATAATAGTTTTGGAAGATATTACAATGGTAGCCTCGTACCTAATCATTAGATTGGTTTAGAGGCAGGAGGTGCGAGCTCTGTGTTTACCATAAAGGTAAAGGGTTACGAATTTCAAACAAAGACTGAAAGGAGACCTTCGATAATTGTGACTATCTTACAATTATATTATATACTAGTGGACGCCCGCGACTCTGTCCGCGTGGACTACAGAAAAAATAGAATGTCGAAATTATTCGTGAAATAATAAAAAGTAGCTTATATGTTAAGTGGGATCCGTCACAATATATTCCTGAAAACTGCATCGAAATCGGTTCAGCCGTTTCTGAGATCAGCGTGCACAAACGCACAGACAAACCGACAAAAAATCCAAAAATCATCCTTATGGGTACTATTGCGTAGATAAATGTCTCCTTTGTAAGGTTCATTTAATTTTATCCTTTTATAAATAATTTATTTCATGTAATTGATGATCATTCATTCGAAGATGGCCAAAGTTGGACACACGTTTGTTCTTTCTTAAAGTTTTTAAAATTATGGCAACATTGCGAATGAATGAACAACAACCGACTACCCGACCATTGAGAAAGCAGAATATGACGGTAGGGGGATAATTGTTATAAAAACGGTCTGAATGTAAAAACGGGCATTCTATCGGTGGATACGGTTGAGGCTAGACGTGCCTGATTGTTAAAGTATTTACTGTTGAGTGTATTAATTAAAGTGTTTACCGTTGAGTGTATTAATATTATTATTATACAAGAAAGTTTAAATTAATCTGGAGTTTCAATTGCACAACCTGAGAGTTCTAACATCTCAGAAGTGGGATACTGGAGCATATCCGTGTAAGTACACGCCCAATTTACTACTTATATATTAGTTGTTTTTCTTTGAAAATACATACGTTGCTTTAAGATAATGATGATATTTAAAAAAAATTAAGTATATTTTTATATCTTCAGTCGTTAAAATAATGTATATGGTTATGTCTATGAGGCAAGTAATACGTAAAACTAATATAAACACGTGATAATCAACCATCAAGTAATATTTGTAGTGAATTGTTATCTGAAATATTTAGTTTAAAGTTTTTTTATTTTTATTACGTTTATTTTACTTTATTAAACAGTAATAATAAAATATATGAATAATTTTTTTCAATAACCTGCTTTCAAGATACTTTATTTTATAATATTTTAAATTACCTATAACCTATAGGGTATAAAATACCTATAGTTGTAGGTAATATCTTTTAAAAATATTTGAAATTGCTTCTTGGTACATATTTATTTTGCTTTTATTAACTTATTTTCTAAATTATTATCCTCCTTTATTGGTACATAATGGTGTAATAGGATAACTCCTCACATAGATTTTTTCTGAAAGTTTCAGGAGCGATGGAAGATTTGAACCAACAACGAAGGCTACGAACCCCTTCGCGAAGTGGTACCCATTATCGAGATGAGCCGAGAGTCAACCGCTCCCGCAGCCGTAGCCGTAGCCCTCATCAGCGTTCCAACCACCGCCGTGGTAGGAATCAATCCAGAGAAAGCGGACGAATAAGGGAGGCCGCGCCACTACACCGCCGCCGAGACCGAGACGTCGTGAGGAGGATGGGTGATCGCGAAAAAGCAGCACAGCGCAGTGTGAGCCGTCATAATGGAGAACGAGACACGCCAAATCAGTGCAAAAGGAAGCGAAGCCGCAGCAAGGAGAGATCACGCAGGTCATGTAGCCCTTCTTTTTCGTCTAAAGATGTAGCTAATATTATTCAGTTAGTTAAGCAAGGCCTTGAATCTCAGTCGACACAGAGTGCTAATTCATTTCACAAGAGTATAGATTATAAAAATATTCTACCCAATTTCGATCCTGCAGTTAAAAGTCAACGCATCGACATCTGGCTTAAGAAGGTGAATGAATGTGCATCAGTGTATGGCTGGGACGACAAAGCTACATCTCATTTTGCTATGCAAAAACTCCAGGGGTTGGCCAAAATTTGGTATGAAAGCTTAGATTCTGTTTTATTTTCATGGCCCGAATGGCAATCTAAATTATTGAATGCATTCCCTTATGAACAAAATTATGGCCAACGCCTGGAGGATATGTTAAGACGTAAGAGTAAATTTAATGAATCAATCGAAACATATTACTATGAAAAACTGGCTTTAATCAATCAATGCGATATAACGGGCAAACGTGCCGTCGATTGCATTATTCATGGATTATCTGATAGGACAATGAAGTCAAGCGCCCTAGCCTTACGTTGTTCTCAACCGGATCAATTGTTAGAATTTCTGATGAGCAACAGAGATGCTTTAGCTTCAAATAATTCAACACAGTTCAGAAACAATAAAAATTATGAATCGTTTAGTGCTACTTCTGGAAATCAAAAATTGCTAAAATCTAATAATAACGGTAACTCAACCATTTTCTGTTTTAACTGTAAGGCTAAGGGTCATGGCTTCATGCAATGTCCGAAACCCTTATTGAAGTGTAATAAATGCAACCGTATAGGACATAATTCTGATAGTTGTGCTACAAAATCCGAGATCATTAAACCTAAACAGGATTCCATCCAAAACACCATGTGTATTTCGGATTCAAATCCGAATGCGAAATTTATCAAGCAGATTCGTGTAAATGGGAATCCATATGAAGCTTTCGTAGATTTTGGAAGTGAAGTCACTCTCATAAAGGAATCCGTGGTCCATAATCTTGATATCGTGCATGATAACGTTTCATCTTTCATGAAGGGATTTGGCAACGGAACAGTTAAATCGTTAGGCAGTTTAAACTTAAATCTTGTAGTTGATGAAGTGGAGGCAATTGTTCTTTGCAAGGTTGTTAATGATGACTTACTAGACAAGGCGGTATTAGTTGGCCAGTCCTTTACTGAACAAAATCATATAACAGTTTTCAAAAATTCTACAAAACTACAGTTTTTTGATATGGGCAATGAATTGCCTTCGGAAGCTATTTGTTCGGAAGATGACCAGTTAATGAGGGTGAGATTTGCAAGTTATGTAAAGCTTTACGGAGCCGCTAATGTACGAGCAATTACTGAGCCTTTAGTTACATCACAAGTATTACTGGTTACTAAAATCGCAGGAAAACCCAATGAGCAGTATTTAGTTTGCGGTGGTATCCATAACGTCAATAAGGGGATTCTACATGTATTGATCACTCCATGCTCATGTACGTGTGTTTTACATGAGAACGCAATCTTTTGTCGAGCTGAAACGTTGCAAATGGTGAAAAGGATTACTATGCCCTCGGTGGCAATGGCCTCGCCCGACAATCTTGCGCAGGAACACAGTGATGTCTCTGATGAGAGACTTATTAAGGTGGGCGATGCAGTGACAGAAGTTGATAGACGAAGGCTTTTTGACGTATTAAAGCGTTATAAACATTGTTTTGCTACGTCGCTAAAACACCTAGGTTGCACTAATATAACAGAGATGAAGATTGAGCTTACTAGTCAAAAACCTGTCGTCTATCGACCCTATAGATTGTCGCATCATGAGAGAGACAAGGTACGTAATATGGTCAATGAAATGTTAGAAGCCGGAGTTGTGAAGGAATCTACATCTGAATATGCTAGTCCTGTAATTCTGGTTCGCAAAAAGGACGGGTCAACTCGGCTATGTGTAGATTTTAGAATGCTGAACTCTATAACTGTTAAAGAGCGATTTCCTATGCCTATCATCGATGATGAGATTGCTAGACTAACAGGCCAGGCTTGGTTTATAACTTTAGATTTGATGTCTGGCTATTATCAGGTTCCCATTGCTGAAGGCTGTAAGCACTTAACGGCTTTCGTCACTCCAGACGGTCAATACGAGTTCAACCGTATGCCGTTTGGACTGGCGAACGCTCCTGCAGTGTTCCAAAGAATGATGAATAGCGTTCTTGGTCCCGTACGATTCGATAGGGCAACAGTTTATATTGATGACCTCCTTATCTTTGGTCGAACGTCAAAAGAATGCCTAGACAGATTGGAAGAAGTCTTGAGCCTACTTGATAAGGCAAACCTTACCCTAAACTTATCGAAGTGCAGCTTTCTCCAGAACGAGATAAACTATTTGGGTTACCAAATCGGTGCAAAGGGGGTGCAGCCAGGCAAAGTTAAAATTAAAAGCGTTTCAGAATTTCCAAGACCAGAAAATGTCCATTCAGTACGCCAGTTCCTAGGTTTGGTGAGTTATTTTCGCAAATTTATTCAGGGTTTCGCTATAATAGCACATCCACTCAGTAGGTTACTTAAGAAGGACGCTGTTTGGAAATGGACAGAGGAGCAAGAGACCGCTTTTCAATCACTAAAAAGTAAACTGACTGATCAACCGGTATTAGCTATTTTTGATCCAACTGCGACCTTGGAACTTCATACTGATGCTAGTCGCATTGGAGTAGGAGGTATTCTACTACAAAAGTTAAAGGTAAGCGACTCGCTGCTACCTGTAGCCTATTACAGTAGGCAAACGTCGCCAGAAGAGAAAAACTACCACTCGTACGAGTTGGAAACTTTAGCAGTAATCTCGTCCTTAAGAAAATTTAGGGTTTACTTATTAGGGAAATCTTTTAAAATCATCTCCGACTGCAGCGCACTTCGCTCTACTTTTCAGAAGCGAGATTTGATACCACGCATAGCTCGCTGGTGGTTGTTGTTGCAAGAGTTTGATTGCACAATAGAATATAGGGCTGGGTCGAAAATGCCACACGTGGACGCATTGTCACGCAACCCGGTTGATTGGCATGATCAGAGACATGAAGAATCATATCCAATAGTGCTAGCTATCACAGAAAACGATTGGTTGCTCACTCTTCAACTAGGCGATAGCGAGCTTGATAGGATCCGTAACATTCTCAGCAGCCAACTGGATGAAAAAGGGCTGAAATATATACGGGATAATTATATTATTCGCGATAATAAGCTTTTCAGATGTTTGGGAGGTGACCAGAATGAGGTGCGCTGGGTGGTTCCAAAAGGGGCACGTTGGCAGATTTGCAAGTTGTGCCATGACGATGTAGGTCACGTAGGAATCAGCAAAACCTTAGAAAGAGTGAAGAGAAACTACTGGTTCGCAAAAATGACCCGTTTTGTTAAAAAGTACGTTGGGGCCTGTATTGAATGCGCGTACTCTAAGAAGATAGGTGGCACGCGAGAGGGCTTGTTGCACCCTATAGAAAAAAAAGCTGTGCCCTTTCACACGATCCATGTGGATCACGTAGGTCCATTCATAAAGTCTAAAAGGGGTCATACGCACATCCTAGTGGTGATTGATGCCTTTACCAAGTTTGTTTTTATTAAATCGGTAAGAAACACTAATGCTCAAAATGTTATTAACGTATTAGATGATATATTTAGCACTTTTAGAACGCCTGATCGTATCATCAGTGATCGCGGCAGCTGCTTTACTTCACACGCTTTTAAAAGGTTCTGTCTTGATAAGGGCATCAAACACGTTCTAAACGCAGTCGCTAGTCCTCAATCCAACGGACAAGTCGAACGGTATAACCGCACTATCCTGGATTGTCTGACCGCTGAGAACCTCACAAACGATGAAAGAGGGTGGGACAAAAAATTAGGAAAAATTCAATGGGGCCTTAATAATACGGTGCAGAAACCACAGGTAGATCACCAACAGAAGTTATGTTTGGTACTCAAATGAACAGTGAAGTAAATCCTGCTCTGAATGAAATAACTAACGAGACTCGGAGGGTATCAGATGTTACGGAAATACGCAACGAAGTCAAGGATAGGATTGACGTTGAGCAACTCAGACAAAAGGAATATTTTGATAAGAATAGGAAGCCAGCACATGTATACGCTAAGGGTGAATTGGTCAAAATTGTCAAGACATCCTTCAGAAACGATGGCAAGAGCACCAAGCTTATGCCATGCTACGAGGGCCCTTTTAGGGTGGCGAAAATTTTAGGGAATGACCGGTATAAATTAGCCCCGTTCCTGGATTCGAGGGTATGAAAAATAGACGGCAAACTGTTGTTGCTGCCAGTCGTATGCAACCTTGGATACACATCGCCGCTCTTGGTGTAAACGATGATGATGATGACGATGATGCCGGATGTAGAGTATCTGTGAGTGATGCAAACGATGACGATGGTTCTGATTAATTCTAATGGGATATTGATATATTTATAGGTGTACTTTTATTAATCATTTGTCCGAGTATTATAAATTCACTACAGATATACGTCTCCATTGTTACAGGTCAAGGGCGAGAAAATGATTGGTTCGCACCTCGACCATAATACGATCGATTCATTAAGTTTTTCATTTAACTGATTGATTTAAATGAAATTAGTAAGTAACTCGAAAAGTTCGAGCTAATTAAATTGATTTAAATGGAATTAGTAAGTACATAACTCGAAAAGTTCGAGCTAGACAAATGATTAGGGACACGCAGAATAAGATTGGTTGCGCTGTACCTAGTTATTTCATTGTGAATGATTGATAATTACACAAGTATTTGAACCTCGATAACGATGGTTACGAGGAATAAGCAAGCTTCGCAATTTGATCCCAGTTAATTGAAATTTAGAATTAAGTTGTATGATTAAGAATTCCCAAGTAAATTGTCAAGGCTACAATTTTATTAAAGATAAAAGTTATGTGAATTTTCTATTTATTTCTTATTCATAGGCTAAATCCTTATTAATTGAGATGGATTTAAGATTAAAGTTATGGTTATATTCTACTGAATTATTTTTATATTCAGATGGTTGTTGTATTATTTCTGTACTGAAATCCTTAGGTAAATTAATTGTTTGATCGACCCAGTGTAAGGTTTTCACATGATGGCATGTATGAGGTCATACACGTTGTCAGAATGGACGAGTGTAAGGTTCATTTAATTTTATCCTTTTATAAATAATTTATTTCATGTAATTGATGATCATTCATTCGAAGATGGCCAAAGTTGGACACACGTTTGTTCTTTCTTAAAGTTTTTAAAATTATGGCAACATTGCGAATGAATGAACAACAACCGACTACCCGACCATTGAGAAAGCAGAATATGACGGTAGGGGGATAATTGTTATAAAAACGGTCTGAATGTAAAAACGGGCATTCTATCGGTGGATACGGTTGAGGCTAGACGTGCCTGATTGTTAAAGTATTTACTGTTGAGTGTATTAATTAAAGTGTTTACCGTTGAGTGTATTAATATTATTATTATACAAGAAAGTTTAAATTATTCTGGAGTTTCAATTGCACAACCTGAGAGTTCTAACACCTTTAATATATTTTCTCATATATCTTCCTTGTACAGACAGCGATCCGTTACATTTTTATTATATGTATAGATTTGGTATTGGAATAAACACTTCATAACTAATATCTATATTAATGATTGAAGAGTTTAGTATCAATCGTCTTCGGTTTAGATAGAAGTTGTAGTACTTTGAATTCTGTGATATTAATATCATAAATACCTATGTTTGGATCTTGGCTGAATATCTAGGAAGCAATATTGATACTTTATTTCTGTCTAAAAAGAATTTGAGAAAACAATTTCAAAAACAGGCGTAAATAACAAAGTATCGCGTAAACATAAATAATAATAGCCAATGTTACCACAAGTTATTACAAGGAGATAGAAGGTACCTATATTATTAACAACGGTAAGGATTTATAATGGCCGCCTTTTACGCAAAATTATATGCAAATTGCACACACACACACACACACACACACACATACATACTCGATGCTAAACCACAAGCATTCTGCGCCTGCGACAAATAGAAGTCGTTATTTAATGCAATTTACTGTTATCCCACATTAGTTCGGCTTTAGAGAGAATTCCGGGTTATTTCATATAACAAACGAGCGCACAGCTTTGCGGTGACCGCTCCTGCTTTTTAAAATGAAGCGGAACGCTCCGGAACTCTAACCTAAATCTAAAATTTAATTGAAATAATGTTAACCGTTTCATGGTTGGGTTATAATTCGTTTACTTTACAATAAACTGTATTACTATATGTGTATATACTCGTAATGTATGTGAAAATATTCAGATGTGTATTTTAGTGAAGCCGCTTCACTAAAGTACACCAGCTGCATCTTCTTCCATGTACCTCGTAAGAGTCAACTGAAGAACTCGAGCATTCTCTCTATTATCTGAGACTAGCAACTTGTCACCTGTCTCCCGCTATGGTAAACATGGCTGTGGGATATCTCTTATCATCCTGCAGTTTTGGCTACGGAAAACACAAAATAAACACTTCCGTGTTTGTCCTGTTCAAGACTAAGTTTTGTTCAAACAAAACATTTCTTTAAGCGGTCTTCACTTTGAAACTTCATCATAATTTGTGTAAGAATGAACGTAACGTTGGTCTGTTCGTCATCATTACAATATCTGCGAACATTAGGTACGCGTGTAATGGCCGAACACATCTCGAGCGCGTTAAGGAAACTGCCAATAAAATAAAGCGGCGGCGGCCTCACCGCGAGGGGGAAATATCATTTCAATAAATAAAAATGCTTTTAAACTCCTTTTATTGCCATTCTTTGTTCGTATATTAAAATATCATTTCAATAAATAAAAATGCCTTTAAACTCTTTTATTGCCATTCCTTGTTCATGTATTAAAATAAAAACAGAGGTGTTCGGACAAGTCATGCTGACTCTGGTTGTAATGAATTTGATATACAAGTATTTTCAACCTTTAAAAACTTTGGAATAATTATCAGATTTCGCAATTGTTCAACAGAATCAAGTTTGTCCAATAACGTCCATTGCTAAGTGAATTTTTGATTTAGGGCCGGTTTTACCAATGGATAGATTAGATAGCGTATCTTCTTTATCTTGTTCAAGTTTTAGAGAAAGATAACATCAAATGTATCCTCTAGATATACTCTCTGATCATTATAAACATTGGCCCTAACTCAAGTTTTAAACGACTAGTGGACGCCCGCGACTCCGTCCGCGTGGACTGCTGAAAATACAAAATGTTGAAATTATCCGGGATAAAAACATTTCCCCGGCAAAAAAGCTTAGCTTATATGTTAAGTGGGATCTGTTACAATATATTCCTGAAAACTGCATGAAAATCGGTTCAGTCATTTCTGATATTAGCGTGCACAAATGCACAAACAAACAGATAAATCAAAAATTCAAAAAATCATTATTTTGGATACTATTGCGTTGATAAAGGTTTCCTATAATATTTTTTTCTTATATATCTTCCATACACAGACAGCAATCCGTTACATTTTTATTATATGTATATAGAAAGATATATAATATAGATAGATAGATATGGCTAGAGTTGTTTTATAAAATGATCTTATGATCTGCCCATTTTGTTGACGGAAACAGTTTTGTATAAATATATTTCTTATGATCCGTATATCTTCACCTGTCGTGAGTTACTTTTCGAAATAAGCTACACTCCGTCAAACACATCACAGCTCGTGCGGTGACCGGGATTGCCTTAGATAAAGTAAATAAGTAGTTTATCTTTCTTTATAACCCGTTAAAAACCATAAAAGAACATCATGACCATTTAAGTATCATCACATAATACGTTCGATTTGTCACTGTATGTGCAAAGAAACCGGCATACATATATTCTTGATTTGACAGTCACGATTATCAGCACGGTTATGCCAAACTCATTAAATTGACAGAGACGGTAAATATTGCTTGAAGAAATCGGTGAAACACATCGTATTAGAAATACGTTAACCAAAGTTTATGGTTCCATTAAGCTGTCAACGTACAATTGTAAAAAAAATTTAATTAGTAAGAAATCAAAAACAGCGCGCCTTATAATCATGTTGGATGGAAATAAACTACTGTATGTTTCAACCGTGGAACCTATCGCTTATAACGTGGAACGTGCTTTATATGCTTCCGCAACGTGGAGCCCGCGACCGACGTCCGCAAAGATAAACTGCGAGCCGAAAGAACGAGGCGACGTAAATACGAGCTTTTATTGTAAAATCTACTGGTTTTACTCTACTGCGGTTAACTGTTTTTTATGACTTACAATTTCCGCATACATGGTCCTTTTGTAAGCATCATTTCATTTCAATTCGTATTTTGATATTAGAGTAAAATAGTCCATAGTCGTAGTCATAGTGGCATGTTGTAAATCTGAGTGACAAATCTGAATTTAATAGCTCTGACTAAGGTAACTAAGTATTCTTTCTTTATTCTTTATTCTTTATTGCACACACACAAAAAGAAATATGGCATACAACATTAAAGAAGAGATGCATGTACAATGGCAAGCTCATCTCTACAATTATATAATTATATAAGTATTACAAGGTAAAGTAATATTAAAAGGCAAATATTGTGTTATCTAGTTAAGTACTAATATAAATTCTTCTATGCTGCTCTGGGAGTGAAAAAAAAAACGTATAATACTACAGCTGCTTCTCATCCCGGGCATACTGTACAAGTCAGTAGAGGGACAAGAGGGTCTTGGTGTTTTGTAGGCGATAGGCTGACCACCTGTCACTGCTAACCGAACTTGTACATCTCAACTACACCCTCAAAAATGGTCAGAAGTGGCACCATGTAGTTCTATCGGTCCTTGGTGCTCTGCCTACCCCGTAAGGGATAAAGGCGTGATTATACAGGGTGTTTTTTTGTGGCCACCTTTAACGAAGGGTACGTATTCTATACATGAAATAAAGTTAGTTTATGCCAAAAAAAATGCTGGGAAAAAAAATTTTTTTTTTTGAAAATTTTTTTTAAATTCCTTGATCGTGCGAAATTTATAATGTCTAGTGTTTATGTTAGTTTTTTTATAGACAGATATTAATTATTTTTCGTGAAAAAATCCTGCTACGCGCGTCTATGTGCATTTATGCAGAAAAACGCAGTCTATTTACTCAACTTTGGACCCTAATATTTTGGAAACCAGACACTTCCCAGGTATGCTTCCATGGAGAAAAATGATCGTGATGATGAGGAGATTCCGTAGTTTTCGGAAACGTTGACGACCAAAAATCATCCTGTATGTATGTATGTACTAAAATGAAGGGATAAATCTAAGGGACATTATATGTATTGGTGCTATCTCAGGTTATTATATTTCTATCCTTTTTGCTCAATTTCAATGTTGCCATTGTATTTGTCTGTGAATATACGTACGTACGTAAGGCTATACCTTAAAAACATCCAAAAAAGGACGTAGGCGGCTTATAATAACAAACACGCGAACATAGTCGCAGGAAGAGAATAATATTGGTCAAAAGTAAGTAAGTAGTCTTACTAGTTATATTAGGCTTGATCACTAGCTTCCCAGTCGGTTGCATTCCTCCGAGATTGTCCGCATAGATCACACTAATATGACCTTTGGTATGCAAATGTCCATTCCGTCGCCGCCGTCCGGCGCCGCCGTCCCGACACGTCCGGACGGATTTGCATCGGCCGACCGCACCGGGTGCGATTCGCTACTGTATTTTTTATAAGTTTAAGTTGACAGTGATTCTGCGATTTCATTCTTTTAACCCTCAACTCACAAGATAGGAGTGTGTTGTGTATAGGTGGATATATCTGCAGATGTCTAAGATATAGTAGTTTACAAGATTATCTTCTTCTTCTTCAGCCTATTGCAGTCCACTACTGGATGTAGGCCTCCCCCAGGGCACGCCAGAAGGCTACTATCACAGGGGGGTTTTGGACATAGTCACCATTTTTTACAAGTATAATTTTGTAATCTTTGCCGCGTGGTGCCGGCAGAGTAGAATTCGTACCACCCCATGTCTGCCCGTGGGTATCGTACGAGGCGATTAAGGGTTTCCGGGAGGTGGGCAGTAGCGCCTCCCGTGTTAACAACAAAGTCCAAAATACAAACTGCGGTCACCAACCCGCCTGCCCAGCATGGTGACTATGGGCGAATATCCCCCATGGCGGTCTTGTGGCGTGACCCGGGGTAGGCCTACGTCCAGCAGTGGACTGTAATAGGCTGATAATGATGATGAATATATAAAACTGTACTTCATATTTTGCGACTGGAAACTACATGTTTATTTTTTCAAGATGTATAGAAAATTCCTAAACAACTCAGAAATGTTCATAAAATCTTGAAATTAAATCTCGATTTTTATAGTTTGCTATTTTATAGCAATTCGCTTATCATATCACTTTTGTGACACTCGTATATGCCCATATATAACCTAACTTAACATGAACACATAATATGTTACATTATAACAGCATGCATTTTAATAAAGCTAACCTCGACGTCCGAGTAAACCTAACCAAAGCTGCGAGTCGTTCGAATGAAGTACCTATACAAGACAAGGGTCGAGTCATCAGTCCCATCAATGTCGCCGCGGAGGTGTTTTGTGAAATAATTCCGGCAGCAGTACGAGCACAGTGGCTATGTGTAATAGGGTAATAGGAAATTGACGGACACCTCCTCATAATTTCCTCCTCCCACGAGTCACTCAGCACGTGAGCTCTTTGATCTCGCCGACTGGTTTTTATTTGAAGTCGTTCTAATTAATACCGTGACGCATTTATAAATATTTAACACGCAATTTAATGTTATTTCATGGTGGGTCGCGGGTTGGATATTAACTTGATATTTTTAGAATTAGGGTTATTTGTAAGCATTGTTTGTTAAGCGTATTTTATTAACCTTTGAATCTTATTACGATTATGCAGTGTTTACGAACGGAAATGATCACACACTAGGGTTACGCGGTCATCTGAATCTATTTCAACAATACATTTAGGATAGCAGGACCAGCAAGCCTAGCATGACCTGCTAAAACACGATACAATAAACCGATTTATCGACATTTAGCCTGTCAAAATGCGATAAATATAATCGCCATGTTGAATTTTGTAGACGCGATACGAAATCGTACGATACGATATCCACGATGCGTGGTCATGCTAGGGCAGATATACCTATAGATAATCAATTGCTCATTGCTAGCTTATCGCCTGAGAAAACACTTCCGAGTTCCTTAGTCGATTCTTACGACATGCACTGAAGTTGATCCATTTTAGTAAAGCTCTGCATTAGCACCAGAATATAAATAAAAAGAATAAAAAATATTCACACACTTCACAACACATTGACCTAGTCCCACACTAAGATCCCTAAGGTCTTGTGTCGTGGGTACTAAGCAACGGTATATAAATACATAGATAAGTATATAAACATGCATGACTCGGAAACAAACATCGATATTCATCACATCAATGTTTGCACCTACCGGGATTCGAACCCAGGACCTATGGCGTCGCAGGCAGGGCCACTACCAACTACACCAATCGGTCGCCATAATAATATAATTATGTACTACGAATATTGTCCGTTTCATATAACTTCTTTGATATCGTAACTAACATTTTTTATATGCAGTGAAACAGAAAATGTGGTCATACACATAGAAACTCAAACTAGCGCCATCATCCATCGGAACTATACGGTGAAACCTGAGGGTTAAAACGCACTCTACATAGTCAGAGCACATAATTCTAGTGTAGTGTATACGTCAGAGCACATATAGTGTTAGTGTCTCTCGTGTCTGTCACAACAGCTCGTCTGTTCACAATAATATTCTATTTTCTACTAAACTCAGTCGAGTGGATTAATAATAAGCTTTCACAGTTATTCGCGGGCTCCACGCGAGGACATAGTATAACGAGTATAGTACACCATTATCTAATTAATAATTATGGCAATGACTTTACAAACAAATTGCTTTGCTACAAATTAAATCCTATAATAGGATCCGCCTATTTTTGTATAGGCAGCAATAAATACGTACATGGATAAATTAAATATCTCTTATTTTCTTTCTATAAGTTATATTTAACGGCCAATTGGTGTAAGTTGCCCGCCTGCGACGCTATAAGGTCTGGGTTCGAATCCTGGCAGGTGCCAACTTTGATATGACGAATACATAGGTATTGTTTGTTTGCGAGTCATGGATATTTATTTATATACCATTGCTTAGTACACATGACCTTAGTCCTCTTAGTGTGGGACTAGGTTAATATTGTTATGAAGTGTGTGAGTAGGTATACTACTCTCTATGCACCGTGGCGGTCGCGAGTGGGGCGGAGGCTGCTCGTGACGTTTATTTCAGCCTCTGATTTATATTTATAGGAGGCGTTCTAATGGCAGAGGTAAGACAGGCGGAGGTGTGTGCCTCATCATGTTACATGAGTTTATAGTCTGTGAACTTTTATGGTTATTCATATTCTAAGGTTTTAACTTGATTGTAATTTTTTTAAAACTTATTTTGGCCGAAGTGTGCAAATCACACACCCACCTTTCACCTAAGTCTCTAGTGGTAAGGGGTGAGCCTACTGTCCCTTTCCGGGCACAAATACAATAATCTAGGGACCGATAACGAATCCAATAGGAAATATTTTCATGCCGATTATTGCAGTCCACTGCTGGACGTAGGCCTCCCCCAGGGCACGGCACAAGACTGCCATGGGGGGTACTTGCCCATAGTCACCACGCTGGGCAGGCGGGTTGGTGACCGCAGTTTGTATTTCGGACAATGTTATCAACACGGGAGGCGCTGCTGCCCACCTCCCGGAAACCCTTAATCGCCTCGTACGATACCCACGGGCAGACATGGGGTAGTACGAATTCTACTCTGCAAGAAACAATCAACAAAGTACGTTCTCAAGTGGTTAATTATTTATTGATCCAATGCTACGAATTCGTAGCCGCTACTGACTACGAACGCGTAGCTCGACTACGCATCCGTAGCAACTTAGATATTTTTGCTAACATTTTTTGGGAGAAAAAGTATTTTCGTCATAAAATAACTCAGAAATACATGACCAAAACATCTTTTTTTAAAACATGACCCAGTTTTCTTTGATGTTTCAGTTGAGAAACCATGTGTTGACGTTTCATGTTTTTTGTCGTATTCGGATGTTGTCAAATGAGATAAGCTCAGAGATTGATCTCCGTAGAGGGACGGAGGGCGGAGGGAAGAGGGATGATGCATCATCCCAACGACTGACCATAGGATAGGTAAGGTAGTATACATGCCTACTAGCCTTTTTTGCAAATTTTGAACATTACATAAAATGTCGGATTCAGAATGTTTAGCATACTAAGGGATTATTAGTAATTAATATTCAATTAGACGGCCGATTGGTCTAGTGGGTAGTGACCCTGCCTGCGACGCCATAGGTCCTGGGTTCGAATCCTGGTAGGTGCAAATATTGATATGATGAATATCGATATTTGCTTCCGAGTCATGGATGTTTCTATACTTATCTATGTATTTATATACCGTTGCTTAGTACCCACGATACAAGACCTTAGGGATCTTAATGAGAGACTAGGTTAATGTATTATGTAGTGTGTAAATATTTATTTATTTTTATTTAATAAGATTAGGTAAAAATTACTAGAAATATATTTAGATACATACATTTAAATATAAACCGTTTTTACTTACTCAAAAGCTTTATTCATAAGCTAATCAAATATAAATATTTTGTACAACCATTGAATCGGCATTGAAATCAAAACACAAAATTGAATACAAGTGAGTAAAACCTTACACCCTGAGGGTACACATCGTTCGGCAGCGCGTGATTTATTCCGCACATATTTTTATATCCCGAAATATCCCGCACCCATAATCCCGCATAACTAGCGGGAATAAATCCCGCCAAGTGTATCGACCGCGGGATGAGTTGTGTCGCGGGATCGTTGTTTTTTTCGCTCGTAATGTGTAAGCGCATTGGGTTTGGCTAAATTTATGTGTTTAATGCCGCGAGAGTAACTCGAGGTGATCGTAAATCAGAGCTATTCTGACGTTATACAAACAATTTCGCTATCGTCGGTTGGTTTGTTAACTAGCCAATTTTTACCCATCCATCTGTATTGGCCCTCTGCCCCATCTAGGGGACACAGGAACATAAGTCCAGTCAATTCGGTTAGGTTGGAGTAAACACGTGAGGTAAAATACGTACATTGGCCTCAATTTTCGAGGCTAAGTACGGAAAATGCCGAGTCAAACTAACTAACTGAGCCTAAGCGTCTGGTTGCATTTGAGCTTGGCAGGTATATAATAAATAAAATTGTATTAGGCGTTACAATTCGGAAGTTCAAACATTCACTATGGGTGCGCCCACCACCGGGCCCTGGCAAAACATATGTAGATTATTTATCTAGTTTTTGATTTCGGAATAGTGTAATGTATTGTCTTGCATGCTAGGTGCTCGGGTCTGGTTTCTCGTGGCTATTGTAGTTAGTGCAAGTGCCTGTTTTCGCGGTTATGAGTTATCAGATCCGAGGGTCAGTGGAGGGTGTAGGGCCCGGTGGTGGGCGCACCCATAGTGAATGTATATAATAGATTTCGGTAAGGTAAGGATAAAAAATACATAATTATCACACGTATACAATTAAGTCATCATCATCATCATCATCAGCCTATTGCAGTCCACTGCTGGACGTAGGCCTCCCCCGGGGCACGCCACAAGACTGCCATGGAGGTATTTGCCCATAGTCACCACGCTGGGCAAGCGGGTTGGTGACTGCAGTTTGTATTCCGTTTATATCCCGGAAACCCTTAATGGCCCCGTACGATACCCACCCACCCATTAATTAAGTACCTACGTATTAATATCCTTTTGAGATCCGAGTCCCCCACTTTCTACTATCCTAACAATTATACAACTTTGCCACAACAATATAATTTGGTAAGTAGTTGAGGCGGGGAATGCTAACCAGGGCGGCGTGGCGTGGCGTGGCATGTATCCTATACACACAAACATGCCTGCTGAGGATCTCAAAGGATGACTGCGGTACCGACGTACCTTTACTTTTGACTTTGTATGCCACGTAAGTAATATACATACCGCAGCTTTCATGCTATAAGGGCACATCTAGAAAATTTTGTGTTATCGAGTTTTTATAATATATCGGTACAAAATCAATACGCAAATATCTTAAACGCATTTTCCCAATAACCATTGTTTTTCGAGTTGTGCCCCTATAGTATGAAAGTTGCGATACATACATACTTACGTAATAATTACGTCCAGTATGTGTAAAGAAAATTAGTAGAGGTATTTCAGCATATACCACGTGGTAAGGAGCGAGCCTACCGCCACTTTTAATATACCCCACTCTAGAAATCAGTAATGAATCCAATAGAAAACGTACTCGATAGCGTAGGTAGTAGTAGCTGAAAAAGTCCAACACTTTTCTATAGCGACCGCTCACGACTTTGTCAACGTGAAAGGGTGTCCCCGTGCGAAGCCGGGGCGGATCCCTAGTGAATAAATACACGTTAACGAGATAATTAACGAGTTCCGATTCGTACATAATCATAACATACTCTTTCTTGTTTATAGTGAAGGAATGTTACGAGCATGACGTGTACAAAAAATAAATAAAATGGAAAACAAAATTGGGTTTGCCGAGAACCTGAGTAATTAAGTACATACAGTTATAACCTGAACCTGTTTAAAAATCCCAGCATCTATTATCCGAAGTTGGCAGTATGTTTGCTCAGAAATCCCTGCTCTTGTAACGTGTGCGAATAAATGCAATTAAACCGGCTTTGTTTATCCTCAGCCTGCTAATGCTAATTAAATTTAAAAACCCCATTTTAAACTACGAATGCCTTAATTAAGAGTAAATTACTTCTATACCAAACTTGTAAATCATTTTAAAAGGGAACTAGGTCAGAAATAGGTAGCTGAAGACGAATGTGTGGAATTAGCGAATGTTTGTGTGTGAATGTGTGCTTATTTTCACATAAACAAAATTGAACAACGACAAATTGCTGAGCGCGGCGGTGGCGGCACTCTACTGGTTCGATTTTAGTGATGCACTGCTCAGATAAAACTGACTTCACGTAAATTACATCATTACAAAATTGAACATATTATCATTGTTTTTGTATTGCAATACAGAGTATTGTATTGTTTCGTTAGTACAGTTATCACCAACTGAATGAAAACGTTCCAGAAAAACCTTTTATAATTTTTTGAGAAAATATACATACTGTTGTAAGGTGCTCTCCCCTCACAAAAGTTTTTATATTAAGAGATAGATATATCGGTTGAGTGAACGGTTATATTAGTTTAGTTACTATAAATTGGACATTCTCATATAAAAAAATTAGTATTTCTTAAACTTTGCTGACATCGTTTGAAAGTTAGTTTGAGACAGTACGCGTATAGCGCGTGAAGTCTACCGGAACAGTCTGGTTACCAAGTGTGAAGTTGTACAGAATAGGTGCTCGGGATTAGTTCTAGCTCGTTGGGTTGGACACTTCACTATGAACCATTTTTATTAATCACTGTATTTTTTTTGCCAAAAACGGATTTATTTCAGTGATACTTTTGAAGATCTCACAGCCATAGATACGAGTAATAAGAGAGATGTAAGTAAATGATGAGATAATTCCCGAGTTCCTTAGTCGACCCTTATGATATGCACAAAAAGACATGCAGCTAATGTATTCTAGTAAAAATATATCAATATGAGATATCAGAATAATTTTATTATCTATCTAATATCTTTAATATCTACTACGAGTAGATATCATTAACACAATGACGAAAGTAGGTAAACGTGATTTAAAAAGATATTAATACAGTTTCTGAGTAGCTTATTATTAAAATAAAATTGTGATCCTGTAATATTAATTTCAATGCTATTTCATATTTTCTCAACTTAATATCGTATTATAAGTTTGAACAGAATAACTGTGCTCCGAATTTAAGATAAAATGTTTTTTAAGTAAAATAAATTACACTAAGGTAGATATTCGAGTTATAAAATTTTAAAGTTACGGAGTATGTTGGAGCTCACTTTTGTAGCATATTACCATATTTATTTTAATGAGAAAATAATAAGAAAATATGTGCTTTTACTAAAAGTTGTTATTTGAAAAACAGTTTACAATTGAAAATTGTTTTTCAAACTAAAGTTTGACGCATTTAAAGTTTAGTGAACCTGAGCTAAAACAAATATTGGAAGAGAAGAATAACTTTTTCACGTGTAGGTAAAAAGCTGATTAAAAATTATACAGCCATTCGGGTTAGTAATTAATTCGCACGAACGTGCCAATCGACCCATCATCAGCATGATATCCAAAACATAATGTAAGGAAATATCTAAAGATTTACACATGGATCCAATTCAGATTGCATCATACGTAGGTATTGTTAAATAGAACAATTCCTGTGCTCATGCGGGACTTCACTAAAATACATACACTGCATCTCCTTCTGTGCATGTCGTAAAACTGGACTAAGGAATTTAGGAGCGCACTCTAAGGCGATGACTTGGCAACTTTTCACCGATTAAACATCTGACTCTGATTTGCTATAGCGTGACTGTAGGACCTCCTCTGTGACAGTGCAGTTCTAACCCATTCTTGGAAATACAGAAGTGTGTATATGTGTGTTTGTATGTTAAACAAAAACGACAGTGGAGCAAACGCGAAACTCTCGATAGTCCGTAGGTAACGCTATCGTCCACCTGTCCTATCTCACGGATTTTGGTTGCGAGTCGATACCGTAACGGCGCGTAAATTATGTCCTTGCTTACCCTTCAGATTCATGGCTTGAACAATCGAGTAAATACAAAACTACATAACAATCAGAATAGTAAAAGTTTACAAGTAGTGCGTAAATACAAATAAATCGGAGCTTTAATAGTATTTGTGTTGTAATGTCGGTCGGTATCGCGGCGATCCATCACGCCACAAAGGCACACGCGCAGTCGGCCCGACAGGCGGTAAGGGGGGCTGCACACGGCACGACTTGTTGGCTATACAGGGTGATTTTTGGTCGTCAACGTTACCGAAAACTACAGAATCTCCTCATCATCACAATCATTTTTCTACATGGAAGCATACCTGGGAAGTGTCTGGTTTCCAAAATATTAGGGTCCAAAGTTGAGTAAATAGACTGCGTTTTTCTGCATAAATGCACATAGGCGCGCGTAACAAGATTTTTTCACGAGAAATAATTAATATCTGTCTATAAAAAAACTAGCATTAACATTAGACACTATAAATTTCGCCAGATCAAGTAATTAATTTTTTTTATCCCAGCATTTTTTTTGGCATAAACTTACTTTATTTGATGTATAGAGTACGTACCCTACGTTAATGTTGGCCACAAAAAAACAACCTGTATAAGGAACTCTATGATAAAGTGGATTTAAGAAGTTAAAATATAGTTGGCTCATCAAGCTACCGAATCAGAGTCAACCAGTACTCCTTATACATATATTTTGCTAATCTACTCTCTGCTTAGTAAATACTGGTCTCGAAACATAAACTTAAAAGTAGTGAAGTAATTTAATTAGCTACGGAGAACTAGGTATATGAAAGGCTTGATTTGATTTGCGGTCACATACAGAGGTCGCCTTCTTCCTACCAACAAACGACAGCCGAAAGGTTCGCCCACCACCAGGCCTTACATCCTCCGCTGACCCTCTGACAACTCATGATCACAGACAACTATATTA
Organism: Carposina sasakii; assembly: GCA_014607495.2. NCBI lineage: Eukaryota > Metazoa > Arthropoda > Insecta > Lepidoptera > Carposinidae > Carposina > Carposina sasakii. The sequence goes on from CP053150.1 coordinate 230,421, forward strand.
GAAATGCGAAACTAAATCCAAACACCTGCAATACGTATATAGCTGCTACTTGCTTATACTCGTACGATACACCAACCACCGCCACCTGCGCCTGATCTCTCTCCGCTCGTGTCGGCTTTCCGTCCCATCGGACAACGAGGATGACGGAATAGTGCACCGGTGTGCACACTTGTACACTATTACATCTCTTGCACGTTTACACCGGCCACTATGACCGAAATACGGTCGGAGGCATTATTTATATTGTCATTTTCCTTTTATGTCGTGACGTGTGCAGATGTCCTTAGCCGGCGTTATCGAGCAGCACAAAGGGACCGCGGTCGGGACCATGCATCACTTTTGTAAACGTTTAATGTATTCCCGCTCGTTAGCACGTGTTCTAACTCCACTTGATTTTTTTTCACAAATCTGTGGATGGATTCGATTGGTTTTATACTTTTTTTGGGTGATGACGTACTTGTATGACACTTTTTCATATATCACTTGGTTTTGGAAAAGATATTATCGAATTAATCACAACAAGGGATAAATTATTTTTCTTTTAGACCGGGGCGTGCAGCTATGGTACGTAGGCATCCGATAAGAAAGTTTACACGAACGAACTCATGGGCGTCCGATATAATATAATAAACAACACATTAAATTATTCGGTCAAACTAATTTTTAAACACAAAATTAAACAAGTAAGATCAGTCGAATTAAACGATCAAAACAACACTTCGGCAAAACGAAATGGATTTATTTATTAATGTGAAAATGCACGATCATTAATGTGAATCAAACCTCGTTCGTATTAATAATGAAATGATGGAAGGCTGCACGGGATAAATGCACTTAGTGGAAACATACCAGTCATCACCCCCGACTCCGCTTGACAGATGGGGCACCATTAGCCTGATTCACTCTCGAGGGACAGCTCGAGGATTTAATAACAATTGAAACATTTCATTGATTGTTATTATAATTGGTTACTTAGTAAGTAAGGTAGGTGAGATTTATTTCATAGCCTTGCAAATTACTGATGTTATGCTCGATTGCTAATGTACCAGGTTTAAATTGGTATCGAATATCTCGATATATGGTAGTATTAGTTCAGTAACATATTTCGCCAAAAATATGACCTACTAATATTATAAACGCGAAAGTATGGATGGATGGATGGATGTTTGTTAAACGGCGTAACACGTAAAAACGGCTGGAGCGATTTTAATAAAATTTGATAAGGAGTCTGACATCCTGGATAACTTTTTTATCCCGGGAAAATATCGACTTTTTGTTTTTTCTGCAGTCCACGCGGACGAATTCGCTGGCGTCCACCAGTGCAAAGTAAACATCTAAATCAGTTTGTTCTATTACACCGGCATAATAAGAAAGGCAAACAAACTTCACAGGGTTTTTATATTTACCCAAATAATTAAAATTATGTATATTAGGTATAATTAATTATTTATTTCAATGTTCCATGTTGACCTGTCGCCGATGTCTCGACTAGTGTGACGTGGGGAGACTTTAGGTAGCCTACAGGAACGCTTTGATGAATGCCTAAAATTAGAGAGGACCAATTTAGAAACGAGACGGCAGCCTCATTTACAAGTTATTAGTTGGCTCATTGAAAATTTATTCAGAGTGGATTTCATTATAAAAGTCCTTCAAAAGAAAATAGCTTTAATATTAATATCATGTTATATCTATACGCTTTGGCATATACAAAATTATCATTAAGATTAAACACATTTTTCGTTTCTAGTCTACGTATTTTTTCTTTCTATTATTATAAACATTTTACCTAACGTGATACATCGTTTTACTTCATGCATCACATCATTAGTACTCTTAATACTCATTGTATCACCTATATTTCCTTATATAAGATTTTCCTTGAGCTATCAGTTATCATCCCTCAACCCACTCACTTAATCATCCACATGAAGTCTCCATATATTCACGATATAAACACATTTGTTCATCCCAACTAGGATTGCCTATTATATGGACACATGACAAGCAATCGAAATGTATAGCTGTGTATTGGAAATTTCCACTTCAACTAGTAATCAAACGGAGGAAGAAAAGGAAGGATATCTTAGTTATAACACTATTAAATTTATTTAATAGTGGACGCCCGCGACTCCGCCCGCGTGGACTACAGAAAAAAACAAAATGTCGAAATTATCCAGGATAAAAACCTTTTCCCGGGATAAAAAGTAGCCTATATGTTAAGTGGGACCTGTAACAATATATTTTTGAAATCGGTTCAGCCGTTTCTGAGATTAGCGTGCACAAACGCACAGACAAACCGACAAAAATTCCAAAAATATATTTTTTGGGTAGGTACTATTGCGTTGATAAAGGTCTCCTTTAATATTTTTTTCTCATATATCTTCCATGTTCAGACAGCGATCCGTTATATTTTTATTATATGTATAGATATAGATTTCATACCTTACTACTATCTTTACAGGTTTAATCTACCACGACAGAGTAGTAAACAACGTATTGCTACTACGAGTACACAAAATCGGTGTCTTTTATAATACGTAGGTACACTTTACAATCGCTATACTTACTCAGTACAGGACCAGAATGCATCTCAGTGTATATATGTATGTAGCCTATTATATTAACATAGTCATAGTCATTTATGTATTACTAACATACTATGGATCAGTGTTGTCTGAATTTTATAAATTTTATTTATTTATTAATCGGGAAAGTAAAGGAAATTTGGTGTGATGCACAAAGTAGTGCCAACCTACGAAAAGAGACAACTACGAGTATCTAGCCAACAAAAAATGATTCTCATATTGTATCTTTACAAAATGAACGAAATGCTACAAAGCATTTTAATTTACGTAATATATTCCTCGTTGAAATGCCTATCTCGAGGTAACGCCTTCGAACAAAAGGTTTAGTTAATTTACGCTGGCCATAAATCGTAGTGTTAGTGTATCGCGGACAGGCGCCGGTCGCGCCGGGGGCGTGCCGGAGCCGGCGCGGACGTGGCACGGATGGACGGGCTGGGCTCACGCGACCATTTCAATGTATAATATGAGCAGTAGAACAACATGTGCATTAATGAGGTATTATTTGCGAACTTTGAGTGAGGCTTTTCTGCCTAACAAGCATGAGGCTATGATAGTAATGCTATAGTGCATTGCAGTAGGTATTTACTTACAATGTGAAAAATAGAAAATTGTTTGATATAATGTAATATAACAGTATTACAAAATGTTCGAAATAAAAGTAGAAGATTATAAATTGTTATTTTCCTAGGCTAGGCTAAATTGAATTCTACTGTACACAAGTCTGCAATTCTTTGAAAATGCTTCTTGATTGGCTGTAAAATTAACAAGATATAATGAGATATCCTACTATTCTTCTTGCACTATGACCGTACACCGCACTCGAGATTCTGCGATACTTTACTACACCGGTAAGTGTTGTCGACATGAATATTTACTTTATAATTTTATTCAGTGAATTTCGGTGGCATCTTTAAAGAGTTAGCGACTACATTATTATTCTGTGCTGAACTATTACTCGTACATCATATTAGAATATGTAAGCTACGATTGTCAACAGACCTTGTATTGTACGATATAGCTTGGTTAAGACGTGCGCCTTCCATGTGGGAGGCGTAAGTTCGATCCCAGTCACGGGCCTGTACCAATGAATTTATTTCATGTACAGATTTTAATGTTGTAAAATTGTCACTTAGTTCGTGCCTCGGAAAGCACGTAAAACCGTTGGTCCTGCGCCTGATCTCTCTCCGGTCGTGTCGGCTTTCCGTCCCATCGGACTATGAGAGTAACGGAATAGAGAGTGCATCTGTGTTTGCGCACACACTTGTGCACAAGCGTATAATATCTCCTGCGTACCTGACCAATCTCCGTAGAGATTGGTCGCCTTGACCGAAATACGGTCAGAGACATCATCATAACTTTATGTAGATTTAAGATACTTATAGATATTTCATGTCGAATAAAATAAAGTAATAAACTATGAATATGATTAGGTATGAATGTTCGTGACAACATTATACAGGATGTAACAAAAAGGGTATTTTAAGCGAAAAGCTACGTCAATAGCCCACTGTAGAGAACCTACCCACAAAATTTGAGACTCGAACTCACATGTTTATTTTTCCCGATAGTATGGAGAATTTTTAAATATCTCAGGAATTTTCATACAATCTTGAAAAATAAACATGTGATTTCGAGTCTCAAATTTTGTGGATAGGTTCTCTACAGTAGGCTATTTACGTAGCTTTTCGATTAACATACCCTTTTTGTTACACCCTGTATAATTGACATTTCATAAAATGGTCGACCATTATTAGATTGTTTGTTGATCATTTCATGATATGTATCGACCAAATCAATGAATAGAGATCGTTTAACGATATAATGACCATTTCGTGATTATGGTACATTAATATTATTTGTGTTATCTAACATCTACCCCCGTTATGCTAAGCAGGGCTGCGGGATTTCCCCTATGATCCTGCAGTTATGAAAGAGTGTGACAGGTACCAACAATAAGATGAATAGTTTAGACATTAATCGTTACTTCAATAAAGGTATAACGTATCCCGGTCTGGAGATCGATATTGTTCTGGACTTTTTAGGGAAAATACCGGAAAAACCTTCAAAACTATCCCTAGACAAAAACTTCATACTCACGCTCTAGCCTTGTTTTAGTATCACAATAAACGCACACAGTTAGGGAAAAATAGAGAAAATACTAACCCAACCTTAAAGACTCTCATCTATATCATGCAAAAATCAAAACATTCGTTTTAAAAGGGTTAGTTCATAATAATATGTCGACTTTTTGTTGCTTTTCTACAACATAATTTTTCAAAGATTTTGCAGTATTTTTAAAAATAAATTGCGGAAGCAGAAACATCTCTTTTGTTACTACAAAAATAGCGTAATTACTTTGATACAATTTGGTAAACTGACACTGTAGCAAACATACGAATAAAAATGCCGAATGAAATTACATAAGAATAAAAATGAAATCTTCCAATCCTACATTCCAAAATCCGACCTTAAAAAAGCGAAAACCAATGCAATTTTTCACCAATTTCGGTGGCTCTCGAAGTCCCTTTTTAAAAATGAAACTATTTCCTCAGCCACATATATCAGGGTGAGTTTTATAGCCTCTGGCCCGGCGGCTAATGAAGACAAACAACAGCGTTAGTGGAGCAAACAAACAAACACACAGACCTACGTCCGAAAACATCCTCTGGTAGATCTCGTCGCAATCTGGAATGGTAATTAATTTTAATCTTTATGTGTTCAGGTGTAGGTACAAATTGTAGCCACAAGTTCTACTGGAAACCTTACATTTTAATTGCAGCATTTTAAGGTTTTTAACTTCATTGTAATACTAGAAGACGGTAAAAAGAAATCTTTTCAATGAAGAATAAATTCTTTATTGCTATGTAGAGGGTACTTAATTTTTATGTAATTCATTTAAGTTTTGTTAAATAGATTTTCAAAGAGATTACGACTTCTTGAAATTCTTATTTATTCTATCTATCCGATCTAACAGGTTACATACTTCAATAAATACAAGTAATGAGAAGATTAAAGAAGAATCTACCCTTATTTCTATTGTCTTGTTTCTATTCTGTTGCAGTCTGTGTATGTATAATTTTGAAATGAATATATTCTATTCTAAGAATAATACGAAGTATAGGTAAAAGAAGTAAGAAGTCAAAATATGATACGCTCCTTTTTTTAAAAGCAAGAGGGATAATATTAAACGGTAAAATTTACTTATAATACCTAGCGAGAAGTATTATTCTACGTTTATTTTACAACAATGTATGTGGAATGTGATTCAGTAGTTCCAAGGTTAGAATCAACCCAGCCGGCCTCTACCTCGGGTCGAATTCGAACATTACTCGAATTGCATGCACAAAATGTACGCACGGACAAATACTCGTACAGACAATTTTATTGATTGTCACATTAAGATCACGAGCACATGACTGTCGAAGGTAGTGTTTGATTAAACTTGCGCAGTTACCATGAACTGTTGTAGAAGGATTATGGACACTATTCGCTGTTATAAGGAGTCAGTATATAGAGCAACATGTCAATTCCTGACTTAGGAGTGACTCAGAATTTTTCGATATTTCTAATTAAAAAAATATAGTTACACAATAACTTTTTATGCATGCATGGTCTGAAATAAATAGCATTTGCATATCACATCAGACTATCAGAGGGATGTGTGAGTACGCCCGCATCGCCCGGCTCCATTCCGGTCCGTTTATTTAGACAAATACAATCGCTGATGAATCCGATCGCAGGCCGGCGGTGACAACACCACCGCCACTTTTATCTGCGGATTTACAGCAAATTGGTGTGTTGGGGACCGCGATTAATTCAAAGCACGCCCATCCGCTCCAATAAATATGTTAAAATGTTCCGTGACAATGGCCCTGTGCCGATTTCGAATCGCATTTTCGAGTCGCCGCCGTTTGTTCGAATTGTACCCGACCGGGGCGGGCGGAACGCAAATATTGTGCGAGTCGCTAATGCAATGCGAGTGCGAAATATGTAAATATTATTGGAATGCGGCGAGGCCCAACGACTTCATTGTCTCGGTTTCATATTGCGGGGGTGCGGGGCGGGGGTAGATATCGCAAACAAAACATATGTGCTAATTGAATCTGAATAACGACTCGATTTTCCTTTTACGTGTTACTAGTAATGGGAAATGGAATACATTTTAAACGGACTCTTTGTGTACTATTTGTTTCTCGTAATATATTTGTATACATTTGCAATATAGCAATAAAAGAAAAATGAAACCCATCTGATCAATTTTATAATTAGATACCAGAAATACCTAATTATTTGTAACTGTACCATGGAAAAGTACATTAAATACTTATCATTTTATTTTCGTGTAAATTTAATATTGTAAGGGTGTTAATTACCTATATGATATCAATGGCGATGCACATCACTGCTATTCTGACAAAGCTTATAGAAAAATGCTGAGACTCACCAACAACATGCAGCGTGACAAAGAAGCTGCGCACCGGCTGCGTCGACACCTGGCACTCATAGACGCCGGCGTCGCGCTGCTGGGCCCACTTGATTTGCAGGGTCCAGTCGTCGGCCGCGGCCGAGTGCGTCGCCTGGAACCGCTGGTCCGAGGTGTACGTGTAGCTGCCCACCGTCAGGATGTGCAGGTCGCGGTGGCGGATCCACGACACCTGTGGAAGAGGGCAGGAGCTGTGAGTTTACATGGTGACGCAGATGCCTGCTGAGCAGTTTGGCAGTGCATATAAGAATATTATAAGAGTGTGTAATGCAACGTTATGATTGAGCAGCAAAATGGTGCTTGAGCCTCGAGCACACCGGATGCGTATGCGTGCACGTAAGCGTAGACGTACACGTACCTCTGAGTAATGTATGGAACTGTCAACGCTTGACGTCTATGCTTACGTCTACGCATACGCATCCGGTCTGCCCGTGCCTATACAGTTCCATACATTACAACTCAGAGGTACGTGTACGTCTACGCTTACGTGTACGCATACGCATCCGATGTGCTCGAGGCTTAAAATCGTAGGGAGATGCGACATTTCATAGTAATTTTACGGTTAGTAACATTAGAAGGGAGATTAACATTATAGTTTTATAGGACACCAAAAGTAATATAAATTGGCACGGGTGAAGACCCGCGATAAACTTATTATTACATCTCGATTGGTCTGACCCTGCTATGTCAAACGTGGCTAAGGGGGATATCTCTGGCTATCCCATTTTGGGTACAGAGCCGTGTGAATATAGTATAACATAGGGAATATAGTATATAGTAGAATATAGTATTATGTATATCTTAAAAGTCCAAAAATCACACTGCGGTCAACAACCCGCCTGCCCAGCGTGGTGACTATAGGCAAAACCCTCCTGTGGCAGTAACCTTGTGGCATGCCCTGGGGAAGGCTTACGTCCAGCAGTGGACTGCAATAGGCTGAAGACGAATGCATATCTTGATTAATTCAGAAATGATCTTAGTAAACAAGCAGAAGAAAACAATATCAATAAACATCATAACGAGCTTATTTTTATATTGATTCAACTTCAATATTATTTTGCATTCTACAATATGTATATTGATATTCTATTATATTTTTGTGAAAGAAGCTGATTGATTGCGATGTTATGTTTATTTATTATTTACAGAGATTTCCTGATTTAGATGTAAATAACCATATTAATAGTTATATTTTTCAAAATAAAAAATATTTTTACTTTTGAACCCATCATTGAGGGAAGCTTATAACCTACATTTAATATGAAAACTATCTCTTCAACTTTTTAAATCGATGAACTAAGCGCGTAAGAAGCCCTAAGCCACAATTAGTTTATTGTATCCTTTACGGCACCCGGGCAAAGTTGCGGGTATCACTATCGGCATCTGGGCAAAGTTGCGGGTCACACTATCAGCACCCGGGCAAAGTTGCGGGTATCACTATCGGCATCCGGGCAAAGTTGCGGGTCACACTATCGACATCCGGGCAACTTTGCGGGTATCACTATCGACATCCAGGCAAAGTTGCGGGTATCACTATCGGCATCCGGGCAAAGTTGCGGGTCACACTATCGACATCCGGGCAAAGTTGCGGGTATCACTATCGACATCCGGGCAAAGTTGCGGGTATCACTATCGACATCCAGGCAAAGTTGCGGGTATCACTAGACATACGTACTTATATATTTTTACCGTCCTATACATTTTATCGTGATTTTCCAACTTGTTACTTAGCTTCATGCGAAGAATGAAATACTCGTAGTGTACCTATTAGTGCCATAATAAAAATTTAGTCAATTTAGTTTAGTTTTTATTTCCAAAATTACTTCTTTCCATTATTTAAAAAGAATAGTGGTATTCAATTTTATTGTATAGTAATCTTGAAATAATTTCATTTACTTAGTGATAATATAGATAGCTATAGCCAGACGCTCAGAACCTACTATCGATAAAGATTGAGGTCAAATACGGTTTAGTCTAGCAAAAAAGTTGTTCACCCGGGTGTAGGCGTCCGGGTGTAAGTGGGTATCCGGGTGTCATCAGGGATGCAAATACCCTCGCAAAGAAACAGATAATGGTGTCAGAGCAGCCGAGATAAAGTGGAGCTTACTTTTAATGGCTTCAATGGAGGAAGGGTATTTTATAATATTAAAGGTATCATACCTTGATAGCGATAGCTATTGTGTCCTCTTTTATCTATTAAAAATAATGATCCTCTTATTATTTTGATATTTATCTTACAAAGCATTAAAATCGTTACTGTGCGGATTTAAATGGCAGTAAATTGAGACTTAGCAAATAATTTGCACATAACTACAAGGTTCTCCCTGTGACCCTTCGGTTATGAAACTCGGCCATTCTTAGGCTATTAGGCTAGTAACATGTCATCTGTCCCCACCCTCTATGTTAGACGTGGCAGTGGGATCTCTTCTATGATCCTGCACATCTGACTACCCTGCTTCGGGACATTCTTCGCCATGTGTGTAGGTAACTACAAGATAAAGTTAATTCACACAAACTTTCATAACTTCAATGCGCACTGTAATTCTATCGACTAGTAAGTAAAATAGAAAATTTGATAATGTGACGACGCGACGCAATCGTCAACGATTAGTAAGCTTAAAGAACTGTCGAGAGGGTGGTGTCATTTAAAAGAGAATCACTGAAGTAGTGACAAGAACCAACACGCGTCGCAAAACACTAATCCTTTGTTACAAATGGGATAAAACACCCGTCATACAGGGAGAGCTTCCTTTGATACGTATTCAAGTTAAGTAAACGAGCTAAAAATTTAAACAGATCTAATTCATTCCCTTTCCGTTTCCGGGAGTCCCTAATCCGTCCGGGTCCCGTACAATCCACCTGAGGAGGCTTTATGTACATGAAAGGCTTTAGCGCTGGCTGTCGCGAGATGTTCAGTCAAAAGGGTAAGTTTACGCCGGCGGGAGTCCGGAGGGACGCGGGATCAATCCGGATCAGGGCGGGCCAGGGCGTATGCGACTTGCAAATCAAGAATATCTAGAACTCTCAGCTTAATACCTATCTATTAAAACATACATATTCAACTTTCCAATATCCATTTAAATTTATAATAATATTAATTATAATATAAAGAAATGTTTTTTTTTCACCCGAGTGAGACTTGAACTCACGACCTCTCGCATACCGTGCTTTGCTCTAACCAACTGAGCTACCGGGCCATTAACTCGGATGACGAATTTGATCATCTCTTTAAACTTTTTAATTTTTACTTTATTGGCAACGTTATTTTTCATCCCGATAGCTATACCCTAGCCAAATCTCGGTAATGTCATACATATTATATCAATTTAGTTATAAGAACAACTGTGCCTACCAGTTGTTAATAAATAAAAAAGGAAATAAAAATATAGTCACGTCTGTGTTCTCCGCAATGGGGTAGCCAGAATCCAGGTCTCTTTTGAAAACCAGCGCTGCTTGAACGGTAGCCATATCCTCAAGCAGCATTCAGCTGAAAGGGGACCTGATTGGCAGTTACACATATGCATGCACGGTAGGGGCCTGACTAAGGCTGCGTTTCCATTGACGCGGAGCTGGGCGGAGCGGTGCTTAGCGGTGCATGAATTGTCCAATCACCATGCTCGAAATCTCCGCTCTGCTTCAATGGAAACAGCACGAGCGGAGCGGGGCAGAGCTGAACGGATATTCATATAAAATAAGCGAGGTGATGCGGAGCGGAGGACAGCGGGGCGGTGTGGAGCGGAGGACAGGGCGGTGCGTTGCGGAGGGTAGCTAGGTATATTTATATTAGTAATTAGTACTTGGGTCATTATTGTTAATGTGATGTAAAATAAAGCAGGAAATACATACATAGAATTAACATTTTTTATTTGCAGAACAGAACGAAACTCTCTCTCACTCTCGAAACTAAGGTAGCAAAGGTCGCGCAAAGTAATTTGAGCGCTAGCGCTGTTGTAGCTAGGTCGCAATTCGAACGTTTCCTATCAGGGAGTGCGTAGTGGACGAACGGGAGAGCGAAGGGACGAACGGGAGAGCGAAGCGGCGAGGTGCGGACCGGGTGCGGGGGTGGGTGTATGACTCGCGCCACGATTCGCGCGCAGTGCGTCATAGTAGTTATCAACGTTACGTCATAGGTGCAACACGTATCAAAATGGATGAGAAGTTCATTGAAAGTGTTAAACAATTCCCGTGTTTATGGGATACGCGACTGACCACCTACAAATGCAACGAAACCAAGGATGCAGCTTGGGAAATTATAATAAAAGACAATGGTATCAAGGACGGTAAGTTTATTATCAATATTATCTATAGCGATAGGAATAATTTCTACATATTTCAGTGGTTTTTACTATTATATGAAACATTATACATTTGTTATACTTAATCGTCGCAAAATACGGGTTTCCTGCCAAGGGACTTTCCCCTGGTTATTAAAATAAGAACAAAATATGTCCCGGATCCGATAAACTTCATTAGAACTTGCATTGTTTCTTGTTATACACGGATGAGTAGTATTGATAGAAACCCGTAATGATTCATTGATCGAAGAGCTATCTGAATTGTTTGCATCCAAATAGTTAGTATGTTTTTCAATCAAGTAATTATGTAAAATAGTGGTTGCTTTAACTACTTTATCAACAGTATCGACTTGGCATTCGAAATCCTTGTGATACACGTACCATTTTCTCTTCAACACACCAAATGTGGCCTCTACTATGCGTCGAGCTCGCGATAGTCTATAATTGAATATTCGTTTGCTTTGATCTAATTGATCTCTGGGATATGGTCGCATTAAATTATAAGACAAAGGAAAGGCTTCGTCACCAATAAATACGTATGGTACTCTCTCTCCACTTTCAGTAAGTGGCTCGGGCGGTGGCAAATTTAAAGTATTGTTTTGCAGTCGTTTTCCAAATTCACTCTCAGCAAAAATTCCACCGTCACTAAATCTTCCCATCGATCCGACATCTGCCATTATTATTTTTTCGTTTAGCGTCAGCACACACATTATACAATTGAAAATCTGTGTTTGTAATTGAAAAAAGAAGATCCTGATTTATTTGGTGCAGTTATATAAACGTGTTTTCCGTCTAACGCACCACGCAATTCTTGAATTGCCACAAGTCTTCGAATTCTTTTGCTATTCGATACCAATCATCTTGAGTAGGAACAGGCATATATATGCTGCAACACGTTCCAAATGCATTCACAAGTTTCTTTAATTATATTCATTACTGTAGATTTTCCGACCCTAAAATCTTGTCCAAGTGTAGAATACTTAGTACCGTTGGCTAAATACCTGTAATAAACATTATAATTAAACACTATAAAATCATCAATTAATCATTCATTATCATCAGAAAAATGCATCTAGTTACTCTATCTGTTAATCAAAGCATATCACACAATATTTATAGAATTTAGTTTCTTATTTTATCTACCCATATTGTCCCACTGCTGGGCAAAGGCCTTCCCTTCCTTTCACCAATTCTCACGAATTTAGTTAATGTGACTTTTATTTTATTTTTACAGTACAAACTGCTAAGGCGAAATGGAAAAAATTGCGTGATAATCATCGCGACGCAATTAAAAGACAAAATTCTACCAGAAGTGGCCAGGCGGCAAAACAAATCACCAAATGGAAGTATCAAAAAATAATGGAGTTTTTGCTACCATTTATGCAAAATAGAAAACGAACCTCAAATTTCAGAGATGATTCAGAATCTTATGACGATGATACACAAATGTCAGCCACGTTAAATACCACATTAAATACTGCAGGCGATCAAATGTCAAACGATTCAGAGCTAATTCAATTAGAAGACCTTCTTTCGAATGATCATACACAATCTACCCAATCTTCCGGCTCTACTTCAAAATCTAAGAACAGAAAATTGGACGATGTCTCCGAACTGCTTAGTCAATTTCAAAGTAATAACGAGCAGCGAACGAAGGAACGGGCTGAGTTAAAAGAGATTCTTACAGCATCCGATGATTTAGATGATTTGGATCATTTTTTCCTCTCCATATCGAAGACCTTGAAAAAGCTTCCAAATTATTTACAGCTTAAAGTGAAACGCACTGCAATGACTGCTTTAATGGAAGCCGAAGAAATAAATGAAGAAACTCTTGGACCAATCATATGGTCCACCGCACAGAGCACCGTACGGTTATTCCACAGCAGCTCATACAGAAACAGTCACTTCGCAAACACATGAAAACACACAATCATCATCACTAAACATTACAGAACATCCTCCACCACCTCCTCCACTGGAACTGATAATGAGCAACTTTGATCGACCATTATAACCAATCATTGTAGTTTTTGTTGATTTTTTAAATATTTAGAATAGTTTTTAATTAGTAATTATTTTTCCTTGCACCTTGTTAATTACGTGCATTGTTGATTTTTATTGTTTTAAATCATGCTTATATGAGAAAATTGTTACAATTTCTTTACCAGAAATAATGTTTACTATTTTCAATATTTTTATAACGATGAATCGGGTCATGTGACACTGAATAATTTTTTTAATAAATGGTTATAAGTAGAAATAGATTTGTTTACTTACTTTAGACATATTGCAAGCCTTTCTTCACTTGAAATCGATCTCCTGCAATTAGTATCTTTCTTCTCTATATATGGTTTAAGAAGACAATGTAATTCATAGAAAAGTTTCCTTGATACCCTATATGAAGTTTCGAACATTTCATCATCACACGTTTGGAAATAAGTTGAAAATTCTCCATGCACGGAACGATAATTTATATGTTGTCGAATCCAGAATCTATATTTTCTCTTCATATCCAAAAAAGTCGCAACAGTCAATGCTACTTCATCTGATTCGTTATCTTCGTCTTCAAGTAAGGAAAGATATAAAAGGATTGCTTTTTTCTTTTTAAGCGACAACATGACGTATGCTCTTTCTGAAAGATGGAGACAAACTGAGCGCAAAATTGCGCAACTCCAAAGTTTTGCTCTGCTCCGCTCCGCACCGCACCGCCCCGCTCCGCTCCTCTCCGCTCTGCTTCAGTGGAAACACTCACCACTTTTCACCGCTATTCTCCGCTCATCTCCGCACAGCTCCGCGTCAATGGAAACGCAGCCTAAGCGTATCCCATACTTCTTTGTATCGTCTTTATGTATTTGTCATCACCTTCTTACTGTTATAATCTCATTGTTGTCTTTGTCTTTTATTCTCTTTTTTCTATTTTGTTCTTGATTTGTGTTGTCTGTATATGTGTACATACCAAAAGCCAAATAAACGATCTGTCTATCTATCTATCTATCAGAACGGCAGAATCATAAAGGAGAGATCATAGCCACGTATTAATGATCAGTGACAAGTTGCTAGCTTATCGCCTGAGAGATCGCCCGAGTTCCTTAGTCGACTCTCATAACTGCACGAAAGGAGATGCAGCTGAGGTCTTCTATTGAAGCGATAGTTTTTCGGTTAACGGTGATTTTAGAAAAATAAACATTCTAAAAATTTTACTGATGATGCTTTACATCATAGTTACTTTGAACGGTGGCACAGTTGCTTAATACATTAGATAAATAAATATTTACACAGTTCAGGACACATTGACCTAGTCCCACACTAAGATCCCTGAGGTCTTGTGTCGTGGGTACTAAGCAACGGTATATAAATACATAGATAAGTATGTAATCTATATATCTGTATTTTAAACATTTTAGTTTCAAAGATGTGCACAAGAATAGAACTCCAGCTTGCTCTATATTTCTTTTGATAAAACTCTTCTTTTCGCTCACCGATCAACAGTTTGTTTTAGTCTTGCAAATATAATAATTTACCTCAGAGTATGTGAATGTACTAACAAACATAATATAAAGACGTATATCATATATACATATAATAAAAATGTAACGGATCGCTCTCTGTACATTGAAGATATATGAGAAAAAATATTATAGGAGACTTCTATCAACGCAATAGAACCCAAAACGATGATTTTTGGAATTTTTGTCTGTTTGTCGGTTTATCTGTTTGTCGGTTTATCTGTTTGTCGGTTTGTCTGTTTGTCTGTGCGTTTGTGCACGCTAATCTCAGAAACGGCTGAACCGATTTCGATACAGTTTTCAGGAATATTTTGTGAAAGGTCCCACTTAACATATAGGCTATTTTTTATCCCGGGAAAATGTTTTTATCCCGGATAATTTCGACATTTTGTTTTTTCTGTAGTCCACGCGGACGGAGTCGCGGGCGTCCACTAGTACACAATAAACTTCTGAGAAAATAATGTGTATCAAAGTAATAATTATGTATGACACAGGCCTCCCTTCCTTGGACACAGGCCTCCCTTACAATCAGGATGGGAGGGTCTTGGCATACGCAAAATTTCCAGTGTTTAGTCTACCCGCGTTTCTGTCCTCGGCCTACAGTATGGAAAAACTAATTTAAAAAATTCTTCAACCGACATTTGGCGATATTAGTGTTTCAGTCTGCGGTTTGGCCGAAACCAGAAACAATTGGTCAGCACGGTGCCCGAATGTGGACTTGCCCAAGAACCCATCCTCTCAGCGACAGTGGGATGAGCCGCTCTGCGATTTGGTACGGAAAGAGCTAATACAAACGTCATACAATATCGCAGAGCGCGCTCGTCTACTAGTTGTCGGAGAGTGGGAATCGGGACTATGGCTGCAGACCCTACCATCACCGCATACGGGTACCATGCTGGACAGAACCACATTCCGGATAGCTGCTTCGCTTCGTCTCGGGGTCCTAGTAACAGTCCCCCATATCTGCCAGTGCGGGGACAGCGTGGGTCAACTTGGTCACCACGGTCTTTTATGCATAAGCAGCTCAAGCCGCCTCCCAAGGCATGCAAATTTAAATGAATCGATCCGTCGGGCCCTTGGAAAAGTCAACGCGCCGGCAATCTTGGATCCCAGAGGCCTAGCGCGTGACGATGGGAAAAGGCCCGACGGTATGACGCTAGTGCCTTGGGAGATGGGTCGACCGCTTGTGTGGAACGCTACTTGTGTTGACACACTTGCTGCGTCTTACATCGGCGGAACATCAGATAAGGCCGGTGCTGCCGCATGTTCAGCCGAAAACGCCAAGCGCCGCAGATATGCAGGGCTCCCAGGAGACTACATGTTTGTGCCGTTTGGCGTCGAGACACTGGGACCGTGGGGATCAGGCGCTCATCGCCTCTACCGGGAAATTTCAAATAAATTACGCGAAAGCTCCCGTGACCAGAATGCTGGTATCTTTTTTGCACAAAAAATTAGCATTGCCATACAACGTGGCAGCATTCTTGGCACTCTCCCGGTAGAAGGCAACTTTGTAAATATATTCAATTTCGTGTAGATTAAATTAGTTTTTAGTTTTATATAATGTAGTTAGTATTTGTAATAACCTCATTAAACTGTATAATTTTATCGTTTTATATTCCAGAAAGACAAACCGCATGTGAAATATATTGTAAAGAGAATTTACGTGATAGTTTAGTTAGACTAATGGTTGACTAAGTTAGTACTTTAGTAGTCGCCTCAGCAGCTTCTATCTATCGCTCAATACTTAAAGTTATTTCAAATCAATGTATTTTATGAATAGTAAGCGCTCCATGCGATGCGAACTGAACCATAAAATTCGATATTACTTGGCTATGAATTCAAGTAAGAAATAACTCTGTCAACTTTACTATCTGGAGATTTATAACTTAAAATTGTTATCTGTTACAATATTCTCTTTTAGTTTTATGACAGTATACTTTTCGTACAATGTTTCTTGGTTCTTAATAATAATAATGATTTTGAATTATGATATATCATACCTATTACTAGTAGATAGGAAGTAATAGTAGAGTTGACAACATAGCCCAAAATACAAACTGCGGTCACCAACCCGCCTGCCCAGCGTGGTGACTATGGGCAAGTACCCCCCACGGCAGTCTTGTGGCGTGCCCTACGTCCAGCAGTGGACTGTAATAGGCTAATGATGATGATGATGACTAGTAGATACTTGCAACTATCTATATAGCATATGAGTTATTCTGATGCTATAGAAGTTTCATTTTTGCGTATAAAGAATTTTAGATTATAATAAGTATTTTCCATATTTGTATGAGTAATTTTAACAATAGATGACAGATTTCGGTCGAATATTGTATTGTAGTCGTTGTAGGGACATAACATAAAAAATGAAGGGTTGTTTAACAAAAAACAAGTAGCTATTATATACAGAATACTCGTATTACCTTAATATTTACTAAAATAATAGTCGGTTGTTGTGGCCCGAGGTGACGTCACGCTGACCGGGCCTCGGTCTCAGACCCTTGGTTTCAATGTTGTAAAGAAACTTTGATTTCTCGCTTTTGGAGAGGCTTCAAGACAGGAGTGAGGAAACGAGTATTACGTCACTTATACTTGTAAGTTTTTTTTTGTGATAAGAGAAGATTTCTTAAATATCATAACTACATGTACCTTATCTACAATTCTACATACATACATCTCAGTCTTTTACAGTCCGCTACTACTTCATAGGGGGGTATTTCCCAATAGTCACCACGCTGTGCAAGCGGATTGGTAACCGCAGATTTTTGAACTATGTTGTCAATACGGGAGGCGCTGCTACCCACCTCCCGGAAACCTTTGATCACGTCATAAAATACATAATGACAACTCATTGTTCCACAGTATCTGTAGTGTATGAGCCTGTCTCGAGCGCATACGTCACTAGATGGCACGACAGTCGGTGTCAGGCTGTTGATTGGTGCGGACGTGACATTACAGTATCAATAAAATAGATTGGTGGATATCTCACGTATCTGTAGTCACGTACCTATCGCGGGTACATCTGGTGGAAAAGGCAGCCTCAGTACCTGTGTATGTATTCGGTACCACTATACGAGTACTATACGCCAACCGTCGTGGCACACGCAGTCATAAAACGTTATATGACAGCGAGTGCCACGACGGTTAGCGTAAAGTACAGTTATAAAAGAAAAAAAAATACAAGCACTACAAACCTACAACATGTAACTAAATTCTTTAAAACTGAACTAAACTTTAATTTAAAGGAGCCGTAACAGCACATAATTTCTAAGTACTCGTATTTAAAATTCATGCAGATGTCTGTGAATTTGGAATTAGAGCATATGAGCTCACTCAGGCTCCTGTTGCGGGCGTGAGCGGACGTCTACTGCGCTATTATATGCTAATGTGTACTCTGAGGCACTAGCACTTCAAATATTCTGTATAATTAGCTGCGTTATATTTTATTACTCGCAGAATAACTTGGTAAAAATTTGGTATTGGATGGTTGTTTGCTGGATGGTTGTATGTTTGAGCTTGAGGAGCAGCAGTAGGCTCAGAAGCTGTTATGACACTTGATGATGAATGCCTACGACATTGGACTAGCTAAACGGTGTTTAATTTGGCAGATATTTCGTACATTTGCTGGCAAAACTCGAGTTTAATTAATGCGAAACGTCACACACGGTTTATTAGTCTTACATTATGTATGTACTATTTATTCAAAATTTCAGCCAATATGAAGTCTATAGGTCTCCCTCAATGACCCGATGACTGTATTACAAATATAATTTAAACAATATTGCGTCAGACTATAGGTAGTTTGGTTCGTACGTAGTCACCGATGAGCTGCATATTTGCATATTATGCTGTAACACGCTCACAAAGCGACGTTAGCGCTGAAGCTCAGCGGTGTCGATAATCCCAGCTCAAAGTTTCAGTGCTTCCAGCAAACAACGGCGCTGGATTGCTCAAATATCACCCAGGTAAGCCTTTGTGGAACCACTTTTGGCTAGTTAAGTACTGCAGTAATTGAAGGGCGGTTGTTTCACTGTGATACTAATAGATTGCGGCGCTACTGACAGCATAGGTTTCATAGGGTTCCGTTGTAAAAAAGGATCCAATGTGTTCGCTCGTCTAACCGCCTAATGGAAACAGTTGATAAGAAGGCTAAAAAACACATACCTACATAAAATGTAACTTTACATAAATAGTATGTACTTTGTCGACTGCAATAAACTCATTGCGCGATACCAAATGTGCATAACATAAACGTTTTTGTAGTGGTTAAATTTTGGTAAATACATTCAACAACAGCGTGATTGCCCTCCAGGTGTTAGAGGAATGCGGTGAAGCGCATCGTAGCATACCGGCTGCGGCTGACTTGCAGTCTCGGACATATAAATTGCATTTTTGTGTCGTCACCGTGAACAGTTCTCCACTTTGACCGTATAAGGTGTTTTTAATTTATTTCACTGACTTTTAAAACGAATCTTGGTGCGATACAAGGAGTCCACTAGATTATTAAGATTTACGTGTAAGTTGTAGGTTAATTTAAACTGAATACAGGATGTAACAAAAAGGGTCAATTGAAAAGCTATGAAAATAGCCCAATATAGAAATTTTTCAACAAAATTTGAAACTCGGAACCACATGTTTGTTCTTAAAGATAGCATAGTTCGTTTAGGTAAGCTTGAAAAATAAACACGTGATTTCATGTTCTTTATAGTGAGCTATTTACATAGTTTTTGGCTAAACATGGATACCGCTTTTATTACATATACCATGTATCTGGAAAGCTAGTCGATTGTCATATTTCAGCAATCGCCAGCCAGACAGCAAACCATGATGCGCCTGCTGCCTGTCTTATGTTAACCGTTAAGAAGGTATTTGTATAAGAGGTTCTAAGAAATAAGAAACAGTGCTTATGTAAATAGTTATTAGTTTTCCGCCATTAAGCTCCAACCCGGGTGTTGTTTGACGCATTGCAGGTTGATAAATTCGGAAGATGGCTGGACGTAACGTGCGCGTTAAAATTTTATTACACTCGCACTGGTCGGTATCACACATTTCTTTATTTAGTACCGACCAATACATTGCCCAGTCTTGTATATCTATGTATATGTCTAACTGTAGAATAATGTTTCCGGAAACCCTTAATCTTGCTACGCGCGTCTATGTGCATTTATGCAGAAAAACGCAGTCTATTTACTCAACTTTGGACGCTTGGGAACTAGACACTTCTCAGGCTTTCCTTTATGGAGAAAAATGATCGTGATGATGAGGAGATTCCATAGTTTTCGGGAACGTTGACGACTAAAAAAACATCCTGTACAATACCCACGGCTGTGTTCCCAAAAAAAGAGGCCAGAAATGCAAAATCGCGAATGAGGTCCCATTCCAATGTCCCAGCTATACTAAACGTTGACCATAGCTGAAACAGATGTAGAAGAACAGTGACAAGTTCGTCTTGAAATTAATTATTGTTTATAAAATACTAGCTGATGCCCGCAAATTCGTCCGCGTGGTCGTATTTCAATGCATACGAGTATTATTATATATCCTTGTTATTTATTAAAACATCGGAGATAAATTAACTTTGTATTTCGTGTCATGGCCGCGGCACACAGAGAGAGAGCGAGAGAGAGAGCGTCTCGTTTTACGCATACCACAAGTATAATCTAATAGGTCATCATCATCATTATCATCAGCCTATTGCAGTCCACTGCTGGACGTAGGCCTCCCCCAGTGCATGCCACAAGACTGCCATGGGGGGTATTTGCCCAGTTTTCCCAATTTTAGTTACCACGCTGGGCAGGCGGGTTGGTGACCGCAGTTTGTATTTTGGACTATGTTGTCAACACGGGAGGCGCTGCTGCCCGCCTCCCGGAAACCCTTAATAGCCTCGTACGATACCCACGGACAGACATGGGGTGGTACTCTGCCGGCACCACGCGGTCAGGTAACTAATAGGTATATAACTACATAACGCATTGGCGCCGCCGAGAGCGGACGTGTTGTTGGTTACTTTAAAATAATTCTAGATGCTTTAAAGGGAAAATTAATAGCTATCGAGTGTGTAATAAAATCTATTTTTGCGTGTTGTTGTGGAAAGTGATTGTTCAACATCTTAGACGAGTGCGAGTGAGACGGGAAGCGTGTCCGCCATTTGTCTTTCTCATATCATTATCTTGGTGGCATGTCGCATAAACGGGCCCCCCCGCTTCCCCAACCGGTTTCGCCTCAAGAAGAAGGGACTTCATCGGGCACAGCGCAGGTACAGGCCATGGAAATACATAGACCTATGAACGTAAAGACTAGGCAAAAACGTGGGCGGGATGAACTTACTGAGGATATGTTTAAGGCCCACATGGATGATCTAAGGAGCTTGATCACGTCATCTGCCCAGCGTCAGGAGGACAGCATGAGATTATTGCGAGAGGATATGCAAGATTTAACCAACTCCATATCTAATATCCGCACTGAACTGGATTCTCTGCAGACCTCTCATAGCAGGATGGCTACATCATTGTCGGAAATACAGGAATGCAAGTTACCATAAATACTGAACATGCTGACTTTAAGTCCTCCCTTGAGTTCATGTCGACACAGTATGAGGTTATCAACGATAAATTTAAGAGGTCAGAAATTATTCTCGAATCTACTGAAAATACAGAACTGGAGATTAAAAATATAAAAACTGAAGTTATGAAATTACGTCATGAGCTACAGCTTCAGCACCAATGGGAGCGTCTTCTTAATCTGGAAATTTCTGGCTTACCAGAAATTAAGAGCGAAAACCTATCCGAGCTGATTGTACGAATTGCCAAGCATGCCGAAGTTGCCCTGACGAGCGAAGATATAGTGCATGCCACTAGGGTTCAGCCCCGTCAGAAGGTCCCTGGACGTCCCAATTCTATTATAGTCAAATTCAAAACGCGTCTTCATAAGGAAAACATTCTTGCTGGTTTACGAAAGAATAGAGGCATGACTACTCTAGACATTTCTATACCCGGCGATTCCAGACGCATATTTGTCAGCGAACACCTCACGGTTGATAACAAGTTATTGTATAAGCAGGTTCGAGAAATAGCTAAATCCAAGAATTATCAGTATACATGGACAAAAAACTGTCGCATTTATATAAGGAAGAACGACACATCTCCTGCCATACATATTGGAATCGAATCGGATCTGGCAAAAATAAAATGACTTTTATGTGGAATGACATTACTATCGTAACTTTCAAGAATTGTCCATTTTTTGTTGATTTTTTACAATGCAATTCTATTTTTAAATCTTACATAATAATTTGTAGTTTTAGGTGTGATTCTTTGCGTCAGGATCTACATGGTGGTGTTGAAAACACGTCTTATGCAATATTACATAAGCGCATGATGGATCACTGTGTATTTCATTATAATATGGCTTTTATTTGTGTGTGTATGGTAGGTTCTAAGGCTATTCTCATTTTAATATTTTTTTGTGTGTCAACGCTTAATCAAGGAATGTATACCTATGGTTGTGAGCGTGCGTGTGTGTATTTTTGTATCGGTGGTCATGCCAATTACGCTGTGCAATATTATAATATTTTAGCGCCGTGTATGATTTTTGTGGAGATATTTATGTGCTGTCAAGTACCTACTATATTTGCGTTCGCTGCTACATTGTTTGTTATCTCATTTATGTACCTTTCTTATTATTACGTTCATTGCATTGAAATACAACAGTGTGATACGAGCCGCCTTTCGTCTTTGTTGAACAGATGTACAGATAGGATTATGCTAATTTGCCTCACACGAGCAGGTGCAGTCGATGGTGCATGTACTTACTGGCTGATGGATGCCGTGCAACTCGTTGTACTATATGCGTGTACTGTTTATGCTTTGATATCGTTATGGCACCCTTAAATCTAAGTATTTATTACCAAAATGTACGCGGGTTACGTACAAAGACGCATGGTTGCTACAATAATATCCTGGCTAGTGAATATGATATAATCATAATGGTGGAAACGTGGTTGCATGATGGGATATTCAGTCGAGAATTGTGTGACGATCGCTATGATGTCTTCCGTTGTGATAGGGACCTCGCGGCTACGGATAAATGTACTGGCGGTGGTGTAGTCGTTTGCGTTCGCCGGGAGCTCAGGGCTTATCTCCATCATGAGACAGACTCCTGCGCCCCCACCGATGTTCTCTGGGTTACCGTACCCGCAGAATGTTTGCGTTCCGGCTCTGATCTGAATATCATTACAACATATATAAGGGGTGAGCGCTACACTCAGCCAATGGATCTACAATGCTTTATTAACTTGATCAACAAAATATCTACGTCTCATGCCTTTTATAATAATCACAACTACCTAATTGCAGGCGATTTTAATTTACCTTTCATAAAATGGGATGAAGATTCCCCTGCCTTCCAAACGCAGAATGAAAGCAAAGACGTGCGGGAACTTGGGACGGAGTTGATTGAGTTGTTATCTTTGCAGGGATTTACACAGCATAGTAGGTTTAAAAACTCAGCGGGTAACACTTTAGATCTTGTATTTTCAAATTTTTCAGTCGAACTTACTGTGTGTTTGAACCCTTTGTCTAGGGTCGACGTATTTCACCCGCCTGTATGTATAGATGCTTCTGATATAACGGTACCTCCACTGCCTTATGCATGCACCAGCAAGTTTTGTTACTCCAAGGGTGATTACACTCTAATAAACCAGTATCTCTCTGAGTTCGATTGGTCACGCGAGTTTTCTAACAGGAACATGAACGAAGCAGTCGCCTATTTT
The DNA here is from genome assembly GCA_014607495.2 of Carposina sasakii. NCBI lineage: Eukaryota > Metazoa > Arthropoda > Insecta > Lepidoptera > Carposinidae > Carposina > Carposina sasakii. Next base: position 254,060 of record CP053150.1, read on the forward strand.
ACGAAGTTTTTGTACGACTGTATCCAGCTGCATGTGCCTAAGGTGTCGATCGTTAATAATAGGAGGTCTTACCCAGTCTGGTATAGCAAAAGTTTGATAAAAATTATACGTGAAAAAAAGAAAGCGCATAGAAACTGGAAAAGATTTGGGAATCGGAATGATTATGCTGAATTTTCGTTACTTAGAGCTCGTTATCATCGAGTACATAAGGCTTGCTATAATAAATTCTTATTCATGTCGCAACAAGCAATAACAAAAGATCCTAAACGATTCTGGTCTTTTGTAAAATCTAGAAGGGGTGGTGGCTCCGCTTATCCTAGTGAGTTTACCTTAAGTAACTCTCGCCTCCGTGACGGTTCTGCCATTGCTGATGGGTTTAACGATTTTTTTCATAGTATGTTTACAGCGCCAGCTTCTATTTATCCGTAATCAATGAGCACCAACCTCAAAGAGGATCTATGGACTGTATAGGTACAATTATGATTACTGCGGACAGGGTGGAATCGCTCTTAAATAAACTTGATCCAGTTAAAGGTGCCGGTAACGATAACATCCCTCCCATTTTTATTAGGAATTGCTCCAACTCTTTAGCGAACCCCCTTGCATTGCTCTATAATAAATCTATTCGAGATGCTGTGTTTCCAAACCTCTGGAAAGAGGCACGTATTGTCCCAGTTCATAAGAAAGGTGTAAAGAGTCGGATCGAGAATTATCGACCGATCTCCATATTAAATATTTTCAGCAAAACATTCGAAAAGCTAATATATGACGTAGTGTGCCCAATCATCTCCGCTAATATCCCACTGGAACAACATGGTTTCTTCAGGGGCCGTTCAATAGTATCAAATTTGGCTCTTTTTACTAAGTATGTCCGAGAAAACATGGAAAAGGGACAACAGGTTGACGTGATCTACACGGATTTCGAAAAAGCATTCGATCGTGTGGACCATGTCATCCTGTTGTCAAAGCTATCTAAGCTCGGAATCCATGGAGATTTGCTGAGATGGGTGGAGTCCTATCTTACAAACAGATCGCAAGCAGTAGTATTGGGTGGCTATAGGTCTAATTTAGTCAGTATTCCTTCTGGTGTCCCTCAGGGATCACACTTAGGGCCCCTTTTTTATAACGCCTATTTATTCGATATATATACATGTATGACTTACGCAAAATTCTTAATGTATGCTGATGACACCAAAATTTATATTAATGTTGGTAATATAAATGATACTTACAAACTGCAACACGATCTTAATATATTAGCAGCATATTATAAACGAAACCGAATATCGGTAAATATTGCTAAATGTCAAATAATTTCATTTACTCGTGGACGCAACCCTATTTTAAGCAATTATACTATAGATGGCGTTTCACTTAACCGTGTTGAGATTGTCAGAGACCTAGGTATCTATTTGGACAGTAAACTAACTTTAAGCCATCATATAGAAAAAATCATTAATAAAGCCTACAAATCGCTAGGATTTATTATGAGGATCTGTTCCCCATTTCGTAACGGTACATGCATTAAAAATATTTATTTTGCCTATGTTCGTAGTATCTTGGAGTTTGGTTCTACTATATGGTATCCTTGTTATAATAAATATATATCGAATATAGAAAGTCTTCAAAAGAAATTCATACAGTTTTTAAATTTTCGTACATTTACAAGCTCATTGACTTATGGAGATAGCTGTAAAATACACAAAATATTACCGCTCGAAAGTAGAAGAACTCTTTTGGATATTATGCTTTTATACGACATCTTAAACTCTCAAATTGACTGTCCCGAACTGGTGGGTGCTCTCGGTCTATGTGTCCCTAATAAACGAACCCGCCATACTCGGCTCTTGCATGTACCGCGTCACCGAACAAACTATGGCCGGGTTGAGATCATCACACGTATCGCTAACACGTATAATACGCACTTTCAAGATTTGGATATATTCGCATATACTAAGGATACTTTTCGGAGTCACTTAATTAAATGTATTTGGATAAATATATAACCTATAAAGTCTTATCTTGTCTGATAGTTTTTGTTTTTGTTTTTATTTTATTGTTTATTTTGTTTTACGACAAGAGTGATGCACTGTTTTATACAAGTATGCCGCATAGTGACACATTCGCACGCTCACGCACACGTAGGCACGCACAGAGCGTATGTTCTGTTGAACCCCTATTTGTTAATTTACTTATAAATAACTTACGAGTATTAAAGTAACTAATTGCTTATTATAGGATAATCTGTAAATGACTTATTATGGTACAATCTCTGCAAATGTAATATATCTAAGAGAAGTTGTTGATTATCTGAATAAATAAATAAATAAATAAATAAATAAATCTTAATATCCAAATACCTAAATAAGTAATTTAACAATAGTATCAGTTTTTTCACAGCTCTTTCTTTTTGGCCCTAATATTAGAAGAATGTTCAAAATCTTACGCCAAAAAACGCCGTTCTGTGGTTTTTGTAACTACATAAACTATTAATCATTTACTACACTATGTACAAAAGAAAAGCTGTTAATGTGATCTAAATATTTGTGGGATAATGTAGCGATAGAGCCAGTATCTACTCCCATGCGAGTACATGATCCCGGCGGAGTATCTACATGTCATCCGACAGTGATTACTGATTACCCCCGCGTTGAAACGTGCCGAGAGCTCGCGGCACACTTATCACGTACCTTGCCGAAGCGGAAACCAGGAAAATTATACAACTATTGCTGATTGCTTATATAATTTGTATAACGTCTTCTTCAGCCGAATGCAGTCCACTGCTGGACGTAGGCATCCCCCAGGGCATGCCACAAGGTTACTTCCATAGGGGCGTTTTTGCCCATAGTCACCACGCTGGACAGGCGGATGCTGACTGATTTTTAACTGTGTTGTTAACACGGGAGGCGCTTCTGCCCGCCTCTCGGACACCCTTAATCGCCTCCAGGCATGGGGTGGTACAAACTCTAATGATTTGTATTACGTAGCAGCAATCGTAAAGAAATTTGTCATTACAATATAATTTTATACAGTTTTATTATCTACGTTATTTATTTATCTATTGTAAGATACGTTATACGTCTACGGGGTGACAGTCCGAAATAGCGTGCTATTTACTTAAGTAATAGCAACATCACAATGTCTAATTAGGTAAATCTATTGCAGATTAAACAATAATACCGCTGATTGAATTAATTTGAATTAGGTACATATGCGAGTTTAGTAACAATCTATAAGTGCGTGACAGTAGTCATCGATCAATGAAATTGGTTTGATATTAAGCGACGACAAGGATATTGATAGCGAATGAATAGTTCGTAATGTGTCGCGAAGCGCCGCTTATGACTCTTGTTTACGTGAGCTGTTACATAAGCGAAGTTGTTTACATACGCGAAGATGAATCGCTTCGTAATGGGGCCTTGAGACGCGCAGTTAAGGAGTCTACATACAAACGAGCCCACAAGAACCGTGAGGGTGGAAGTCAACAATATTTTATTGAGATTAAGCCGAATAGCGCCGAAAAATATCGAAATAGGGTAATTTCTAAAGTCTTGGTTTGATATCTCAACCAATAAACTTGAGGTCAACTAAAGTAAGGTCAAAATTAATCCTAATTTGTATAGCTACGACTAGTCCCCTTAAAGCCGACACCGACACCAAGCCACCCGATATGATGTCGGCGAGTTTGATGTGTATTCTCCTTAATCTTGTTTAAATATCGAGTGTTTTTGATACATGTTCACGCTATAACGCCTTTTCGTAACCAAAACACTCTTAAAAGCTATGCAATGTTGACAAGTAAACAAAATACAATATTGTTCACCAAATACAGCCGAATATTGTTTTACATATTACGTTTTCTTAAAAAAATCCTGTTTGCTTTATGAAAATCCAAGAATTTGATCCTTGATTTGCCCTCGTCGAGTCGGCGAAAGCAATTCGAATCCAATTCGAAAGCCCAATGTAATTCAACGACAATGTAATTTAGACCCTTTCGTACTTCTTTTTGTAGTTTTCTTTACCAAGCTATTATTTATAAAATGTTTTGAATAAAATTATTGTTTCGTTTTTTATTAGTGCGATGGAAAACGATTAATGGAAAATATTAATATTTCATTTATTTATTCATTCTGTCAGCTTGATTCGGATTTAAAGCTAGTTTATATGTGTGATAAAACTATAGGTAGTTTATCGTTGATAAAAATAATAATGTTTATGGTCTTTATCTTGCTTTGTAATTTACAAAATAATCCCCCCCATATCCCATTGACTCAAACTTAATTTTATTATTTACTTCCCCCTTTATTGATGAAAAAAAAATCACTCAGAGAACAATTATCATCCCCTACAAATATTAGGGGTGTGTGAGAAAGTTCGTGAAAATTTGAAGATGTTTGTTAGTCTTTTGTTCAATAACTACTAAACAGGTTTTGATGAAACTTGATAACTAACAGTTACGAGAGCGAAGTTGTGAGCATTACTTTTAGCGTTAGACAAAAATTTTTACTTCACCAGGTTTTCCTATCTGACGCAGAAAGGTGATGGGTATTTATTTATGTATGTTACGGGTTGTAACAAAAGAGAACCTATTCTTGAAATTTGAGAGTGAAAATCAAATGTTTATTTTTCAAGATTATATGAATATTACTAATTCTTCATACTATCTGGAAAAAGAGACATGACAACTCTTTTTCGAGTCATCGAGTCTGAAATTAGGGTGTAGGTTCCTTTTAGTGGGCTATTTACATAGCTTAACACTTAACATACCCCTTCTGTGATACCTTGTATAATCACACGTTATCAAATTAAACTGTCTATGGTCAGAAGTTTCTATTTACTCCCGTCCCTGAAAACCTTTTGGCGTGACCGAAACTTGACCAAAACATTAACCCAATTCGCAAAATTTGAAATAGTTCTTAAAATATATCATCTATACCGCAGTGTGAGCGACAGAGACAGCATGTTTTCATATCGAAGCGTTAATAATGCGTTGGAGAGGGACAGCGCTACTTTAAGTGGCACATTTATATTCGCGGACACGCCGCGGACGCACAAACACAATCTCACGATTACGCCGCACTCGAAACTGTAAGTTATTGTCATGGACGAAGGACATACAGAAGATGGGACAGGCGTCCCACGGTTCGAATCCCGGTAGGTACATAAAATTAATGTGTTTACCAGAGTTGTGGATGTTTTTATTTATGTATTACGAGTGTGTAATGTTACTTGTAGCCTAGATTTGTCATTAGGCAATTAAAACTATAATTAGAATTTTATTTCGCCTCCATAAAGCCCCGAAACGCAACTTATTCTTGCCAGACCATTAGGAATATAATAAAGTAACTAATTAATATAAAATAAAATAAAACACAATAGACAAATAAGTTGTAATATAAACATGTAAAATGTTTACATGCACCCTTCAATGTAGACTATACAATCACTGGTTAACAAAACACTAACAATATAAAAGTTGTTACGCCACCTCTCTTTTGTTCTTCCTTCATAGTTATTCCTCTTTTATGTGAACAGTTTTACATTGTTTGTTGTGTTTATGTTTTATAATCGGTCATATATCACATATTTAAGGGTTTTGATGGAGTTTAAGTAAACTATAGGTATGGTTAACCTATAAAGGGGTTTCTAATCAAACATAGATAAAGGCCGATAAAGTTCAATTTTCGAACAAATTTAAAAGTAAATATTTACATCGAGTTTGATTACTTTTAAGGTTTAATTGTAATTACTTGCTCGTGAACTGTTTCTTATTCTATTTATTTTGAATGAGGCAGAGGATTATAAAGGTATATATTTTTTTTATCTAAGTGTGTAATTATCTAATACTAGTGGACGCCCGCGACTCCGTCCGCGCGTGGACTACAGAAAAACAAAATGTCGAAATTATCCGGGATAAAAATATTTTCCCGGGACAAAAAGTAGCGTATAGGTATGTAAAGTGGGACCTGTCACTATTATATTCCTGAAAACTGCATCGAAATCGGTTCAGCCGTTTCTGAGATTAGCGTGCGCAAACGCACAGATAAACAAACCGACAAACAGAAAAAAAATCCAAAAATCATTCTTTTGCGTACTATTGCGTTGATAAAGGTCTTCTATAATGTTTTTTTTTTATATTTAATAGGCTTACGCGGTTCATATTAGGGTTAAAAGTTGAGTAAATAGACTGCGTTCTTCTGTATAAATGCACATAGTCGCGCGTATCAAGATTTTTTCACGAGAAATAATTAATATCTGTCTATGAAAAAATAGCCGCGTGGTGCCGGCAGAGTAGAGTTTATAACACCCCGCCTCCCGTACTGACAACACAGTCCGAAAATCACACTGCGGTCACCAACACGCAGTGACTATGGGCAAAACCCCCCTGTGGCAGTAACCTTGTGGCGTGCCCTGGGGGAGGCCTACGTCCAGCAGTGGACTGCAATAGGCTGAAGAAGAAAAATATGAAAAAACTAGCATAAACACTGGACACCATAAATTTTGCCCGATCAAGTAATTAAATTTATTACATCGTTTCCCAGTATTTTTTTGGCATAAACCCTTCGTTAAGGGTGGCAACGAAAAAGCATCCTGTATAGATATAATTATTAAATAATTTTATAATAATATGTATTATATTATTCATGTTAAGTTCATTAATCATGAACTTTATATATGGAAACCAGCTCTTGGAGGTGAGTGCAAAATTCCCGAGTCATACTTATGCATTCTCAGTCTGCTGCGGAATGTTACGGCGTAGTCATCAAACTGCGATGCGGTTGCGCCGCTGCTTCCGCAAATTCTACCATAAACCCCCGGCTTCAAGACCGACAATTGTATACCGGTAAATCATAAAGGTATTTTACTTGACCGCATTTGCTTCTAAGAGATAATACCGTACAATTGATAGCCGACGTTCTACAAAATGGCGTAAACATTCCTAAGCACGGGATTTAGTGGAATGCCTGGACTTTGTGCTACGAGTATAGTAACTATCTAAATGCTAATTTGTTATGAGGGTTTATGTTAATAGTTAGTTTTCTTTTATGTGGTAGCTGAGTACATACATATGTAAATTTTATGTCTAATATAAACATGTGAAAATAACATAGAAATTCGACTACTACTGTCATCTACACTAATATTATAAAGAGGAAAACTTTGTTTGTTTGGTTGTAATGAATAGGCTCAAAAACTACTGGACCGATTTTAAAAATTCTTTCACCGTTAGAATCCTTATAGGACCTGGATGAACATAGGCTATAAGAATTTCCCGATATTCCCACGGGAAGGCGACAAACGGGAATTCTATATTTTTTACGAAAACCACTATACATATGAAGCTGAAATCGGGCATATATGTTCATTGGGGAGAGCAGGGAGGACTAAAAACGGTTTCCCGAAATCCCCCGGGAAGGGGACAAACGGGAATTCATAATTTTTACGAAAACCGCTATACATATTAAGCTGAAATTGGGCATAGATGTTCATTAGGGACTGCAAGTAAGCACTAAGGACGAATTTCCCGAAATTCCCACGGGAAGGGGGCCAACGGGAATTAATTATTTTTTATGAAAACGGTTACACATATGAATCTTAAGTTGGGCATATTTGTTTATTTGGGACCCCGAGGAAGCACTAGGAACGGATTTCTCGAAACTCCCACGGGAAGGGGACAAACGGGAATTCATTTTTTTACGACAAGCGCGATACATATGAATTCGAAATTAGACCTGTACGTTCATTAGGGACTGCGAGGGAGCGCTAAGAACGAATTTCCCGAAATTCCCACGGGAAGGGGACTAACGGGAATTCAATTTTTTTACAAAAACCGCTGTACATGTGAAGCTAAAATCGGAGACTGCGGGGAAGCACTAAGAATTGATTTCCCGAAATTCCCACGGGAAGGGACTGTCTGTGCGTTTGTGCACGCTAATCTCAGGAACGGCTTAACCGATTTCGGTGCAGTTTTCAGGAATATATTGTGACAGGTCCCACTTAACATATAGGCTACTTTTTATCCCGGGAAAATGTTTTTTCCGGGATAATTTCGACATTTTTTTTTCTGTAGTCCACGCGGACGGAGTCGCGGGCGTCCACTAGTACTTAATATAGACATAAATTATCAAATTACGATCCTTCATATAAACTGGATTATATATGGATATAGTTTTTTACGTCATGCATGAGATATCAGTGGTGCTGATTGGAGTTTAAATTATTTTGTTAAAAAATACTCCTGAGTTTTGTTGTTTTATGTTACATGAACCTCCATGTAACATAATACAACAAAATTCAGGATCATTTTATATTTATATAATATGTGTGTACCTATAGTACTGTATATAATACTGTATGTATAGTATATAATACTAGTCATGAGAAGTGAAGACGTGAGAGTGTCGTAAACCAGCTTTATGACTAAACTCGCATGGACACCAGCTAGGTAGGTACTTTAAGTTTCTCTTCCAATATCATACCTACTACAAGTATACACGAGACACCACTTTTACTTGGTTAAAACATAGTCATTGCTAGTGGACGCCCGCGACTCCGTCCGCGTGTACTACAGAAAAAATTAAATGTCGAAATTATTCGGGATAAAAACATTTTCCCGGGATACAAAGTAGCCTATATGTTAAGTGGGACCTGTTACAATATATATCCTGAAAATTGCATCGAAATCGGTTCAGCCGTTTCTGAGATTAGCGTGCACAAACGCACAGACAAACAGACAAAAATTCTAAAATTCATTGTTTTGGGTACTATTGCGTTGATAAAGGTATTCTATAATATTTTTCTTATATATCTTCCATGCACAGACAGATATCCGTTACATTTTTATTATATGTATAGATAAAATTTAATGTGTATCATAAGTTATGGATCTTAAAGTGAATATTCATATTGCCAAGAATTTGCCGGTTGCTTGCCTGACGTCAATCCTCTTCGGCTATAAAGCTAAGTGACAATTTTGGAATATTAAAACCCTGAAATAAATTCAGTGGTACAGGACCGTGAGTGATATCGAACTATGCCTTTTGACTGAAAGGTGCACGTCTGAACCATTGGGCTATCACCACATCTTCTATCTATACATATAATAAAAATGTAACGGGTCGCTGTCTGTACATGGAAGATATATGAGTAAAAATATTATAGGAGACCTTTATCAACGCAATAGTACCAAAATAAATGATTTTTGAATTTTTTGTCGCTTTGTCGGTTTGTCTGTTTGTCTGTGCGTTTGTGCACGTTAATCTCAGAAACGGCTGAACTGATTTCAATGTAGTTTTCTAGAATATATTGTGACAGGTCCTACTTAACATATAGCCTACTTTTTATCCCGGGAAAATGTTTTTATGCCGGATAATTTTGATATTTTGTTTTTTCTGTAGTCCACGCGGACGGAGTCGCGGGCGTCCACCAGTACATAATATATTATAACTGCCATGTATAATATTAGGGTGTTATATACATCCACCCTGTGTTTGTATGTGAGTATGTAAGTTCTTAGGGAAAACTTATTTATGTTACGTGAAGCCTCTTCAAATTAATTTCGGATTCTCCCGTGTATTTTCCGTCAAAATAGGTCAAGCCATTTAAAACGTGTTTATGTTATAAAATTATTAATAAAGAAATGGAAAAATTTTTTCACCCGAGTGGGAATTGAACCCACGACCACTGCAAACCGGGCCAGCCGCTCTAACCACTGAGCTACCGGGTCACACACTTCTCCATTAATATAACATGTTGATGTGTAAAAACCTTGAGAGAAAAATGTCTCGAACCAATTAAAGTTACTAGGGTAAAGCGTCAAAGGGATTTGCGCTCTGTAGCTGTAGCATAGAGGAATGTAGTACGCCAGTTCTACACAGTAACTATCCACGTAACTTAAAAATACTTAATAGGTAAAAATACTTAAAGGTATGATTCCGAGCTAAGCAGCACGCTGCACTGCCGCCGCTGCATTGCCGCCGCAGCAATACTGGTCCGCATACATTGTCTACACAGTCTACAGGTTTATATGAGAGTGTATTATTCCGAGCTACGCAGCAATGTCGCGGCAGCACTGCAGTGGCAGCAGTGCAAAAAGGCTAGCAGTGCAGTGTGCTGCTTAGCTCGGAATGTCACCTTAAAAATCTCCTAGCGCGGAGCATCATGACTGGACAGTCTACGAGTAGAATAAAATGTAAAAGCGTACAATGGAAGTAACGAAGTGTATAGATTTCATTGCTCATACGGTACATTCTCATGAGTGCTCGCACACAATAGGCATGCGATCTTTAAAACGTTATAAACTTCAGCTTTATTTAGGTTAACATTTCTAAAAACATCAAATTAGGACATAAGTTTATTTAAATGTACTTAAATGAGTAAACTTTGTGTTCGTACCTGGAAGAACAAACTTATGATTTATAGGTATATACATTATTATTATTAATCAATAGGACAATCTATTTATACAGCTACTTACACAGATAATGCATTTATCTCAAAAAGAGATTTTCCTAGCGCACCCTAATGCTTTTGCATAATTTGCTATATACCGCTATGATGGCAATTAGATCTATTCTACACATTAGAAGTGATTGGTTCCATGTCCGCCTGTGTGGACACGGAAGTGGGTCGCTCGCTCGTTAGACCGTGAGCTATTGACCCGATAACTCTGTCGCTGGTAATAATCGCGACCGTAGAGGAAACGCAGCGAGGAGGCCGCATATAATCTATAATATCATCATCGTCAGTCTATTGCAGTCCACTGTTGGACATAGGCATCCCACAAAGCACGCCACAAGGCTCGATCTCCCATTTTTGCCATCCAGTCACTACCAGCCGCCCTCTGTCATAGGTCCATTTGATCTGGCCGAGGCGCATCAATCTATCTATACATATAATAAAATTGTAATGGATCGATGTTTGTGCACGCTAATCTCAGAAACGGCCGAGCCGTTTTTGGATGCAGTTTTCAGAAATATGTTGTGACAGGTCCCATTTAACATATAGGCTACTTTTTATTCTGGATAATATCGACATTTTATTTTTTCTGCAGTCCACGCGGACGGAGTCGCGGGCGTCCACTAGTCAATAATATGATGTGATCATTTAGATCGATAGTGAGGCAATTACAAAAAATTCAAACATACATAATAATTTACTATAGGAGTGCAGTCCATATTAATTTATGTAATTTGTCAGGTTTACTTTTTTGCGGTTGTCTTACTATTATAAAGCTGATATAATGTATACTCGTATGTAAAACTTTTCAGTTGCCAACAGACAATACACTGCAGGTAAATACTGGATATCATCATCCAACCTATTGCAGTCCATTGCTGGACGTAGGCCTCCCCCAGGGCACGCCACAAGACTGCCATGAGGGGTATTTGCCCATAGTCACCACTCTGGGCAGACGGGTTGGTGACCGCAGTTTGTATTTTGGACTATGTTGTCAACACGGGAGGCGCTGCTGCCCATCTCCCGGAAACCCTTAATCGCCTCGTACGATACCCACGGGCAGACATGGGGTGGTACGAATTCTACTCTGCTGGCACCACGCGGCCACAGGGTATAGGAAGCTGAAATTTCGTATGTATGTTCATTTGTGTATAGGTACATGACTGTTCTAAGAATATTTTTTTCGAAATTTCCATGGAAAACGTAAAACAAGGCAGCGAACAAAGTCGTGGGCGACCACTAGTCGGTAGGTGCTAGGTAGGTACTATGGTGGGTTGTAAATCTTAGCCAAAGATAGTCATACTACCTGATCTATAATTATGCTGAAATTCCATCTATAGTCTATAATTATCGTATCTCCTCATTGCTTTTTTCCTACATGATAGCGATCTTCCCACCGGGGAATTTGTCACCCCCAATATATCGGTTTTTTGTCGAATGCCGCCCCTGTATGCTAGATATCCCCCGGGGGACAGATTTGACGTTAAGACCCGATATAAAAGAACGTCCAACATCGCAAATAATGTAACATTTGGACTTTAGTATTTTTTACCGGAAAAAATATATATTTAGGTTAATTCATGAAATTAAACGTATATTATGCTAAAACAAATATAGAGTGCTTCTTCGTCAGTTTATTTATTACCCTGAACGTCCATGGTGAAATATACAGGATGTTTTTTTGTTGCCCCCATTAACGAAGGGTACGTACTCTATACATCAAATAAAGTAAGTTTATGCCAAAAATTATGCTGGGAAACGATGTAAATTTTTTTGAAAAAAATTTTTTCTTTAGTTGATCGGGCGAAATTTATAGTGTCCAGTGTTTATGTTAGTTTTTTCATAGACAGATATTAATTAATTCTCGTGAAGAAATCTTGCTACATGCGTCAATGTGCATTTATGTAGAAAAACGCAACTTTTGACCCTAATATTTGTATGCTTCCATGGAGATTCCGTAGTTTTCGGGAACGTTGACGACCAAAAATCATCCTGTATAATCAAAATACTCAGAACATTTAAAAACTAGTTGAATGCCGGTAAATTATAACACAATTTGGTTACATAAAAAGAAACGAAAACAATAAAACCACACAAATGCTTTAGCTCTTACAATGCAAAGACTTTTCTATTACAAACTAAGCGCCCTTATCCATTTGGCAAAACATGCCTCAATAAATCTAATTCTCCAGTGTTCAGCAACCTTAACGCGATACAATTTTAAAGTATTTTTATGCAATATTAATACTTTCAATAGAGCTCATTACGAAGAAAAGGAAGGGAGCAATTTTCGCTAAAATCCTTAATTAAACGCTGCGATATTTAATTTCTTTATTGCTCTTAATGCCCATTTTCGCAACAGAATAGAGAAAGAATGCAAATTTTATTTTAGAAGAGCGTCCCCCTGGTACTTTGGAAGGTTATCTTTAAGGGTGATTTGAGTGAAGGGTTGCTTTAACTAACTGAAAATGTATCCAAATACTTTGCGTTATAGCGTACTACAGTATGTGTGATATGCTAAGAAATAATATATGACATTCTGTGAAAGTAAATGAAGGGAGCTTTGAGAGTATATTAACTTTCTATTGCATCAATTATATTTAATATTTCTTCTTTTAGGATTTCTGATACTAAAGTATAATGATCTTTTTAACCGTATTTTGGTCAAGGCGGCCAATCTCGATGGAGATTAGCTATAGGTAGATGTGCAGGTTATACTATGGTGCAAAAGTATATATACATAATATATCTTCTAAGCTATAGGTATATTGGTGCATAATGTTGTGTCAATTTGAGGTAGAAAGTAATACCGATATACACTAATCTTGGTTGTTGCGGGTGCTCGTAAAACAATTTCTATTAACATAATAAGTGCTTTCGAAGTAACAGATATGTGCGTTGTTTGGGATTAAATCGAATTCAATAAATATTTTATTATTCGTTTACGAATTACGTTTAATGTAATATAAAATACTAATTTTGATAATCAAGACGCGTCTGCTTGTGAGCTCTTCGTCTTGAAGTTGATGCGCATCGCCTTCGACGACTTCACTCGTATCGGCTGTCTTCGAGAGGCTACACTAGATGGCGCCAATATGCGTAATGCATAAGAAAACCATGTTAACCTACCTATATTTTGAAGCATAGAATAATTTTTGACTTATTTTTATACAAAATCCTCCACCCACGTGAATAATTATAAATATAAACAAAACGTCGCAATTTTCTGGAAAATACCAGCGACTTCCAGTACAAGGTTTTCCGTGAAATGAAGGCGGGCGTACGCTCGATTACTGCGGTAATTATTTACCAGCGCGCAGCTATTTGTCAACGCGCAAAAACGACGCCATTTGTAGTGAGATGTGCGCGCTATACGCATTATCACAACGGTTTTTATGACACGTGTGTATGTTTAATGTTTTTGTTTGAGACGCTTGTCGTTTGTGGTTTATATGGATAAGAGGTTTTATATAGCTTAATTACATTTTCTTTTATGATATGCATAAGACAAGAGCTTGAAGCCTTTTTGATAGTTACTACCGGATTGAGGGACTAGCTCAGTGGTTCCCAAAGTGGTCCAGGTGGACCCCCAGGGGTCTACAGGAGACTCGACGGGGGTCTACGTTGGCGTAAAAAAATTGAGGTTCACAATTAATTTGTATGTAATGTAGGCCTCTAGGGGGTCCAAAAGAACCAGTAAACTTTTGAAAGGGGTCTACGAGAAATAAAAGTTTGGGAACCTCTGGACTAGCTGACTGATGCATTCTGCTTTGCTTATTCTGATGTATAAACTACAAAGCTGTCAAGTTTCATCAAAATTCGTTCAGTGATGAGGATGTGAAAGAGTAACAAATCTTTTAATCATTCCAACATCTTTACATTTCTATTACAACATATTCCTTTCTATATTTATAGTTGAGGATAGTTCATGTAGATGTGATATATTACTCGTACCAAAACTAAGATTAAATAAAAATGTATATTAGTTCAACATATTTAAAAGCTGATTTACGTAGGTATCACAGATAAGCTGAAACATTTAAATATAAAGCGCACAATTTTTCAGCAGCTTTGTTTCGTACAGGGACAATGTATTTGATCACTCAAATTAATAAATAGCTCCCGGCCTACCGCGGGTGAAGGGCAGGTGGCGCCGCCCTGGTGCCGAACGAGATAGCTATTTGTCTTCATTACGAGTTCCCACTCGTAGGTCCAATGTCACTAAAGCGCGAGGAAAATCTTTTGATCAATTAAAATTCCTCGTAAGATATATTTTTATAAAATTTAAATAATGAAATATTACTTTACAAATTAAAAATTACAACACAATTAGTAGCACCCAAGATATTGTGTGTATCAAACGTCGCTTTATTTATTTATACGGAAACAAACATTATAACTAAATATTTTAATGGGTTCTATCTTTGAACCTGTTTGTATTATTTAAGTTAGTCTTCTTCTTCAGCCTATTGCAGTCCACTGCTGGCAGAGGCCTCCCCCAGGGCACAAGGCTACTGCCACAGGGGGGTTTTGCCCATAGTCACCACGCTTGGCAGGCGGGTTGGTGACCGCAGTGTGATTGTTCAGATTTTGTTGTCAGTACGGGAGGCGCTGCTGCCCACCTCCCGGTTTAAGTTAGTACATGTTAGTATTATAACCAGAGTTTGGCAGAATTGTGCAAATTACATACCGTCAGCCTATATTAAGTCCAACGTTATTAGGACACTCTAGCCTTTTTGAATAAGAATATATTGCGATCAGAAGGATTACTTAGCAAAAACAACTAGATAAAAAAGCAAGTTCGGCTATGGGACGAATTCGGTTATACCAAATTGCCAAATTATACCAGTTTGAATTCTATATTCTATATTCTTTATTGTACACAGAAAAAAAAATACACAAGATACAATATTTTATAAGATAATGTACAAAGGCGAGCTTATCTCTAACAGAGATTTCTTCCAGACAATAATTTAATATAAAGTTATTAGCTAAGAAAAAAGAAATCATACGTGCACAACTAAATAATAATAAAAAACAATGTACTTGATATAAACAAACAATGAATCGAATATCCTGAAAACCTTTTGAGGTTACCTACCTATATTTTTTACTCTCCATCTGCATGTCTACCTCGCATATTAAAATCCGAAAAATCTGATACAATATACAGCACACATCTAATTTGCTATCCACTATCTCTACTTAACCGTAGCATGATCCAATTTAGCATTAAGTTGTAATATAACCGCTTTGAGGCATCTTTCCCTCGCCAATACAAGTTTATAATTGAAAAATTATAAGATACATGCTCAGAATACCTACGACCTACGTGACTTTGGTCTAGACTCCTAGATCTAGACGGTCTAACTTTGAGGCTCAGAGCGACATTTTGTAACTTAGGTAAGTAAATTAGTAATTCTAAACTAAAACCTGGATCTAAGATAAGTTAATCTGTGTTAGAGTCAGATAGGGTAGTGAATGGCAATGGTTTTTGTATACATAAGGGGATGGGAGGAAAGGGTCCCGAGCAAGTGTCAACAAGATTAATTCTCGTAGATACTGTCCAGCAGTAAGGGAATGACGGAAAAAATTCCGCCGAACTGAATTGATTTCTGGCAATGAATAAGGAGATTAGGAGTATTGGAGACGAATGAATTGCTTTCGTGCGATAGATACTATCTCGTTATAGTGTAGTGTATGGAGCTCCATACATTACAACGTGTACGTCTACGCTTACGTGTATGCATACGCATCCGGTGTGCTCGAGGCCTGAATGTGTCACATAATAAGTGAATACATACAAACTTAACTTGGGCAATAAACTATTTGATTTGTTGAGATATCTCCTTGTTTACGGTGACTTTTCTCATCAGATTATTAGTTTAATTAAAGAGAAGAATAAGAATTTATAAAAATATATAGGATATACACCGTGTATCCCAAAAACATTCTTTATGTAATATACCTATATATGTTTAATTCTGTTAAATAAACACGTTCTATTTTAATGTGTTTACACGTATTAACTAACAGACTAACTACTATATAATTACATGATGACCATGCAAGTTACACGAATAAACGATTAATATCAATTGTACATATACAGAGTGTAACAAAAGAGGTATGTTAAGCGAAAAGCTATGAATATAGCCCATTATTGAGAACCTATTCCCAAAATTAAAGATTAGAAAATATCTCTTTTCAAGAGATCACGTTTATAGCTTTTGAGAACCTATTCCCAAAATTAAAGATTAGAAAACACACGTTTAGCTTTCAAGATTGTATAAACATTCCTGAGTTGTTTAGAAATTCTCCATACTAACTGGAAAAATAAACATTTGTTTTCGAGTCTCATATTTGGGGAATAGGTTCTCATACCCTTTCTGTTACACCCTGTATAGGTTGCGAATTTGCTAATGACAGTGTTGATTGTCATTTGTATGTAATGCCGCTATACGAGTACCTTGTCCCTAATATAAATTAATTTGGAATATCGACGTCACAACTTTACTGCAAATAATAAAGAGTCTCTGGTAATTACAAAAGAAAGATACTGTTGACAGTAAAATGTACGGAACATCTGTTAAATTTATAAAATGTTTAGCTTAAATAGTGATTGAGCAAATATCTTACTTTCGAACTTTTCGGAATCCCACTAATATTATAAACGCGAAAGTTTGTGAGTATGGATGGATGTTTGTTACACGGGCTGTTTTAATAAAAGGGTATGTTAGCTGACACCCTTGTCGCGAAACTCGCGATATAAACTCAGCAGTCCGACAAGACATACATCTATATAAAACCATTTTATGCCCTATGACATCAAATAATATTTTGGGTCAATTTTATATTAGAGGGTAGGAACACATATTGGTGGCGCCATCGGCCCTGCGGGAGAACCGGCTGGGAGTGTACTTCGTTGCGACGACGTGCACCCTCTATCTATATGTGTTCTATTGGATTCCCAATATTAATGTGAATTTGTAGTACCATTTGTGGAAATAGGTTTATTCTCTATCAGTAACCAAGATACTAAAATCAATCATAATCACTTGGCTATTTACATAGCTTTTCGCTGGGAACATCCCACCACTTTCTGAGGAATTGTGGAACAGTGCCCATTCTATTGTACCAATAATATTGAGACAGTAAAAATCATAACTAGATATCAAAGTTGCTATTAGTTGTTGGACAGGGTAGAAGGGGAGGTTGGAGGCCAAATACCAGGGGTGTTTACCTTGACTAAATTGATATCAATTTGACTTGTAGCAAATTATCACTTTACTAGCGATTGCGAACTTTGCATCAGTAGAGTAACGTTGCCCACTAATACATTACCTAATACGCTCATATTGTAAATCTTTGTGAAACATAGTGGATGGACTGTTTGCCATTACTACTATTCTACGTACTAATAACGCTGGAGCGATTTTAATAATTAATTATATTATCGTATATGATACTTTGCGACAACCCTGGATTAATACATAGGCTACTTTTTATCACGGGAAAATATTTTTATTTTGTTTTTTCTGCAGTCCATGGGTCGAAGTCGCGGGCGTCTACTAGTGTTTAATAAAAATTCATTAATACGGCAATAACACAGTTACAGATTCCTACCGCCACCTGCCGGGAAAAGGGGTGAATAAATCAAACACGAAAAAACTCAGTTTAATTTGTTTTGAAACGAGTTGATAATTTCATTAGAGTGTTAGATAAATGTCGCGGCGGCGGTGAGGTACCGCAGCCCCTTTTGCCCCCTTTAGCCCCCTTTAGGGGTCGATCCCCTCTCGCGGTACACTCGCACGTAATGATAGCATCCCGGTTAATTAAACCCTGTGTTTAAATTATTGCGATGCGAATCTAATTGGTGTCACAGGCTTAGTATATACCCTGTATAGCATAGGTGCCAGGTATAAGTGGATAATGCAAGTCTATGCGGCGTGTCCTAAGCAAGATGAAAGTTACCTACTCTTCCATTTAATATTTTTCTAGGTTTTACGCTGATTATTTTCTCATTAACAGTACCTAATGATGTAATTAAACACCTTATATTTAGATGGTCGTCAAAACAAATGCAAAATCTGTGGTAATATGAGTTTCGAAAGAAACCATATTGCGCCGACGCCGTAAATAATGTGATAAGGGTAGGAAGATGACGATGACTATCTTTATATGGCATATCCATGATTTTCACGGCATGTCGCATGGGGCTGATTAACTGTGTTATTAGATGTGTCAGGTACTTGACCGAAATGTTTATTTGACAATGGATAAAGTGCGAATTAAAATGTTTAATGTAATTTTCTAGTTGGAACGCTAGTATTACCTCTTCGGAGAGAGCGTTACTCTTATTCATGGAGCATTAAAATATTTGCGGCATCTACTTTCGCCTATGTCTATACAGCCTACGCTTTATTACTATGATGAATTGAAACGTTTATTTCTTGAAATAATACTCTGTTTAGTTTTAATGTTACACAGGTAGGTACTTTATATTGGGAGAATAACATTCTGATCAACATTTGCTTTCAGTTTCCTTTGCACATGACACGTAGGTCATCCGTTCACCTCGCGGGTGGCCTTCCCACGCTGCGCTTGCCGATACGTGGTATCCACTCTAGAACTTTCCGACTCTGTCGGCCATCAGTTCTTCGAGCTATGTGCCCTGCCCATTGCCACTTCAGTTTTCTGGACCGTTGAGCTATGTCGGTGATCTTTGTACGTCTGCGGATCTCCTCATTTCTGATTCGATCACGTAGAGAGATCCCAAGCATAGCTCTCTCCATCGCTCGCTGTGCGATCCTGACCTTCTTTATGAGGCACATAGTTAGAGAGCACGTCTCGGCACCGTAGGTCATCACCGGCAGCACGCCATAGTCTATATATGTATATGTGTAAAAATCTAGGTATTTTTAAGTCAGTTTATGTTGGTCTATAAAATAAATTATAAATAGAACTTGAATGTTCAATTTATTTTATTGTTTAATTACTGGATTTTTTATTTTAATTATTCTTTTCCTGTCATAAAATTGATTGATGGAGCATTCATCGTCATCGTCATTTTCAGCTATGAGAAGTCGAGTGCTGAGCATAGGCCTCCCCCATCAACCTCCACTCCGACCGGTCCCGATACTCTCGACCTTGGCCAGGTCGTCCGTCCATCTCGCGGGTGGCCATCTCACACTGCGTTTGCCGGTACGTAGTCCTATCCACCCAAAACCTTTCAGCTCCATAGGCCATCGGTTCTTCGAGCTATGTATCCTGCCCATACATAGATTTTTTGATGAAGCATCGAAGTCACTCATGCATCATTTAGATTTTTCCCCAAAGTCTAAAGCCGACAATAAACAAGTCAAGCTTCAAACAACTCAGTTCTTTTCATGACAACGTAATAAAGAGATATAAGAATAGCTTCTAAGCCTTCTCGTTTGATGTCTTCACCCTTTAACGAAATTATACCCCATTGACAAGGCAAAGTGTCGACATTTTTTCACGCATGATGCGGCGTAGTTACCCCCCTCCTCCTGTGACCCTCCCTCTGCCTAGCCCGTCTATGTTACATAGTATAAAACAGTTGAAAGTCTCATTTGACATCTTGCCACAAGCGCTAGGTAAAGATAAGACTGCACATAGGTAGTTCTATTTTTTTTTACCATAAAATACTCAAAAGCCTAAGGTTCTAGAGTGAATACCGCGTATCGGCAAACACAGCGTTTGATAAAACGATGCAGTAAACTTCCTGACATGAACTAGGACTAGAAAAAAAAGCCCTTTTACAGCTTTTTTATATAAAGGTAAGGGTCCTAAGGACCCGTTGAAGCATATAGACGGTCTAGCTGGACTGATGATAATACTAATAATGTAAGTAAGAAGGACAACGCGAAATAAATATTTATCTTAATCATTAATTCAACATTAAAGTCATAATTATAAAAATAATGGTTATCTAGTAATCACAGATTTAGTCTTACAAAAATAATTGGAACAAGTTTTGTCAAAAATATCACGCACCGTGGTAAGCTATCATAACAACACAAAAAAATCTTTACTCATTTATTTCGAACATACACGCATTTATCATATTTTATATAAATATATATAATTTGAAACAATAACCATTTTCTTGTGCGATAGCGAACGAAATGTAAGCTACAAATAATGATACGTCAATCAATTTAGGTAATTATTTTTCAACAAAAGCTCTCTCCCTTCATCTATATCTATACTAATATTATATAAGAGGTAAACTTTGATTTGTTTGTATATTTGTTTGTTTATTTGCAGCGAATAGACTCCGAAACTACTGGACCGATTTCAAAAATTCTTTCACCGTTAGAATCCTTATTGGACCTGGATGAACATAAGGCTATAAGGATTTCCCGATAATTCTCACGGGAAGGCGACCAACGGGAATTCAATATTTTTTTTACGAAAACCGCTATTTGTATGAAGCTGAAATCGGATTAGGGACTACGAGGAAGCACTAAGAGCTGGATTTCCCAAAATTCCCACGGGAAGGGGACCAACGGGAATTCAATTTTTTACAAAAACTTCTGTACCTACATGTGAAGCTAAAATCGGGCATATATGTTCATTAGGGACTGCAGGGAAAGCACTAAGAACAGATTTCTTCCCACGGGAAGGGGACCAACAGGAATTCAATTTTTTTACAAAAACCGCTTTTATACTGAAAATTAGGGACTACGAGGAAGCACTATTTCCCAAAATTCCCACAGTACCAACGGGAATTCATTTTTTTACATACATGAAGTAAAATGGGCATACTATATGTATTAGGGCTGCATAAGAACGGATGAAATACCGGGAATTCAAAATTTTAACAAAAACCGCCATACACTATAACTTGAAGCGAGGGACGGGCCACTAGTTTACACAATATAGGGCGTTTTCCCTCTAGAACCAGTGTCCACTGTTCCCAAATACAGTGGTCCAGGTGGACCCCTGGTTTCCAAAATATTTGGGTCAAAGTTGAGTAAATAGGCGTCTATAGGACAAAAAAACTCGATGGGGGAAAGGATCTAAAATTTTAACGTTAGCGTGAAAAAATGGGGGTTCACAATTAATTTGTATGTGATGTGGGCCTGTAGGTTTATGAGGATGGGTCTATGAGGAATAAAAGTTTGGGAACCCCTGCTTTAGACGATATGACAATGACACGACCATGACATTTTGTCACCTATCGGATTTTTTACTGGTTAATTGTTTTACTTGTGCTCGAAAAGCGCCGATAAGCTCACACCTTAGCGCGTGGGACTTAATAGGCTAACTGGTGAAAAGTGGGTATGTAATTTGAACACTTCTGCCCACCTCTTTGAAGGATAATGGGCGTGACTATATGTAGATTATACGTAAGGGCATGTGGACGAAATATCTATAAAGAAACAAAGTACGTACGAACATAAGCTCGTCAGTGGGCGTGGAGTAGTTAATCACGTCCAAAGAGAGTTGTGATGGATAATAGCCGGCGTCTGATTTATTTACTGCTAATTAATTGATCGATTATAGAGGGGCGCTGAATCGGAATAGGGATGGGGGAGGGAAGGAGTATGTAGAGAAACTGTCCATTTTCGATAAGGCGGCGAGCAGGGCAGATAGTGGCTTTAATATTACTTGCTCACGATTGTATTCCTTGAATGGGGTGGTCAGAACTGCAACATCATAGATGAGATCCCACAGCCGCATTTGGCATGGCGGGGACCGATGCAAATGATATTGACAAGTTAGGTACATAGCTTATCGTTTAAGAGAATGCTCGAGTTCTTCAGTTGACATGCACGGAAGGAGATGCAGCTGATGTTTTCTAATGGACTCCCGCATCAGCACAGGTATAGAGTAATACATACATACATACATATAATCACGCCTTTATCTCTTACGGGGTAGGCAGAGCACTAAGGGCTGATAGAACCACGTGGTGCCACTTCTGACCAATTTTTATATAAGGTCACAAAAAAGGAAAAAAAAATCAGCTGTTCCATACAATCTCGAATAATTACTGCACTAAAATGTATGGAACAGCAGATTTTTTTTCAATATTTCGGAGCGATTTTAATAAATTTGGTCTGGAGTTAACTGACACCCTGGATTAACACGTAGTCTACTTTTTATCCCGGGAAAATATTTTTACCCCGGATAATTTCGACATCCTCTTTTATCTGCAGTCCACGCGGACCAAGTCGCGGGCGTCCACTAGTTACAAATAATATTTCAAAACAATAAGTTATTCTGTGCGTAGGTTGGGTACTGCGTAATGGACGTTTTTATTCAATGAAATTACAATCCCGGCTCAAGTGTAAATATAGCTCACTTATGTTATAATTCCATTGAACGTAGAGACTCTGTTATTAAATTTACACAAGCCGTCGCCTGCGGTTTCGCTTTACCTAGATATTCATTTCGGAGCCTAATAATAAGGCCTATGTGTTAGTACTTCAGAGATTCTGGAGTTAATTTATATCTTTAATTAAAGCAATCATGAGGAGTGATGAGGGAACAATGCAAATCACATTTATAATATCACTAGTGGCCCGCCCTCGCTTCGCTTCGGTACATATCCTCTAAAATTTGGAATTCCCGTTTGTCCCGTTCCCGTGGGAATATCGGGAAATATGTTTTCGGTGCTTCCTTACACTCCCTACCGAATATATCTGCCATATTTCATCATTTTGTGTCAAGTGGTCTTCGTAAAAATTGAGAATTCCCGTTTGTCCCGTTCTGGTGGAAATTTCGATAAATATGTATATTCTCAATGCCTCCTCACACTCCCTATCAAATTTCATCATTATATTGTGTCAAATTGTTTTCATTAAAATTGGGTTTTACTGTTTGTCCAATTCCTGTGAGAATTACGGGAAATCCGTTCTTTGTGCTCCCTGATGAGTAGTGCTCCCTAGCAATGCTCCCTAATGAACAATTTTCGATTTCAACTTCATAGGTATAGCGGTTTTCTTACAAATTTTGAATTCCAGTTTGTTCCGTTCCGGTGGGATTTTCGGGAAATATGTTCTCAGTGCTTCCTTACACTCCCTACCGAATATACCTGTCATATTTCATCTCTATATGTCATGTGGTTTTCGTAAAAACTTGAAATTCCTGTTTGTGCCGTTACCATGGGAATTTCGAGAAACCTGTTCGTAATGGTCTTTTACACCGCCTAACAAACGTGCACACCAAATTTCATCTCTGTACGTCAAACGGTTTATTTTTATACTTATTAAATAAGCTTTTGTTCGTGTACAGTGAATGCTTCGGTAAAAATTTGAAATTCTCGTCTGCTCCGTTCCCATGGGAAATTCGGAAAATCCGTTCTGAGCACTAAGAACGGATTTCCCGAAATTTTAGACCCCCTAACGATTAATACACCAAATTTTATCTTATTTGGCGGAAAAAGCTGGAAGGGAGTGGGTGCATTTTACTTGTGAAATTAAAAATTTAATTAAAACGTCCGTTTCTTCGTGGGCTCATACAGGTATGTTGTTTTTGCAATTCTTTTTGATTTTGACTAATTTTACACTCGTTTTAAGGATTTTCCCGACGTTTCCATTAATCATCATTATCACCATCATAAATTCAGAAATCATCAATATTGGCTGTATGGATGCTATATTCCTTATGCCCTTTCTTCGGTATAAACAAAAAAAAGCTGTCATATTGTGTCATGTCATCTGTACGTTACAGAATAATAAATTCCCCAGAACCCGTGTTCACGCACACTTTTGAAGCAACTTTTAGTTGGTCAAATTTTTACAACCTATTTACTGTATCTAAAAAACTGATATTATTTTATCGACCTGGCAATAATCGGCGGGTAAGAAGAGCGGAATATGCGGGATTTTTGACTCGTTTTTGCTTCACTACCCGGAATAAATCTGTCATTGAGGACTCCTTCTGGGGTCTTGTTATTCTATGGTGTATGGTCAAACGTATTGGAGCATGGAGGTGCGTCAAATGGTTAAAAAAAAATTAATTCATATTTATTCCAGCCCAGTGGAAATTATGCAAAACCCTATAGCCTATGATCATGCAGGTCCAATAAGGATTCTAACGGTGGAAGAATTTTTGAAATCGGTCCAGTAGTTTCGGAGCCTTTTCGCTGCAAATACACAAACAAACAATCAAAGTTTACCTCTTTATAATATTAGTATAGATATACCTAGATTAGGGAGGTCTAGGAGGCTTCGTATACTTACGAGTATATCACACTTTATGGAGTTATATGTTTTTTTTTCTTTAAAAGTTTTGTATTATAATACTACGAATTTAAAGTTCCTAAGGGAACAAACAATGTTTATGTATAAATTTATGTCTATAAATACTATTCGTATGTAAATGCAAAAGCGATTATAAGGAAGGTAGTTAAATACGTTTTTGAGTACCAACAAATTATACAGTTTCATATTGTTTGTTTATTTTGTGACACAGAACAAATAGACAACCAATTAATTTAATGTAATATAAAGGTGTTTTATATAGACAAGCGGAATATTTTCATTTCTCTTACGAAATCCAATTATATCGTTCATTCTGTGAACAGGCTATTTATTTATGTTTTGGAATCGGGACAGCAGTTTCATTAATTCAATAATTTGTCGTGCGAGTGTAATGAAACGCAAAATAAAAGGGGATGGAAGGGATATATTTCTAAATCTGGGGTTTCGCGTCAAAGTATTTAATCTGCGGCGTGGGGGTGGGAGGGGGGATGTCATGAAAAAACCGACAAAGGAACTCATTATATGGACAATGAGTGTCTGTTTGTGTGTTTGTGTGTTTGTGTTACTTTCGCACTGAGATTGAGTTACTTTATGCGCGAGATTCGTCGACGCCTCTAATTATACGGACGGTGAAAGTGGTTTTGTTTTTGTTAATGGCATGGAGGTTTCATTGAATGAGATTCCCAGCATTTTAGTTAAAAAAATGATGTTCCTAAATAGAAAAGACGAGTTCATCTCTAATAGAGGTTTTTTTCAATAGTATAAAAGTTATTGTCGTCACTGACAAGTGTAGATTTCTAAATAAAAAGGTTATTTCAATGTATTAATTCCATGTACTAGTTATGTATTACAATATAATAAAATGTAGGTATTGTAACATGAATCTGAACTATGAAGCGAATGATATCTGGTTATGTAAATAAGATGGGTTGTCGAATAAAGCTACGAGGTTATTATTGAAAAGTAAATACGAAAATAATAGACATTGACTAAGTAACGGTATATAAATACATAGATAAGTATATAAACATCCATGTTTTTCATCAAACGTCAGACCTAGCGTCGTAGGCAGAGTCACTACCTACTAGAACAAACTAAAGAGGTTGATGCTTCAAATTGTCTCTATTATGTATTTTTTATCAAGTTTTTTTTTAGAGATGTTAGTTTAGAGCACCGGCCCGCGGCAAATTTTTTTTAATTTTCTGGCCCGCGACAATTAATTCCGGCCCGCGATTCCCACCCCTGATAGACTATCTGACGTTTTGAAAAATCGGCCCTAAGTGTAATAAGTTCCTTTGAGCTATTACGGGAAAACTGGAGAGGAGTGAGTGTTGTTTTTTTGCTTTAATAGAAATTAACATGGCTAAACTTTACTGTTATATATCTTATACTAGTGGATGTCTTTTTATATTAACTATCTTAGGGTTAATTGTCGTGAAAACGTATAACCTTACTTACCTTAATTTTAACAGGTGGTAGGTAAATCTAATACCACTATTACTAGGTAAGACTACCTATCTGAGAACGATAATTCGTCAAGCACATTAGATTCAATGAGAAACTAATTACTCACAAAATGAAAGCATATTCTCAAAGCAAGATTTCGTTTGCTACGAGCGCTTTATTCCTCTACGACGACTACGCTCACAATGTTATCTGTTTATTTTTTACGTGCTTTTTACCCGACGATTTTTAATTTAAGGTTCATCATCATCATCATCAGCCTATTGCAGTCCACTGCTGGATGTAGGCCTCCCCCGAGGCACGCCATAAGACTGCCATAGGGGGTATTTGCCCATAGTCACCACGCTGGGCAGGCGGGTTGGTGAGCGCAGTTTGTATTTTGGACTATGTTGTCAACACGGGAGGCGCTGCTACCCACCTCCCGAGAACCCTTAATCGCCTCGTACGATACCCACGGGCAGACATGGGGTGGTACGAATTCTACTCTGCCGGCACCACGCGGCCAATCATTAGCTTATGTCTTTGATATTAAAGTAAAACAGAATTGAGTTCTCAGTCGATGCCCAATTTCCCCCCAATCGGCGTCTTCCTGAATTTCCACAAATCTGCACGAAATTCTTTGACTACATAATTTAATAGGCTCGGATAAATCTATTGGAAGAGAATTTTCGATTAAATAATTCTGCAAAATCAAACAAGGGTTGCGAAAGAATTCCAAGTAAGTCACAAATATGAATTACAAAATTATGAGGAAAGTTGGAATAATAAAATGGAGGTTGGCTTTTATTAAATAGATTTTTATTTTCTAAGCGTTTTATGTGAATAGGAAATATTTAATTTTGTACCGGGAACGACCGTTTATTATTTAATGAGTAGTTTTCGTAGTAGTGGTATCTTGAATAAGTTTATTGATGGTTTTTAAGAGATTTTTGTAAATTCTTTGTACATTTTGTAAAATTCTCAAGTCAAAGGCGAATTCTTCGCATCTGAGTGGGGACAAATATTTATATATAATGCGTATTTATTATTGGAAAACAGATATTCATCAATGAATTCGATAAGTGCATATCAAACGCATCCATTAGCAACGTACCATAGTGGAAACTCAGCGATAAGGTGTGTCTATTTTTTCACAGTTTAAAGTTATGTTCACTCAATGATAGGCATCACCTATAATTGAATTTACTGAAGAATTACCTGAAGAAAATGAAGTCAACCACGCGACTAAAAAGAGAAAAATCTGCAACTTTTGGCAACGAAACACTCCGAGCTAACTAACAGCCGGTAATTAGATGGGAGGTGGCACTTTTTGTCGTGTCGTGTCGTTTTTGTCGCGTCGTGTCGTTTTTGTCCTCCGTGTCGTGACAAACGAGCGGCCGAGGCCGGAGTAATGCGGAGCTGTCCGGCCCTTGTTAGTTATAGCTTAATTACTGTCCCCCCTTCTGACCCCTCCAAGGGTAAGTGAATCTGTGGTTTTTGCAAGTACTAGCGAAAGGACTATGAACTGTTTATTAAGGGATTTGAGGGATTCCGCGAGGGACGTGTTTCAGAACTGTCGGTTAGTTGACGAATTAATTTCTTACTTGCGTTGGGGAGATAAGTTAATTGTTTGGTTAGTTTACAGTAAAATTTTAAGTTATGTTTAAAAAATATCAGGTTTGAAAATATATGCAAATAAGGCTTAAGCTAATGACCGACCATGCTGATTTTTACAGTGTGTGGTATGCATGAAAATATTAGCTTTTTAATTTTATTTTCATGTAGTCAAGATGACTGTGTGACTGGGCAAATAACTCCACTTTTGCGTCCACATGTTTCTAGCTCGCTAGCTCTGTCCACCTGGCAGAAAGTTATCGACGTTCCGCCATAGCTCCGTTTTAGCCTACCTACTAAAATAAAATTGAGTAGGTATTAAAAATAATTATGCTTACATGTAATTGAGCCTCTTATACAAAACGTGTTCAACATTCACATCACTTAAATATTCTACCTAAACGTTATATCACTTCTCAAATGATTTTTCCTTAGCGCAAAAGCAAGCATTACATTCAGCGCACATACTGTCGCTATTGCGTAAGACGTAAAGTATACATTGCGTTGTGAAAACAAGTCACTTTTCTTGCTGATTGTACGGTACACATCATAAGGGCTGGATCACACTGGTGTTTTTCATATACTTATATTTGTTAGGTGGACGGTACATAATATCGTTAATAAAAAGCTAGTGAAACCGGCTAATGTTAGATTTTAATATTTCTTAAATTAATAACATGACATCGAAGATGCGTAAAGCTGTAAAAGATACCTCGCTGATTAATATAATAGTTATAAGTTTTGTTTGAAACATAAATTAGTAAAATCTGTCATCTGTGGTCCCGAAATAAGTAACATATTCACACACACACATTCACACACTTCACAACACATTGACCTAATCCCACACTAAGATCCCTAAGGTCTTGGTGTCGTGGGTACTAGGCAACGGTATATAAATACATAGATAAGTATAGAAACATCCATGACTCGGAAACAAACATTGATATTCATCATATCAATGTTTGCACCTACCGGGATTCGAACCCAGGACCTATGGCGTCGCAGGCAGGGTCACTACCAACTACACCAATCGGCCGTCAATGATCCCATAACCATGCAGAAGTATAATATTACATATATATAATCACGCCCTTATCCCTTACGGGGTAGGCAGAGCACCAAGGGCCGACAGAATCACATGGTGCCACTTCTGACCAATTTCAAGGGTGTAGGTGAGATGTACAAGTTCGGTTAGTAGTGACAGCTGGTCAACCCATCGCCTACAAAACACCAAGACCCTCTTGTCCCTCTACTGACTTTTTCAGTATGCCCGGGAAGAGAAGCAGTTGTAGTATTATAAGTTTTTTTTTCACTCCCAGAGCAGCATAGAACAATTGTTATATGTATGTAAAATATGAGTGATATGATATTGGCCATATGTCACCACCCTAACCATATATACTGTTTGCGTACAGTCGCGTGGAGGCACTGAAAGTATCTCCGGCATGTTTGCGCAGTGATTTGGAGCTCCCTCCAACATAACACTGGTGTTTGCTCTCCGAGTCCATGTTGTGAAACTTGCGGCGTATCGTATCCTATACACGTTGATATCACTGACATGCCGCGAGTACCAGAAAGCACTTTACTGTGTGTTTAGGTACGTGTTAATAATACAATGGGAATGCTTACGCTAGTAATTGTTGGAATTTCCGAGGTAAATGTGTTTCAGTTAATTATTATGTAGGTACCTTTTGTGAAGACTGTTGTAGTTTCCTTACCTGAAAAAAGATATAAATTGTTATTATTAAAAAATTGAGCAGAAATAATATTAAAGCATGTTTGTGTCCATTGTGGAAGCGAGATGCCGCTATAAGCATTATATCAGGTTCCCTGTCTGTATATCGGGTTCTGTATAGGTAAAACAGATATTTTATTTAAAGTTTTTCTTCGCCTCCTTCCTCCATCTTGCTACATTCAGAAGAAATAAGTAAACAAAACACCCTCCAAACTTGTTCATATATGATTCATAAACTTGTCAGTGTTTTTACAAAAACTGTCACGTGTATCAAATATGATTCATCTGACAGGGAACTCGCGAGAACGACATTTCGCTTTCATAATGACAACCTTAGTGTTCATGGTAAACCCCTAGAGATTCCAGCCATTACTAAATTAAAATGTATATCCCAGCGATTGCAATAAAAATAAATCACGAAACAACGTCTAAGCCATTTTGGAAGATTCTCCAAAGCAAGAAATATTACCGCGCGAGAAATTATGGTAATGGGCCTTAACACAATTAAAATGCAAAATTAAATAATCTGCCTTTAACTCGAGCGGGGAGCGGGGGAGGGTCTACTTCAGAAGGGGAAAGGGGGGGGGTTTACTGCTGTTCTACAGAGGATAAGCTCGGAAATAAGAGTAACAAAGAATGGAACTTGAGAATGTCTTTTCTTGAAACTGTCTTAAAATACATTGGTGTTGAAATAGGAATCCTCTTTCTCGTTTAAATAAAGGTGTAATTTGATTATATTCTTAACAATAGTAAAGCATAATAAAAGCATTTAATCAATTTTTGTACCTTCTGTGCTGCTCTGGGAGTGAAAAAAAAGTATAATACTATAACTGCTTCTCTTCCCGGGCATACTGTACGAGTCAGTAGAGGGACAAGAGTAGGGTTGCCAAATGTGCCACGTGGGGCGGGACGTCCCGTTTTCAGGGTCTAAATAACGCGTCCCGTTTTCAGGTGAATCCTTCCCAGTTGATAAAAAACCCATCTTTTAAATGATCATGGCGCAAAGCATGTAATACATAAATCTTGAATTTTAATTTTCACAACAGAGTTCTTAAATATTCAATAATATAAGTATTAGTTTCATCTACTTAACATTAACGAATCTTCGAATCATCAATGAAACATCTGAATTTATAAGTAGTGTTTTAAGTGACATAGGTATTTTTCAAATCGATTTTTTTTATTAGTTTTGTATGTGTATCAATCCTTTAATCATTTTATTATGGCTTTTTTACGTGCCAATTTGACATAGGTTGATAGAAGTGTTGTTGTAGGGATTAGTGGATCATTTAGTAATACCTCCACATATTTCAGCCAATTATTTAATTATTTTTGTGATTTAATAAATTATGTGGAAATTTTGTAAAAATTATCTAAGCATTCAAAATAAGTTAAAATTTCCGCGCTCGCTTCGCTCGCGCTTTAACACTTGCAAGGCGAACAACAATGATCATTCTTTTGTTTAAAAATTTAAGTTGTCTCTGGAATAAAATGCAAAAATTTCGCGCAAGCTTCGCTCGCGTTGTACTATGCTTATTATAGGGTGAGTTAAAAAACCAGGGTGCGCCACTGCTTGATATAATGAAATTAGACCTCTATACCTATGCTATGGATTATCACGAAATCGAAATCGTGGGACTACCGAAGCATTCTACCTCAGACCCAGTGCTGCCGCCTGTCCGCCCCACTTGGGCGGACCCTCCTCGGGGCACTCTGCGAGCGCCCCAGGGCGTCTCTGGCGCCCTATCATCTCGCGGTGCGTGGGACGACAAGCACGCGCTATTCGACTTGAGGATCCGTGCAATGGGAGACAGCCTGCCCCGCAACTGCCACTCGAGCCCTCACCGTGGGCACTCCGGTGCGCAGCCCGGAGAGCCCACCACCGTCTCCCTTATCCCAAGGGAGACCACTCGTTGACCCGCGCCGCAGAGCATGTTGCAACGACACACAAAGCATGATACGGCGCGGGACCCCACCTCCCGGGGATATGCACCCCCGGTAGTCACATGCCGCAGAGCATGTTGCCAGAACATACAGAGTATGATACGGCATGGGACCCCCTCCCCCTCCCCCTCCTGGGGAGCTCGACCTCCTGAGGCGTACTAGTGGGGTTCAACCAGCACCCTACGTTCCAGCCTCGCACCTCATATGGACCTACTGACCACCCAGGCCTCTCCGCATCGACTGGACCTGCGCGTTCAATCAAAACAGAGAGGCCTGCCATCACATGGTCCCATCGTGGCATACTGCAGAGCTTACTGGAGAGGTTACAGAGCATGCAGGGTGCAGAGCGGTGACCCGGCTGGGATGCAGAGCTGGTGGCAACACGAAGTGCGATGCAGCTCTGCATTCCCGAGCCGCCCAAGGATGCAGAGCGGGTTAATCCATGATGCAGAGCCTCGATCCAGTAGATGCCGAGCCACGACAGGAACCACGAACTCCCCTTTTTAGGGAGTCTCCGTTTCGCGAGCCATTGCTGGCCCGCATTAGGGCTGTCCATAGCCTCTCTGTACGCAGAGGGACCGGACAGCCCTCTCCTATGGGTGAAATTGGTCCGCGGGGGCCCTAAGGCCCCAGCCCACCGGCCGGAGCCGGTGGCCCCCTATCCGCCACCTGGGGACGCGCCACATTCCGGTATTACCCAACTCGGCTCCCCCACACTGATGTGCACGGGGGGTGGAAGAGTTGGCAACCCTAGACAAGAGGGTCTTGGTGTTTCGTAGGCGATGGGCTGACCACCTGTTACTACTAACCGAATATGTCCATCTCAACTATACCCTCAAAATTAGTCAGAAGTGGCACCATCTTGTTCTATCGGCCCTTGGTGCTCTGCCTACCCCGTAAGGAACAAAGGCGTGATTATATGTATGTATATATGTTGTACCTCAGAAGATATGGTATAATGAACAATACAGGATGTTCGAAATAAAAAAAACAAGCTCGTTCAGAATAATTTAGATATTATTCCAAACATCCCATAGCCACGTTAACCCTATATTTAAGTTTCCATTGAATTGTAGCACGTAACCATGAATTCCGACGCAGCATCATTTTTATTGTAGAAGCTAGATGTATAAGTGAGATAGTTTTTTTCACATACTTCACATTGACCTTGTCCAACACTAAGATCCTGAGGTCTTGTCTATTCATGAAACTTGGAAACAAACATAGATATTCATCGTAATCAATGTTGTACCTACCGCAGGAAGTTTTCCTGCTTTCGACAACCCCGCAGGCTAGCGGAACCAATATCACTTAATATTAAAGTATTGCAATAATATCACGGTACATAGAATAATATAAAAGCCCGATGTCGGTTACAAAGTCACAATAACCCTTAAGCTTTGTGCCCGGCGCGGAACGTGTCACAAATGGTACACAAGTACCCGTAGATCAAAGGGAAAGTCAAGTTCAAGGAAACTATAAAGGAATAAAGAAATAAAATGCGTTTGTATAAGTAGTCCTTGTTGGGGTGAGGATTATTTTTTACCCTTTAACCTCCCTTTTTCATGAAGCCAACTTCAATCGGATTCTATCGTGTCGTCATAGAATAAAAAGTTCTGCAGACCACGTGATCACGCACACTTTTGAAGCAACTTTAATGCAGTCAAATGGATCAAGTTGATTTTTACAAGCTTTTATTTAACTTGCAATGTATATTTGTTCGGGTGAAATCTTACAACTAAATTTTAAGGCACTTGCCCTCAACCGATTGGGCTGAAATTTGGTGAGCACGTTCAGTTCGGATGACAATGCATGATTAACAGTGTGACGTCATTCTAAATCCAACATGGCGGCATACCCACAATGGCGGACCAATTATTTTTAATGCATTCCTACAATATGGGTATCAAATTAAAGGGCTAGCTGAGAGTAACTCGAAAAAAATGTGACGTCACACTTAATCCAATATGGCGGACTTCTAAAACTTGAAAATCTATTTTGAAACAGATATTTTTAGTATAAAATAAAATTTAGGTAAAAAAAACCTTTTTAAAAACAAGCTTTTATTTAAATGCGCTAAAAAGAAAAAATAAACTTTTACACTAAAACTTTTACTGTTAATTTATAACGTCATTTCAAATTTAACATATTTGACACAATTTATATGTTATAAAAGCTTGTCGCGACATTTAAGTACTCGTATTTACGTTCTTACTTTCAAATGTTTATTAGGCAGCATCTTTGTGTTGATGTTTCAGATTTTCCCATATTGTTCCCACGCATATCGAAGAAATATCCGTCGACCCTTCCAGAGCTTCGTGTAGAAGAGTAAGAGAGTAATATACAACAGGGTTCGCCCCGGTGCCCCGAGGTGGTATGTTCACGACATCATGTCATCATGCCACTCAGTCCTCGGCACGGCCTCACCTTAGCTTATTAAAAATTTAAGACTAAGAAAGTAAATACGAGTACTTAAATGTCGCGACAAGCTTTTATAACATATAAATTGTGTCAAATATGTTAAATTTGAAATGACGTTATAAATTAACAGTAAAAGTTTTAGTGTAAAAGTTTATTTTTTCTTTTTAGCGCATTTAAATAAAAGCTTGTTTTTAAAAAGGTTTTTTTTACCTAAATTTTTACTTCTTTACTTTATGTGTCACATTTACCCTATTCTTAGGTAGTAATGTTTACAATGTATTCGTTAAAATAAATGAAATTGTATTAGGCGTTACAATTCGGAAGTTCAAAGGATATACCATTAAGGCCAGTAGTTTTATATATTGAAGCTCCAGCTTATAAATTGGCAAAATTTTTGAATGACATTATAAAGGAAAAAATTCAATTTACACCCAAATATAGTGTCAATAATAGTCTAAATTTAATAGATAAAATTAAAAATATTAAATTATCAACAAATTCCAAATTATTTTCTTTAGATATTGAGAGTTTGTTTACAAATGTTCCTTACAAGGAATGTTTAAATATTATTAAAAGTTGGCGTGAAAAAGTAAAACTAAATCCAATGGAGGCAGATAATCTTATTACCTTAACTAGACTTTGTATGAGCCAGAATTATTTCTGCTATAATAGTACATATTACATACAAAAGGATGGTCTTACTATGGGTTCTCCGCTTTCACCTCTTTTAGCCGATATATTTATGGATTGGTTTGTAAATGAATATATTGTTAATAGTAATAATCATATAAAATATTATTTTAGATATGTTGATGACATTATCTTATAAAAAATAAATAATAAAATAAAATCCTTTTATTTCAAGCTTGTGCCCATAGTGTTAGTATTACACAAACTTAAATTTTATGTTAGTATATAGTACAAAAAAAAACAACAACAAATAAATAGGATACACAGATACAATACAAGAAGAGCCGACAATCTGAGCAATGGGCGGTCGTGCATGTTACAGGACTGATATCCCAAAAGGTGTGGGCATATGGACATCTCTATGTCCAATGCTTCATTAGTGCGCAGTCTACTCTGTCTGAAAATACCTTCAGGATGCTATGTTGGATAGGCACAGTTAGGCAGTTTCATCTTTTTGTTAACGTCCTTAACACAAAACATCCTAAGATTAAATTTAAAATAGAACAAGAAATAAACAATAGTATAAATTTTTTAGACGTAACTATTACTAGATTGGGAGATTATCATGATTTTTCAGTTTACCGGAAACCAACACATACGGAAACCAACACAAAGGTTCGTTCGGACGGTTCCGCACAGGTCGCAAGAATTATTCAGTTTCTAGGTACTGAAACGGTGAAAACGGCTGAGGTTTACGGAAACCTTAAGGAATGCGGTCGGGACGCTCCTGAAACCAGTTCGGAAAACTGTTGTGAACATTTTACTAAAATTCGGTAGTGAGTGGAAGTCTTCTCGGGAGGACCTTGTGATAAGTGGCTGAAAACGGATTGCATACTGAGCTGCTTTCAGGACGGGAACACTTTATAGTATTTATATAGTTTATTTAGTGTTATAGCTACACATATTTGATAGGACACGAAGTTAGCTGCAACACATTACACGGGGTCTTGGACCAGTTTAACGGGGGCCTGTCACACTCCAGGTGAGTCCATACTTCTCACGTACCATCCCAGCTATTCCACAACATTGCAGCTTGTTTTATATTTTAAATCCGCAAACTATTTCAAGATGTAAAGTAGCTTGCATCGCTCAGGTTGTGAACTCAAATGTTTCCAAGATTTCTCGGCGTCTACATTTTTAAAATAAAGTTCCGTAATATGTAGATGTCGCGCTGTGTTATCGCGTATGGAGCCGACTAGTTGAATTCGCTTTATTGAGCCGTAATATTGTATATATCCATATTTCAATAACTTTCGTTACACTTTCATACCTCCTTAGGTTTACCTTAAGTTTTTGTAAACATACAAAAAGCCTTAATTTTTTATACAGTCTACCATAGGTGTACGCCATTGAGTAGAAAGGTCTTATTTTTATAACATACATACATATAATCATGCCTTTATCCCTTATGGGGTATGCAGAGCAGCAAGGGCCGATAGAACCACTTGGTGCCACTTCTGACCAATTTTGTTTGGTTAGCAGTGACAGGTGGTCAGCCCATCGCCTACAAAACACCAAGACCCTCTTGTCCCTCTACTGACTTGTACGGTATACCCGGGAAGAGAAGCAGCTGTAGTATTATACGTTTTTTTTCACTCCCAGAGCAGCATAGAAATTTTTATATGATAAGTAATAAAATTTCGCAATTTAAGTTGCGTTTTTGAATTTAATTCTCCGATTTCGAGTTACTTGTAAATAATATAGTAAAATAAATAAACTACCTTTGTAAGGTATTTTAATAAAAAATACTTAACAGTTCTATACATTAAACTCAGAGGTACGTGTACGTCTACGCTTACGTGCACGCATACGCATCCGGTGTGCTCGAGCCTTAATGTATGGAACTGTCACCGCTTGACGTCTATGCTTACGTCTACGCATACGCATCTGGTCTGCCCGTGCCTATACAGTTCCATACATTACAACTCCGAGGTACGTGTACGTCTACACTTTCGTGTACGCATACGCATCCGGTGTACTCGAGGCTTTAATGTGTACACACGTCTGATCCGTTAGTGTATACCTAACACATTTACTCTAGATTTATACATTGTGATAGGTTACCGGCTAGATATACTCGAGATATTGAATTAAGGTTTGCTAGTAGGAAATCAATATTCGTTATACATGTACGCAGGACTTTCGATTCCAAAATGGAGTACATTATTACATTCACGGAAGGAGATGCAGCTATTGTATTTACGTAAATCCCAGGTGTTTTGGATTTGACTAGAGAATAAATATTATACCTAACATATAACATAAGGCTCAATGAAATAAATAAATAAAGTCTTTTAAAATGCGATACTTTAGCCACATAATGACGGCCGATTGGTGTAGTTGGTAGTGGCCCTGCCTGTGACGCCATAGGTCCTGGGTTCAAATCCTGGTATGATGAATATCGATGTTTGTTTCCGAGTCATGGATGTTTCTATACTTATCTATGTATTGATATACCATTGCTTAGTACCCATGACACAAGACCTTAGGGATCTTACTTGGGACCAGGTCAATGTGTTGTGAAGTGTGTGAATATTTATTTATTTATATTTAATTAATATTATTAGCTTCAACTGTCCGATTTATGAAACTCCGTCTAGTAGAAAATAATGGTAAATTTAACACAAAGCTCAATGAAATGAATAAATAAATAGTTTTTCGAAGATACAAATCACATGTTTAATATTACTAGCTTCAAACATTTGAAAATCCGAAATCTGAAACTCCGTACACCGAGCTGTAAAGTACACCAAAACTCAACATTTTCGGAAAAGATTTAGAAAAATTCCAGCAAGTTTCACAGCGTTTCTCAACCTTTGCACGCAGTGGGACGTATGTGGCTAGAATGGTGCAGCCTTCAGCTCCGTTGATAGCCGGAATCGCACTCAGTACGTACTGTCAACTGTGTCAGAACAAATGAAATTCCCACTGTCACGACAACTGCGGGTGGTGTGAATTCGGCTCTGTATTGTGGCGAATGAAAGAAGAATATAGGAGAGACGCTATGATGCCGTGTGGTGTCGGCAGAATAGCACTACCATAAGTCTACCCGTGAGTATTGTTAGATTAAGGGTTTCAGGTAGGTGTGCAGTGCCTCCTGTGTTGATAACATAGTCCAAAAATTACGAAGTTATCATAAATACATACATATACATACATATAATTACGCCTTTATCCCTTACGGGGTAGGCAGAGCGCCAGGGGCCGATAGAACTACATGGTGCCACTTCTGATCAATTTTTAGGGTATAGTTGAGATTGTAGGGACATGGTCTAAAGCGCGAGCCGCACGAGTAATAATATAGAGCGAGTCAGTCGTTCCCCGTCACTCGCCCGCCACACTGGTCTAGGTCCTATTATACTGATGTACTAAGACGCACATGTAATAATGTTATGTAATACCCAATATAAACTTCAGGTTAATTGGTGTCCCTATTTATCTTTCCCTCTCGTTAGATAGACAATATCTACAAGATGTACAAGTTCGGTTAGTAGTCACAGGTGGTCAGCCCATCGCCTACAAAACACCAAGACCCTCTTGTCCCTCTACTGACTTGTACAGTATGCCCGGGAAGAGAAGCAGCTGTAGTATTACACGTAATTTTTTCACTCCCAGAGCAGCATAGAAGACTTATCATAAATAAATTTTAATAATTTTATAATAAATGAATCTAATTAAATAAAACGTTATGTAAGATTCGACTAAGGAACCCGAGAATTCTCACAGGCGTTGATCTAGCAACTTGTTGTGGCTGTGGTATCTCGTTTACGAACATGCAGTTGAGCATGTATGGCAACCATGCATATGTCTCTCCGATCGTGTCGGCTTTCTGTCCCATCGGACTATGAGAGTGAGGGAATAGAGAGTGCATCTGTGTTTGCGCACACACTTGTGCACTATAATATCTCCTACGGAGGAGATATCTTCGTAGAGATTGGTCGCCTTGGCCGAAATACGGTCGGAGATCATCATTTGGTTAAAATGTGCATAATATAGTTTGGTGAAAACGATCTGTACTCGTAACAGACACTATTGTATATAAACCAACGTTTTTAGTTTGCCTCCTCTCCGCACTTCGTTCACGAGTAGGTACCCGTCTGTATTCAGGAGTGTCGGATTTCAAGCTGAAATTGGCTGAGGTAGTGTCGAGCTGACAATGTCGAGATACAAAATCCTTTTTATCATAAATGAAACTGATAATATCTATTGAGTTTCCGCTTACTATGGATTGAACTTCCCAACCAAGCAAACTTAAAAGTAATATCTTTTATAAAAAAATAAGCAATAACAATATATTAATTATGAAAACTAGGAACTGTATGTGACCTAGGGCCTAGGTTACTACATACATACATAAAATCACACCTTTATCCCTTACGGTACTAAGGGCCGATAGAACCATATGGTGCCACTTGTGACCAATTTTGAGGGTATAGTTGAGATGTACAAGATCGGTTAGTAGTGACAGGTGGTCAGCCCATCGCCTACAAAACACCAACACCCTCTTGTCCCTCTACTGACTTGTACAGTATGCCCGGGAAGAGAAGCAGCTGTAGTATTATACGTTTTTTTCACTCCCAGAGCAGCATAGTAGATTACTAGGATACGTTACTACTATAACATTTATTGTAATGTAGCAATAACCCGTCACTCAACCCCATATCAATAATCGTTAACTCAAACTTAAATCACACTCAACCATTAAATAATAACTCTCATGTCAAAGATAACAACAATACATTACTATAGGTATATGCAGCTCTCACCTGAGTCAATCACATAGTTACAGATTATACAGGTGTAAAAAAAGTTATGCTAAGTGAATGCTAGAAAAATAACCCATTATAGAAAACCTATCCATAAAGGAAATTTAAAATCACAAGTTTATTTTTCCGATTGATTTAGGATTTTTACATACTACTCGTGGATAGGTTCTCTGTAGTGGTATTTTCATAGTATTTCGCATAACATACCCTTTTTGTTACACCCTGAATATAAGCGAGTGCCCTCAAAGGTTAAGTCACCACTCAGAATACGAGCACAAGTCATCGAACTCGAGTCAACAGTGAATACTCGAGCTACGTACTCCTGCTGATATTAGCTGCGCGTAATGGAGCGCGCTGGCTTAGGGAGTACTTAGAGCTGGGGTTCCCAAACTTATTTTATCTATTGCCCACTTTGAGAATAAATTATTTTTTAGCGCCGCCTTCACCTACTTCAAATTTAATCATTAATTTGACATGAAAGCATTAACACTCATTTGTCGACTGTCATTTTTTATATGTTACTTTCTACGTTTTCACCCCAAAATGAAACCGCTACCAATCATGAAATGGAGGTGAATTTAAATAAGAAGAAACAAAACAGAAAAACAAATATTTCAATTTGGCAACGGTCCCCACCCCAAGGTGCGATTTGTTACGGTCTGTCAAGCATAAGTCGGCGTTTCGGGGCTTTGTAGCCACCAACGTAAACAGTTATGGTCGCCTAAAGACGAAACCCAGGAGACCTGTTAAAGTCAGTTCTTCCGTATAGCAAAATCAACATTAGGTTTGACAGACCGCATGACTCTACTATTAACAGTAATAGTACTATTTCAGTGAAGTGTCATTACATGGAAGAAGAAATAGCAAGAAATCTCCCAGCAACACTATCAAAACTGAGTAACATATTTACAATAAGATTATTAAATTAAATTAGATAAGCATAAAAACTTAACACTAAGTGTATACATACATTCAATTAATAAAACAATTCAGACAAAATACAAATCATCTACCTGCTTACTTAAAACATTAAGTATATTAATAAAAAAAATTGCAGGTACACAAAGTACAGGTCAATGTCAGATACTATAAAACTATAAAATATAAATTAAAATTTGTGTACAATAGTAGGTACAAGTCGATAGTAAAATGTGAGCAGAAGAGCAAACGTGGCATTCAGAACTTAGATACGTAATATCTGGTAATTATATTAAATTGAAGAAGTGACTTAAAACTAATATAACTCCCCAAGCCTCTACACAACGCTCAAATTTTTTTTCTGGGTCTCTTACCGCCCCACTTAAGGCCTGCAGCGCCCATAAGGGGGCGTTATCGCCCACTTTGGGAACGACTGGCTTAGAGGGTATTTGTGAGGTGACGAGAGGGTTGGCAGGCGACCTTACTGTTTAATGGCCGTGAGGCTGCAGGATCAGCTCCTGGCCGAAGACTGGAAAAAACTGTAAGTATGTAAAACAATTTTGTAAAGGTGTGTATCACAAATGGACGCCAACTATGTCCACGTAGACTGCTGACAAAAACATTTTTTCAAATAATAATACTCTATGTACTTTTCTGTATTTATCTAAAAACGTGTTTGAAAAATTCATTACAATCGGTTTGGCATTTACGGTGTAAAAGCGTAATAAACTAACTTTACCTTTATAACATTGGCGCATATAACAATCGTACCTATATTAAAACATGCATTAACCCCTTCGAGGTCATAAAATATAATCTAGAATTCTAGGTTTTACCTCTACAGTCATATACAACACCTCGTCCGTAGCTCGCCCGAGGGAAATCCTCTGTCTTGCCTCAACCGAGTAATAATCAGATCGGATATGTCGGTATTTACCACGTGACGTGTGTGGATTAGGTGGAATACTCGTACTGATATGAGGGTACTATATTGCAAGGGATTAGGTATTGTGCCTAAGGCAAATTCCAGGGATTCTAACTTTATTTACCTAAAGGAAAACAATTTTTGGGATAACCATTTGAGTATTTACTTTAAAGGATATTCTAAGAGAATTTATAAAAGCAATATTTCATAGCTAATTAATTGTGAACTTAGAGCTAACTTCAAAATAAATTGAGTTCCAATGCATAGATTACAAGTAGAAAACCTTCAATGGTTGCCGTACTAAATTGGAATTAGAAATAATAGAGGCGTCTTTTTTATATTAAATAGGCTTACGCTTGACCATAACGCGCTCGATGGTAAGCACCGTTGCAGTCTAAGATGGGGCGCGCTTGCCTAAAAGAAACCGGTTCACTCTCGACTTGAAGACCGCATGTTCATGGGTCTTACTGTGTGTATTGTGTTGTAGACATTTAGTTATAGTGATCGTTATAGTAAAATAGAATGGACCACATTTTGATAATGAATTAATCATTACATGTTACTAACCTATCGTAATCGAACATTTCATGAAATGACAATTAACTTTATATGTATACGACATGTACTTATATATTGGTCAATAACAAACATACAGGATGATTTTCGGTCGTCAACGTTCCCGAAAACTACAGAATCTTCTCATCGTCATGATCATATTTCTCCATGGAAGCATACCTGGGAAGTGTCTGGTTTCCAAAATATTAGGGTCCATAGTTAAGTAAATAGACTGCGTTTTTCTGCATAAATGCACATTGACGCGTATAACAAGATTATTCACGAGAAATAATTAATATCTGTCTATGAAAAAACTAGCATAAACACTGGACACTATAAATCTCGCCCGATCAAGTAATTTAAAAAAATATCTCAGGAATTTTCATACAATCTTGTAAAATAAACATGTGATTTCGTGTCTCAAATTTTGTGGATAAGTTCTCTATAGTGGGCTATTTACGTAGCTTTTCGCTTAACATACCCTTTTTGTTACACCCTGTAGAGTACGTACCCTTCGTTAAGGGTGGCAACGAAAAAACACTCTGTATATCACGTAAGGTTTCAGAACAACTCACATCAATCTTCAGGCTGATTATTACACAGTATAGATGTTCCTGTTAACTGCATACGAATCGTAGATCGATCAACTGAGAGGTAGACCTAACTGAGACCTGTGCCGCTCAGGCATTGTGCAGGAACGAAACTAGATCGTTTTTATACGACAAAAGTATGCCAAGGAGTTTCCGTTATATTGAGCACCTATACGTACCTACTTTATACATACATAAAAATCACGCCTCTTTCTCGAAGGGGTAGGCAGAGATCACGGATCTCCATTTGCTACGATCCTGACACACCTCTTGAGTGGATGGAACGGTTGGAAGGGGAAGACCTCGCCGGACTTTCGCCAATCAAATTGGTGAAATTCTAGAAAAAGGTCAGGTCAAGAGCACCCTAAACCGATGAGCGTGCATGAAGAATATCATAAAAGTACACGAAGCGAAAGAGGTGTGTCAGGATCATAGCTACTTTATATTGCACCGATTTCAATATTTAAACAGTTGATGTAAGTAACTCGCAGCCTAGAATTATAATTCTATGTCCCTAGGACGATTTTATAATGCTATCCCGTAGTAACTTTTACTTTTAATCTAGTTCAAAGGTACTTAAACGCTGAGCAAATAGTAATTCAAAAGTATCAGGAGACCATAATCATTTACATACATACATACATACGGCAGTCATAACAATATGTGATGTAGTAGTAGCCAGAACTACAGATTCACGAATAGGTAATCACTCAGATTGACAACGAAGCA
Organism: Carposina sasakii; assembly: GCA_014607495.2. Lineage (NCBI taxonomy): Eukaryota > Metazoa > Arthropoda > Insecta > Lepidoptera > Carposinidae > Carposina > Carposina sasakii. Next base: position 297,091 of record CP053150.1, read on the forward strand.
TCAGCGAGATTCGAACTTATGTCATGTCTAGCTGTACTATCGTTGTAAGCTGTGACTAACCCCCCGCACGGTATCTAGCCGAGCGAAGCCTGCATATTGAGTTTGAATCTCGTAAGTTGGAGCCACTGGCGGTGCTGGTGCTATGAACGAAGGAGAATGAGGAGGTGGTTTCTATGTAACCCAAATTAAGTGAGTTAGTTATGTATTAAAAATCTGCCAGTTCATATATTTTAGTGCAGTATACAAGTTCGTACAAGAGCTTGTTGGTTGAGATGTTGGTCCCATAGTAAAAGATACTTGTTTTTACTTACCGAGTCTTCTGATAAAAGATAGTCAACTATTTCAAAAACAGCTTATAGGTACCCCCATTAGCAGCGGTTCTAAGTTTCTCCTCGGTATACTTCCTTAATGATAGCCCGCAAACACTCGCCTCAAAGCCGGACCGATTTCACACCTCGCGCCGACGAATTTAAACTAGAATCTATTTCGGCCTGCAACAGAACGTTTGGGATTCAGAACGCAAACAAAATTGGAAAGCGACGTGCAGAGAGCTAATACTGGGGCAAAGGACATTCGGCGTTCTGCAAACGAATTTGGAATGTCATCATGCTCCTAATTCAATAGACAGTTGTACAGAATAACTTTTATTTTGCTTTTTATTTTTTACACAATATTATCATTATTATTTTATAGTTTGTGACTGTATTTTTCCAAATAGTTATTCTTTCAGGTAGGTTGCTTGCTTAGTTAAGAACACATAGGTTGATTGCTTAGTTAAGAACACATAGGTTGCTTGCTTTGTTAAGAAAACGCAGGTTGCTTGCTTAGTTAAGAAAACGTAGGTTGCTTGCAGCAATGTAGGTAGGTACATTATTTGTACCTTTTTATTAAACATAAATTTAGCTGGGTCGACCGGAGGTGACACATTTGGACCCAAAAAGGAGAGGCTTTAGTTCTCAGAATTGGTACTCTATTATTCCAACTTCTATGAAAAATCTAAAATGTATTTCGCTGTTTAACATAACCTAGGATCGAGTTTAAAACTGACAGTCACATCTTTAGTCGTTTAAAAAAAAAACCATTATTACATGAACTAATCTTCGTTCCACATTATTTTACATTAGCGCTAGTGTCTTTACAACTCTGACACTGTTTTACTATTTAATTTAGTTCCACGTAAATCCGTTGAACTTCGTTATTAATATTAATGTAGTTCTAGTCGAAGCCGCGGCTCGTAATCATTTCAATTACGGGGCAGCTTAGCTCCGCCGGCGCTGGGCTAAGCTGAGCTACTTGTATAAGTGTTTCCGACTACCTGCCCCCGACCATCAAGCAGATACAATGGGGAGCCGCCACAAATGATGTAACCTGGACGCAGGGTGGCCATAACAAATTGTTGTTGCCAACTGTCTTGTTAACAATAACATACCGACCGCTATTATGTATAAGGTATACATAAATCCAAATTTTCTCAATCCCTCTCAATTTTTGGATAGATAGAGCTTCCAAAATTCTCCAAGGAACGCATATCATATTTCAGATAGTACAGTAGTCTTTCGTACTGAGCTTTGTTAAATAGCCGCTCAATTACAGCTCTTTTAATAGTTTTACATAGATTGAGAAATACTCGTAATTGATTTACAACCCTCAGTCAAAACCATTTCCTATGAACGTTATTATATTACGTCATCTCCTTTTCGTATCTCCTCCATGTGCTCACAGAAAATAACTCTAAATATTGCTTTAGAAATTAGTCTTCTTATTCTGTCGTTAAGTTCTCATAAAAGCACTCGCTCTAGCGCTCAGGTGGATTAAATTACTACTTCAATAACTGGTGCTGTCCACTGGATAATATTCTCTGTATGTATTTACTCATTGTCAAAAAAAAAAATGGTCAGAAGTGGCACCATGTGGTTCTATCGGCCCTTAGTGCTCTGCCTACCCCATAAGGGATAAAGGCGTGATTGTATATATGTATTTACTCATTATAACTTGTTATGACCGCACTTTCCGCATAAATTATTTCTGTTCAGGATATCCTGTGTGAAAAATCTCTGAAAAACGAGAAACGTTCAGAAAGTCTGTGACTTAATTTATACGTTACAAAAAATAAACCCTATGGTATATATTTTACAGGATGTTTTTTCGTTGCTACCGGTACGGGTACGTGCTAAGGGTACGTACTCTATACATCATATGAAGTAAGTGTATGCCAAAAAAAAAAACTAGGAAACCATGTAACTTTTTTTATATTTTTTTATTTAATTGATCGGGCAAAATTTATAAACTTGCTACGCGCGTCTATGTGCATTTATGCAGTCTATTAATTCAACTTTGGACTTTGAATCTTGGAAACCAGACACTTCCCAGATATGCTTCCACGGAGAAAAATGATCGTGATGATGAGGAGATTCCGTAGTTTTCGGAAACGTTGACGACCAAAAATCACCCTGGATATACGTACCTATGTATGTATGCGTTGTCGATCATGCATATCGAGGTTGATTTTAAAAATACATCACCGGCATACAAGTGATATTCACATCAATAAATAAAAACAAAAGCTGACGAATATCAATATATTTCGTGAATGAATGAACATGACAATGCACAATAGCATTGTACAATGAGTCTGACAGAACGCGACTGTCAGTTCAGTTGACCGCCTCCGCTGACATTCTAGTATCATTGTCCTCTGATATAGGCGCTAGTGTAATTGTTGTGTAATACTACTTTATATTTCAATTAGTTCCCCAAAAATCCGTGGGACTTTATTATTGAAACGGACTAAAACAAACGAATTCGCCATTTCGTTCGCACTAAATATTTTCAGGTCACGAATTTTGTAAATTATGGAGTAAAATATTGGCCGTTAAAAGTACTGAGCTAAACAGAATAGGGAATGAATTCTAGTAAAATAGACGATAACAATAAGAAAATAATTAATTGGGATCATTATTGGATCTGCCTAACAAGATGAAATGAATGACTGAGAAATCGTGGGACTTAATCTAAAACCTACGCAGGGTCTCATTCGTAGGATCACGAATGAGATCTAACACTTGTTTAGCATAAAGCATAGCGGATCAGATGTTACAGACAGTGACAAGCTGCTAGCTCCCCGCGCCTGAGAAAACGCCCCAAAATTTTTCCACCGCCGTCAAACTGTCAGATAATAAATAGTAGTGAGAGAAATCAATAAGGTGCAGTATGTATACGTTAAACTATATTGATTCTCTCTCGTACATTATTTATTGATACGCAGAGTTTGATGATGTCAAAAATGATGAACGTACTATTTAAGCAGTTTAGGTTTATAACTTTATTCCAGCATTTGTTTGCCAGGCTATATCTTTTAGATTAGCTAGTATAAAGTATACCTACGTAAAAATTATATATAAAAAGTCCAATTGCTCCGCAAACAAGTCGCGTGTCGTTCATCAGTGATGTAGGGGAATACCCTCGGTAACAATATCGCATCACAGCGCTGAATTCATTCTTAAATACAAACCGTTTAACTAAGTTAAATAAAACTACGGAAAAAGCTATTAGTACAGTTTGGTCCAGCCTCGGGCGGGGTTGTCAGTTTTAACTTTGATTCGAATATGTGTAAGTTTTCAGTTTATAATAAACAACTGTGCAGATTATTATTAGAAATTACGGGTTCAAGTTGCATTTATCTACAGGTAACTGTTTTACTTGATGGAATATATTTGTTGAAATATAATTGTAAGGTATAGCTTTACTTATCGAGCTTTGCCCAGCATCCAACCACTCAACGAAGTATTAACGCATGTAATAAAATAAACTAATAAGTTATAAAACGTTATCTAAGGCTATAAGTTCATAATAATTGTAAAGGTTCTACATACCGGAACACTTTTTTATAACAATTATTTATTTAATTAATTATTATCAATTAATCGCGACAAACTACACACAAAATAGGCGTGGCAAAAAAAAAATGCAATATGCGCGATTTTATAACTATGTACCTACATCTTCTGATAGGGTTTGACTGTGAAGCAAGCATTAATCAGCGTGCCCCCCGATTAAAGTCGAGCGCGAAACAAACACTGCCGTACCATCCTTTACTGGAACCATTTCGCCAGATTTTCAGGCCCCTATTTGAGAACCTCTGGATAAGACCAGAACGCAGAAATTTTCGTCATCCAGTAATCCAAAATTTCAAGTCTGCAGGTCATTTAGTTCCGAAGTTAAGCGAAAGCAAAGTTTCGCATTTATGACAGACACTCACTCACTCATTCATGATCATCAAAATAGAACTAGTACTTCCTATAAACTCAGAGAGCTGAAATTTGGTACAGAGTTAGGGTTTAATGGCCACATAAAGGGAAAACTATAAAAACTAGGATAATCGAAGATCTGGAGTACCTGGTGACCCTGATTAGAAAACACAAAAGCCCAACCAAACTATTAGAGATTGACATAACGCCTTTACAAAAAATATTCAACTTGGTGGGCCGCTTCATTTGATGTCAAAAGTCGAAGGTATGAAGTATCTAATGAAGAACCATCAGCTGGTCTCAGCTGTATTAGAGATATGGTAATGCCTCCTTCTACTATTGGTACATAAAAAAATTGACTGTCATTGCAAAAATCCAGCGTAGTGGGGCACATCTTCTAATTTAATCTAGTCTATAGCGTCCCACTGCTGGGCAAATGCCTCCCCTTCTGCTTTTAATACGCATATAAAGCCCACGTTTCTACAAAAAAAGTGAATTCCCACCAAAAACATTCTGTAAAAAACTAGCCAAGTCTCGATGGAGCTGTTTGTTTATCTCTAAAAAGTAATGAAATCTAGTCGTGCCAATTCTAAGGTTCCTTACTGCGATTTCTTTATTATTATACATAGTTAATGTTGTGTGACTTGGCCGTTGAACATAAGAGTACAAAACCAGGTGCTCCATGACACCATTGCACCAATCTGTCACCAGAACCGCTACCCATTGACGATGGAAAATTGCCACTTGAAAAACGTTGATTCAATAACCAGTCAATTGTAGGCTTGATAAAGCTGCGTATTTCAATAATACTTATGTATAGGCGAGCCTGAAACAAACAGTATAAAAATTATTTCCAGTACAGACGGACTTCTAATCATTGATAGAAGTCCGTCTGTACGTCTATTTTATGTTAGATCGGTGGTCGATTTGACGCTCCAAAAGGAAAAGAGCAAACAAAGCCTAAACAATTGGTAGTAAAATTCAATGGTCATGGCACACAATACATACATACATACATAATAATCACGCCTCTTTCCCGGAGGGGTAGGCAGAGATCACGGATCTCCATTTGCTACGATCTTGACACACCTCTTTCGCTTCATCTACTTTCATGATATTCTTCATGCACGCTCGTCGGTTTAGGGTACTCTTGACCTGACCTTTCTTTAGAATTTCACCAATTTGATCGGTGAAAGTCCGGCGAGGTCTTCCCCTTCCAACCCTTCCGTTGTACACTTTCTTTGTCAGTCTACTTTCACTCATCTTCTCCACATGCCCAAACCACCTCAACATACCCTTCTCAATCTTCGTCACCGCGTCCTCATTTATACCACACTTCTTTCTGATCACCTCATTTCTTGTTCTATCTTTCAAAGTGACTCCACACATACTTCTCAATGCTCTCATTTCCACTGCATTCGCTTGACTTTGGTGTTTTTTTTATTTTTTTTTTTATTCTTTTTTTTTTTTTTTTTAAAGGGGTTTTTACCCACTAGGGTATGTCAACCCCATTGTATCACCTTATTTTATAAACAGGATAAACATGGTTTCTGCCATACCCAACTTTCACTTTCATACATAAGAGTCGGCACCAAAACACCTCCATGAACGAACAACACAACATTAACTATAATAATAAAGAGATGCTCTCCTACCCCGTAAGGGATAAAGGCGTGATTATATGTATATATGTATGTATGTAATAAAGAAATCGCAGTTAGGAACCTTAGACTTGACACGACTAGATTTCATTACTTTTTAGAGATAAACAAGCAGCTCCATCGAGACTTGGCTAGTTTTTTACAGAAAGTTTTTGGTGGGATATTAATTTATAGAATTATTCTAGAGGTCCCACTGTAGGCAAATTATTCGAAAGTGGTCGAGGTAAAGTTGCGACCACAGGTTATGGGGTAAAGTTTTCAGTGTTACCATATCACTGGGGACAACTCAATTAAGCCATTTTCGGGGACATTTCCCGGCGGGTGAGCGTTGCGGTGAGGACCCCCCTCTTCTCGTGGGGTGACAGTAGCCAGGTGGACCCGGAAATGGAATTTCACCGACTGTGCGTCCACCTCGGACGTGCTTGGTTATTTATAAAACGTCACCACTTACACACTTATATAATCAAAGGAACAGAACTCGTAAGTTATATTCTGTTGTGCACATGCTTCCACTTATTTTATAGTTTGAAATGTAACGTTTGTTCTGTTTTGTTGTTGCCTTTCAGTGGGATTGAAATGAAACTTTACATCTTCTGCATATAAAGTGTAGGAGAATACTTTTAAACTGCTGTGTGTGTGTAACAAGAAATACGGTTTCCATTTTTCATTCCAGTAATTTAGATACATTTTGTAATAAGCGGACGGTTGCGATTGAACCTACCCCCGCGATATCTATTAGCGTATAATTGAAAGCGCAAGTCCCTCACCGTAGGTACATATTACAATCCACTCACGAATTTCCTTCTGCATTATCCCCAGAAGCGACATCGCTGAGCCTCTTAAATTCTAGAAGGGTCGAGTACAGTCGGGTTACATTAAAAATGTAGGTAAATGACACGCCTGGGAGGTTTACAGCAAAAATTCGTTTTCGCCGAGTCAAGGGGGGCGCGGGTCGCGGGGGGTCACTCGAGGGCAGGATTTATGCTTCCTGTTGGAATCACAATGATGGTAATATTAAAGGACCCTTCTTTTTTTTATTAACTCCTGACACGAAAGGTGCGGCTTATAAGTTTGATGCTAATGTCCGTGTGTCTTTTTATCGGAGCCGTATTTCTGGGGGCGGACGGGGATTTGTTTTAATATTGTATTCAGAAAATAGAGGTGATATTAGATAGTTGTTGACTGCCACATATATATCTACGGGTGTCTTAAGGTACTGATACTGGATCGTTTATTAATTTTATATTAATTCAAAGTTAGTTTGGGCCAATAAATAAAGGATCAATTAAGAACCTTTTTCCAAGAAAAACAATCTTCCCATAACTAACGGTAACTGTACAATAACATAAAAATTAAAATCATTACACAAAATTGTACTTAAAAATCTAGCCAACCATTTCCAGAACCTGTATTTCACGAGGATTAAAAAAGAATCTATAAGCCATGTCGTGCAGCGAGCAACAGAGCTTCACAAACAAATCCGAGTCGCTGCAGAATGCAGATTTAAACTGCTTAAGCCATGGACGTGCGCTTAAACCGCTTGCAGCGGCCGCTAGTATGCTAATCGGGGTAGGCTGCGGAAATAACAGAACAAAAGCGAGTTACAATGACTTATATGTGTTTTGCCTTTTCGATACATAAATGTTACATTTGACGGCCGATTGGTCTAGTGGGTAGTGACCCTGCCTGCGACGCCATAGGTTCTGGGTTCGAATCCCGGTAGGTGCAAACATTGATATGATGAATATCGATGTTTGTTTCTGAGTCATGGATGTTTCTATACTTATCTATGTATTTATATACCGTTGCTTAGTACCCACGATACAAGACCTTAGGGATCTTAATGTGGGACTAGGTTAATGTGTTGTGTAGTGTGTGAATATTAATACATAAATACATTTACAGGATGTTTTTTGGTCATCAACGTTCCCGAATGCCACGGAATCTCCACATCATCACGATTATTGTTCTCCACAGCAGTATACCTGGGAAGTGTCTGGTTCCCAAGATATTAGGGTCCAAAATTGAGTAAATAGACTGCGTTTTCTGCATAAATGCATATTACGGAATACGGAGAATGAAACAGTGAAGTCCCAAGTGGTCCCTACCGCCGCTTTTCCGTCACAAATTTAAATAAAATTGGTCTATCCTTATGAGTTACCCAGATAAAATATCACCAAAAATTCCAACACATCTAACATAACTGGCAACTAACTAAAACCTCCAATAACATTGTTTACTTCCGCGTTTAGCGGCTAATCTCCAACTCTTTTTAATATTGTTTACCGCACACAGGCTGTAATCTTATTTATTTCATTGTTCATCATAATACCTCGGGTCTGTTTATAATAGCGCATTGCGGCGGAAAGAGCTTAAAAAATCTGTAATTGAAAAATGATGATTAACGGCCACCCGCAACTTCGTTCACTTGCACTTTATAGCCTGTGATGTATAAGCTATATACCTGGCGAGTTTCATCGAAATCCGCTTAGTAGTTTTTGCACGAAAGAGTAACAAACATACACACTCATACATCCATCTTCACAAACTTTCACATTTATTTATAAATATTAATAGGATAGATATATTAGCCGCGTGGTGCTGGCAGAGTAGAGTTTGTAATACCCCTGCCTGCCCGTGGATATCGTACGAGGCTATTAAGGGTTTCCGGAAGGCGGGTAGCAGCGCCTCCCGTGCTGACAACATAGTCCGAAAATCACACTGCGGTCACCAACCCGCCTGCCCAGCGTGGTGACTATGGGCAAAACCCCCCTGTGACAGTAGCCTTGTGGCGTGCTCTGGGGGAGGCCTACGTCCAGCAGTGGACTGCAATAGGCTGAAGAAGAAGATATATTTATAGGATAGAAAAAGATTAAAGTATAAATTACTTATTACTATATATGTGTGTAAGTAATTTATAATTATACAGGGTGATTTTTGGTCGTCAACGTTCCCGAAAACTACGGAATCTCCTCATCATCACGATCATTTTTCTGCATGGAAGCATACCTGGGAAGTGTCTGGTTTCTAAAATATTAGGGTCCAAAGTTGAGTAAATAGACTGCGTTTTTCTGTAAAAATGCACATAGACGCGCGTAGCAGGATTTTTTCACGAAAACTAATTAATATCTGTCTATAAAAAAACTAACATAAACACTAGACACTATAAATTTCGCACAATCAAGGAATAAAAAATAAAAAAAAATTTTCCCAGCATTTTTTTTGGCATAAACTTACTTTATTTGATGTATAGAGTACGTACCCTTCGTTAATGGTGGCCACAAAAAAACATCCTGTATAATATACTTATTACTAATAAGTTATTAACCTAGAAACAATAGCAAAAAGCAGTGACAAGACAACGATAGATATAAAACCTTAGATGAATTAACACGTCACTGTATAAAACAGTAACCAGACGACTGACAAGCCGGTGGGCGGCGCTAGTCTAGTCCTTTGTTCCCCTCTTGTAATGAACGAGACGTTTTATAGCGTCGTAAATAAAGGGAATCGGGGTAAAAAGTGACGTCGGTGAGTAGGGGTATAAATTAATATAAAACTAGATACATAATATATAGGAGGTAATAGTCATAATAGTAAAAAGTGGCGACATCGAATGGTCAAGACATATGCCTTTCAGTAGGGGGGCGAAGGTTCACTTGTAACATAGATATTTTTTATTTATATTTAACTTACTTCGGTCCACAAACAAAACACAATTTCAGAAGTACACCTCCAACAAGACAAACCCCCTTGTTCAAATATGTAACACCTGACGCGTTCGACGTACACTCCTCACCAAGGAAGTACATAGTGGAGATGCCAAGACCTGCGATCGCGATTATAGCGAGTTAATAGATAAAGATAAAATAAAGATACGCAATATACACCAAAGCAAAACTGCAGTTCAGTCTGTCCCATTACGGGAACGCCACGCCGCCGTGTACGTATACACTAAAGCCACCGACCTGCCGACCTTTTTGTTGGCGGGTTAGTTTCATAATATTACCTATAGTGTACTGACTGAAGAACAAAGGCTATGCGACAACATACAGTATGCCGTCGGATTGTGTTGGTGGATCGGCGACTTTGTTGTGTATTGCGCCTTATCCTAACAAATACCTATTATTTTTATGAAAATTGATACAGTTGTCCATATTTTATGAAACCATTCGTAATTTTAATGTTACCTGCTCACAATTTTTCAATAGCCTTTGCAAGAATCAATTACCGACTAATATATATCCACCTCTTTTCCAACACCAGCGAAACGAGACTATTTTCCAAGTACAAACACTGTTAGGCCACCTCCCGCCTGTCCTTACTACAATTCTCCCTTCGCAGTGTAAACACGGCCTTATTTGCCTGACTGTGTGACCGCGGGATGTCGCCCCGGGGGAGTCTCACACCGGATTTGTGCGGGTTTTTAATAAATAATCTTAATTTGGTCCATTTAAATGAGTCGGATGTAATTATGATATTTGTATAAGGAATTTTTGGGCACTTTATTTTCAATATCGTATATACAGAATCTATGCCAAAAAGCGTACCTAATTAATGTACATAAGCGAGCTTATCTAGAGTTTCTTCTTGTACAATAATAATCAATTATTATATTTACCTTGAATACAATTGGTTAATATTTATTTACTAAGTTTATTAGGCTTATTACCTGAATAAGTAAATAAGATATATTTTTGTTCTTATTTTTTGGATGATGATTTTACTCCATAATCCTTTTAAAGACCATATGACCAGAGGAAAAGAAAAGAGTTTCGCATACTCAGCTATCGTATACCTTACATTTTTTTTTTATCATAAAAGTTATAGTAAAAAGTAGATCAAGGGGCATCAAGCAACTTCAAACGTTTAAGAAAAGATTTTATAATAACTTCGAGCTTCGAACAAAAAAGATGCAAGACAAAAAACATTGGAAGGAACAAATAAGTTAAGCTACCTAACTTTTATAATTCTAGAATAACTAGTCATACTTCTAATTAACGACATTATCTATTTATGTATTTATAAACTGATGTTTTGTACCTACCTACGATATTCATAGGTAAGATAGCCATCTCTCTAGGACTGTTAAAAAGGTTAATGTTTTGTCGTGAAGCATGTAAATGTATACTTAATACCTATACATACATACATATAATCACGCCTTTATCCCTTACGGGGTAGGCAGAGCACTAAGGGCCGACAGGATGCCACTTCTGACCAATTCTGAGGGTATAGTTGAGATGTACAAGTTCGGTTAGTAGTGACAGGTGGTCAGCTCATCGCCTACAAAACACCAAGACCCTCTTGTCCCTCTACTGGCTTGTACAGTATGCCCGGGAAGAGAAACAGCTGTAGTATTACACGTTATTTTTTCACTCCCAGAGCAGCATAGAAGATTTATACCTATATTTATTTCATTTCAAGATATACTTATAATATTGAATTGTATCAGGCGTCACTATTCGGAAGTTCAAATCTCTATTGAGGGATCGGAGTCAGCGGAGGGTATAGGGCCCGGTGGCGGGCGATCCCTCAATAGAGATATACTTAAAAGCCAGTTCTGAAGTTAATATGCCTATGGTAAAAGTAATTTAACGATTTCATTAAAGATAAGGTACAGTGAAGGTTTGTTGTATAAAGTTACTGATAAGTCCCATAACGTATAAATAAATACACATCAACTTTCCACCTGTAATTCTACTGAAAGATAAGAAAATTATAACTGTGTAGGTATATACGTCGCATAGCTTTACATTTGTACATATGGCTGATCTGAGAATGGGGTGGCCATAACTGCAGTATTACAAAGGAGATCCTTACACACGTATTAGCATTTATGGTAGGGTTGCCATCTCAAAGGATTTGAAGAAGAAATACCAGGACATTTCGATTAAAAGCCAGGATTATACATGTGAAGTCCAGTGATAATACGATTGGAGAGAGTTAGTGGCGTACGAATTTCAAAACACAGGTCTTTAACACATTCAATGCCGGCGACTACGTATTTGCGTCTTTTAGGCTTTCTAGAGGTGCCGCTGACGCTTATTTGCGTCATGGCACTAGGCGTAGACCCGATGTCAGCACTTACGGACGGACTCTAAAACTCAGAACGATGCTTAAAAACTATCCAGGACAGCCCAGGACACCTCAAAAAGCAGGACATGTCATGGGGAAACAGGACGGTTGACAACTCTAATTTATGGAAAACATTTCACACAGACAAGTGCGACTGTACCAGAAATTCTCGATTATCCTACGATCGAAACTGAAACAAAACGAAAGCCTTTAGGGAATTTTAGTTGTTTATCTCGTATTTACCACAAAAAATTCAACTGTCAATCTGTATGTCCAGACTTCACGAACTAAGAACCAACAGCAGTTTGTTTCTCTGTCGATAGTCTGTCTCCCCCGGGCCGGGAAGTTAAGGCTGCAGTCGCTTCGGGGCTATCAATAACAAGGACGCTCAAACAACATAAATCTTATACCTCACGTATACAGTTGATAATAGCTCGCTAAAATATGCATTAAAAGCTACGGCGCCAAGCTGTTGTATTTGTCTTTGTAAATAAAACAGCGGGCGGAGTCGGGGGTAAACATTAGTGTTTGTGCAAGTAATAGATCGCGGTGTTATTGCAAACGAATTCTGAATGATATCGGATACTGCGTCAATAGGTAGGCGAAATGTGTCGATGAACAAGTACGAACTTTGCGACGGTTCGTAAAGCAATCTTCACATTGTCAAATCTCATAGATTTTGCTACCCTCTCATCTACAAATACTAAAGGTACTACGCGAAAATCAAATTTGTTAAAGCTGAACGAGTACGTTCGGACCGAGTGGACTCGGATGACTTCTCGAATGCTACTCGTATCGTGTAAACATCTAATCCGAGCGTACTCGGACGTCGATAACCAATCCGTTCCGTCTAATAAGTTATCCTAGCCCTATATACTCGTATACTATGAAAACCGGGCTTTAAATGAGAAATCTTAGAGAATACAACGACGAAATAATTTCTTATCTATTTAATCCTTGAAGCTATAAAACACTCAATAAAAATTGTATAACAAAGTTGCTCGTCTGAATTCATCTACGCCTTTGTCAGAAAAAACTAAGCTCTCACAAAGTCACGAATCATTCAAAATCTGCTAACATGATTATCTCACTTTTCATTCGATTTAGTTTCTTATCCAGTTAATGGAGTTCGGTCTGATGTTAAACTAAATAAAATACGAAGAAAAACGACTTTCAACTAAACAAGATTTATAGGTATTTTTTAGAAAAAACTGGGCCTATTTAGAAAGATTCTGTTCGGTGAATACAAGGTGAAAATGTTGTGCCTAGGCTTTCACATTGGTCTTGTTGGTAAATCTCGTTAGTGATTGAATAATGAACGTAGGTATAACTACTGCAAATATCTTTGCCTTTGACAAATTTCCATATTAGGGTATATACATGAATTTTTTTATTTCATTTTTATATTCTACGTAAAAAATGAATAAAGATTGCCCTTGGGATGGCATATCTGACTTTAACCGTTTTGGATTTACAGCAATAAAAAAATACGTTTCTGAAACACTCCGTTTGCTCCATACTAAAATGATGCTAAAATGGCAGACTAATTAGACAACCGTCTCATATTAGTATGGGGAAAAAATGCAATCTTATTTTACAAACGTAATATTTTGTATATTGTTGTCAATAAAAATTGTTTATTAATAGGTGCGATATGTATGAGATTTCATATTTGCACTTTTATTCGGTATTGATATGTTGCACTAATTTGTATATCTTTAGAATAAAAAAAAGTGTCAGACGCATATTCCCTATTACCTATACAATATCATACCTACTATAAAAGTCGCTGTCTGTCTTTTGCAATGTAGGCTAAGATCTTTAAAACTACGGAAAGGATTTTGATGCAGTTTTTTTTTTCAATAAATAAGAGGAACATTTAGATGTAGTATAATATAAATGAGAAAGATGTTTATCTTCATAACATGGGTACATACAAGATTTTCAATGCAATCGTATATAATAATTACCTACCACAAAAAAACCTTAAAAACTTCATTAACGGTAAAGTTACCAAAGTGCGTATCAAAACATTTGCATTACTATTTTTTGGCGAAACATGTTTCTGATCAAATAAATAATCATTTTTATTTCAATATACTTGCGCCACGGACGCATATTCAAACATTTGTGACAATAGTGTTAAATGAACTAATAAATAATGCTATTTAAATTATTTTCTATTTAAATTCCCAGCAGTGTAATAAAAATCCTAGTCATCTATTTGTCTAGATTGGATCACGACTAGAATTTCCGATTCAAAGTCGAACAATACCCAGACTTCTAATAAAAACTGGAGAGGGCTTGCATCCGGGTGTACGAGTAATGCAAAAATATTCGCAGTCGAGTGCTCGTTCGCGTTCGCGCTCGTTCGCTCACAAAGACAAATTGAACGTTTCCGATCTCTCGACGGGTGTCAATGAACAGTTTACAGGAGGTCCTATTAGATCTCGATCACGTCGGATAATGTAAGTGCTCCCTAATGATACTAGTATCATATAACATCAAAGGGTTAGAGTCTCGGAGGCAATTCCCCCGGATGGTTGATTAAATGACTCCAAGCTTTGTTCAGCGTCTGTTCCTGTCGATTATTCAAATTGGTATTGTTCGTTTCTAGGATGAAGTCTCGTGAATTGGTATGAAATTTAATACTATTAAATAAAACAGTATTAGAACTGATTTCAAATAAAAATACTATCGCCTCTGCCAGAGGACTTTTTCAGTAAAACAGAGTATAGGTTTGTCGTGTTTTTTTTTTTAATATGGGAACATTCTAAAAAAAAACATTACTAACCTTAGCTATCGGATGACCAGGACTAAAACCATCCCCATAGTCCTTGAGAATCACATATGCACATATCACATATGCACAAAATTTACTATACTATTGTGAACTGTAACAGCAGATTGTGCGAGATACTTACGGCACGCGACGGTCACTTTGCGAGTGTGGCGCGGTCACTGACGCCTTGCGAAAGACTTGTCACAAATTGAGGTTAGTTAAAAAACTTGGCGAAAACAACATTTTATTACTCTACATATTTCGAGTCTAGCATAAATGTAAGCGTACAATAAGATAAAATATCGGTCAATCACGAACAGTTTAAGCTTGGGTCTTTATATTTAGTCACAAGTTGCTTACTATTGTTTTGAGGAAAATTTTTTACTACGCTACAAATGTTACCTTTACGCATCTTGCTAGATTATTAATTTTCATACCAATCAATTTCGACAACATTATTGTAGAATTCTGATTGTTGTAATAACCAAGTGACACAAAATTAATACAACTCAGAGTATGGCAAAGTAGTGCGGCCGCGTTTTGTAAACCTAAAGTTTATGCTTCTGAAAATACTATTTTTGTGTCCAGTTGGGGACACGCTATGTTCATTCGTTTATACCACGTGATTGGAGAGGGAACAAAACAACATTCTCAAATCAAACCCCGCCGCACTCGGTCACACGTATACTCGTACCATTGATTGTTACAAAACGTTTGCTGTAAAAACATGCGACTAGCATTGTACAATCAAGCAAATAGTTTATATCACACGCATCACACACACACACACACACACACACACTGTGCTGTGTTGCCGAAATGGGGTAGCCATCATCAGTAGGTATATCTCGCTGAAATTAAGAAACCACGCTGTTTTCACTGGATTTCGTGACATAGCAGAAGGTGAGAACACAATTTTGTAAGATGTAAAATCACCAAAAAAATGCCCTATACTTACCTACAAAAATAAGCGTCCAGCGCGTAATGAAATAAAAAATAGTTTTCGACAGATTTATTCTGTTAGGAACTGAACTGCTAGTCTAGCCTTTGCCGTCTATGTTTTCAACATTGGACAATTGGGCTCTCTTTAAAAACGAACGAATACTTTATTTATTCTTATTTTACTACTGCAGCTGCTTCTCTTCCCGGGCATATTGTTCAAGTCAGTAGAGGGACAAGAGGGTCTTGGTGTTTTGTAGGCGATGGGTTGACCATCTGTCACTACTAACCGAACTTGTACATCTCAACTATACCCTCAAAATTGGTCAGAAGTGGCACCATGTGGTTCTATCGGCCCTTGGTGCTCTGCCTACCTCGTAAGGGATAAAGGCGTGATTATATGTATGTATGTATTCTTATTCTTTATTGCAAATACACAAAAGAATATAGCATACAAGATAATAGAAGAGATGCATGTACAATGGCAAGCTTATCTCTACAAGAGATCTCTTCCAGCAAGCCAAGCAAGTAAAGAGAAATAGTTAACAAATTACTTCACATCTAAGAAGACCATACAATTTTCAAATATAGGTATTTACGTTCCGATTTGAGGGATCACATAAATTTTTAAGCTATAGAACGACCCTTTAGGTCAAAATTAATCGTTGTATTCAGATGAAAAAAATATTATATGTAGTTATAAACTACTTGCTAGATTCCGCTATGTTTGAAACAGCTCGTTCAATTATGTATCAGCCACGTCGCGGGTCGCCGCGGACGTTCGTTAGCCGGACTAGATGGCGACTTCCGTGGCTTTGTCGTGAAATTTGAAGAAATAGGCTACAGCGATGAAAAGATAGCAGGAAGGAACCTTTATAAAATACTCTAAGTTTAGTATTTACACATACACGGCTGTGTGCACGGGTGTGTCCTATAATGGGGTAGCCGGAACTGCATGATCATTTTCAACCACGATCAGATTCAACCGCGTTTAGCAGCGGGGTGCTGATGCGGGGCTTCACTTGAACATGTCACTTGCATCTCTCTCCGTCAATCGACAAAGGAACTCGGGCATCCTCTCAGGCGATAAGCTAGCAACTCGTTACTGATCGTTAACATCTCTCTAAACGTAGCTCTCTCTAAAAGAGGAGTAGCGGCTAAGTATATTTTCGTACAAAAATAGTGTGCCACGGAGCGTGGGTGAAGTATGGGACGAGGGAAGCATTGAATACCTTGCCCATTAACATAGAAACCACCTTGTAGTGAATAGTCAATCTACTTGCTCATTATCAATATGGTTCAAGATTTATTTTACTAGTGCAATTACTCATCGCTAGATGGCAATATTATACTATGTTTTAATAAAGAAAAGTACCCTGATAAAAGCGCTAGTGTCTTTGTAATTTTAATACGGTTACATTTCGGAGCACAAGCGTGTGGTTACAGCTACTGCGTTACACTGGCGCTGAAGCTTCGACCCTATCATGACGTCATGCCCTCACGATTGCCACACGACTTAGTTCATAGTCCCACCTCCTCTTTTATACCTTCTTCATGGTAAATATACAATCAATAAGTTACAATTAGATCTAATATATAATTTATCACTAATATATGCGTATAAATGTATTCACGGATAGAGCTAAACACAAAGTTTTGTACATAATCCCGTTTATATTGCATTAGCTCTACAAAGCTTATTCGCATTAACTAAAAAGCCTAAACCAAACTTTTAAAATAAATATTATTTTATTTTATTTAACCGTAATATCGCAAGTAATATCTCATTCTATTTGATATAATTCTGTTAGTCTAGAATGTCAGGCATCCCACGAGTATCTGACCTCGAGGCTTAAACGTGGTCTTATGCCTAAGTAAAGCTTTACCTTGTTATTACAAAATAATTTAAACATTCGTTAAGCTAAGCATTGCAACTATTTGATAGATATTCCATTCTCTTTTCTGTCAAATGTAATTTTTCAATGGTGTCTAACTTTAAACGCTGTTTTGTAATATCACTGTATGTTATCTGAATATAACAAGAAACTTACAAAATGAAAATAACTGGAGTATTTTTATTTCTCATTGTAATAAAAATCTTATTACAATTTTTTTGGGTTATTTGTTAAAAACTTTATAGATGCTGTTACAAAGAAAGATCGAATTAATGAAAGCCGATGAAAGAAACGAAATACCTTAGCTAAGAGATATAAACACAAACACGTGTTTCTGAATTAACTAGTACTTATGTAACACGATTTTTTCACATGTCGTTCTAACAAAGCATCCGTCTGCGTTCAGACTAATGGCGGACATTTGTCGTTTTAATAATGTATGTACTGCGGATGTGTGATGTACGTACAGTTGATGCGGGATCGTGAAGTAGGAATTACGAGGAGCAAGTTACGTGAGTAATGCCACCGCTAATGTTACCTATGAGTTGTCAGATACGAGGGTCAGCAGAGGGCTTGGTGTCGACCACTTGGAAAGAAGCATCACTTATGAGTAGAAATTTCAACACATACGAGTAGAACAAACTATAAAAAGAGATGTTGCATTGCGATGCATCACCGGCTGACTTTTTCTATCAATTTATTATACCACTGTCACGCGGTACAATTACACTTATTTTCTATCACATTGTATCGTGTAAATCAAAGTTTTGCATTTATCTTACAATCAAATTGGCAAATTATTTGTTTGGAAAGAGTAACCCGCGTGTAACTGTTGTTAGACCTCTTCTTTGGCTTCATACAGCGAAACTACGTTATTATTTGACCTCATCTTCTATGTATTCGCTCCATGTTCAGGATTCACTATATCTGTATGTACTCACATACAAACACCCGGAGGACCATTCTGTGACCAAGATTGATGTGGTCAATCGCAATAGCTAAATATCCGGGTTAGATATTACATTTTGGTGGATAATTAACATAATGTTTGCTTGCGATACTAACACGCATAGTAACTGTTCCGGTTCCAAGCCAGGATTACCAGAATTCATGGAAAACGGCTCCAATAGAAACATATATAGCTACATACTACAAATATATATAGACGTGCCCGTTATTTCCAAATAGGCTGGGTAAAGTGTCTAAATTACACACCCATTTTTTATCTAATAATCCTACCGATGACTTTTGTACAACTTAGCGAATCTTATGGCAAATGTTGACAACCCGATCCTGTTGATACAGCCGACTCTTCTCGGCGTCCATGTGAAAAAAAAATCACTTAAGGATCACTGATCCTATCATGCCATGACAGTAATGGAACGTGTCAGATACGCGCTGCGAACGTCGTCGTAGCTAATACGTTCCGTACAAGTAACGACATACGTTCTTATTACAGTCATGGTATTGCAGAATTAGTGGGCAGATACCTTTACTGTCAAATAAATGCTTCGCGACAAGTTCCTGACCAAGTTTTACCGACTGCCAAGAAGTAAAGTCGCCAACTAGTTATAGGTAGCATAGAGATAAAACAGTTGCTCTCATTGGTTGGCAGACGCCTTGTGGTGCTTAAGACTGCAGTGAGATTGATTTACTTGACATATGTTTTTGTGTCCCCTAGGTGGGGCAGAGAGCTTCGGCAGATCTCTGCCAATGACGCAATGGGATTGACACTGCTGTAAACAGTCTTGTTCATCAATGAACAGATTCTATCTAGCATCTTGAATGTGTTAAGAAAGCTCTACTTTCTACTTATAAAATTGGATAAAAATGTTAATGCAACCAACACTACACAATAGAATTTTCTTATTTTACTAAAATATTCTGAATTGTCACAGGAATATTACTGTCTCAGTGCAATTTTCTATTCCCTTTTATTGTAATAAACATGATAGTTTTAAAAACTGGGGCTCGGCTGATGAACATCGCTTAGTATAAAAGTTCGTTATTGTGTTCATTGTTCCAACAACGGTCACATTTGTAATTAATGTAATCAAACATATCACGATATATATAAATCTTCTGTTTGTGTGTTTATGAACTCCTTCTAAACGGGTGGACCGATTTTGATGATTTTTTTGTGTGTTGAAATGGGTTCGAGAACGGTTTAGATTTACAATTCGGTCAACTAGAACACGTTTTTCTGCAGTCGCGGCCGCGTCCACTAGTGTCATGATAAATAGCAACTGCATCAATTATTAGTGATGATGGACAATTAGGTATTATACAAGGTAAAAGTCGCAGTGGCAGACGGAAGATATCTTCAGATATTCGGGAATAGAGAGCAATCGCCAATGTTGAAGACGGAAGAACTCTAGTGATGGAGTAATACCTTAAGAAGTCTTCTTATTTACATGAAGCAAAATATATCAGAAATTTAATGCTGTTAGGAGTAAAACGAATTACGAATTCCTGTATCATCAAACGTGTCAATAATCGAAATGGGTAAATTATATCGGCTTTGAGTGTCGTGTCAGATCCGTCGGTAATAGGGGAAATTGCCAAAACAGACGTACCTCGATCACATTACTTATAGAGAAACAACTTCCACGACAAAAACTAAACAAATATAACTTTGTAATTTTTTTGTAAATAGTGTCCAGTGTTTATGCTAGTTTTTTTATTAACAGAAATTAATTGTTTTTCGTGAAAAAATCTTGCTACACGCGTCAATGTGCATTTATGCAGAAAAACGCTGTCTATTTACTCAACTTTGGAACCAAATATTTTGGAAACCAGACACTTCCCAGGTGTGCTTCCATGGAGAAAAATGATCGTGATGATGAGGAGATTCCGTAGTTTTCAGGAACGTTGACGACCAAAAATCATCCTGTATATATTTTCACTGGTTAATTTTTCCAGATTGTTTGGAGAATCCCTAAACAACTTAAGAATATCCATGCAATCTTTAACGGACATATTTTAGTACATTGCAAAATGTATAACCATCATTTTTACGGACTAAGAAGACAAATACAAAGACAAATTAGTATGGGACTAGGTTAATGTGTTGTGTAGTGTGTGAATAAAATACAACGTGCTATATCAAAGCTCATATTGACGAGTTACTTATATATTTTGTAAATGTGTATTTATTATTAAATTAAATTGACTGCTAAGCATATAACTTGTCATTTTTACTGTAACTATATCTTGGCCACAGTCTATCTGTATTTTCTCTATTCATTCGTGAAAGGGCAACAATAAAGTGTAATATATCGAGGGTCCGCGAAAAATATTGTGTTAGGATAGGATAACTTTATTACGGGGATACGTGGCCGGCCCAGTGCAGATATAGGTCGCGACGTGCAGCATTATCGATATGTAGCTAATCAAACATAGTCATATATATTATAAAAATATTAATAAAGAAAATGGAAAAAATTCTTCACCCGAGTGGGAATCGAACCCACGACCGCTGCAAACCGTGCCAGCCGCTCTAACCACTAAGCTACCGGGTCAATTACTCGGATGACGAATTTTACCATCTCTTTTCTAAATTATATATTGGCAACGTTATTTTTCATCCCGATAGCTATACACTAGTCAAATCTCGGCAAACAAAGCTGAATCCCTCAGCACAATGTTTAAAGATGAAACGATCAACCATATCCTAACGGATTATATTAATGGAGAAGTGGTCG
The DNA here is from genome assembly GCA_014607495.2 of Carposina sasakii. Classification (NCBI taxonomy): domain Eukaryota; kingdom Metazoa; phylum Arthropoda; class Insecta; order Lepidoptera; family Carposinidae; genus Carposina; species Carposina sasakii. The sequence goes on from CP053150.1 coordinate 318,397, forward strand.
TGGGTTAGATTCCCACTCGGGTGAAGAATTTTTTCCATTTTTTTATTAATAATTTTATAATATATAATATCTTGACCAAGATAAATTTATAAAAACACGTCTTCTCCATTAATATATATATTAACCGGCGGCGACCCGCGTGACCTTCAGAATTCCCGTTATTTCCTGTAGCAAAAGCAAAGTAACCTACTTGAATCATCACCTTAGAGTATAGGAATATTCTACTACATATAGGTATATAGAAATAAATCTTACGTTGATAGGATGACTCGATGGCTGAATGATTGTTACATGCATGAAGGTGGTTTTATCAACACGAACAATAAAAGGAAAGATTTTTACATAGCATGACTTGTGCTAGCTTTACTAGTTGCATCTACTACCATGCACATCGTCCAAGAGGGTTTTCTCAAGAGATAAACTAGCAACTTATCACTAGGGGGCCACTTCTCGAAAAGTCTCGAGTTAGAACGAAGCCGAAACGGAACCGTTATAGCGTTCAGAATAAAGCAATAATTACTTTACGGTGACGTAATAGGGTATATGCAGGATTTTTTATATTCTACGTAAAAAATGAATAAAGTTTTCCCTTGGAATGGCATATCTAACTTTAACCGTTTTGGATTTACAGCAATTCAAAAATACGAGCCGGCAAAATGTTTTTGAAACGCTCCGTTTGCTTCATATTAAAATGGCAGACTTTGACGTCATAATAGACAATCGACTCAAACTAGTATGGGGAAAAAATGCAATCTTATTTTATAAACGTAATATTTTATATTTTCTGTATTATTGTCAATAAAAATTGTTTATTAATAGGCGCAGATATTAATAAAGTATTTATTAAATCAATGAAATAATTCAAAATATGGGTAAAATTGTATGTTTTGACTCGTTTTATGTTGGAAATTTTTTTCGTTAAATTTTTCAAACTTTTAAACTCCTGTAACTTTGTATTTGTAATATCTTTCGAATAAAATATATAAAAAATCTGTTTTCGTGTCAGACGCATATTCCCTATTAGACACATTTCAGCACGAGACAGATATTTGTTTTTATTCTGTCTCTCGGGATCGATGCGTGCTAAAATATACCTTATTATATTACTCAAGCGGTAAGTATACAAGATGTAACAGAAAGGGTATGTTAAGCGAAAAGCTATGTAAATAGCCCCCTATAGAGATCCTATTTCCAAAATTTGAGACTCGAAATCACATTTTTATTTTTCAAGATTGTATGGACATTCCTGAGTTGTTTCGGAATTCTTCATACTATCTGGAAAAATAAAAATGTGAATTTGAGTCTGAAATTTTGGAAATAGGTTCTCTATAGTGGGCTATTTACACAGCTTTTGGCTTAACATACCCCTTTTATTACACCCTGTATATTGCTTCGCACCGCGTTTCGTTAACAGTTCATTAGTGGTTGCGTTTTGGCTCAAAAAATTTCAAGAATTGCCCCCTGCTGATCTTTTGTATCCAGCCTGCTATGCTAATTATACCTGTGGGATTTCCGTCGTGATCATGCAGTTCTGGCTATCTCATTTTAGGACCACAGACGTATATTATATGTTTTTCCTACTTCAAAGAAAATATTCCCTCTTTCTAAAGCATCCTTGACATTTTCCTCTCTAATAAATATAAGTTCCAGAGATTCAACGAACACAGATAGTGACCTAAAAATACCCGAAAACAAAACAACTCCAGCATTCAATTTAGCCTTTGACAGACAGGAGGGCAGATGACGTACAAACAAGCTAGCCAACAGCACAGAGTTAATTTGAACGGAGCTGTGTGCACGGCCTATTGTGACATGAGCTTAAGTGGCGGTGTGCGCTCGCCCTATTTTATGGACGCCCGCGATCTTTCTGTGAAACTGACATTTCACGGGAACGAAAGTAATCTGCTAAATTTTATCAGAATGAGTTTAGTACCATTCATGTGAAAAAGAAACACACATTTTTTCAGAAACCTATTATATACCAGTAAAACATCAACAAACAAACACAGATTAATGTGTAACACTTTGTTTTGTAACACAATACCACCGTTCACAATACCATCGTACACGATACCACCGTAACTGGTATACCTAACACCAGAATATACATTTACCTACCTTGTCACTCTTCTGAAATAATGCGAATTTCCATTGAACTCATGAGTACACAGAATAGATTTATTCCAAAGTAGTTCCACTCAGTTATCAAATCCGGGGTTTTATCGAAACTTCTCTGCTGTAATTATCACGGATTCCGTCTGTAATTCAGAAAATAAACATAACATAGAATTCTCGGCCAGATTGGAAACCTTCTTTATAAGTTACTTCAATATGTAAATAAGCCAAGCCACAGAACACCGCCAAGCTCAGAGTAGCTAAAACATAGAGCGCTCTCGTGTCACTTTGGCATCGTAATGTCAACAGCACACAGACTCTTTATTTTACAGACTGACTAGCATTACAGCTATGAGTTTTACAGCTTTGGAGTTTAATGAGTAAAAAGTATTTGACACAGATACAAATGCCTTTTAGGGGGTTGTTACACCGGTTACTAATAATCTTAGATACTTCAGCCGGCAGACCTATGTACCTATATTTGAGGTATTTAGTTTTCACAATAACACTAATAATAAGTGATTCTGAGGTCACATATTACATCTTTACAGTGTGGCTTAAGTAAATGATAAACGTCTCTGACTGCGTCTCTGTGTACGGCAGTATGTATCTTATAAAGCAGTTATGTTATCGGCCGTACGCTAAGATTTAATAGCCCTAAGTGCTAGGGTTCATAGCCCTTAAAGCTATCGACTGCACCTCAGCTCGCAGAGTAAATCAGCAATATAGGTTACAATGCATGCATGCAGCAACCACCCGCTCTCCGATCGATTGTCGCGCCGCGCAGCCGCCGTGTCGAACGACCGCTCCGAAAAATACCATACACATTGCTCGCTATCCTCCAGAATCACTGAGCGTCTGCGAACTAGACGCGCAATGGATAAGCTTCAACCTAACCTTTGATGGTGAAAGGAAACCGAGCGTCCGATGTCCAATGACGGTTGTTTAGAAGCGATTCGGAAGCGGTCTCCGTGCCGAGGCAGCAGTGTATGAATAATTGCGACGTTTCGGTCGCAGGCTGAAGGCGTGTTAATTACGGGCGTGCTCTTCGGGAGCGTTTTTGCGTTGTTTTAATTTGACGATGGTACTTTAGCGGTTGTAATTGATGTTTAATTGGATAACCTTACTTTAAGAGGAAAGTGGACTATTTTCTTCGGATGTAAAATAAAATTAGTAAGCGGTGGTAATTAAGTATGCATTTTAACGATATCTTGAGCGCGAAAGTTTCCTCTGATGGACGTTTGTTGAGCGATTGTGCAAACTATTTAACTTTATTTAACGTATTTTGAAGAATGTATTTGTCGCGTGGTGTCGAAGCTATTTCCAGAGTAGAATAGCGTCATCCCGTTTGCTCGTGGGTATGGTAAGAGTTACGGTTGGGTTTCCAGTAGGTGGACAGCAACTGCGGTCACCAACTCGCTTACCAGCGTGGTTTCTATGGAAAAAAACCGCCGGTATATTATAAGAATAGATTATAAGCTTGATTTTTGGAACCCATCTTATAATTAAAATATAACTACGCCCGTTGATGAAGATCCATACAAAGGAAATAATATAAAATAAAAGAAAAACACACAGATTTACCCTACGAAAAACAAAATTATCCACATGCCTGGCATGGCATGGCCCGAATATAAAATGTGACTCACAAAAATTGTCCAAATGAATCACTTCCACTGAACTGTGGAATAAATGCTCCAGATTCACATATTACTTGAATCGAAACAATTTCACCCGATCCACTGCATTATGAATATTGTACTACCTACGGACGAAATGTAAGCGTGATTTAATTTTGATTAACGCACCAGCACCCGTGATGTATTCCACTGTGAAGGCAATCTCGAAGAATAAAGAAATAAGGCCGAATAATAATGAGAGCCTCTGTCATAGGACCCCCCAAGCCCCCCGGGGGGCGTAGCGGGTTCCAGTACGAATGTGGGCTTTGTAATGTTGGTTATAAAAATGATGTACCTTCCACGACTTGACACATTGTCTGCAATGCGCTACATAACTGTACTTGTATACGTGGGTGTAATTTTAGCGTGGTTTTCCTTGTAGAGGATATAGATTTATATAGAGTGTTTTTTCGTTGCCACCCTTAATGAAGGGTACGTACTCTATACATCAAATAAAGTAAATTGATGCCAAAAAAAATGCTGGGATACGATGTAAATTTTTTTGAAAAAAAAAATTTTAATTACTCGATCGAGTGAAATTTATAGTGTCCAGTGTTTATGCTAGTTTTTTTCATAGACAGATATTAATCATTTGTCATGAAAAAATCTTGCTATGCGCGTCAATTTGCATTTATGCAGAAAAACGCCAGTTTCTTTAATCAATTTTGGACCCTAATATCTTGGGAACTAGACACTTCCCATGGAGAATCGTGATGATGAGGAGATTCCGTATTTTTCGGGTTACGTTGACGACCAAAAATCACCCCGTATATATACATTGTATACCGCTGTTTCTAAGTAGTTATTGAATGTAGAGAGTACAAAACGCATATTCTTAGGGTTCCCCTATATACTAGTAAGAGGTTGATGACACAGTTAGAGCACGTGCAACGCGCGTATTTTTTACTGTTAAGATTTTTCTTCATGATTTTGTTAAACAAACCAAACAGGCCGTACTGTATAGTTTAAATTTAAGGGGTTCATTAATCAATCCAGGCTAATGCCCTGCCAATTATATACCGGTACTGAATTGTAAGTATTTGTGTTTGAAAAGCGGCGGAAGGCTGACCAATTACCACGAGGGACTTAATAGGCCAATCGGTAAAAAGTAAGAAGATGCAGGATCCGTCATAACAATCTACAGACCAGGTACTTACTCTTAAATACCAGGGAATAAAATATTAGCATGTCACATTTTTTGGCAAAACATTTCTCTGATCTAATAATGTAGTAATAATTTTATTATGCCAAGTTTTTAACAAATAAATAATCATAAGAATATATGAAAGAGTACCACTCGTATCCTCTCAGCATATCTAGATACACTAGGTTCGCGCAAATGCGGAGAAATCTCCGTGCGCGTATCTTTCCGCGCCATAAACGCTGCGGAACGCAAATTAATTTATCTGAGGTTGTTACTGCGTAATTGTGACGTCATCGTAATGAGCCCCCTGGGGACCGCGGGTCCGGGGAACACTGGTTACGCTCGGTGTCACACAAGCACTTTAACTTGACAAGCTTTGCAACTTATACAGGGTAGAACAGAAAGGGGTATGTTAGTACTACGTAAATATGGCCACTGTAGCCAATCTATTCCCTAAAATTTGAAGCATTCGAGCATTCCCTCAGACGATATATGTTATGCGAAAAGCTGTATAAATAGCGAGAATCTACCCAAATTAGACTCGATCACATTTTTAATTTTCCCTGATATTTAAAATTCTCCATCAATCGCATGTGATTTCGGATCTCAGTGCTCTAAGTGGGCGCTAACATACCCTTTTTGCACCCTGTGCAACTTGGTCATTTCCATCTATCGTAGGCTAGCTGTTCTATGATCTTGCAGTTCTGGCTACAGCTATAGGATATATATTGACAAGTATAATGAACTTTTAAAAGTTTTTAACATGTAAATGGTATTACAGCTTACACTATTGTGACAAAAATATGACATGTCCTCTCTATAAAATCGGTATTATGGTAAGCAAACCAAGGTCATTAATTCCACGTACTCGTTTTCATATTCAGTATGTAGTTGAATAGAACTAAAATGAACCTGCTGATTCAGATCAGGTACTCGGTAATTATGCTGAGTGTAAGGGTAAGGGGTAGAGGGATGAAAGGCTGGGTAATCATGTTTAATGTGCCTCGGAGGGTTAAGCACCCTAAGGTGAACATGTCGGTGATAACAGGGTTAAATTATTCATATTATACGCTTTGCGCGATCTTCATTATTCTTCATATATTATTATGTTTTTATGAATTATAATTAGGTACCCGTTTATGACATTTTATGAGACATTTTATGAGGTTCTGATGTTGGCAAAGAAGTAGACTTAATGGTGGCTACTTTAATTCTCGTTTCATTAATCGTTAACTCAAACTTAAACCATACTCAATCTTTAAAACTCTTATGATAAAGAAAACAAAGTCTTATTTCCTGTAATCCAGATTCAAGTGCCTTAAAGCGAAAAAACTTCAAGGGAAAGTCTTATCCCATGAAGAGTCGTATTCTTGATAACTCGTATTCTTAGAGTACGAGCGTTCGTGTCATAAGCAGAAATGGTATCAATGTGCACGAAATGTTGATATTCCTTCCCAGTTTTTCTTGGACAATAACAATATTACAAATTAATGAGATAGACACAAAGATGCTCTTTAAAATTAATACCGGAATTTGAATATCTTTAGCTGTATGAAATCAAAGTACATATGACACCTTTCCGATATTCATAAGTGATTGACAAATAACATATTTTTGTACTGGGTTAATTTAGATAAAAAGCTCAATCTCGTTAAAAAACCTCAATTCCAAAAGTCCAGTCTTAAACTAAACCATCGCAAAACATCCAGAACTGAAATTGAAATTACACTGAACGTTGCACGTACAGCCAGAAAGTAAGGTTTCAATTTTGCATTCTCACGTTTTGCAACTTTTCCAAACATTTTTCCACCAATGAGATAACAAGGAATAGGGGTAGTGATATCTTAGAACTTCCCTTACGATAACGAGAGTAAAGCTCTCCACATGGCGACGTTTAGCCGCAGAGATATTTGTCTCTAGGCCACATATATCACACACTGAGTTAAACAAGTTGTTTACTTCTTCAGGGTCATATGTACGAATATTATTGCTAGCAAAGTACTCGTTGGATACATTACTGTCGGGCAGCGGCTATTACCTAATTTGCAGTAGCAGAGCCGAAGCAGTGCGACAGCGAAAATTGAGAGTGTGTGCGTGCGCGTAACGAATAATTTTCGCTTTCGCATTGCTATCGCTTTGCAATTTACGTAATCAGAGGCGGGATTTCAGTCCGTCGAGTTTGAGGACAAATACAGCTGATTTGTAAAAATATTCTGTTCGAATAATGTTTAGAAAGGGGAATGCCCGTTTTAGGTCCCCAAGAGTGCACAACCAATTTGAATGAGTAAAAAAACATTTATGTATTTTATTTTTGACAGTGCTCATTACCCCAATGCAAGTTGGAGATATTATAAATAAATATTAAAAAACACTAAAATGATACGAAAAAACGCGAGTCCCGACATTATCAGTGTTGCCCTTACAATTAGATCGGTGACAAGTTAATCGATTCGAAAATCAATTGATTCCATTTATGATTACTCTGTATATGCAAAAAAAATTGCAGTTCAACCTAATATATTAATGTTTCTCTTAGGTTGTGAAGGTTCTTGCGTAATTTGATTCAAAAACGTTATAAGTAATCATGTCTTAAATATTTTCTCAAAAATAAAGTTCAGCCGGATCTAACTAGTTCTGCCGAATGAAATTATAAAAATATCGACTGTTCGATTGTATCGCTAATAAATGATAACACTGCTTAAATGTCAAAAGAAAGTATTTTCGTTTCGTCCGTCATTTACGCATCGTTCGTTTCGTATAAAGTTTCTTGTAAAATACAAAAATATTTTGTTTACTAATCCTAGGTTTTTTGTTAAGCTCCTCTTCCACAGTTGTTTTATAACGTTACTTAGTATTGTTTGCGTATAATTTAATGTCTGTGCACCGAGGGCCTAATTTACTATGGTCGCTGGGCATTCCTCGCACTAGGTAGCCTGTGCTTCCAGAATCTTGCAGAGAAAAAACGTATTTTATTGTTACATAATTTATGGGCGTATAATTCCAAAACTAGCTAATCCTAAGTTAACTTTGAAAACTCTTATGTATATACAGGGTGTTTGTGACAGCCAGGCAAATATTGATACCATAACGTCAGACCATGATTCTGAGGTGGAAAACACTGGAAATTTTCGCAGGGTAATTCCGAAAATTTCCGATATTTTTTTCATATTTTCAGGGAAAAAAAGTTTACTTCCTTTAATTAGGCCTTAAATAACGACATAAAAATAAAATTTTAACCAAAAGATGATTTTAAAAAAAAGTTGCCCTAAAAAAATTAAAAAAACTGATCAACCCTAATGGAGAGTCACAATTGATCCAAAAAACAGGAATGGGTCACTCAATAACTAATAAGCCCATTTAATTAGTCACAGGATCGCCCGATACAATTAGCGCGGAAATTACAATTACTGAAAATCATATCAAAAATACATTTCCTGCGAGTAATAACACTGTCGTATAACTCAACAGAATGGTACTTGTTCAGCATTTCAGTATTTGCCTGGCTGTCACCTACACCCTGTATATTTGCCAAGTTGTTGCCATATTTGTTACATGCCTATTATGGTCGATTCCGATAGTCACACTTAAACCTAAACGTAAAATTAGTCCTACCTGTCCTTTTCTCTCTCAGCCATTTATGTTAAGAACGAAGAACTGTACTTACTTTGTGTAAGTGGGTATGTATTTTATATAAATTTAAATTAATTGTGTTATGATAATTGAATTTATACACACTAAGTGAGTTAAGTGTTACTATCTGATATCTTATCCAATGTAAGATTCTTTTGTTAATATGTTACTTAGTTTTGACTGTGTCGCTGGGAGTTTTCTTGCTATTTCTTCTTCCAAGCAATGACACTTCACTGAAATAGTGTAACAGTAATAGTAGAATCATGCGGTGTGTCAGACCTAATGTTGGTTTTGCCATAAAGGAGAACTGTGTAGCAGCTCTCCTGGATTTCGTCTTTAGGCGACCTTAACTCTTATTAGCTCCACGTTGGTGGCTATTAAGCCCCGAATCGCTAACTTATGCCTGACAGACCGTAACAAATCGCACCTTGGGGTGGTGACCGTTGCCAAAGCAAAAGCTTTGCGATTTATTTATTTTTGGATTGTTTAAATTCACCTCCTTTTTTGTTTGGTAGCGGTTTCATTTTGGGGTGCGAACATAGAAAGTAACATATAATTAGACAATCGACAAACAAGTTGTTAATGCTTTCATGTCGAATAAATGATTTTGAATTTGAATTTGAAAAAGAGAGATAGACCTTACTAAAATAAGGTTTAGGTTTATGTGTGACTGCCGGAATCGACTCTTATATCTCAAATATTAGAAGACGACACATGAAGTTCCTAATTAGCTTAGAATCAGGTTAGAAGATAAAAATAAGCCATCAAATTGGCCATAATATATACCCAGGACAGTTCATACTTACATAAACATATGTGGTTTAAAAAAATAAACATAGTTTTTTGTACTATCTGAGAGAAAATGGATGATGCAGGAAAAAGCTCTTGACGTGTCAATATTCTTTTCTGACAAATAAGACTATGCCATAAGTAAGTACCTTAGATTAATGATAAGTCTTCGGTAAGTACATATTAAATGGAGTAAACATACGTCTTATTTATTGATTTTAATAGACATAGTAGAAAGAGTATGTTAGTTAAGCAGAACGCTATGTACCTAACCTGTATCAAATGTTTATTTTTCAAAAATGCATGAACATTAAATGAACAGGAATTTTATGAGTAGTGTAGGAACTAACTCTGCTCTCTCTAGATTCTCAGTAGTGAGCTATTTTTTCCGGGAGGTGGGCAGCAGCGCCTCCCAAACTGACAACATAGTCCGAAAATCACACTGCGGTCACCAACCCGCCTGCCCAGCTTGGTGACTATGGGCAAAACCCCCCCTGTGGCAGTAGCCTTGTGGCGTGCCTTGGGGCAGGCCTACGTCCAGCAGTGGACTGCAATAGGCTGAAGAAGAAGAGCTATTTTTATAGTATTTTACTTAGAATACCTACCCTACTTGATATTATTAACATGACCGCTGAATTTTCAATTTTCAACGCATTCAATCCCACAAATCATCTCCACAAAGGTTGCTTCCCGAGCTAATATCCACAAATCATCTTTTCAACCGACATATTTATGATGTTGTGAAGCAAAACTTAAACCCTGACTTGTGAGAGATTAGAGAGTCAGAAGTAATAAAAGTCTGGTACACATAATTCATTAGATGATGGTAATTCATGGAGCCATTCCGACAGGAGTGGTGACTGAACGAGCAACTCTTCGGAACTCGAAAACAACTTATTGGTTTCGCGTAAAGTTATTTTTGTGCTGCGTTTGCAGAGGCGAGTCAATGGGGCTAGTACTTGACTCTGTTGGCTGAATGAGTTCGGAGTATTGATAAATTAGAAACTCGATGGAAATAACGTAATTCACGGAAATAAGGGAATGTTATAGTATTCCATATTACAGCTATCAAATGTTTTAATCTATGGATTTTAAATTATAAATGTTATATTTTTATAGGAATAACATGTGTAAAATTGTATATATTTTTTATTGAGGTTTCACCGTTCCCCTAGGTATAGGTATATCAATCCACTGCATTTATATTTTTTATAGAGGTTTCACCTTTTCCTTAGGAATAGGTATATAAATCCATGCAAGTAAGACCTTTCCAACTACGTATTTTGCAGCTTCCGTGGTGATCCGCATATCTCCTCAATATTTTTTCAGATCTGGATGTAAACGCAGCACGGATATTTCCAACGAACGAAACTTGCTGCTGAAATATTACAGCTTGGAATTCCTTTAAGGGAGCGCAAAATTAAATTCACAAATGGTGTTTCCACTTGCGACCGGGAAAACATTTTGTTTACCGACTATTTTAATAATACAAATCGTTGTAGGCTTCGCAGGTTGCGAAAAACTTCCGCTCGTATTGTACAAGTTAATTCCGGTGCGCTTTTGTAATCTACGACTTTTGGAACTTACCGGAAAAAGCCTTGTAAAAATAAGTCATGCATACATTTTGTTGCGTAGGCTACTTTACTTACTATAGGTATACGAGTAGGCGGTAACCAAAATCCCAGTCACGGGCCTGTCCCACTAAAATTATCACTTAGTTATACACCGAGGAGGGTTGGCGTCAGGCAGGTAGCCGATCGTAAAACACCAAATCCTGGCAATATGAATTTTGAAAGAATCCACTTTGAGCCGACGCCGTAAATAAGTTTTTAAGTTTTATTTTTTAAACTCAATTACCTATTTAAAAATGCCAATCGGTTCCATAGCATATTTAAAAATTCTGACACACAGCTATCGAATAATTTTGATAGCATATTAATATAGCGATCCCCTGAATGTTTGACCAGTTTGAACACTGATCAAAAGTATCCCCTTGACAACATTGTGTCCCGAGTGACTGTCGCTCAGTTTGCGTGTAATATCGGTGCTCATCAAAAATGCACATAATGTACATGTACGAGTAACAGCCATATCAAATAACACAAAACAACAAAACCTCTGAGCATTTTGAATAGTATGGGGGTTTGGAGGGAGATAACAAAATTGGGCTTTTAGTATTTTGCCCGCTTAATTAAATAGGTATCCTTCATTCGTAGACTTTTACCTACACATACATATATACACGTGGCTGTATTCTCAAAATGGGTGAGCCAGAACTGCAGGATCACAAGGAAGATCTCACAGACACGTTTAGCATAGCGTGGACAGGATGTAAATTATCTGTGACAAATAATCTATCTATCTATCGAGTTCTATTAGTCGACTCTTAAAACATTCACGAAAGTAGGTGCAGCTGATGTATTCAAGTGAAGCTACGCACATTTTTTGTTAAAAACTGTCTATCCTCATCATTAACGTTAACAAAACATCTCAGACTTCATTATAATTTTTTGTACACGAAAAATGGAACCGCGTATCTTCGTGCGGTTGATAGGTAATTTAGGAAATTGGAGGTTTATCGAGGCACCTCGCACGTAATCTTTACGTGCACATTGAACGCAGTAATAAATGAGATCGGTCCTTATAGGCAGAGAGCCTCAACATGTACCCACCACCGGGCCCCTTCGCTGACTCTCGGATCTGCCGACTCATGGTCACGAACACAAACCACTACAGTCGTAACTTTTAAACTTCCGTTTAGTGACGCCTGATACAAATTAGTATATACTATATATATGTCACTTAACTGAATCAATTGACATACGTTGTAAAGTGGTATAAATCTGATATTAGTTTGATAAGAAAAATATTGTAAATTAAGAAAATGAAAAAATTCTTCAGCCGAGAGAGATTTGAAACATAGTCCAAAATGCAAACTGCGGTATCAACCCGCCTGCCCAGCGTGGTGACTATGGGCAAATAGCTACCAGTGGACTGAAATAGGCTGATGATGCTGATGATTTTCATGTAAGTAACCGATGGATAAAATCCATGATCTGCAAACTAAATTTCGTAGAGCTTTGCCAAACTATTCAATTTAAGATAAAGACTTTAACATATTCTTTCAAATTTTCTCACTATACATATTATGCGGATAGTTTAAAAAAAAGCGGGTGGGGCTGTGTCGGGGCACATCAAATAAGCGAATCGCTTTTAAATAAAAGATTGAAATGAAAACATTTGAGGGTACGTAATACATTGATGTTTATATATTTATTGTCACTTTCTGGTTATGAATAATACCGGGCAGGTTACCTACGTTTTTTCAGACCAGTAGTTCCTGAGATTAGCGCGTACTTTCTTTATAATATTAGTATAGATATAAATACTAAAGGCTAAACTTACAAACACACGAAAGATCACCACTGTCGGAACGAGTTACACTGAATAGAAACTTTCGCACAGTTATCGCAGTATCCTATCAATGTCATAACAGCGAGCTGACTATATAAGTGAAATATTTACACCACATTTTTGTTTCTAAGTAGTTATATTAAGGAAAATAGACCTTTTCGTTACGGTCCAGAAACCTGGTACCCGTATGTGTCGGCGCGATTTTAAAGACGTTTCAAAAAATCCATTTGAGGTCAATACTATCTTTATAAGTAATACTCTTTCGGCTTTAATCAACTGCGGAATAGGTTAAGCCTATGTTTGTTTATATTGGAAAAGAAAGATGAAATCCCTAATCTCTTTCGGTAAAGTAAATCTAACTTGTAAAACAAGGAAAGGTCGAAATCATGAAGGAGGTATCAAGTGGAGCAGATCTACCTAATATAGGTACGACGGACAATCCATGTGATCCAATAGCTAATTTTTTTCTTTAATCCGCCTAATGTTACATTAACTACATTACATTACATTACATTACATTACATTACATAACAGTCAAAAACAAAATTTACTATTTTTAAGTACATTTGGATGAGGCTGAAGTGGAGGTGGGCGGGACATTTGGCCAGGAGGGATGATGGTCGACGGACCAAGGCGGTGACGGAATGGTGGCCAAGGGACGCTTTAAGACCGAGGGGCAGACCACCCGCCTGATGGTCAGATGATATCCGAAGGGTTGCTGGACAGCAGTGGTTGAGGTTGGCCCAGGACAGAGGATAATGGCATAGGGAAGAGGAGGCCTTTACTCAGCCTTTACTTTACTTAGACTTACTTACTAGGGTGTAAGAGGATGTATAGATAGAGTACATTTTTGAATGTATTTGTTTGAACGGAAAACTAAACGTAATAAAAAACATCGCGATTATTTTCCACTAACTAACATTAGTAGGTTTTGTATAATATCCTTCGAGACAAAACCGACTCTATTATTTGTTTCTCTATCTTAAAGGCCTAAACTAAAATAATAAAAAAACTAAATAACTGGGTCTATCATTTGTTATAAAAACAAATCTTAATTACAAACAGTCGGTATAAAAGCCTAGTATTTTATTAATAAATCGTGATGATAGAGTCTTGGTGTTTTGTAGGCGATGGGCTAACCACCTGTCATTGAACTTGTATATCTCAACTATACCCTCAAAATTGGTCAGAAGAGGCACCATGTGGTTCTATCGGCCCTTGGTGCTCTGCCTACCCCGTAAGGGATAAAGGCGTGATTATATGTATGTATGTAAATCGTGATTGTATTGTATGTAAAAACCCCTTGAATAATTTTATATTTACACTTTCCTTCCAATTTCCAAATAATTATGACGTAAGTCTACATAAAAATGAAAAACGTCAATTTCAACATTTTGTATGAAGATCCAACTAAGATTATAAATAAAAATATTTTAAAGGAAATTCGAGTAATTTCTCAGGCGATAAGCTAGCCCTTGTGTGATGCCGCCGGCTGTCCTGTCATTCATTTTTATTGTACCTACTTCTGCCCTTCTGTAAACTATATGAATCACAAATTTCTTTCTAGTATAAAGACTAACATTTTCATATCAAACTATTTGTACTAGTGTTGACTATAACAATCAGCACGTAAGCTAATGACCTCAGTCAATACAACAGTACATAGCTCGTCACACTCAAGCCATACTTGTGTTATGTAGCACCTGCATTGGTACATACAGCCTGTATGTGATTGTTATTACCAGATATGTGACGCCCTGAAACAGGCCTGAACTAGTGTATACAGTTACACAAGGCAGCATTGGCAGTGCAACTTTAGTTGTAAACATGAAACGCAAAGACACAATTGGTGTAGTTGCAATAGAGGATGACTGTGCAGTACATTCATGATATTGGTAATGAGACAAGGCAGGCAGATGTCCTGGGAACAATTTGAATACTGTATCGAGATTAAAGTGAAGGACTTTATTGATGTGACTTTCTATGAAAGGGAATATTCAGTCTAGTTCTGGTTGGAATTGCAATCGAAGAGTTTTTCTGATTTGTTAATTTATAACAAGCCTATACTATGCTGCATTTGAGATATTATAGTATCTTTCCATAAACGTAAAAGATTATTAATAGAAATAAACATAAAATATACCATTATAAAAACTACATACTCCGCTTCAAAACTGCCACTATAGCGGTAACAAAAAGTATAGGCTCGAATCAGTGGGACACAATTTAGACTATTTAAGTATTACTAGAATAATTTGACTAAAGGCGTATTATGAAATTCCACACTATATACTCTACATCAGTGTGAAAGTTGGCCAGATGTGCTAAAGCTTCTAATTCGGTTCCTCTCATTAGAACATAGTTTAGACTGGACATAAGTGACCGAAGTGTAACTAGAGGGAATCATGTAGATTTTGCTGAATGGGTCACTTTGGGTCTTCATGCAGACAAAACCAGATAGCGGTACCACATATATTTTTTAATAAGCATTTTATTGGAAGGAATCTTAAAAGGAAAATTACATTGAAAATCAAAAGGATGATATATTAAAAAAAAACAATAAACATCCAAATGAACGCGATGAATTGAACGAATTCTCAAGCCAGTACAAAAGAGTAGTATTTTCTTATTATATTTCGGTATCTGTGAAGTAATCTCAGTGAAATAGAGCATCCTTTAGAGGTTAACGACGGCCGCCATTATAACTACAGGGTCACATCGGCTCGGACGGGGGAGAACGGAAAACCAAATTACAATAATAAAAACGTTTGTGAAATTGAGTGAAAAGTCGAATATTTTCGCCAAAACATTGCTGCGGCTGCACCCAACTAGTTTGAACTCTAGTGCTTTGGGATAACGGATTAATAGACGGCGCGTGTACTGTTGCGAAGGAAAAGGTCTAAATGGGCGGGACACGAGGCCCTATTCGAGGCAATTCATTTCACATTAGAATGGTGAGGCTTTTGGAGCTTTTTATATTAATTGCGAAAGCTATTACAGGGTCATCGGAGAGGGCTCCCTCATAGTGTTTTTTAATTTTGGGGATAAAAACACATATACTTTGTGCATAGTAAGAACAGAGTAGAATGGCGCTTAATTTCAAGATAAACTGAAAATACAAAAACATAGCTTGTAATGCCAAAGCAAATCCAAAAATATTCGGTTGATCGATTTAGTTTTAACAAATCTGTAAAACCTCAAATAGAAACCCTACGCTATATAAATATCGATGTCATAAATCACTGATTGTTATAAAATAATTTGTTTTGATAAAATCAAAATAATTCAACTAGAATGGCAGGTCGTGGCTATAATTGTAAACAATCATGCTTAGCAATTTTGTTTTAATATCAACCTGAGCGTATCAAAAACGCACAGTTAATTGGGAAAGCGAGCTATTATAACTGTGCGCCTTATTATTTAAACAAAAATTGATAAGGAAAGGAACGTGGCACAGTACACACGGTACTGTAAAATAGCGGAAATCCACATATTTTGAAGTAAAATAAGTAGGTATATTTTTATGGTAGATATTAGGAAGTCAGAAGAGTTCTTGGGCGATGACTAGCAATTGCAAGATCAGCTTTAACCTCCTCGTTAATATGTGACTGTCGGAACTCCTTTGTGATCTCGCAGCTCCGGCTACCATATTTTGTTAGACCACCGAGTGTATATGCAATGGATGCATATTTTTGATGTTTAAGTCTCAACTCTATGTGAAACTACACGATGAGCATATGCATCAGGACATCTAAATGCTTCAGTATCGTTCAGAATGTTACAGTCCGTGTCGATATTGACTGATGTCTAATAGGAAATACAGCGCAGAGCGACAATACTAAATAGGAACTAGCGACGCCATTGTCAATGTTGGGAATATCGAGTTCAAGGAATTTAATGTATGTGGAGAAGGAAGCAGACGAGGATATAATGGAAGAGGTACAATCATGAAGTTAACTTTATGTAAGTAAGTATATATGTGTTTTGTGGCGTCCAGAGGATAATAACGTATCGTAAGAGGCGATTTAAGGATTCCATAAGCGCCTCCCGTATTAACATAGTCCAACAACCCTGTCCAGCGTGGTGACTATGTGCAGAAACTATTCTATGGCAGTTGCCTTGTGGCGTGCCCTGGGAGAAGCCTACGTCCAACATCGGACTGAAGCTGATGAGGTATATAATAAAACTCTTCTGTAACTTGAGTCATTGAGTAAGTGACACACAGACCCACATTCGAAATAATTGGTCGTAAGAAGCTGAAATTGAACAAGTAAGTCCCATGTAAAGTTTAGGAGAGCACTAACATAGGGTTTCCCGAAATTTCCACGGGAACAGGAGATCGAAAGTTAACAAAAAATCTTTCATTTGCAGTAGCATCAGGTCGTGTAGAGCCGTGTGTCCGCATCACGCACCAGGGCGGTAAATCACGTGGAATTAACTAACCCGACCTGACGACCGCGCCGCACGCACCACGCGACCACTGACACTACCCACGTTACTACTTTAACGCATTCAGTGCTGCCGACGCCTTTTTGCCTCCTAGTGGCTTTCTAAAGATGCTGCCGATGTTTATTTTGCATATTTCAGATTAAATTTTCCACACA
Organism: Carposina sasakii; assembly: GCA_014607495.2. Taxonomy (NCBI): domain Eukaryota; kingdom Metazoa; phylum Arthropoda; class Insecta; order Lepidoptera; family Carposinidae; genus Carposina; species Carposina sasakii. The sequence goes on from CP053150.1 coordinate 335,772, forward strand.
AAATTTCAGAGGAATTTAAAAAATCCGAGATTCCCGTAAACTTATCATTTTCTAGATTAATTACGTATATACAGGTGATTTTTGGTCGTCAATGTTTTCGAAAACTACGGAATCTCCTCATCATTACGATCATTTTTCTCCATGGAAGCATAACTGGGAAGTGTGTTTTCAAAATATTAGGGTCCAAAGTTGAGTAAATAGACTGCGTTTTTCTGCATAAAATGCACTTTGACGCGTGTAGCAAGATTTTTTCACCGGAAATAATTAATATCTGTCTATGAAAAAACTAGCATAAACACTGGATACTATAAATTTTGCCCGATCAAATAAAATAATTTAAATTTTAAAAATTTACATCGTTTCCCACAATTTTTTTTGGCATAAACTTACTTTATTTGATGTATAAAGTACGTACCCTTCGTTAAGGGTGGCAACAAAAAACCATCCCTGTATTTACTCAAATAACAAATAGTACATAGAAAATTCCATACTCCCAGTATTTGAATAAAATTACGTCACAGTTCTAATTTAATATACTATACTAATTTAATATACTAATTTAATATGTGCGCACTTAACTGGTAAATACATGGACTATGGGTGCGCCCACCACCGGGCCCTACACAATTGTAACGCCTAATACAATTTCATTTGGTAAATACATGTCTCTGGCAACCTCACAAAAGGCAGGAGAATCTCACACACGCCTATAAGCAAATACAGGTACATATGAGCCATTATCCCGTGGAGCGCACCAAGCTGTTTGAGCTGTGGTCCTTCTATGGCTGGTAGTGATTGGGAGTGACGTCACTTTTCATCGGATATTTGAGGATATACTATATACTAGTGAATGCACGTATCTTTGACCATATAGAGTGATTTGCCTAGAGTGTATAGCAAGGCAGATAAATAAATACCCAACTGCGTCAGATGGAGGTTGTTTTTTCGAGTGCATTTACCTATATATGTCACTAGTGGACGTCCGCGACTTCATCCGCGTGGACAGCAGAATAAAGAAAATGTCGAAATTATCCGGGATAAAAATATATCACCGGGATAAAAAGTAACCTAAGTGTTAATCCAGGGTGTCAGCTAACTTCCCCCCCCCGATGGTTGCCCGCCTTATCGTGGCGGGGGGCTTAGTAACCGTGGACTGGTCACCCACGGTGAAGCTACGACGCATGGGCCGGCCTGTTTGGGCTGCCGGCTGGCCCGAAGAGGGCGCTCCCAACGGACTGAACAAGTCTGCTGCGGACGCATGTGGAGGTGAGACCGCAGAAGAAGAGGAGTGCCGGTATTACGGTGCGCCGCTTGCCCTATCCTCTGCGGCCGAGGTGTGGTCGGTGGCAGAACCACAAACCTGATCTGCCACCGGGTACCAGTTATCTGGTATCCATGGCTTCCTAGTAGCAGACTCGGGGGGAGTCTTCTACAGTATTACTGGAGGCCGAGGAGGGAAGCGCACCTTACCATCTGGTGCGCCTATCGTGGAGGGCCTTCGGGCTTTCGCGATGGAGCCGCTGGCGGGCGGCTGCCGCCGGCGGGGTCGCGGATGTGTGCGAAAGCGTTCCCGTAACCCCGTCACAAGGCGGCGAGGAGGAAGATGTGGGGGTTTCTAGTGGGTATACCGTGGGTCTCATTAGCCTATACGGGAGTCTCACATAACCACTCGGGTACCCCCTGCGCCCGGGTGGTATGCGTAATGCATTTTCCCCCCCGAAAAACAAAGGGTGTCAGCTAACTCCACACCAAATTTTATTAAAATCGCTCTAGTCGTTTTTACGTGAACGAGTAACAAACATCCATCCATCCATACTTACAAACTTTCGCGCTTATAATATTACTAGGATATGTGTGTAAATATATTTCTTTGGCACGTTCAAGACAGAGTTTATATTGAATTGTAATTCGTTACATTTGGTAAACATAGATCTCCTTCGTGATACTGCAGATCTGGCAACTACATTTTGGGAGCACAACCGAATATATACGAATATGTGTACACTTGGAAATACCCAATTGCAGACTCTGCACCCTTCGCTCCTCTCGAATCTGACGACTTATGAGCACGATCACAGACAATGATGAACAACCAGATCATTTATTCCTCGTTCCGATATGTTAAATGGCTGTGAGAGCTTCTTCATGATCCAGCAGTTATGGCTACATTTCGGGAAAACACCCGAGTGTATATACTATGTCTTCAGCCTATTGCAGTCCACTGCTGGATGTAGGCCTCCCCCAGGGCACGCCACAAGGTTACTGCCACAGGGGGTTTGCCCATAGTCACCACGCTGGGCAGGCGGGTTGGTGACCGCAGTGTGATTTCCGGACTATGTTGTCAGCACGGGAGGCGCTGCTGCCCACCTCCCGGAAACCCTTAATCGCCTCGTACGATACCCACAGACAGGCATGGGGTGGTATTATGTATGTTTTAGTTCATAATAATCAAATACATCATCAGAATTAGTTCAGCTACCGCGAGTAGGGTTAACGAATAGTTCCTTCTATAGTTCCCAGTTACTTTAACTATATAGGAATAAGATGCTTTAACTCTATTAAATTGTACACAGAACTTAACTAGTTAGTCAGAACTTAGTCTATTATCATTTTCCTGCCATTTCCCACTTTATAGGTTTACTGCAATGTGATTTACTTCAAACTATTCTACATTAACTTAACTCCACGAGTTAAGATTACCTTTGGGGTATTATTAAACTGTTTTTATTGAAATATAACTTAAGATGTCCGACAAATATACCTAGGTATAAAAAATTGTAATAATATCTTCTTGTTTCGATGTGTTTTCTCTTTCACGCGGAAACTGCATATCAGATTAATAAAAATAACTAATAAGTAAGTTGACAGTAACCACAGGCTATACACTTAGTTTACGTAGACAAAGTTGCAGGTGTTTGCTAGTGAAATAGCAGGATTAACAATTGTACGAAACTAACAAGTACTTATATTTATTTACATCCGTTTGTTTATAGTGATAGATTACATAGATCACATAATTTTCTTACGTGGTAAGAGATGAATCTACTGCTGCTATTCGGACATAAAATATAATAACCTAGCGACCGTTATAAAACGATTACAAAGGGATATTTGCATGTCAGATATGACGAAATATGTAGAACGCTTGCTGTAAATACAAATAATAACATGTATATATAGAGTGTAACAGAAAGCGAAAAGCTATATAAATAGCTGAGAACCTATTTCCAAAATTGAGACTCGTAATAACATTTTTATTTTTCAAGATTGTATGAAAATTCCTGAGATATTTAAAAATTCTCCATACTATCGGGAAACATAAACATGTGATTTCGGGTCTCAAATTTTGTGGATAGGTTCCCTACAGTGGGCTATTTCCATAGCTTTTCGCTTAACATACCCTTTTTGTTACACCCTATATACACATATTTGAGCAAATAAACATATTGATTGATTGATGGATGTATTTATAATTAATTCTAAAAAGGTACGATAGTATTTTCAAAAAGGAATCTATACGAGAGTTAGATATATAAATATGTGGGTACGAGAAAGCTTTTAAGACCGCGGTTAAGCCTCTTAAAATTCCTTTAACACAAAGCCCACCTCGCCTCGGCTTAACTTTGTTTCCAGGAATCGTTTCAGTACCTTCAAGAGAATAAAAGGGAATTTCCCGCATCATTATTTCTATTAACCTGTGACTTGCTGACGTAAAGCTGGCATCACCACGGAGCAAGGGCAACAAGGAGATGTCTTATGAAGACCTGCGCGCTCTCTCTTAATCATCGGGCATTATTACGTTTGGGTGTTCAGATTTCCTCCGTGATTTTAATTGATTAAACGTGGATTTATTTATTAAAATTGACAACAGTGTACAGTTGACACCTAAGAAATGGTATTTCTTGTTTGTGATCTGAAGAGTAATATTTTTTTTATATAAGCACAATAAGGATGTTTACTATGGTTCAATTTTAATGACATTTAATGCTTATCAGAATAAATCATCAAAATCATACCTACCTGTATTACAATGATTAAGTGTCTGAGGTAGTAATAAGCCTTCAAAGTTAAGCGGGCAAGTCCATTTTTCAAATGTGAAATCAATTGAATATTACGACATCACAAGACCACCTGCATCATTTACAGCAAATTTTGTTTAGTGACCATATTTATAAATGCATCATTTAATATAGCTGTAGAACAAAAATTCTTTTACGTGCGTACAAATTACTGATTGTGGTATGCTATGGCAAGTCTAAAATTGTGGCCGGAAAGTGGCGACTTTCGCAAATGTTTCTTTTATGTTATGATCTTTCGATATAAATTCTTCTTCAGCCTATTGCAGTCCACTGCTGGACGTAAGCCTCCCCCAGGGCACGCCACAAGATAGGGGGGTGTTGCCCATAGTCTCCACGCTGGGCAGGCGGGTTGGTGACCGCATTGTGATTTTCGGACTATGTTATCAGACGGAAGGCGCTGCTGCCCACCTCCCGGAAACCCTTAATCACCTCGTACGATGAGCAGGCATACAAACTGCCGGCACCACGCGGCTATAAAGATGCTGCCTATACCACCTCCTCTCTTGCTGCTAATGAAAGTGTCGATGAACAAACATTGTCGCACGAGGCCGTGGGATCCTTATGATCTTGCAACGGGAACACAGCCGTATATGTATGTATGTATGTATTGCCCGGCGCGCATATTAACGGGATTATGCCCGGCGCGCGCTGCTCGTTAGCTTTTACGACGGACGGACATACGGACTCCGGCCGCGTGGGCAGCTGCTACTGAAGATATGGTTAAACACTGTTTTTTTCAGCGGTTTATTAGGAGAATCGATTTTAGGGTATTATCTCAAGAATGGCCCGATTAATGTTGTTAGTTCACCGGTCGGAGAGAACGCCTCTGATTTTCTGTCGACATGTACGGAAGAATATAGAGCTGATGTATGGTTATAGTAATGGTATTTTATTACTATATTCTCCTATTTATTTATTTGGAAACAAGCAGACACAGATGTAGGTACATGTAAAATATAATTGTAGGTACAATAGAGGGATTTATGTGTAATCACATAAAATCAATTCAATCCCACACGAGCTTTGTCAGATTGTACATAAATATATTTAAGTAGAGATATAATTGTATAGAACCAATGAAAATTACAGAATAATGCTTCGGGAGATTACCCGATTATGTCAGTGAGCGGGATAGCGCATAAAATGTTATGGTATGACCCATCTGCCGGTAACTTATGGACACAATTACCGTATAGATATTTACTTGCTGCCTTTTTGATATCTTTTATTGGCAAATGGATGAGATTTTACTCAGGGTTTTTATATAAAGGCACGCATGGCCTCTCTTGGTGGATACGTTTGAGTGGTGTAGTAATGGTAAAAGTCGAGATTTTATAAATAAATGTTTTTATTTTATATATTTTTTTAAAGAGGATCATTTTTTTAATTTTTTTTAAATATTCACACACTACACAACACATTAACCTAGTCCCACATTAAGATCCTTAAGGTATTGTGTCGTGGGTACTAAGCAACGGTATATAAATACAAAGATAAGTATAGAAACATCCATGACTCGGAAACAAACATCAATATTCATCATATCAATGTTTGCACCTACCGGGATTCGAACCCAGGATCTATGGCGTCGCAAGCAGGGTCACTACCTACTAGACCAAGCGGCCGTCATCTTAGAATATTATCGAAACATTTACCCTTAGTTAATAGGACGTAAATAGATCATCACATCACATTGGCCTATTGGAGTTCACTGCTAGACGTAGGCTTCTCCCATTTCATGCCACAAGGCTCGATCTCCCGTTTTCTGCTGCACTCTTTAAGTCATCGGTCCAACGCTACGCTTGCCGAGGCGCGGTCTCCATTCGAGAACCCGCTTACTCCACCATCAACCTGTTCTACGACAGATGTGGCCTGCCCACTGCCACTTCGGTTTGCTACACTTCGAGACTATGTCTGTCACTTTGGTCTTGTGCCATATAATCTTGTCGTACATACTCGTAGATAGATACATGGTATTGTGATCAATTTCTAAATATCCAGGTTAGCACTTTCATTACCAGCAAGTTCGATCGAATTGCAATCAACTACAATCAGTGTCAATATCTTCGTCAGTTCGTGCACCAAATAGACCCGCATACACAACCAAGCTATCCAATATGGCCGCCAATTGCATTCAAAGGGAATACCCCATACACTAGGTTGGTATTAATTTCATAATCGGTCTGTCTTACTAAAAATCTAGTATAAATTGTGCTAGAATAAAAAAAATATTGTGTAGAATTAGACTAGATTTACGAATAAAGGTTGAAAGGCTATCATAAAACATAAAAAATATTTCATAGCAGATGAAGAAGCTTCACAAAAAATATCGCACTCATTTTATATACTTAATTCTCTTCATTAAACTCCCGAAAATCAACCCTCGGAGTAAATGTTGAACATCTTTCTTACCGATTTTAATTTCAATGTAAATTTTTAATTACTCCACCTTAAAGAGGCGCTATTCGAAACAATTTCTATTAGAAAACGACTAATTTGAATCTTTTATTTTTCGGCGAGTTCTTTCAGGCATCCCTGAAATTGCGACCTGAAATTGGGGCCTTTGATTTACATAGGAAGCGAGAAAGTAAAGCTTGTTCCAGTTTAACTTTTTTATTTTCTTTGTCTAAAGAGTTTGAAAGATAACTACTGTGAAAATTTACAGCGAAAATTCCGTTCAAAATGGCGCCTATAATAGTGCTTTTACACTCTCGGCCGTGACCTGGGGCCATGTTGTGATGTAGATGTGTCTCAGGTTCGATTTTGAATCGAGACCGACGTTTTGAGTTATTTAAGGAACAGAGGTTTGTATATAGATCCACATTTCCACTTTTATAGCAATAATAAGTGTTCTAATAGTGGAAAATATGTAATTTAGTATTTTTTTCAAACCAAGTATGCGGAAACGAATACACGTAATAAAATCAGATCCTTTAATAATTCAATGCTTGACATATTTATTTTCGCTACACTTATATAAGTATACATTTTTATTAATATTTCTTGAGCATGATGAATGCTTTATAAACTCGCCAAAACGCAGTACCTACCAATGTATCGTAGGATGTATAGGTGCCTTTATAGTATGGTTATAGATATTATTCTATCGTAAGTATGTTAAATAAAAAAATCATACCTAAGTAGTCTAGCTTTCATGCATCAATCGATACCGAAAACATGTACATACCTGAAACAAATAAAAAAACTACATTAGTAAATATAGCGCAAGTTCGCCCTTGTATGGAGTACTGCTGCCACCTTTGGGATGGATCAGCTAGCCGCACTGGACTCGGTGGAAAAACGGGCAATAAAACTTATTGGAGATGAAACCGTAGCAAATTCGAAACTCCAGGACCTGACCCACCGCCGTAAAATTGCTGCCTTGTCAGTGTTTTACAGGATACACTTTGGAGAGTATGCGTAGGAACTTCACAATACAGTTCCACCATCCCCTTTTCACCATCGGGATACTAGACGCAGACTAGCGTATCACCCTTATGTTGTTGATATCCCACCCATCCGCACCAAACGTTATGCTAACTCATTTGTAATGCGAACGGCTAAGGAGTGGAATGCACTTCCTGCCGATGTATTTCCCGAGCACTACAACATTGGTCTCTTGAAAGCTAGAGTGAATAGGCACTTTCTAGGCAAACATGCTCTAGGCCGCATCTTGCTTAACATCAGGCACGATGGCGGTATAATGTTTGCCTGGCTAATTGTAAAAAAAAAGGTTACTAGAGATTCATTATCTGCGATTTTTACACGCCAAGCTTATCTTAATCCGATAATTAGGGAATAGCTGACGTGGGGTGTGCGGCCGGCCTAATACCGCACCGTCTGCGAGCGCCCTAATCTCGTTAACCGCTCTCCGTAAGAGCAGGAATACGCAGTACAGAACAGAATACGAGTAAGGTGGTAAGAAGCTGTTATTATTTTTACTCTGTTACAATTTTTAGTTTTACTAGAGTCGATGTTATAACATACCTATATCATAAGAGTATACCTAGAAAGAGAAATTAGAATTTAAACCCTAAAATAGGGATTGAAATTTTTTATAAAATAATCGTCTATTTTACTTCACAATATCCTAATCTAATATTCTTAAATAAAGTTTATTAGACGCCTATTTCAGCGTTTTCCAAAATAACGATTTTAAGGGTAGTAAAAGGGGCAACAAAGTTTCGGAAGTCGCGGTCGTACAAATAGTTTTTCTAATAATTTACTGTTTAAGTAAATCCTCATAGACCTGCACAAGGAGAACTTTAGAAGAGTTTAACTAAGCATATCATAATTTTATACGCATGCTTTATTTTTTTACAGACATGCTTCAGAAATTCTTGCGAATGTCACTAACAATGTCACTAGCAAAGGCACTCCAATGTACATTTCCTCTTGTGGTTCTCCCATTTCCCCACGAAACCCCAAACCGAAGCTGCCTCCATTGCATTTGTTTATACTTAATACCGTATTTCGTGGCTTTTAAAAGCGAAATAAGATTTTTCTTCACAGAAACTTTTTATTACGTAAGGATTAGGGAGTGTGACGCTCGCAGATTTAATAATAAAGAATACTCGCTCAGTGGCCCTCTTGTCCCGTTTTAATGCCCGTCTCGCCTCATAATGACATTGTAAGAATAAAGTGAAACTGGGTTTAGACTTTTTTGATATTAGATTTGTGTAGGATAGAGTTAAGTTAAGTAAAGTTATATTATATACTTATATGTTAAAGTGAATGAATGATAAAACAGCCCCCGTATGATGAATTTGGTGAGATCGAGATGACTCACTTTTAAACGTCAAATTCACAGAGCTATTAATAACTAGATAAACTAACTAATACTTTGCATGTAAAAAATAGACTTAGGAATTAGAATAGACACTCGTTCTCGAGCCAGGCAGGACTGAAGGAATTAGGACTGATAGAAGTGGTTTGCAATCCCTTTTTACATACCAAGTAGAAACACTTGCCTCGTCTAGTTATTACTTAGCTCTGTGGATTTGGCGTTTAAAAATCATCGTTTAAGAGACATCTCGCTCTCACCAAATTCATCATACGGATGCAGGTTTTCGTTTACTATGGTCACAAGGTCATGTTACCTACTTAAAATTATTTAGCTTTCAAGGCGCATTGGCGCAAGCTGTAATGCTTTGAAAATATTTTTATTAAAAAAAAAATGTGCTAATGCGGGGCTTCAGTAGAATATATCAGCTGCATCTCCTTCCGTGCATTCGGGCATTCTACCAGGCGATAAGCTAGCAACTTGTCAGTGATCATTTACGGCCCCCGATATGCTTTAAAATATGACTGCAAAATATGACTGCAAAATATGACTGCAAAATATGACTGCAAAATATCCTTTATAATTCTACAGTTCTGGCTTACCTGTATAGGGAAAACACAGCCGTGTGTGTATGTATAGGTATATATGATCAAAAGGCACGGCTAAACTAGGTGATAAATGATGGGTGAAGTATTCTCTTAACGCGAAAAGGCTATGGGTTCTTTCCAGGGCCGGCCCGCCCATACGGCGAACGGAGCAGTCGCTCCAGGGGCCAAATCCTAAAGGGCGCCTAAATAGTAAAGATATATGTATATATTTATTATTAGGAGCCAACAGGAGAGGCGCCATAATTGGATCTCTCTCCATTCTAAAATTTACTTCGGGCCGGCGCTGGTTCCTTCTGAGATGGAATTATTATACTAACTATAATCACGTCACTGGGTTCTTTTGTACAAGTAAGTACGGTTTATTTGCTGTGCCATAGGATTTTTAGTAGAGTCTTTCCCCGTGCCAGCATTATTTACTCGAAGAAAGTGCCGGTAACAAACCGTTCTCGTGTAAATATGCCCTTGTTTTGATAACCTTGCGTCCAATGTCGAACTGTTCCGAAGAGAAGTCAATATTCAGATCGGTGTCGGCAGTCCTCCAGTAAGGGAGTGCCTTCATAAGAAAAACCCTGCGTTTAAAGAATGCTACTAATATTAAAAACGTGAAAGTTTGGATGATTTGAAATAAAAACTTCCTACTTAATGATTTTTGATGAAACTTGGTACTTATATTAGAGTTATACGTAAGAACCACATTTTACGACTACGTAGAGAATTACTTATAAAATTGTGTGTAAAGAAGCTTAATGACGATTTATTGTCCCAAATTGATGTATGGTTTAAAGGTTCAGACCTAATGAGCGCTTTGTAAAATAATAATTTAGCTAAATAAGCCAGCTCCTGATTAGACCTACATTAAGAAAATGACAATGTAATTTTAGTTTACAGTAGATAAATAAATACCAGCTAAAGAAAATAATTAGAACAGAGGGGTAAGCACGAACCTCTCGATAGTCCGTAACGCTAGCGTCAAACTGTCAAATCACACATATTTTGCTAGCGAGTCGCTAGCGTTACGCCGCGTAAAAAGGTTCGTGCTTACCCCACAGGAGTCAAAAGATCTAATTACGTACACTTAAAGGGCTGGCTGGCATGGCTATGTGTTAAAATGGGTTACCAGTTCCTACAGCGATGCTTATAGCGGTGTCAAATATAAAAGATCCGAGACAAGCTCATGGCCCGTGAGAACGCCCCTGAGATGCTCATGGCATGCACGGAAGAAGATGCAGTTGATGAAGTCTAGCATATAATAGGTATAAGAGTAACTGTCAAATATATTATATTATATATAAAAACTAGTAGACGCCCGCGACTCTGTCCGCGTGGACTACAGAAATAAACAAAATGTCTAAATTATCCGGGATAATAAGTAGCCTATATGTTAAGTGGGACCTGTCACAATATATTCATGAAGACTGCATCGAAATCGGTTCAGCCGTTTCTGAGATTAGCGTGCACAAACGCATAGGCAAACAGACAAAAATTCCAAAAACCATTCTTTTGTGTACTAATGCGTTGATAAAGGTCTCCTATAATAGTTTTTCTCGTATATCTTCCATGTACAGACAGCGATCCGTTACATTTTTATTATATGTATAGATAGAAGATAGATTGTATAAGAGCGATAACTCAAGGTCCAGAGAAACACTGTTTGACCATCGCAGTTTAACAGCATCATAGACCATAAACTTAAGGTAGTCCCAACACCAGAAGAACATTTGATTAAAAATAAAAACGAGTTAACGCCCCAATAAAAGTGTTGAGCAAGGATGCCAAATTCGAGGGTCGTAACGTCGCAAATAACTTGCGGGGCCTCTGCCGCGAGAGCTCAAAGAAAATTAAATACAACGTGGAAATAAACCAACCCGCACCGAAGGACGATGTTAAGTGCGGGCGAAAACGGACTCTACCGACACATAGTATGTGCGGGTAGGTTATGTGATGCTTTTAGAACAAAACTTGGCTAAATGGCCATCTATGTAAGTTTCTGTTCATATATTTTGGGAGGAAATACGATTACAGAAGAATTTAGCGGTTCCGCAAATAGGATGCTGTTTTTTGCATTTGCTGGTTATAAGTATGTACTAGGTACTATGAGTATAATGCACTGATGCTATGTATATTATGTGCCTATCTACTTGGGTGGGACCGTTTTATGGAAAACTCTAAACTGGAATATTTTATTTCTAGTTAACAATTTGAACCTAAAAGTTATTGCCCTGGCCGATATAGGTTTCCTTTTTGAAATAAACAAAATCATTATGGTAAGATTATCTACATATAACTTGGTACTAATACTCATATAGTCGTTTAAATATAGCCGGATGGAGAACCTCTATTTTTTAAGTCGGTTAAAAATAGATGGAACGGTGTGACTTGTTACAACTGTAAATGATAAAATAGTTTTTTTCCACTAACAACACATTTTTGTAAGCTAGTTTTCTATATTCACAATTGAATGCGTGTTGCAAAATAGCGTAATGTGTATTTATTGAATAATTCCAATCAGTTTAACATTTATTCTGAATCACCAAACACTATTTTATAGACTTAAGTTGAAAATACTGATGACCCACATCAAAATTAATTTACTTTGAAATATTTTAATTAAAACCTATTTACTGAAACATAGACTAACGGGCTATGTTATATAGGTAGTTCGTAGTTCACTATAAATGTTAATCAGGCTGTTGTGGTTGTATAACATAGGTCGAACTATTTCGAATGCAATAAATATTAGAACATACAACATATATGGCATACTGTACAAGTCATTAGAGGGACAAGAGGGTCTTGGTGTTTTGTAGGCGATGGGCTGACCACCTGTCACTACTAACCGAAATTATACATCTCAACTATACCCTCAAAACTGGTCAGTAGTGGCACTATGTGGTTCTATCGGCCCTTGGTGCTCTGTCTACCCTGTAAAGGATAAAGCGTGATTATATGTATGTATGTAAATATAGAAACTTCAATATTGATTGCAGTCAGTGTGGAGTAGGTCATATTAATATGAATGGGATTCGTCGAACGGCGTCGGACAACGCTGCCCGCCATTGTCGCACACTGAGCATATAACGTTCATACTTATTACATACATACATACACGTCCATCATCCCCCCCAGGAGGTTGGGCAGAAGTGTGCAAATTAGTCATAGAAACGTCGTCGTCGATACAAAAAACTATTACAGAAGAATTTAAGATAAACATTTGACAGATATTTCATACATTTTGCTGCCAAATGTCATTTTGAAATAAAATGTCTAACTTTGCACGTGGTTGTTTAATAACACCGTTAAAGTTTTAAATAAATAGAAATGACTGAAGAACCTATATAATATGATAAAAATAACTTAATTTATTTAAAGAAAAAACCTGACTGCGGAAATATTTAGGGTGCTCTATACCCAGTGTCACTCACACGACTACGACTAAGCTACATACACTCGAAAAACATAACCCTCCTTTGTGCAGTCTGCACTTGGTGCAGTCTTATGGGAAAGATATTGTTTAGTATCAGACGATAAATAGGCATCTGTGGGGTAAGCACGAACATTTTTACGTGGCGTAACGCTAGCGACTCGCTATAGCAAAATCTATGTGATTTGACAGTTTGACGATAGCGTTACGGACTATCGAGAGGTTCGTGCTTACCCCTCTGATCACCTTTTGCAGGTATTGTCCGTTTCATAGAATATTGTTCCTATGCCTGATTTCGGAACTAACATTTTTTGTATGCGGTGAATCAGAAAATGTGGTGATACATATAGTAACTAGCGCCATCATCTATCGGAACTACGGTGAAACGCACTGTATAACCTCGGTGTTATCACCCGACTCCAAGTGCATCTTCCGCGACACTTGTCAAAGGCCGTCTTCCCCTTGAGCTTATGCGACATTTCTAGCAGCCTCAATAACCTTTTAAATATTCAAGAAAAGTTGAAATTTCTGGTTTGAGTATTTGTAGTAAAATTAGTCAGTATTTGGTTTTCTAAGATAATTGATAAAAAGTTCTGGATCTTTTTAGTATACTCGGTGTAACAGAAGTGTATATCCAGCGAAATGGTTTAAGAATAGCACAGCAGAGAACTTATTCATGATACTCGTATTTCAGACTCGCAAACAAATGATTATTTTTCCAGGTATTATAGACATATTCCAAAGTGTGTTTTTATTAATAATTATTATCGGGTAGACGAATTTACGGAATTCTATAAAAATATCAACATCTAATAGAAATGTGTATCAAATTAAATAATTTCGTACAACCAAACCAAGTTTGCCAGTCGTGTAGCTACCAGCGACACAGTTTCCTATTACTCTTGGGAGTACAGGGTACTTTCACCTCACTGCTACTTTAAACATGCTTTTAGGAGTAACCTGTATGAGAGTTTGAGTGATGGGTGTAGCTGTAAGGCGGATAAGTGTACACCTTTGTAGCGGTCGCCGATGTACACTGCACGTCCTCGCGCGGCCGTCGCTCCTCGCTGAATATTTCAGCAAGGTTCCTATTCTGAACGCTGTAGAGGCGGTAAAGGTGTTTTATAATGCTGTTACAGCTTTACTAGGAAGGAATTATTCAGTAGTTTGTTACGATTCTAGACGTAGGTAAAAAAAAATCATAGATGTCTAATACACGAATTCGTCTACCTAAACCATTTGCTTCTCGGTTTTCGCGTGGTTATTATATCTCCGGGATATCTTTTTTAAGTGCTTTCTTACATTCCTAGAAGAATATTGCTAAATTTTGGCTTCCTACGCTCAGTTGTTTTGGATATGTCTGTCTGTCACTCAGTAAGTGAAGGATTACCTATATTCACTAAGGATTATTTAAAAGTAGATCTCATAGTCGAAAAATTTCGTTTCATCCACATCGGCTGTCTATAGACTAGTCTAGAATAGTGTCCTAGATCAGCCTCGTTCTATATTTGATGCAGCTCCCTCGTTGAACCAATCTACACGACGATGCTGCTCCTGCACTGAAACATGCTGCCCACATTGGCTTGGTTTACAATTTACAACCGATGCTGCATAAAATATACCTATCCGAGTATCCTCTCACGAAATTGTATTCGATTTTCCGATTTTTCTCCAGCGAGCGTGGAAATTTAGTTTAGTCGTATTTATTTACTATTAAGTATGTTTAATATTTTGCTAATTTAGGTTTATTATGTTCTGTTTCTTTCGGTGCACATGACTTGCCCTCTATAATTATGTTACAGGTGTGTTTTGGGTTTTGTTGGAAGAAATCTCTTGAAGAGATAAGCTTTGTATAGGTATATTCTTTTGTGTAACTACCTATTAAGTCACTATATTGTTCAATTTTTGTGTGTACAATCAAGAATACAAGACATATAGACGAATAAGTAAATCGACAATTTATTGCCGCTACAAAAAGCCAAAGTTATTGATTAAATTGCGATCTGTCAAAAACATAAAACTTAGATTAACCTAATGGCAGCGTAATGAAACGTGTGCGCGCCCGCCAAACGCAGACCGGGGGAGTTATGAGCGAAAATGTCCCGCAAATAAATGGTATCCGTAAACACGTAATGCGTTTCGTTCCCTTTAACGGGAGTTAAGACGTTAACAAACCTGCCCCTCGCGTGTCAGCCCCCGATTAGCCACTAACGTCTGTACTACGAATACTTCCAAATTTTGTTGTTTACCGTTTTTTTGCATTTTTATGAAATATTCAAATTTCGTCCATTAGGTTGAAGCTGTTTGATGTGTTCACTTAAAGCGAAGAAAAAAGTAAATAGACAGTTGTTACCACGGTAAATAAAAATGGAGATTATGTAGGTTTCATTAAATATATTTTTAGATATTTTATCTACAGTCTTTTTACCAAAATTATTTTATCGTGGAATTTTTTGTGAGTCAAAGGTGGCACCATGTGGTTCTATCTCTATAGCTCTGCGTACCCCGTAAGGTATGAAGGCGTGATTGTATTTTTTGTGAGCCTACTTTACTTTTCTGCTTAGATGTTTAGTAGACCAGCAGTTACTTCTGAATTCATTTTTTAATTGATCGAGTAACGTCTACTTCCCCAATAAAATATACCTATTACATGTTCTCTACATATCTATAGATGTGATGTGATGTGATGATCTCCGACCGTATTTCGGCCAAGGCGACCAATCACTACGGAGATTGGCCAGGTACGCAGGAGTTATTATAGTGCACAAGTGTGTGCGCAAACACAGATGCACTCTCTATTCCGTTAATCTCATAGTCCGATGGGACGGAAAGCCGACACGACCGGAGAGAAATCAGGCGCAGGATCAACGGTTTTACGTGCTTTCCGAGACACGAGTTAAGTGACAATTTTGCAACATTAAAATCTGTACATGAAATAAATTCATTGGTACAGGCCCGTGACTGGGATCGAATTTACGCCTCCCGCTTGGAAGGTGCACGTCTTAACTACTGGGCAATCACCGCTTACTATATCTATAGATATGTGTATTACAAATTAAAAAACAAGGCTAGTTTATTTATATCTACCAGTATATTCTGTCGGGACTAGAAAAGTACACAAAGACTGAGATAAGACTGCAGATTATTTACATCCAATTGCAAATTAAATGAAAACAAAGTTTGAACTATCCTACACCTAACCCTACAAAGATCTTTAGTACCTATATAATTTATTTATTTATTAGAGGCCGCATTTATTTGCAGCTATAAATCAAAATCCTTGTACAATCGTAAAAACTAACCAATCAAAAGAAAAACGTCGTAACTCTTATCTCCGCTAGAATGGGTCCACTTTAATTCATTATATCGCGGGATCACGATAGCGGGGGCGAAAGTCGCAATAGTGTAAGTAGGCCCTTTGTAGGGCACAATGAGTAGTATCTGAGGCTTAGGGCCTTTATGTAAATGCCGGGCCGAGATGTAGGCCCTTCGAGATGTAAAGGACCCACGAGAAAAGATAGCGCCGCTGCCAAATTTGGGAAATGCCAAGTTAGGTACATAATGTTGAAACTGATGAATTTATGGGGTTTGCTGTTTTAAAATATTCATTCATGTAGCAGTACCTTCTATGTGGATATTGGGCCTTTGGCAGCTTTAACTATATTGCGGATATCCTATGGGTTATTCTGATGATATGATAAGTCAAATCATATCATTTATTACATTTATTATGCTAGTGGGAGTTTTCCACACCTTTTAATTTAATTCAGATACCTACATTAAGTGAAGGCAGGCGAATGTTTTTTATTTGTATTTATTTAAATAGACACGTCGTACTTCTTATACAGGGTGTAACAAAAGGGCATGTTAAGCGAAAAGCTATGTAAATAACCCACTATAGAGAACCTATTTACAAAATGTTTGATCTGAAATCACATTTTTATTTCTCAAGATTGTATGAATATTCCTAAGTTGCTTAAAAAATAAACATAGGATTTCGAGGTTGAAACTTTGTGGGTAGGTTCCTTTTAATGGGCTATTTACAGACCTTTTCGCTTAACATACCCTTTTTATTATACCCTGTATAAAACTATTCATCATATTTAAAGTAAAAATACTGATAACGGAAGGCAACAAGGGATTATTGAAAATAATTCGTTTTGAAAGCGTGTCTATGGAAATAAATTCCACAGCCCACATCTGATATTCTACCAAAAACTATTTGCTATCTCATATTCTCTACATCTGAATACGATAACCCGAAGGCTGTAAATTATGATGAAGCCTGTGCAGAGCATATAAATGTAATAAAATAGAGCCTTCATTCCCTCAAGGAGCTTAACTTTATTATAGCTATCTTTTATTTAAGATCGATTTGAAATTCAATAAACAAATAAAGGTCAAATAAATTTACAGTGTGGTCGATCCCTTATTAGGTGGCATCCGAAAGGCGCCGTATAGGGTCAGTTTGATATGCGGGGCCCTTCTGAGATGAAACTAAATAAGATTAAGCTCTGTCGACCTACTGACCAAGTTACAGGAATTTAGGGGAGGTCTTTGAAGGGCGCTGTCATGTACGGTTGAGGCCCTTTGTTATATCTTTTGTTGGTCACGAATTGAAGCCTATACGAGTTCTTTACAAGTTTCGAACCTGTTTTATTCACGCGCAATTACTGTTGTGAAAGTCGAATTGAAATCTCTTGGGGGGGGGGGTAATCATATACTTCGAGATGCTGCTCTACAAAAGAAGCAATCCTGCTTCAGAATCATCATGGAATAAGAGATACTAGTATGTAATTTTTTTTTACTTTTATATTTGGGAGGCAGATCTTTCTTAATATATTGTGCATGTCGCGGCCACATTTTTTACAAGCTTTTATTATTTATTTAACTTGCAATGTATGTTTGTTCGGGTGAAATTTTATTACAACTCAATTTTAAGGCACTTGCCCTCAACCGATTGGGCTGATATTTGGTGAGCACGTTCAGTTCGGATGACAATGCATGATTAACAGTGTGACGTCATTCTAAATCCAACATGGCGGCATACCCACAATGGCGGACCAATTATTTTTAATGCATTCCTACAATATGGGTATCAAATTAAAGGGCTAGCTGAGAGTAACTCGAAAAAAATGTGACTCTTAATCCAATATGGCGGACTTCTAAAACTTGAAATCTATTTTGAAACAGATATTTTAAGCAATTGAGTAGAGTGAAGTCATTAGAAGGGCTCCTCATTGAAGAGCTGGACTGTTCAAAATTAACTGGCAAACGACCTTGCAATAATGATGTGTTGAATGAGATGAACAGACTTAGGAACTTACCAGGTGAAAACTAAAAAGTATAAAATAAAATTTAGCTAAAAAAACCTTTTTAAAAACAAGCTTTTATTTAAATGCGCTAAAAAGAAAAAATAAACTTTTACACTAAAACTTTTACTGTTAATTTATAACGTCATTTCAAATTTAACACATTTGACACCATTTATATGTTATAAAAGCTTGTCGCGACATTTAAGTACTCGTATTTACTTTCTTAGTTTTAAATTTTTAATAAGTCAAGGTGAGGCCGTGCCGAGGACTGAGTGGCATGATGACATGATGTCGTGAACATACCACCTCGGGGCACCGGGGCGAACCCTGTTGTATATTACTCTCTTACTCTTCTACACGAAGCTCTGGAAGGGTCGACGGATATTTCTTCGATATGCGTGGGAACAATATGGGAAAGTCTGAAACATCAACACAAAGATGCTGCCTAATAAACATTTAAAAGTAAGAACGTTAATACGAGTACTTAAATGTCGCGACAAGCTTTTATAGCATATAAATTGTGTCAAATGTGTTAAATTTGAAATGACGTTATAAATTAACAGTAAAAGTTTTAGTGTAAAAGTTTATTTTTTCTTTTTAGCGCATTTAAATAAAAGCTTGTTTTTAAAAAAGGTTTTTTTACCTACGAGAACCTCCAAATTTTTTTATGTTAATCCAATGCCAAGGTACCAAAATGTAGGTTCGGCATTAATTACGAGTACATATAGTATGTGATTTACCTACATAATTAAGGCGCTCAATTTCCTGTACAATACGATTGTTAAACGGACCCAATAATCCTTTGCTATAAGATTATTAACTATAGCTATGATTAAATTTTGGTCTGAATACGCTTAGCTAAGGTAACGGAAATTATACCTTTTTTGTATTATTTTTGTTTGTCACTGACTGGGTATGGGGTACCTCAGGAAGACGTCTGGCGTAGAGACGGGACAAGACAAGATTCAGCAAGGGTGGCCAGAGGTAGTACAGGACCGAGAGCTGTGTACTTAAGAGTGGATAGCCTTTGCCCAGCAGTGGGACACTATTTATAACAATCATATAAAATATTCAATTTTTACCACGAAAATGTTCTTCTAAATAAGTAAATAGGGAGGAGATAACTTTTAGACTAAAATACAGGGTGTTTTTTCATTGCCACCCTTAACGAAGGGTACGTACTCTATACATCAAATAAAGTAAGTTTATGCAAATTATTTTAGGGAAACGATGTAATTTTCTTGTTTTTTTTTTATTACCTGATCGGGCGAAATTTATAGTGTCCAGTGTATATGCTAGTTTTTTTATAGACAGATATTAATTATTTCTCGTGAAAAAATCTTGCTACACGTGTCAATGTGCATTTATGCAGATAAACTCAGTCTATTAACCACTGGCGGCTCGTCCTAAGGAGCGCTTGTGCAGTGCACTCCCACCCACGAAGATTACATAGGCAATCTATATTTCTCTATATTTATAATTATCTTTCAATTCTACTATGTTTCACACACACACACTACACAACACATTAACCTAGTTTATACAATAGTGTCTACGCGTTCGTCTCAAGTAAGTTGTAATCTTATGTATCGAGTGGAGCGCTAGCGATCGCGCTCCAATGAAACGAAATTATGTACGATTCCTAGTACTGTATTCAATGAGTGCGAAAGAGACATACCGACATAGGCTGGCGCGTGAAACAGAAGATTTCGTATGAAAAATTAGCCTAATCTGGAGCGCCGCTCACATTAATTCATAGTGTGCGTATGCAGCCACTAGATGTCGCTTAGTCCGAGTTAGAACGCGATATGGTTGTCTTTAATGTGTTTCATTAGGTCATCTGAATTTTAATAAGAGTGAGGATTAGAGCGTGATTACAGTATATAGTGTGGTGAGGGTAGTTTCATTCGTTAAGGGAGTGATCATGCGGCGTTTCCAAACTGTAATTTTGCATGCGCTCATATAAAAAAAAAAGTGAACTCCCAACTAAAAATGTCAGTAGCCGCCACTGCTATTAACTCAACTTTGGACCCTAATATTTTGGATCTGGTTTCCAGGTATGCTTCCATGAAGAAAAATGATCGTGATGATGAGGAGATTCCGTAGTTTTGGGAACGTTGACGACCAAAAATCAACCTGCATAGTACCTATTACCCATAGGTAAGTAAAATAAATTAAATTGTATTAGGCGTTACAATTCGGAAGTTCAAACATTCACTATTGCATTTGCCCGTCTTGCCAAATTGTAGTTAGTGCAAACCAGGGTCAGTGGAGGGTGTAGGGCCCGGTGGTGGGCACACCCATAGTAAACATAGGTAAGTATATAATTCAGATTTCTGTGCCCCTGCCAAATACTATCGACATCGTACCAACATATAACAATCTGTAATTCAGCCATTATTTCATTAACCACACCACTTATCTATGTGCTGAAATGGCTATTCTGTGGTTATATTAATTAATTGAGAATAAAATAAATAATTTAATACAATGACTGTTCAAATAATGAAAATTATTACGCTCATAAATGTCAATTTAAAAAATCTTTCAACAGATTAAATAATATTTAATTGTATCAGGCGTCACTATTCTGTATTAAATAATAGATAGAATAATATTCTGTAGATTAAATAATAATTAGACGATTCTAGAGATTTGTAATCATAGACAGAAGTCTCTAGCGAAATTAATGTCCATGGTACCATTAAACGTTGACTCAAAACACACTCAACCATTGAAAAATAACTTGAACAAAATACTGATATCTCGCAACCAAGTGCCCTCAAAAATTACCACTATGAATACAGGTATGTGAGTAAATATCTGTATGACATGCAAAAAAATCATAAGTACACCTATACGAGTATCTTTAAATACGGGGCGAATCCCTAGTCTTAATATATATAAATCTCGTGTCACAATGTTTGTCCTCAATGGACTCCTAAACCACTTAACCGATTATAATAAAATTCGCACACCATGTGCAGTTCGATCCAACTTGAGAGATAGGATAGTTTAAATCTCAAATTATAGTCGCAATTTTAATTTATTGCTAATTATTTGTCTGTTATACCTTTCGACTTGGTTGAGTAAGTAATCAATAGATGGCGCTGCTTTGGTAAACCGACAAACGTGTCATATAAGCTACAATTCAATTTCCACGCGGACGAAGTCGCGGGCGTCCACTAGTTTCTTATAAATCTCAATTTTCAAGATGTAATATGTATTTTTCAAGAATGCCCTTTACCACAAAATAAATATTTAAATAAACACCTATTACTTTGTACCCCTGCCATCCACATGGCTTTAAAAAGCCTTGAAACGGGATCAAGGAGGGCACCGAATTGAATAACTTATATGTTTCTATCCAAACTGGACCTTCGGGGAACTGTGGCTCGGATGCAAAGAGGCTTAGACCTAAGGGACGTCGAAATTACCCTACCCAGGCAGCAGGGGCTCTTGCGTTCAATTTCCCAAATTATTCATTGTATTATTCGTGTGAATTTAAATCCAATATTAATAATTGGACACGTGTAACAAGTTGTTCTAGTATTTGTTGATAAATATTGCACAATGACTTGTAGTATAGTTTTCTGATATTTTAGGTATGCGATAGAATAGACTATTTTTTATTTACCTATGTATTGTAAGGCAAGTAAAAAGTATACCAACAAATTACATTTTACAAATAAATCTTCTTAACGGTTTATAAAGAGAAAAATAAAAAGAAAGGCGATGTCAAAATAATAGTTAATTTCGCGACAGTTGTTACCATGGAGAAGAAATAAAAGAGGAGCAGCGGCTAAGTATATTTTCATACAAAAATAGTGTGCCGCTGAGCGGGGGTGAAGTATGGGACGAGGGGAGCATCCTAACAATGCAGCTCTGCCCATTTACATAGAAACCACCTTGTAGTGACTAGCCAAACTACTTGCATAAGTAAGCGTGTGGTTACAGCTACTGCGTTACACACATTGACCCTGAAGCTCCACCCCTATCGTGACATCATGCCCTCACGATTGCAACATGACTTAGTTCATAGTCCCACCTCCTCTTTTATACCTTCTCCATGGTTGTTACCTAGCACTACCAATCTGCCAGTAAACTTAAAGCGTTGTAAATGGGGAAAATTACAATGGAGTGCATTGGAGCCATCGATACCTAACTATAATTGGATGATTAGCTTAATGTAATGCTTTATACTTATTCTAACTGGTTCTTAACGGCTGGTAATTCAAAAGGTAGGGGAAGATTGGGTAATGGGGGTCACTTAAGCAAGAATTAGAATACAAAAGCTAAAATTAACAAAAAAATTATTGCAACCGCCTCATAACAAAATTTACTTAATTAGCTATAATTTGAGATCAGTGATCATCACTTTGATAATCATCTTTGGGAAATATAAAAGTATAAAAAAAAAACAGATTTGACTCCTATTGCACTAAGTTACGGGTAATTGAGGTCACCTTGTGGGCAATGAGGATCATACAAAAATCTAACACAAATCGCGTCACGTCTGATACAGGGGTATCGTTTGATTCCTGGAGAATCTTGCTCTTTACTCTTTCGGTCCCCTTCTTCGGCACGCGCGTAATCTTGCTACACGCGTCAATGTGCATTTATGCAGAAAACGCAGTCTATTTACTCAACTTTGGACCCTAATATTTTGGAAACCAGACACTTCCCAGGTATGCTTCCATGGAGAAAAATGATCATGATGATGAGGAGATTCCGTAAATTTGGGGAACGTTGACGACCAAAAATCACCCCGTATATTTTTCCTTTCCCCTATCTTTTTCTTTGGGTGGCGGTCACTAGCGGGCAATGGGGATCACCGATTCTCATTACCCACAAGTATTTTATGAAGAAAAAATAATAAACACAAAATATACATTAGAAAAACTCCGGATTTAAGTAGGAAATCATTACACAAAATGTACAAGTAAGAGCGTAAAATAGTAACATACAAGTAGACCAATAACTATGAAAGTTACTGTATATTTTGCATCCGTAAAAATTTACATCGGCGAGCCGCAAAAACAAAACACACCTCTCATTCTCTATGCTGTCGCCATACCCACGCGGCACGCTCGCAGCGACAGCGAGGGGTACAGAGCGTGCAGGGAGGATCCTTAACGCATTTCTATTAGTGTTACTTTTGGAGATATGTGGGTGACCACTATTACCCACTGACTCCCATTACCCGATCTTCCCCTATACTTCGCTTAACTAGGTTATGCAAAATATAATGTAACATCTACACCAGAAATAGTCGAGAAAATGAAAAAACATAACATACATAAACAGAATCTGTGTTATGATGCGTCAGGTAAGTCTTATCAAAAGTGCAAAACCTTTGGCAGTGTTATTTTGGGGAGATGCATTGTGGCGACTCAAAAATACTGAGATAGGAACAGTACACAGTAGACTTCTATCTTCTATCTATACATAGTATAAAATGAAGTTGCGAAGGGCGCCCAAAATGTGTTTGTTACCTAGGATCTCAAAAACTACTATATCAATAGCTATGCGGTTTTCAATAATGGAAAGAAGACATTCCAGGGATTCTATAGGTGTATAATTTAGGTGTACCTACTTAAGAAATTATTAGAGTAATCGTAACAGTTATCAGACGGACGGAAGAAAAACGAGCTTTTTGGAGGCTTGCATTGCGTGCGCTGCTGAAATAACTCAAAATACAGAATAACAATGTATGGAGGAATTATTCTTCTCAAAAAGTTATATAAAAAAGTCTGCGATAACATATGTCTATCCTTTAAGGTTTAGCCACAATAACGATTTTAGTGGTGTTCAAGTTTAATTTACGAAATATCTTATTTTTCAATTACTCGATGTTCCTACCGACATAGACCAATAAACATAAAACAAAATGCATATCAAATTAAAGCTGATGAAATGAGGATTCCGAATATATACATATCATAACACTTTTGACGTGAAACGTCTTTAAAATCGCGCCGACACATACGGGTACCAGGTTTAAAAACTGGACCGTAACGAAAAGGTCTATATCATCGTACCTTAATAATTAAAAAACTATTGGTCTTAGAAACAAAAATGTGGTGTAAATATTTCACTTATATAGTCAGCTCGCTGTTATGACATTGAGTTCGTGTCGGGGTCAAGCGGGGGGGCGGGGGAGGGATACTGCGATAACTGTGCGAAACCGGCGCTCACACTTGTTTCTATTCAGTGTAACTCGTGACTCCGACTTTATAGCGTGGTGATTCTTTCGTGTGTTTGTCAAGTTTATTTGAACCGATTGATTTATACAAAAATAAGTGTAATTTGGACAGTATTTATATCTATACTAATATTATAAAGCTGAAGAGTTTGTTTGTTTGTTTGTTTGAACGCGCTAATCTCAGGAACTACTGGTCTGATTTGAAAAATTCTTTCAGTGTTAGATAGCCCATTTACCAAGGAAGGCTACAGTCTATACAACAACCTGCCCGGCTTCGCACGGGTACAACGCCCCCTCACGCGGACGAAGTCGTGGGCGGCTGCTATTTAAAATAACCAGAAAGTGACAATAAATATATAAACATTTGCTATGTATTTTATGTTTCTATTACGTACCTGTTCTTTTTTTATTAAAATACTTAAAACAGCGTCCATCTTGTTTTCATTTCAATCTTTTACTTTAAAAGCGATTCGCTAACATAGACATTTCACGTTAAAACCAACGGCCGTGTGCCCCGACACAGCCCCACCCGCTTTTTATGTTAATATTAATACACAAGATGCATTTACAATGCCGAGGGCAGAGATGGCGGCGGCGGCGGCTGCGTTCCGTCGTTGTGTCAGTCGGTCGGTCCGCATAGCACGACAGTGGCGGCGAGTGGCGGCGCGCGGCGGCGGCGACGGCGGTGGTGGGGGTGGGCTCATGTTGAGGTGCGCGACCCGAACGGGCAGACAACGTTGATGGTTGTGTCGAATTATAAAATTTTCAGTGCGGCGGCGCGGCGCGGCCCTTCGTTTCAAGTTTACAATTGATTTTTAAAATTTAATTTATGTTGATTTTTAAAATTTAATTTATGTGATTCATTTTAAATAATAATAATTTTGTACAAAGAAACCTTGAATAGGTAAAAAATAGGTAGTTAAGTTTCGGTTAAAATAAATAAGTAGGTACTTAGGTATAAGAAAGGTCTTTTCATTACTTACTGTAAATATTGAATAACTACAGCTGTAAAAGTCGAATATCCGAGCGAAGCCGGAACCGCGGGCTGCTAGTATGTCAATATAAAAGACTAATTTCACAAAAAGAATTATCGAATACACTAGTATTGATACAAGTGCATACATAATAGATCCGATGAGAAAATACAAGGCAGAACAGTCGGTAAAGTTTTACTCTTGAATTCACAATTCTTTTCTGAGTGCAGATTTTTCAATCGCTGTCGCTCTTCTACTTCCCCTTCATATCGTATTCATCACAGACTTACAAAATTACAGAGCTTGCGTTTTTAATAGTGGTTAGTAGAAAGTGCATTGGGTAGGAGTAGACTCGGGCATTCTCTCAGGCGTTAAGCTAGCAACATGTCTCTAATTATATAGTTCTGACCCCTCTATGTTAAACCAAGGTAAAAAATCTCCGTTATAGCCATTAATATTTATCCATGCATCATATATATACATATTTATATTTCCAATCTTTATCGTCATACCATATTGTATTCACATTATATTACTTAGAAATGTGCGTCCACTTTATTTAAAAGATTCCGTACAGCACATCCAGAAAAACTAAGATTAATAGTCAAACTATTAAACGAGATAGTTAGAAAATGTAGAGCCTTTAAAAGAGAAACAATTGGCTACTCAACTCGACGTCTGTGCACCTTTTTTTGCATAGAAGGATATAATGTATCTACTGGAATTATTATTGTAACTCTCTGGTACAGATAAGAGCCTGTCCTACCGCCATCCTCCCTCGAGGGCACATTCAATTTGTCAATGATCGGCATTCAGTTTTACGGCACCGTATTTTACAACGGCTCCCATTTTTATCTGTGTCTATCTGTTTGAGTTGTCTCTTTTATTCTGTGGCTATACATTTATTGTAATAAGTAGCTTCTCCATACAATGAATCGAGGATTATAATATTATTAACAGACAATAATAATAGGGCCACCCGCGAGGTGGACGGACGACCTGGCCAAGGTCGCGGGCGTCGGTTGGATGCAGGCTGCTTCCGACCGGTCGGAGTGGAGGTTGTTGGGGGAGGCCTATGTCCAACAGTGGACTTCTCAGGGCTGTAAATGATGATGATGAAGGTAAATTCTAGCTATCACACTTAAACCTAAACTCAAAGTTAGTCCTACTTGTCCCTTTCTGTCGTAGCTATTTATGTTAAGATTGGAGAGGGACAGACCTGTCTAATTTTATGTTTACGTCAAATGTGACGATCAGAATCGACTATAATATAAAAGAACATATTATTTTGTTTAATCATAGTATTTTCTTTTGCGTAAAGTAAATCAATTTAAAATCTTTGAACTCGACTCAATAGTTTTGGTTTTCACACAACGTGCAAATACTCGTAAAGAAAGTAACATAAAATGACAATCGAAAAATAACTTTAAGAGCACTAGCACGGAATGCAGAGGTCGTGGGTTCGATTCCCACTCGGGTGAAGAATTTTTTCCATTTATTTATTAATATCTTTATAAATAACTTTGTGTATGCTTTTATGTCGAATAAATGATTTTAATTTGAGTACTCAACTACGACGACTCATATTATTGTTATAAAAATAGGCACAAAAAACTTTTGTTCGACAATATATTCGCAGTACATTAAATATTACAGATAATTTTCTTGATAAAACACATATGAAGTTAGGTACTTGTATCGTCGAAATAATAACAGTAACTTGAGTATAAACGAAAAGTTGATCAAGAGAAAGCCCAGTAGACCAACATACTTTTTTATTCATGTAAAATTATATTATTCTTGTTGTGTGACCAATGTTCACATAGTAAATTATAACTTTGCATGTAAGTTTATAGCGCTAAGTATTTAATTTAAAGTTAATAGCCGCGTCCGTAATTATGTGGAAGCATAATGAAATGGTAATAAATGAGCAATGAGTAAGGTGACATTATTTATGTTGAATTTTGTTGGTAAAATCTACACTATGCTATAGGCACAGATAATATAATATCTAAAAGATATAATATACCTAATATCTCATAAGTACAAAAAATGAACGAAACTTTACGCGAAATAAATATAAATAAATAGCTTGAATGTAGTTTTTACATAAGCATTGCTGCATTCTACCACGGCTAGGGCAAGCTCGTAAGATATGTGCGACTCTCTGACCGACCGTGAAAGATGGAATAATAACGAATGAATATAGCTAAATACCATATAAGATAAGAGATGATACCTAAGACCTTAGTAATTTTTATGTGAAACTTGGCAAATGTGTTATAAAATTTATAAATATTTCCTTATTAATTATTAGGCTTTAATTAAGCATGTTTCCTTCTTATTATGATAACGAAACGTACATAGACGACTAGGCTAGTATGGAAAAGCATAACTACTTTTTTAATACTTATATCTGAAGAAGGAAATAAGTACATAAGTAGAGGAATGACTTTGCCTGCGCTCTCCCGTTTACATTAAAGTCATGAATTATATTTGCGAAACTTCTGCAAAGTTCACAAATATATTAGGAAGTTTTGTGTTTGGGTTTACTGGTAATCCTTTTTTTATTTAAGTTATATATTTTCCTAATACCTATTTAGTAGATAGGTAAATAGTATTTACCATTCTATTTAAAGACCAATGGGGTTAAACAAGAACCAACTACGGTATTGGGAGTCAGGATTATGGTGCCCAATGCCAATGATATCACTGACAGGGACAGTTTGCAGTTCTATCTTCATCATCACAGCATAGTTGAAGTTTATGCCATTAAAAGTCTACTACTAAGCATAGTCCTACCCCATTCCATACACACTAGATACACACGCACAAAACGTTTGCGCTCAACATTTTTAACGCGGCCAGCAAAATAATGGAACGTTGCCAACTTGCTTGTTTCCCCATAATCGGGGAGTTTTCGTCTCGAATAGAAACGTTATAGACGACATAGCATAGCTTAACCAGGCGATAACTGAGCTGAGGAAAGCTAACATAAATCTAGAGTAGGTATACCAAAGATATTTTCGCTTGTAAAATATGTGTTTCCGGGAGTTGTTTTATTTCATTTCTATTTCTACTTTATTCAGTTTTGTGGAACGTTTAGTGTTTTGAGTGCCAATGTTTGAGAAACTTTGCTTAATTTTGCGATATTCCATACAATAAAATTTGTGTAAGATATCCTTCTTTTAACTTGTACAGGTTTCAAACTATTTTTCGTGTTATCCATATACATATCTATGTATCATCATCATCATCAGCCTATTGCAGTCCACTGCTGGACGTAGGCCTCCCTCAGGGGACGCCACAAGACTGCCATGGGGGGTATTTGCCCATAGTCACCACGCAGGCGGGTTGGTGACCGCAGTTTGTATTTTTGGACTATGTTGTCAACACGGAAGGCGCTGCTGCCCACCTCCCGGAAACCCTTAATCGCCTCGTACGATACCCACGGGCAGACATGGGCCTATGTATATACGACAATAAATTGACAACATGAGACTGGACGAATGCTTACATCCATTGCAGTGCCAGGATTAGTGGCTTCAAACTTCAGGACTGAACGTTTTCAAACAATCCAAAACTATGCTAAAGGTAGCCAACTCGTCCAAGTTGTAACCACTGGGCGTTCAAGTTAGTCAACGCTGGAAACTCCAGCCTGAAATATGTACAAAGTCGGCTAGTTGCTCGACCCGGACTCTATGCAACGTTACTATTTTATTTTATTGAGAATATGCGCAATTTTTATTTGCTTGAACATTCTATTCGAAGGTATGTCTCATTTGAAGGGATGTGGATAATTAAGTACAGTTTATAGGGCAAAACTAGGTTTAATTAATATATTTCACAGAGCACTACAATAATGTGTACGACAACGCGGATGGTGGCTTGGAACTCAAAACCTAAACAACTCATAGATACTAATTAGGTAGATGGCGTTGCTCACATACTTCGCATATTCTCAACACCTCCCCTCGAAGTCGTGAGCAGACAATAAATCCTTAATCACAAAAATCTATCATACCTAAATTATGGATACATTCATGATGCTTCATCTTGCATAAACCCTTGGTCAAAACATCAGCAGGCATTCGGTCTGAACACAAATATTTCAGATCAATTACATTTCGTTCGCACATATCTCGAATAAAATGATGCCGCACGTCGATATGTTTTGTTCGAGGATGATAGTTTTTACTCTGAGCAAGTTTGATTGCACCCTGATTATCATTAAACAAAGTCACACATTCACACTCCATTCCTACGTTATTTAATACATCACGCATATAAATTGCCTCTTTAGTAGCTTCGGAAAGGGCAACGTATTCAGCCTCTGTGCTGGATAAGGCAATGCTACGTTGTTTTCGCGCTTCCCAACTTATAGGAGCGCCAGCTAAGATCAGTGCAAAACCGGAATAAGATTTACGATCTACCTCATTTGATCCCCAGTCTGCATCAACCACACCAAACAATGGTAAACCTGTTCTCTCATACATCAAACCATAATCAGATGTACCCTTTAAGTATCTTAACACACGTTTAGCTGCCTTCCAATGCTGAATATTATAATTAGTATTAAATTGACTCAAGTGATTAACTGTAAATGCTATATCTGGCCTTGTGGATATAGCCACCTATCAAACTTTGATATGGATACTGCTCCATTATTTGATTATCAACACATTCAGGTTTATTTAATTTCATACTTACATCTATAGGAGTCATTATAGGCTTACATTCATTCATTCCGAAACGATCTAACACTTTATTTAAATATGATTTTTGATTTAAATATACTCTGCATTCATCATCTCGTGAAAATTCTATACCTAAACAATTACTTATCTTACCCATATCTTTCATTTCAAACGCATTAGATAACTGTACCTTTACACCATTCAACCATGCATCATCATTTGTAGCTAATATTATATCATCAACATAAATTGCTATTATCATCATTCGCTCATCCTTATACGCTACAAATACACATGGGTCTTGCGGTATAGCTTCAAAACCTATATCTTTCAATTTCTTAACTAATTCCTTATGCCACTGCAACCCTGACTGACGTAAACCATACAAAGATTTCTTTAATATACACACACTATCAACACACTCATTCAATTTTTTGCTCCAGCTTTTAGCTGTTTGAAGTATATTTCTGTCTGCTACACTCTTTTGTGTACCAATCTTTTGGTTTGTATTAATTTTATCAAGTACTTCTTGAAGTTGATCTGGTACTTCCATGAAAACTTCCTCCTCTAATGAACCATTCAAGTAGGCTGTCACCACATCCATTTGATGCATCTCTAATCCAAACTCAGCCGATACTGCAGCTATAACTCTTATGGATGATGATCTAACCACGGGAGATGAAAATTCATGAAAATCCTCCCCTGGCCGTTGTGAGCAACCTTTTGCGACAAGTCTTACTTTTTTACCAGTACTTTTGTCACTAAAAACAAATCTATTTCCAATAACTCTTCTGTGTCTCGGTCGAGAGACTATTTCCCATGTTCTATTTTTAATATGTGCCAAATACTCATCCTCTAGGGCAGTTCTCCATTTGTGTTCATCATGGGATCCTTCAATTTCTCTCCAAGTCATTGGTTCAATAACCGCAATTCCTGCAAATTCATTTTCTTCCTCTTGTTCATTGATGGTCTTTAGCTTATACTCTTTATGTGGTCTTCCCACCATACCAGTACGAATTATTTTTGGCCTTCCTCTACCTCTTTTTGGAGGAACAACTAAATTCTCCCATGAAACTGTTGATTTTCTTTTTCTTTGACTTCTTTTAACATTATGATTTTCTTCATCAGATACTATAACTGACCTAAAATCATCAACTAATGTCTCAATCTGATTTTCTTCCATATCTTGGTTTTCATTATTGGACATATCTAGTTTTACCATCATCTTTTCATTTCCGTTAATACTATCTTCGTCATCAAGTATCTCTTTATACTCATGTCTAAATGCATTTTCATTCATAAATTTTACATCACGAGTAACAACAATCTTTCTTGTTTTAGGGTTATATATTCTATATGCTTTTGCCAGATTATCATAACCCACAAAGGTTCCCAACTGTGATTTTAAATCAAATTTTCCTTTTGGGGTACCTTTATCTATATAATAAGCTTTCGATCCAAAGATTTGCATATAAATTACAGTAGGCTTCTTTCCTTTCCATATAGTATAAGGGATTTGTCCATTCAATGCTGTAGTAGGGCACCGATTTCTTACGTAATTAGCAGTATTTACGGCCTCTGCCCAAAACATAGGAGGTGTTTCTGCTTGACGCATCATGCACCGCGCCATCTCGACCAGCGTCCTATTTTTCCGCTCTGCGATCCCATTTTGCTGGGGCGTATAGGGCGCCGTGAGCCTCCTTACAATTCCTTCTTTCTTCAAAAAGTCATCAAAATCATTATTCACGTATTCCCGTCCATTGTCAGACTGAAGATATTTTATCTTCTTATCAGTAAATTTCTCAGCATATGCCTTATACGTTTTAAATACATTTAGTACATCGCTTTTATTTGCTATAAAATAAACTTCACACCATCTTGACTTATCATCGATGAAGGTCACAAAATATTTCTTACCACCATATGACTGGTGCCTCATCGGACCACATACATCTGTATGCACGATTTCTAAAAGCTCACTCGTGCGATCCGTACTGCCTTTAGGGAAAGGCGTGCAAGTTTGCTTCTCACTTATACAAATCTCACACTCCGATAGTTTTTCACTACCCTCGCACGTTAAACCATGAACTAAGTCATCTTTTGCCATTCTCTTCAAATCGCGTTCATTAAGATGGCCAAGGCGTTCATGCCATTTATCTAATGAGTTCTTCACCTTTTCAATATTATTGGCTATTGAGTTACTCATTCTAACATGGTACAAGTTACCGACACGGTCGGCGCACATGTGGACCTTATCATTTTCATCAACCACAACCGCATCATTTCTTCTAAAATGTACCTCGAACCCACGATCTGTCATTTTAGCCACTGACAATAAATTGGTTCGTAGGTCTGACACATAGAACACATTTTCTATATCTACTTGACGTTCTTCACATCCTGTATCTACTGAAATGCTAACTTTTCCAGCTCCAGTTATTTGTGTCCTTTCACTATTTGCTAAATTTAGCTCGGAGTCTAGCCGTGTAAAATCATTCAACATATGTTTCATGTTACACATATGACCTGTGCAACCACTGTCAATACACCAAACAGGTTTTCTCTGTTCGCCCAACATCACCTCTTCGGCGGTGCTCATTAACATTGTTGTCTTCCGCTCATTACTACTCCGTTCTATTTGTTGTGCACTCTGCTTATGCTTCTTTGTACTCTTGACTCGACAATCTCGTGCAAAATGTCCATGACGTCCACATCGATAACAAATAATGTCACTTTTATGTTTTTGGTAGTCGTAGTTCTTCTTCTGATTGATATTTGCATGGTTGCGTTTAACAAACATAGCACCCTGGTCAGCTACTTTTGATTTACGGCCTTCATAATCCTCTATAATCTTTACTTTCAATGTTTCGGTTGTTGGTAAGTCATCTCGCGACTCCATCGCCGTCCGAAACATACCAAAGGAATCTGGAAGACTGTATAGTAACAGTATAGCCAACAATTCGTCTATAACTATCAGACCAATTTCTTTGAGCTTTTTAACAGCCTCAAAAAAATCTGAAATGTGCTTACGCAGGTCATCGTCTTCCTGCATGCGGGTCAATACAAGTTTTTTCAACAATGAAGCTTTCCTAGCTGGCCCACTCGATTGATAAGTTGACTGCAGCTTGTCCCATATTTCTTTCGAGGTTGACAATCCATCCAAAGCAGCTAATTCACTCGGGCTGACAGCTAATAGTATGTCCGATTCGGCCTTACCGTCCATTTTCACCCAACTTGCATACTTTGAGTCGGTACTCGGTGGCGCCGGTAATAATCCTGATACGTAATCCCACAAATCATTCTTCTTCAAAATGGCACGCATATGGATTTTCCACGTATCATAATTGTCCCCGGTTAACTGGTCAATTTTTATAGACATGTCGAAAACTTACTCGAATCACACAATAATGTACAAACACAGCAGTTTTTACGAAGTAAACACGAAACGTAAACGCAAAGTTCTAAGTCCGTATCGCAATTTAGCATGCTGTAACGCGGCCGGTTAAGGTTACGTTAAGTATTTGTACTTATTATTTTACGACACTTAAATCACTGCAAATCCTTTAAATAATCCACTAAACAGGTTGTTTTTCACTACCTGGGCCCATAACCTGAAGGGATGTGGATAATTAAGTACAGTTTATAGGGCAAAACTAGGTTTAATTAATATATTTCACAGAGCACTACAATAATGTGTACGACAACGCGGATGGTGGCTTGGAACTCAAAACCTAAACAACTCATAGATACTAATTAGGTAGATGGCGTTGCTCACATACTTCGCATATTCTCAACAGTTTTGGTGAGCTCTGTGTGACTTCAATTTAGCTTTGTTGACTGTTTTTGGCTTTTGCAGGGAGTATTCGGGGTGGTGTTTACTTTAGCAGTTTTAGGTAGCTTAGTCTTGGATTAAATACAAAAAATATGTTTAGGACACGATAAAGTTGAACCTCTACACTGCTTATAGCGATGTATTACTCCCATAATATAAAGTTTCTATTCTATTTATAATTTTTTTCTATTAGAAATACTTAATTGCTTTAAAAGTTTATGGTATTCTCGCCTTCGATTCATATTTGCTGTAATTTATGTAAAAAATCGATAACAACTAAAATAGATATTGTCAGAATTGTTTTAACATACAAGGATTGCTCGCTTAAAATATCCGATAAAAAAATAAAACCAAAACCTATAACAATCAGAATTAACTATTGAAAATGTCTACAGATCTATAACATTTGTACTGCGAAAATGAGCTGTTTAAATATATAAACTCAGTTTATTAAGTTTGTTACTATTATGAAATACATAAAATGTAATTTTTGAGGAGATAATGTGCCCATCATATATGCCTAATACAATATCACGATTTATGTAAGTACATCAAACAAATATTACCTACAAATTAAATAACACATACTTTTGTTGATTTTTAAATAAAATTATTAATAAAGAAATGGACAAAATTCCTCACCCGGGTGGGAATCAAACCCACGACCTCTGCATTCCGTGCCAGTGCTCTTACCACTGAGCCACCGGGTCAATTACTCGGATGACGAATTTTACCATCTCTTTTTGAAATTACATTATTGGAAACGTTATTTTTTCATCCCGATAGCTATACATAAGCCAAATCTCGGCAAACAAAGCTGAATCCCTCAGCACAATATTTTAATGATGAAACTATCAACCATATCCTATATATCATATAGATTTTTTTTATTTTAAAATTGTACTTTTTCTTTTTATTGAATTCCGTAGTAGGGATTTACGCGTTGTAACTTGAGTATTAGGCCGTGCATACCTACTCACTATGAGCTCCAGTGTGAACGTAATAATAAGAGACGTAAGCATCTTCTTCATCTTCTTCAGCCTATTGCAGTCCACTGCTGGACGTAGGCCTCCCCCAGGGCACGCCACAAGGCTACTGCCACAGGGGGGTTTGCCCATAGTCACTACGCTGGGCAGGCGGGTTGGTGACGTTAGCATCTACCCTAGTGTAATTACGTATTGTAGAATGTCGAAAAAGTGAATATATATGAAACTGGTCACTATCACTTTCGTCAACTTTGCTATTGATCGGATTTTGTATCGAAAATAGTTTTATCAAAAAGTTCGACAAATAAACAAATAATTTTATGTAACTTTCAATATAATATAAGGATAGTGCATGAATGAAGGATGAGAAGAGGTGTTTTATCAATATTGTAGATTACAAAATAATTTTTAATGACCTAATTGCTATAGTTTGTAGTGATCCTGATTACCGCGCCATAGGTCCCGGGTTCGAATCCCGGTAGGTACAAACATTGATATGACCAATGTTATTAAAATATTAAAGTGCATGATTTTTTCTTATTATGATTGGTGTACTATTTTGGCAGTGATATTTATCATTTTGAAAGTCAAACAAAGAAAAGACAGACTTTTATTACCAACGGTATCTGTATTTGAACAACAAGACTGAACGAATGATCTATGTGAATGAACATAATGATGGAATGAATGACAAGAGACTTTTGATATTACAGTCACATTGATTATGCTATCGCGTCTCCTCATTGTTTTTCCTTCAGAGGCAGTATACGAGGTCGAAAACAATAAATTTTATTTTTGTAAATTGCCTTGTAAGCCTCTAGAGAACGGGTTTGCTATTTGCGATATATCATGTCAGCTTAGCGTTATATATCAGAGTTACGATATAAGTTTTAAAACCCGTCAATTTGTAACGTAAAAAAATAATAAAATTTTGCGCAAAAATTAATAACTCTTTACCTATATAAACCTCGGGTCCTCAAAACTATTTTGTTTTTATTTTAGTTATCGAAAGTTTATGAATGTTTATTTGCTCTAATAAATGGTAAAATTTAGTTATTATTACTTTATTTTTATGCCATCTTTCTTTGAAACTTGATCAAGATCGAGCATCAAATTTATCGTTTAGATAGACTTATTTTTTCACACACTTCACAACACATTGACCTAGTCCCACACTAAGATCCTTAAGGTCTTGTGTCGTGGTTACTAAACAACGGTATATAAATACATAGATAGGTATAGAAACATCCATGACTCGGAAACAAACATCGATATTCATCATATCAATGTTTGCACCTACCGGGATTCGAACCCAGAACCTATGGCGACGCAGGCAGGGTCACTACCAACCAATTACACCAATCGGTCGTCATTTAGATAGACTATGTGACTATTGGAAAAATCTAACCTAAATAGATCAAAAACATGTATCGCCATAGCCAATGTATTTATAGGAAATGGGATACTGCTGTATTGTAATGTTCATTATATTGTAAGGGGCCAGGTGACCTGTAACACGTGTCTTCAAACCTACACACCGTGTGCCTGTGTGTGTGTCGGGGTAGTACACAGGCACCAGTCTCCCATGAATGGCAACTGTCCATCTCTTTAAACGTTATGTTTACTCGTATCATATGGTGTCATTTGTGGTGAGAAATAAATGTATTATTATTATTATACAGGTGATTTTTGGTCGTCAACGTTCCCGAAAACTACGAAATCTCCTCATCATCACGATCATTTTTCTCCATGGAAGCATACCTGGGAAGTGTCTGATTTCCAAAATATTAGGGTCCAAAGTTGAGTAAATAGACTGCGTTTTTCTGCATAAATGCACATAGATGCGCCTAGCAGGATTTTTTCACGAAAAATAATTAATATCTGTCTATAAAAAAAACTAACATAAACACTAGACACTATAAATTTCGCACGATCAAGGAATTAAAAAAAACAAAAAAAAAAAAAATCCCAGCATTTTTTTTGGCATAAACTTACTTTATTTCATGTATAGAATACGTACCCTTCGTTAAAGGTGGCCACAAAAATACATCCTGTATAACTAGTATGCCTATAAATAGTAGTATGCGTGTAATTCTGATCTGAAAACACCTAATAAAAATACTAGATGAGAACTTACCCCTACCATTCTCTAAGAAGTACTAAAATAATTCAATAATTTATTACTCCCTGCAAATAAACTATTTATTGCTAATCACAGTGAGTATTGTTTCGCGTAACGGAGCGAGTGACGCCATTTGTGGTAGTCATTACTGGCACTGGGGGGCAATTCTTGAAAAATTTGAACCGAAACACAACCCCACTAACGAACCGTTAACGAAACGTGGTGCGAAACAATATATACGCATCGGTCGCGAGTGTGACAGAATAAAAACAAATATCTGTCTCGTGCTGAAATGTGTCTAATTACGTGACCATAAAGTAATTATTACTTTTTTCTGAGCATCTATAACGGTTCCGTTTCGGCTTCGTTCTAACGTGAGACTTTTCGAGAATTGGCCCCTATTTAACTCCGTAAAGTCTGGCATACTCACGCTACTGGAAAATGGTTTTCCGTTTATTTTGTATTAGTTTTCAGTCATATAATGGTAATTAATTGTGGGTTGTCTTGTACGTTTTGGATTATTTACTGTTTGTGCCGCGATGGTTTATTTACTCAACTGCGCCAGAGTGAGGGTTATTTGTTTCAAGGGATATATATTTCTTATCATTAGACTCGTCTCGTGACGTGACAGTGGGTCAGATTTTTGCTTTAAATAAATGATGTTATTGTACCGCAGTTCTCATTTATCTTCTATGCTGCTCTGGGAGTGAAAAAAAAAACCTATAATACGACAGCTGCTTCTCGTCCCGGGCCTACTGTACAAGTCAGTAGAGGAACAAGAGGGTCTTGGTGTTTTGTAGGCGACGGGCTGACCACCTGTCACTACTAACCGAACTTGTACATCTTAACTATACCCTCAAAATTGGTCAGAAGTGGCACCATCTGGTTCTATCGGCCCTTGGGATAAAGGCGTGATTATATGTATGTATGTTCTCATTTATTGAATGTGTATTAGTCTAATAAATCTTAAAGTATAGGAACTTGCGTCCTAGATTGGCGCAATTTGGTGGTGGATTAAGACGATGCGGAAGCAGAGCAGCCTCACCGTAATACCTTCGATTTTAGCTTAACAAGGAAGTAATGTGATAGCTTATCATGCAATAGCAAAGTAGTGGCAATGAGACAGCGAAAATCGCACTAATATTCGCTTTGAAATGTCAAATTCCTTTGAGATTGCTGTTACGTAATACGAATTTTATAAGTCTTCAGCGAATATTGTATAATTTTCGTTTTTGCTTTTGTTAGATAGATATGCACGTAATACCAGTTCCGGTAAATGTCGGTTGTCGCGTATTATATTTACGCAGTAGCGTCGTGTGCAGAAAGCCTTACTCGAACTAATCAAAACGCACGATTGCGTCAATCGTTACCATGGTTACGGACACATTTACGTTACTATTTTATAGGTAGGCACCTACTTTATGCCACAGGTGAACACAAAGCTATTAGGTTAACTTGTTTGTTTAATTAAATTGGATTAATTAAAGCATTTATGTACATTTTACGTTCCTGCACTATTACATATTCGAATACATAAGGTTACTTTACGTTAAGATGATGTTAACATATATACACAAACGGCTATGTTATAAAAATTGGGGTAGCCATAACTGCATCTTACAGCCACTTTTGGCAAAACGGGAACAGGTGTAAATTATCAGTAAGTTGGTAGCTTATCGCCCGAGAGAATGTCCGAGTCCTTAGTCGACTCATACGACATGCACGAAAGGAGATGGAGCTGATGTATTCTAATGAAGACCCACTTCAGAACAGGATATTGTTAGTAGTTACGGTAGCATTTAGATATATGTGGGGCAAGCACGAACCTCTCGATAGTCCGTAACGCTGTCATCACCAGAGGTCGGAATTAGGTAGAGTCATTTATGTACTTGCATCGAAATGTTGATATTAATGTGGACGTTCCCAGGATTTCTAATGGACAATCCCGTGTGGCCAACAATATTACAAATAAATAGTAATAAAACCCTCAAAGATAGACAAATAAAACAAAGATAATTAACATAAAATTTCTGCTCTTTAAAATTAATACCGGAATTTGAGGCATATCCACTTTATTCTTTCGCTGTATGAAATCAGTGCAAGTACATAAATGACTCTACCTAATTCCGACCTCTGATCATCACACTGTCATATCTAATAGATTTTGCTTGCGAGTCGACAATGTTACGGCGCGTAAAAAGGTTCATGCTTACCATAATCTTCTAATGGTTAAATACAATCTATAGGATAGGTATAGTAAATAGGGTGTGTGTTATGTTCTAAAATCACGGGACATCGCATGTCCGTCCGTCCGTCCATGCATGCGGCGAGTGAGTCCCACGCCGCGCGGCTCCGGTCGGCTGCTCCGGGCCTTTGTTTGTGACAACATAACTCGGATTACATTATTTTGTGGAACGCGAAAGAGGAACACCTACTTTTAGTAGAGAGTTTTATAAATGAAATTGTATTAGGCGTTACAATTCGGAAGTTCAAACATTCACCCTCGGATCTGATAACTCATAATTGCGAAAACAGGCACTTGCACTAACTACAATCGCCACGAGAAACCAGACCCGAGCACCTAGCATGCAAGACGATACATTGCACTATTCCGAAATAAAAAACTAGAGATATATATATGTTTATATAACATATGTAGATTATTCATTCCTGAAAAAAAGGAAAAAATGACAGAAAATATTGGAATTTTCCACCGAAAATTTTCAGTGGCTTTCGCCTCAGAATCATGGTCTGAAGCCGCCATGTCTATTTTTTTCAAATTCAAATTCAAAATCATTTATTCGACATGAAAGCATTGGAGGAGGCCTTTGCCAAAATAGGGCAAACAGATAATGTCGATGTATATATAATTTGTATATACCTATTGTAATTATTAAGTACTGTACTATTGTAATTTATCTCAATAAAAGGCTTATAATATAAAAATATAAATTGTCGATTGTCTAATTATATGTTACTTTCTATGTTCGCACCCCAAAATGAAACCGTTACCAAACAAAAAAGGAGGTGAATTTAAACAACCCAAAAAAAAAGGTAAATTAATTATTAATTAATAATAGTAAACCTGCAACTTCTGGTTTGTATTTTGGCAACACAGCTGTTTTATACAAAAGTATTAAATCCAAAAAGTACACCAAGAATTGAACGAATTTTGTAAGACTCTTCAATGAAGAAGATACATGTAGGTATATTTAGGTATTAGAATAACACATTCTCACGGAATATCCCTATCTTCATAATGCAATTACCGAGTTGTTTATCACAATAGGCGTAAGGGTGACATTGTTGTGGCAACAACAAAGAGTTAATTAACCAAAATAATCCCATCATTTATTTAAGTCAGCGACCGAGTGTGTGTGTCAGGCGCCGCGATACACACAGCCCTGCAGACTGACTACAATCAAGATACTGAATGGCAATGTAATAATTGAATAAGAAGGTTATTCTAGCAATAAGTAGTATTATCACAATATTGTTGATAATAGAAAATAAATGCATTTTTTTAGATACGTAATTTAAGTACCAGAATATTTATACCAAGTATTTTAAGATGTTGCATAGTTAAATTGTTTGTATGTCAAGTACTTAAAAGGTGTTTATTCTAAAAAAAAAATAACGCCACTTTATAAAATTCTAACCATTTTATTCTAGTGTAGCTGTCATACACAGGTATTTACGTAGGTACTACATAAATAAAATGATTTAAAATAGGTACAAAGCAGACTTGACTTTAAATTAGCGTCGCAATTTGTATTATAAATAACATTGCATGTTTCAGTGTAAACTGTACAAGTATGGCGTGTCCAGAAAGTAATTACCGTTCATAATCATAAATAAAGGTGTTTTTAGGTTAACTATTTAAATATTAAAACCGTGTTTAAAAGTCATTCAATATAGCTGAAAATCTGAGTAGTTTTCAGCACGGGAATCGCGTCATCAATTTTATTATGTAAGCCGTTTATATTTTCAGGGTAAATATTTTAAGTTACATAGCCCTTTTAAAACTTTGTATTACCAAATATTTTTAAATAATACATATGAATAACATTTGTAGGAATTTCATCAACATCATTATATATCAATATTTTTTAAGAAAAGCAAAATAAAAAGCATTCAATAATAATGACCCACGTATTAATGTCACTAGTGGACTGTTACTCCG
Source organism: Carposina sasakii (assembly GCA_014607495.2). Taxonomy (NCBI): domain Eukaryota; kingdom Metazoa; phylum Arthropoda; class Insecta; order Lepidoptera; family Carposinidae; genus Carposina; species Carposina sasakii. The sequence continues at coordinate 376,977 of CP053150.1, forward strand.
TCCACGTGGACTGCAGAAAAAAAAAAACAAAATGTCGATGTTATCGAGAATAAAAAGTAGCGTATTTCCTTTCTCAGGCGCTAGACTACCTGTGCACCAAATTACATTAAATTGATTAAGTAGTTTCACCTTGAAAGCAAGATAGACGGACAGACAGAGTTACTTTCGCATTTATAATATGTATTAGTATGGTTTTTTTACAATTGTTTTTCGTATGCTATCTGTTGGCCAACATATCGCTCCGTGTGTACACGCCATCAATCTCCGCGGACAGCGACACATCCAGCGCGTGCCGACGACAATAGAACGACAACGCGGCTACACGTCAACGCATATAGAACGTCGCCATAGCGCAGGTGTCGATCGTGTAGGCTAAGCAGCGGTTGGCGAGTGGATGGGCTACAATTAAGTGACATAACGGCGGGTGACAGAGCCAGTGTTAAAATATTTTTTATTTCTGAAACTAATAATAACATTAATGTTATTTCAACTTACATACTTAGACCACAGGACTACAAAACATTCCTGCATACCTGTTATTGCAATCACCAAATAAATTATTTCTCCATTAATGTGTTCGCACCTTAACAACGCAATTTATTCACGTTGATGGGTTCATTGAGCTCTCAAAACAGATCGAACGAAATACCAATCTATAGTATAAAAATGAATCGCTAAATGTGTTGGTAAGCGCGAATCTCGAGAACGGCTGAACTGATTTCGCTAATTCTTTTTTTAGCGTATTCCTTGAAGTACAGGGATGGTTCTAACGGAGAAAAATTTAAAAAAAATGCCTATACATGTCTAAAACATTCCTTTTCTGCATTCACATACAAAAAATTTGTTTGAAATTTGAAAGTCCGGGAAGGCAAAACAATTGGGTGACGTTAGTTAATGGGCGTGGGACAGGACAACGTCTGTCAGGTCCGCTGGTAAAATCTGAGAGTAAAATAATACTATTATATCTGTGTGATGCTGGTTGCCATGTAAATATAAAGCCAAACTGGTAGTCGCCCAATTATCCCCAATATGGTTTGGTATCCCCAGAGTGGTTGGGTACAAATGTGCAAATTATTTACCCACTTTCACCTTTTTTTTGAGAATCGAAATCATATTTTAATTTTTCTAGATACCTACTATGAAGAATTCATTAGCAACTCAGTAATTTTTATACAATCTTTAAAAATTAAATATGCGATTTCGAGTCTTAGTTTCTGTAGATAGATTCTCTATAGTGGCATACGCATAGTGTTTCACTTAAAATACCTATTTTCTCACACTCTGTATAGTAGGTACACCACGGGTAGGTGAAATTGACTTCAGTTCCTTAGGTATTTAGTTGAGCCTACTAACCCTTTTAAACCTAAATTAATTCGCAAAAAGGGCGTACAACATTAACAATTCAATAGGACGATGTGTGAATACAAAATAGCTTGTTTTCAGCTAAAAGCATTGATAGACAATCCGAGCGGAACAATACAAACCTGTTATTTTTTTATCCGAACGTTGTTATACAAAAGGTGCGATATAAATGGGTCCAGGGAAATATCAGTCTCACTGGAAGGCTCACGGAAAAATTATGATGACACTAGGTGTTGGGTAGGATACGACATGACATAATCAGAGTTTGTTTCTAGCCTCTTATTTAACCGGCTGCGCGCTAGAAGGAGGATTATGTTTGTACAGTGCATGTATGTAAGTTTGTACGACCTATACCTATATTCTTTGACTCTGGAGCCTAAATGGCTTCTTGTATTGACCTTGATAAGTATCATAATATCATAAGATTCGTAGACGTAATTGTTTTTTTCTTGAATTGTAATTACATTTTGGCGTCATGTATGGGAAAAAATACAGGGTGTGGGTGACAGCCAAGCAAATACTAAAATGCTGAACAAGTAATCATTGTGTTGAGTTATACGACAGTGTTATTCCTCGCAGGAAATGTATTTTTGATTTGGTTATCAGTAATCTTTGCTCTCCGCGCCAATTGTATCGGGCGAGCCTGTGATTTACTAAATGGGCTTATTGGGTATTGTGTGACACATTGCTGTTTTTTAGATCATTTGTGTCTCTCCATTAGGGTTGATCAGTTATTTAAACTTTTTTGAGGGCAACTTTTTTAAAATCATCTTTTACTTAAAATTTTATTTTTAAGTCATTATCTAAGACCTAATTAAATGAAATAAACTATTTTTTTTCCTGAAATTATGAAAAAAAAGAACAGAAAATTTTGGGATTTTCCTGCGAAAATTTTCAGTGTTTTTCGCCTCATAATCATGGTCTGAAATCATGGTATCAATATTTACCTGGCTGTCACAAACACCCTGCATGTTATGACCAATTCAGTACATGATGATACTTCTAATATTACCCTGAGGAGTCATGGTTCTAATTTAATAAAATTCTGAAAACAAATCTCTTACATAATAAATACAGTGAGCCCTTTGTCTCTTTCCTATGGCACACCATCTATTGCAAAGCGGCCGTCTAACGGACCGAAGTGTCGGCCAAGCAGTCCATTCTGTGGGTTTTATTAATTCTTTGGTACAGGGTGTCAAGGGGGAGGTGTAATGTGACGATGTATGGACGCAATTATACCTTGAATGGCTTTGGAGGGACAATGGGCGCGTCCAGCGGTAAAGCCGATAAGTCGCTTTGATAGCGGCACATTTAAATTGCGAACGAACCGGACTAATGCTGAAATTCAGGGGCTCACTCAAAATATCACAGAGAACAAATAACTAAATACGAGCTTAGATACCTATGTACTGGTTTTATGTGGGTAATGGTTTGCCGTCATAATCTTTACTTTTCAGAAATTGACTTTCATTTGATTTTTGCAAAGTTTTTTTTTAACTGTAGAAGAATTCTAGAGAGATTTTTTAGTATAACAGTACTTGTAACCAAACTAGCCCGAACGTCTTATCCGATAAAAATGCTCCCTTAATTAAAAAACTGATTTGGCCTTAAAAATATTACAAAACTATCACCAACCCTCTAGATTTTATTAAACAATGTTGCCTTGCAAGAGTCTACTTGTATCACCTAATAAGATACAGGGTGTATGTGACAGCCAGGCAAATACTGAAATTTAGAAAATAGATGGTAAAATTCGTCATCAATGAGTAATTGACCCGGTGGCTTAGTGGTTATAGCGGCTGGCATGGTTTGCAGTGGTCGTGGGTTCGATTCCCACTCGGGTGAAGAATTTTTTCCATTTTCTTTATTAATACATAATTTTATAAATACTGAAATTCTGAATAAGTACCATTGTGTTGAGTTATAAGACATTGTTATTACTCGCAGGAAATGTATTTTTGATTTGATTATCAGTAATCATTGCTCTCCGCGCCAATTGTATCGGGCGATCCTGTGACTTATTAATTGGGCTTATTGGTTATTGTGTGACACATTGCTGTTTTTTGGATCACTTGTGACTCTCCATTAGGGTTGATCAATAATTTAAACTATTTTGAAGGCACTTTTTTTGGAAATTATTTTTTGGTTAAAATTTTATTTTTAAGTCATTATCTAAGATCTAATTAAACGAACTAAACTATTTTTTCCTAAAAATATGAAAAAATTGTCTGAAAATTTTGGGATTTTCCTGCGAAAATTTTCAGTGTTTCCGCCTCAGAATCATGGTGTGAAGTCATGGTATCAATATTTGCCTGGCTGTTACAAACACGCTGTATAAAAATCACCATGTAGGCAATTAACTAATTGACCTTTAGGCCCCAATTTTTATATAAGCGGTGTATGTACGTACGTACATGTATGAACATATATGTTCGTTCATCAGTTAACACTACATTTTTATAAAATTATTAATAAAGAAATGGAAAAAATTCCTCACCCGGGTGGGAATCGAACCCACGACCTCTGCATTCCGCGTGTCAGTGCTCTAACCACTGAGCCACCGGGTCAATTACTCGGATGACGAATTTTACCGTCTCTTTTTCTAAATTACATATTGGCAACGTTATTTTTCATCCCGATAGCTATACACTAGCCAAATCTCGGCAAACAAAGCTGAATCCCTCAGCACAATGTTTAAAGATGAAACGATCAACCATATCCTAACGGATTTTATTAATGGAGAAGTGTTTTTATAAATTTATCTTAGTCAAGATATTATATATTATAAAATTATTAATAAAGAAATGGAAAAATTTCCTCACCTTTTTAGACTTAAATCAAGCTTAAAAGATTATTCCACCTACTTCGTGCTAACCAAGATTATAATACTCCCACTGAGACACTTTGCCATTTGTTATAACTTATGTAATAAATGTGAATCTCTAGAAACTAGAAAACTAAGTCTCATACAATATGGGTTAGGTTATATCTAGCTCTCAGATAGAATAGGAAAATTATACAAAAGCAATGAGTTCTTTTACAGATCCAGAACATATGTGGCTGATTTACGCAGATTCTGAAAGGGTTTTAGTCAATATATACAGAGTGTTTTTTCGTTGCCACCCTTAACGAAGGGTACGTACTCTATAGATCAAATAAAGTAAGTATATGCCAAAAAAAGCTGGGAAACGATGTAATTTTTAAAAAACGAAATTTATAGTGTCCAGTCTGTCCAGTGTTTATGCTAGTTTTTTCATAGACATATATTAATTATTTCTAGTGAAAAAATCTTGCTACGCGCGACTATGTGCATTTATGCAGAAAAACGCAGTATATTTACTCAACTTTGGACCCTAATATCTTGGGAACCAGACACTTCCCAGGTATGCTTCCATGGAGAAAAATGATCGTGATGATGAGGAGATTCCGTAATTTTCGGGAACGTTGACGACCAAAAATCACTCTGTATAGGTACTTACATAGACTATCTACCTATATACAATTTTATGCAGTAGTTGTACTGGTAAAATTTTTTGAGTTTTCCTCGGCCATGCCTTTTTAGGTGATGTTCACGTAGATATAAATACGTGTATAACTTGTAGATCTGTATGCGCATGCCACCAAATTATCTATCGAATTAGGCATGGGCTAATCATATCCGGGAAAGGATTGAACATGTAGCAAATCACTCCGACTATGGATATATATCCTTTTAACATATCCAACTCCGCGTGCATGTCCGGGAACGAAGAGATTAAGTGGAGCGAGATATGACTGGGATTGGTTTGGTTAGGTTGTTGTAGGTGTCCTTTTAACAGATCCAACTCCGCGTGCATGTCCGGGAACGAAGAGATTAAGTGGAGCGAGATATGACTGGGATTGGTTTGGTTAGGTTGTTGTAGGTGTCCTTTTAACAGATCCAACTCCGCGTACATATCCGGGAATAAAGAGATTTAGCGAACCGAGATATGATTGGAATGATCTATCCAAATAATAATTAGAATATTTGATAGGCGTATTTAAAAATCACTAAATAGGTACACTAAAACTATTGTCCTAAAAATAATTCCAAATCCAAACAGCTTTTATTTACATTAAAAACAAAATACTTAAGATCAAATATAAAACGGAATAAATAGAAATTTTGAAAATTATAATTACGAAAACAAATATTTCAAAACAAACTCTGGATATATATCCGAGGATATAGTTGTGTCCGGAGTTACCCATGTCTAATCGAATAACCAAAACAGCTCATTATAAAAAAAACATAAAACATTGAAAGGTGTGTTCTTTGTAGGACGTAGATTTTAGATAAGAAAGGATTTTTAGAAATTTCTACTTCTCGATGTCCATTATAGAAATTTCAGTAGAATTTTGAACCGGTTTTAAGATAAATCGATGAATATAAAAAAAAATACTATTGAACATCCAGCGCCATCTTTATTCAAAACACAACACCAGCGCCTTATTTCCGAAACGTTATTACAGTGACTTAGCAAAACTTTGCAAATAAAAACATAACGAATTCTCGTAACTTTTCCCACATATTCCTCTTGCATTCCTCACGCTATTTATTAAAGTGAGGGACCGCCGCAACTAAATTATATTCGGAGATTATAGCTGTATATTATTCGTGAAAATCCGTATATTTCGGCACTCCGAGCCCTACATCTTTATTGGGGCTCTCAGAGCCGCGAGCCGCCCGGCATAGCAAGCAGTTCGAAGCTAACTTATGTGGGAACAGGCTTATGTAGTGAGAATTTAACCATGAGTGCGGATAAAGACTAATATGATAGTTTGCTACTTTAGTTCGATCGTTGTGTTGTTGGTAATTGATATCTTAAGCGTGCTTATGAAACTTCTGTCTTGATTTCGTATACTTCTTACATCTTGTATCTTTGGTACATGAGAAGATGTCAGGCAGGTAGCAGGCCGTAAAACAAATGCTAAATCTTCGGCAATGTGAGTTTTGAAAGAAACCATATTGCGTCGACCCCATAGAGTGGGATAAGAGCATGAAGATGGTGATTACCGAATATAAGATTATAAAAAGCATCAATCCTTATAAAAAGTGACAACATTTTCGCATACAAAACTCAATTTGTTTCACTCTTTCATACCCTCATCGTATACTAAAAGTAGTTTAAATTTTTGTACGATTCCGGCAGAAACCGGCGCGACAGGAGCAATGGGAATTTAAAAAGGAAGTAAATGCATTGCCGTGCGTGTGGCGGCGCTAGTTGCGTTGTTACCTGTCGCCGGCCTCAAGCCCCGTGACAGGTTTCCGTGTTCCGTCAACGCTAACAAATAACTTTCCTTTATAAAGCTTATTATATTCACACCTGGGTTGGCTGTGCATTTTTGTGCATTTTGATGCAGCTGGTAGTTTAATTCTATTTCGTTTTGTTTAGCTGTTTTAAGTCAGTGTGCAACCACTTAGCGTAATTCTGTAGGACCAGCCTATCGAATCGCTATCGACAAACTGTTTAATGGTTAAAGTTAACCCTTAGTAGCCTGATTTACGACAGTGTTTTTTTTTTAATATTATTGTGTTTGCTTGAGGGTCTAGATGAAGGGAAAAATAGCTTAAAAAATCAGAATGATTTTTAAATTCGTTGGAAAGAATATTATACAACAGTAAAATACGAACAGCCAACCTATAAAAAAAAACTAATAGTAATGTGAACATTCGGTTAAAAAAGATTGGTATCAAAATTGAAACTCTGGGTTATTAAGGGTTAAATTATATAAATATTATTAAGAAATGATTTTTTTTTCACTCGAGTGAGATTCGAACTCACTACCTCTCGCATACCGTGCTTTTGCTCTAACCATATCTATTTTATATCGGTCTTATAACTATCGGTCAATTAACTCACATTACGTTTTTGGCAACATTATTTTTCATTTTAAATTTTAAGTTAAATTTTGCTTACGATAGGGTTACATGTGTCGGATATTCGGTTGTCAGCTGGTAGGTTAGTTATTATAGCTTGTCAATTATTAGACACGTTTTGAAAGGACAAATTCATTTCTTCTTTTCCATTATATTTAGTTCCCGTAAAATAAAGGTCTAATCGGGGATTGTTTACTATGAAATAAGTAGACATTAATCTGAATAGTTGTGTACAATGATAACTTCTCAACGAAACTTCTGACATCTCAAAATAGATGCGCAATAGCTATGCAGATCATGCATCCAAATCGGCTACAATAGAAAGAAGAAGTACATCTCTATATCTGGAAACTTAACCTTCCAGAGCAAAAATTGCAGCAATTCTTAGCACTTATAATAAATAGCACATCCTGTGTAAACAAAAGCAGCAAATAATAAATTATTAGTAAACCGTTTTCGGGCCGAGTATATCTCAAGTGTATGAGAGATGAGGGGGTAAAAGGGGGGCGAAAGGGGTGTGGTATGATGGATGCTGGCTCTTTGTCCCAGTTATGTTTTTCTGTAGTTGAAATATTTATACCAGGTTGTTGCAATCTGCGGAACACTCGTTTTGTTAGGGTTACTCGTGACTCCTGTTTTCTTTATTTACTACGAGTATGCGCCGAAGCTGAGGACGAATGTGAGCAATTTGCTATTTTATGTTCGAGTGTGTATTGCTTGCTGCCTTTATGAATATTTTTCGTTACTTTTTGAACTGAGTAGGTATTCTCTCTTACCTACTAAGCAAACATTACATGTGGATGTAATGTAGGTAGGTACTATATCAAAATTGTTTTGTCAAACCTTCCCTAGGACTATGTTTGTATGTTTTCCGTTTGTATGTATATCCGCTCAAGGTCTGGTTGCTGGTTTGCATCTAATAACCTACTTTAGGCAATAAAAAGAAAATTAATTAGAATCGTAAATAAAAATAAATAATCGTTAAACCTAAGTCGACCAGTCGTCAAATAAATAAATAATTAAAGACTGCATTAATTAAAATAACTTTTATATATAAACCTTGGTAGTTAATTTTCGAAGTTCTACATACCTACATTTACACCACATGCATTCCGACATATTACATAACACGGGCACATAGCCCGAAGAACTGATGGCCGATGGAGCCGGAAAGTTCTAGAGTGGATACCGCGTATCGGCAAACGCAGCGTGGGAAGGCCACCCGCGAGATGGACGGACGACCTGGTCAAGGTCGCGGGCGTCGGTTGGATGCAGGCTGCTTCCGACCGGTCGGTATGGAGGTTATTGGGGGAGGCCTATGTCCGGCAGTGGACTTCCCAGGGCTGAAATGATGATTACATAACACACGCGGCTGTATTAATCTATCATTTATCACAAAGGAGGTTTATCATAAAAGAGCTCCCATAGCCACGTTCAGCATGGGATTATTCCTATGGACCGAAAATATGTCAAAACATTTTACTCGTAAGTGCTTGTATTTAAAAATGCCATCTCAAGTCGTCTTGGTATTAAATATCCGCCTTATAAAACTTTGATGGATCGCATACACACTTTAAGAGGGCGGCGATACAAGGCGGAGGTCATCATTCCCTTTATGTTTGCTGTCAATTTTTAGAATGACCACTTACGAGGGTCACTGACCTCTAACGCCGCCCTAAGTGCTTGGCGCCCATCGTCACACTTTTATGAGTAAATACAATATGGACTCAACGTTACGACCTTAAGAACTATGTTTTATGTACTTTGTGTAAGTAAATAAGAAGTTTCTGAAGCTTAAAGATTGAAGTGAGTTATAAAAGGATAAGTTGAGAATTATACAGTTTTTCTCGTAGTTTTACATATATTATACAGTGTGTCCGGGATAGAGTTAGCGATATTTTAAGGGCGTGTTGTACACTTCATTTTATCGATACAATGAAGCGTACATCACGCACACATTTTATCGAAGTTTAAATGAAGTGTTCAACATTCTCTTAAAATATCGCTAACCCTATCCCGGACACACTGTATACTTATGACGCCCGTAAGTTTGTTCACGTAAATGTATTATTCTGATGTCATCATGTAAGTATAAATTATAATAATGTACCTAAAGAGTAACAAACAATTTCATATCCTCATATCCATTAATTCTCACGAACTTCCACATTTATAACATGAGAAGGATTATTAGGGTATACAGTATCTAAACTGATTAGTGACCGCCTACATTGCTTTGGATATTTCCTCCGTTCACGTGCGAATTTACGAAAAGCCAGTCTAAGCCTCCATCTTCTCTACATATTCCTAGAAACAAAGTTCACGCCAACGTAGTCAGTCATGGGCGTCTAGTTTATCTATTTCCATATACATTACCAAACATTACAATATTTTTATATATAACTATGTTTGGCCTGAACTTTACGGAGTGAGTGCTCATTCCGCTGCAACTCCCGTAAGCCAGGATCAACAGAGGTGACTAGAGAAATGAATATAAACCATATAAAATCCCGGAGGACCCAGCAAGTGACTGTTCAATTATTTAAACTAATAGAAAAAACTTTATATCAGTTAAATTTATATTTTGTACACTGTAATTTAACTATTTACCTGTACACGCTCTCATCGCGTCATTTGTAAAGGGAGTCGGGGTCGACCCGCGCCGGACGCTTGTTAGCAAGTCCTTTTGTAACGATTCCAATTGGGCATTGTTAAAAATGTCCCTAACGAAGTATTCTTTGTCGAACCACCGCCATTTCTGTTTCGTCACAGTCGTCAGGGAGTTTTTTCCGACATTTGAAATTGTTGCGACATTGTCCGGGGCGTGTGACGCGGGTGACGCTCGGCTTTTGTCCGCCGGCACGAGTTTGGATTGCTGGTTTTTTTTATAACTGGAATTTTATTCGATTCTACATATATACGTAGATTACAGTAACGTTTATGAGGTTATTTTACACACTTAGATCCCATTTACTATGCAAATATGTATATATCAACACGGCTGTACTAAAGATATAGCTGGGGGAACCAGAACTGTACGATCACAGAGAAAATACTTTAGCTGCTTTAAGCATAGTAAGGCCAGGTATTAAGGATAAGTGATATGCTGCTATTAGCTCATCGCCTAAAAGAACAGACCTTAGTTTCTTAGCCAATACACACGATATACACGGAAGAAGATGCAGCTGATGCAGTCTAGTGAAGCTTCGCATCAGCACAGTTAGTGCAGTGTCATTATGTTGATGAATAAAATGTCGATAAAACAACTTGTTTGGCAGGACCATGAACGTTTAAAGAACAACGGACGTAATGCTGTCAATGCACAGATCGAAGCACCGAAATGGCGGCGCGTTGTGCGTGTGTGCGTATTTTCTAGTAGGCGCCGAGCTTGCTTTGGTTTGTATGTGTGGGTGGATAGCGCGTCATTACACATGCCTATTACACGGAATATCGTTACCGAGCTCACTATGAATGCCTCCCTCTGTGTATTGACAACACTCTGTCCGCTATTATTTATACGTTCATGGGCAGGACACTTTAGAATAATTTTGTCTACGTTTGTGTGGAATAGAAGCCCGTCATATCAAAGCCGGCTAATCTTGTTACGTAACGTAATCGGGACGATTACGCTGCGACCTCACCATGACAGGCGGACGTGACATCAAAGACTAGAGTCCGTTTCATAGAATATAGCCTCTATGCCTGATTTCGGAACTAGCATTTTTTGTATGCAGTTACACAGAAAATGTTGTCATACGCATAGTAACTAGCGCCATCACTCAACGGAATTATACAGTGAAACGTACAATACGATGATTTTTTAAGAGACTACGTGGACGTTACGGTTTTATAATGTCAGTTTCGAACCTTTCGTTTCTTCATTTTAGTGCACTAGGTCAGTGGCAATGATTGCTTATTATGTTATTTGTAGTAAACGAGTTCCGAATAAAAAATGAATTAAATCAATATTAGTTTAAATGCACGATGAGAACATTCGATTGGTCTCTAGTGATAGCATTAGTTGTTAGTTTATTAACATAAAAATAAAAATATGGGTATGGTAATTCGCAAGGTTCAGAGTTATATTTACTATAGACACTAATACCCCTAAAAAGATACTCATGTCTCTTCTGTACACAAAACGCTGTAGAATTATGATGCGGCTTTGTTTGTTGTTCCTAAGATAACTTTAAAATTGAGTTTATAATCTGTCTTACAAACATTTAAAGAACGTGGGCTTATTGTTTAGTGGGACGTTTTGAAGCAGTTTAGGGCTTGATCCAGCTCGTTTATGAACTCCGAGAAACACGTGATTTCCATAAATACGCCTCTCGAATATCGTAACTCCATTTCAAAGAGGTGAGATTGTGTATTGGTTTGAATTGTTTTAGTTCCGTGTTGTAACTAGTATATGGTATTATTATATAACATTTATAGGTGTTCATAATTTAACATACTATACAGGGTGTTTTTTTGTTGCAACCGTATACGAAAGGTATGTATTCTATACATCAAATAAAGTTTGTTTATACAAAAAATATTGCTGGGAAATGAGTTTAATTTTTCAGGTAATTTTTTTTTATACATTTGGTCGCGCGCAATGTTAAGCTAACATCGCTCAACTTCGTCCGTAACGTGGTACGAGGTTACGTAAAACGGAGAATAACATCAGTGCATAAAACTTACCTACTAACCTATTTGTTTAGTCGAAATCCTCGGGAAGAAATATTATAACAAATGCGAATTATCTGCCATCTTATCCTAGCATAAACCTTCCAAACAGAATACTTAATAGCAAGTAGGTACTGCATTTTCCACCGGCATCGCCGTCATTTTACCATTGCCTAACTCGCGAAGCGAATCACCAAGGACCACAGAAAACCTACAGCCATCACAAACAATTAACATCATAAAGAAACACATGAAATTAAAATTAAACTAAGACAATATTTTTTACGTAAGTTCCTAAGTACCTAAATGATACGAGTATTTACCAACAAATTAAACGGAACACAAAGAAAGATCTGATTAATAGTAGTTAGGTAACTTAGGTACCTACCAAAATAGTTATGTGAGAGGCAGGTACTTACCTAATTGTTGTCGGGGTCGTCGGGAGGAGGCCTCTCAATACGTATCAAATATTGCTCAATTACTGTAGGACACGGCATGTCGAGAGCGATGGCCATGCCGCTGGCGGAGCACTCGAGCCGCTGTCCGAACCCCTAGCGCCGGATTCACGTTCATGACGGCGAGAATAGCGTCCTGAGCTGCAACTGAAATTTCTTGGCCACTGCCATGGGAAACCGGGACAATCGGCTGGTTTTCCAGGATGCGGTAGACGGCCCTCAAAATAACCGAGAATCAGTGGGTTGCTGTGCTTCAGGATGCCTGATGCCGTACTCACGAAGAGCCAATGCTGCATTTCCATCGGCTCTGCCATAGCAGTACACCATGTTTAGGTATTCGCGCGAAGTGTACTGATGCGGCATTTTTTCAATGTTAATCAATAAATACCTAAACTGCACAATAAAACAAATACACACACACACACACGCGGTAATCAGTACTTAAAACACAAAAACACAACTCGAGAAAAGAAAAAGCGTACGCATCAGGAGACGTATCAAACCGAACTGAATATGAAAAATCGCAAATAATAGGTAACACAAAAAAATTGTCATTAGGGCGAACTTACACGTTCTCACAATTTAACACGTACAACACTGAGCCGATTTCATTGCAGAGGGAAGTGAGACAAGGAGATGTTATTTCTCCGAAAAGAAAAAAACTAGTGGATGCCCGCGACTTTGTAGACTACAGAAAAAAACAAAATGTCGAAACTATCCGAGATAAAAATATTTTCCCGGTATAAAAATATTTGCCCGGGATAAAAGTTAGCCTATGTGTTAATCCAGGGTGTCAGCTAACTCCATACCAAATTTTATTAAAATCGCTCCAGCAGTTTTTACGCGAAAGAGTAACAAACATCCATCCATACATACTCACAAATATTCGCGTTTTTAATATTAGTAGGATTTTCAGAAATTATCCAATTTTAAGTGTGTCCTATTTCTCTTGCTCTAGTCTCGCATATTTAACCCCACGGTCCCGCAAATCTGTGTAAGTATAAAAGTTGGCAATCCTAATCGTGATACTGTAGTTGAATGTGTAAGATTAAGTAAGTAAATAAATCATGATATATGGGTGTAATAGTATAACTAATCTAAGCGAGAAATTAATGATATTACGGTCCGATATCGTCATCAAAGTATCAACCAACATACATAAACATCAGTCCCGATTTGTCCCGTAATATCGACGAGACATCGTCGTGTATAAAAGCCCTAATGGATGAACTAAGCGGTCATCCCGTCCATTGATTTTAAATCTTAGTGCATGACCATAAGATTTATTTTTCAATTATTTATTTGTTCAATACTTTTGTGCTTGATAGGTATGAATTTTATGTAGGTAGGTGTAGGTAACTTGTCGATTTTATTGAAGTTTGAAGAAGTTTCTGATTATTGTGAAGGATGTTAATTGTGCTATTAATTTAGTTAATTAAAAAACAAAGTATGTACAAACTAAATAAAGTACCATTAAATACATACTAGAGTACGATTCACCATAGTTTTGATGGATGATGGCGCTAGTTAGTATGTGTATGACCATCTGGTTCACTGAATTTTCGAAATCAGGAACTATTGAGGAACTTGCTTTTTAAACTTTACTTTTTACTTTAGGTACTTACAAATTCCGGTTTTATCCTAGGTTTTTCGTGTTGTTTGTTATTACTAGACTAGAGTAAGTAGCAGATATTTAACGCGTAATGCGCTGTAATTATGCTTTGCTATTTTGAATAGAAATTTATGATATTTAGGTAGATAATAGGGTCGATTCCGGCATTCACACTTAAACCTAAACCTAATCTTAGTCAGGTCTCTCCCATCTCTCTCCATTCTTAACATAAATGGCTGTGTCTTAAGCATAAGTACCAGTTATTTTTGAATGGTTGAATGTGATTGAACCTAACTAAACGCACGATATCAACGAATGCATTGAACATCAGTCCCGGAGGAATATCGATATGTAAGAAAGAGTGCAAATAAATGTGCGAGCGAGCGCGCGCGCCGCGCTCCTTTGCGGTAGTTCAAAGGCGTTGACAAAGATACCGCTCGCTGCTACAAACAGACACCGCCGGTCGGTCGACATGCGTGCACGGGTTCAAGGGCGGGCAGCTTTACACGTGCCACCGTCTGTAGCGTGATAGCTTTCGAATTTTGTTACCTAAATGCTAATACCGACGAAGAATTTATTGTTGTTACGTTAATTTTGACAATGGTGTTTACTGTTTATAATTAATTTTCCGTTATTTATGTTATGTGTGACTTCGTCATTTTATTAAACTTGAAGTTATTGATGAAGAAGTTTGTGATTGTGATTTTTGCCCTAGAAAAGGTACCTACTTACTTACTCGATTGTTTTGTAGCTTAGGTAGCTCGAAAGAACCTAAATTAAGGAAGTTTCCCGCGTATCGCGTAGGTAGTCAATAGTACCTACTACTATTATTAATAATTTACACTGTAGGTACTGTAGTTTCAAGTTAGTGTGCCTACCTAGTTAGGTTATTCCTGTATGTTATGAGGATTAGTAAGAAATAGACACTGGAAACTGGAGAAGTTTCGATCGATAGCCGGCAAGAGCTCGACCGGGCAATCAGCTGATCGCTAGCGAACCACGTTCCTGTCATACCTAGTAGGTATTGTGCACCATCTCTCATTTGTGTGTCCTCGAACTTTTCCACTAAGAATACGATCGTAAATGTAGGTAGGTACCTACTTCATTAATAATAAGAACTAACTTTTTTGTGTTAATAACAAAGTAGTAGTTTTGTCTTAGCTGGATTTTTCGTGTTGGTTGTTGCTGCGAGTGTAGCCTAGTGTAGGTTTGAATATGCTTCGCGCGAGAAGCTAGAGAGCCGAGATACCGATTCTAGTACTCGTAGCATTACCCACCGCGCGCTGTAACTTTTGCCTTGGATTTTTGATAGGAAATGTTTGGAATTTAACTAACGTTTCTTCGGGAAAGATGTTTGTTAGTCATGCCTACATGCATTTCTGCCAAAAAATGCAACTTGATAAGTCGACTTTAGACCTCAATATCTTGGAAACCAGACACTTCCCAGGTATGCTTCCATGGAGAAAAATGTTCGTGATGATGAGGAGAATGCGTGGTATTCAAAAACGTTGACGACCAAAAAATACCCTGTATATATAGAATAATAATACATTATTATTAAGTGACGTAATTAACAAGAACGTATGGGTACAGATGTGACAATATAATTATCTACTATGTTATGCCACTTCTTCTATGCTAATCTAACTATTAAAGTGAGTATTGCCCAAATGAAATCAAAATAAATTAATTTACATTACATAAGTTAGGTAAACAAAAACCGTGTTAATTATAAAAGTTGTTATTGCTAGTTAAAATAAAAACAATTGCGAATGTTCTGAACCGACTACAGTTCAGTCATCATGTGCTAATGCAGGGCTTCATTAGAATACAGGGTGTTTTTTGTGGCCACCTTTAACGAAGGGTACGTATTCTATACATGAAATAAAGTAAGTTTATGCCAAAAAAAATGCTGGGAAAAAAAAATTTTTTTTTGAAAAAAATTTTTAAATTCCTTGATCGTGCGAAATTTAGTGTCTAGTGTTTATGTTAGTTTTTTTTATAGACAGATATTAATTATTTTTCGTGAAAAAATCCTGCCACGCGCGTCTATGTGCATTTATGCAGAAAAACGCAGTCTATTTACTCAACTTTGGACCCTAATATTTTGGAAACCAGACACTTCCCAGGTATGCTTGGAGAAAAATGATCGTGATGATGAGGAGATTCCGTAGTTTTCGGGAACGTTGACGACCAAAAATCACCCTGTATATGAGCTGCATGAGTTTTCGTGCATGTCGTAAAAGTCGACTAAGAACCTTAGGCGCGGGCCAGACAGAAGAGACCTAAGATGCAGACGGGGCGCGAACATTTGTCTCTACTGCGTCCCTTTCATACAAAATGTATAGAAGCGTCGCGACGCAAAATATACAGAAGAGACGGGGCGCGGGCGCGATGCAGGAAGAAAAGAATCGTCTCCGCACTGTGGAGTAAGCATGAATCTTTTTACGCGGCGTAACGCTAGCGACTCGCTAGCAAAATGTATGGGAATTGACAGTTTGACGCTAGCGCTACGGACTATCGAGAGGTTCGCGTCTTACGTCTCTTCTGTCTGGCCCGCGCCTTCGATCTTTCAGGCGATGCGCAAGCACATTGTCACTGATCTTTTACATGCTCCGCTATTCTAAACGTGGTTGTACCATCTCCGTTATGTTCTGGCTTTCCCATTTTAGTAACACAGCCGTGTGTTATGTATGTTGTTTATTTTACGTAAAAATACGAGTACATTCAACACCACAGCATACCATTTCACATTCACTGCAAACACGTACGAAACTAAACAAACCACACATTTTAAAATTTCGCAGATTTCCGGACGAATTTTCATGAAGGGAGCATGAAGAGGAGGTGGCTTAATAACGTCAACATAAATAATTCATTGCCGTGCAGACGATGCGCTGGGCGAGTGTTAATTACATACTCACTTTACTGACCTTAATATATAGGTAAGTATTATCTGGATGGGTAATTGCAATGGAAACTAAGGCGGGAAGTGTACATCTAACATGGCCAATTCTAATTCCACTGGAAATATTGCCGGGTTAGTCTGGAATAAGTATTTATTAAAAGCGAACAAAATTTAACTAACTTTTAGATTTTAAATGACCTTACCAGAAATATTATTAAAATCTATGCGTCCAACACAAGCTACAGCAACCAAATAGTTACATTGCTAATCGCAGCTCCTCTATGTACTTCCTCCGTGGCACTGACCTGACGTCACGGGGCCCGGAAGAGTTACTTTCATGATTTCCAAGAGTCATGTTTATGTGTGTGTAAACCAGCCAGCGATAAGAGTGCCGCGGGCCGCGCGTTTAATGCCCGTTTTACACACCTATACCTACGTATAGTTATGGCGCAAAGGCACTTGTTTAAAGTTTTACCTTGCGTAACAAAACGGGTATGTCAAGGTGAAGAAATAACATGTTTATTTTTTTCAGATAGTATGGAGAATTTCTAAACAACTCAGGAATGTTCATACTATCTTGAAAAATAAACATGTAATTTCGAGTGTCTGAAATTTTGGAAATAGGTCGTCTACGGTAAGCTATTTACATAGTTTTTCGCTTAACATACCCTTTCTGTTACACCCTGTATATTTACCGTACATGTTTTTGATACGAGTATTCTATGCATGGTGAAACAATAGAGGTGTGTTAAGTAAAACGCCATGTAAATAGCTCACTATAATAGAACCTGTTCACAAAACTGGATTTTCTTCGTTATTATCAAGGTCATGTATTATTTCTTCTGTTGCATATAAATTTCTACACACTATCTGGTAAATGAGTTTCTGAAGACACATAAGTAATTTCTATACTTCTGTAATCTCTAAAACGTTGGTTACTTCTCATTAACCCGGCACACACTTGACCGTTTTTGTCGCGTATAAATACTAGATCATTAAAAACATACCGGTGCGGCTGCAAAATCTATCATGAATTAGATTTTAAGCCAGATTAAAATGGCAAAAAAATCCGTATATTTTTTTACATGTGTTAAAAGTGTGAAAGCGAAAAAAGTTGAGCGTTACGTGACCCGAGTTTTGTAATCCCTGGCCGGATTTAAATCATTTTTCAAAATGTCTCTAAACTTTAACTCCAATTTTCGTGCCCATATTTAAATACTCTTTTTGTATTAAAAAAAAATCCAGAGAAATATTACTGTTGCTACCAGCGACGTGAAGGTTGCTGCGGACTACTAATTGCTACGGCTTTCGTAGCATCAACTACGAATTCCTACGGTTTTCGTAGCATGGACTACGAATTCGAGTTCGAGCTTATAGATTTATAGATGCTAGTATTTATTGACGTATTTAGGACTACACTTACTCGAGGACATAGTAATTTTTGAGAGGTATTTGAGTATATAATTATGCACGTTGATCCCACAAACTAAGTGCACATTACTAAGACCTTAGGTTCGAATCGGTGCTAATGCAAACATATCGCACGCAAATATCGATGTACTAAGGTTCCGAGTCAATTGTCTATGTATTTATTTATATATCATTGCTTAGTACCTGCGATACAAGATCTAAGGGATCGCCGATTGGGACTATTGGTTCATCTATTGTAAAGTTTATGAGTTAATTGTTTATAACAACGGATAAAAAGCCATGTGATGACTGTCATTTATTATATTTAGTCTTCATACATTTATATCACTTTAAACGTGGGATAGACTAAGAAATAAAATAAGTTATCCATTCAATTGCCATAATAATATAACATCCATGAAAACACCGACCCCTGTATGATTATTACGGACGTTTTACGACGATGCAGAATTTTGGGGGCACAATAAGCTGCACATAAAAATGGGCAGTCAAAGATATATTTTTATTCTTTAATATAGTGATGTCACACCGTTTATTTTATTATTAAATTAAGATTATTCAAAAGTCCTAACTGGTTAATAAATATGATGTTGCCTTGTTCAAAAACTTAACCTAGATCAGACAGCATTAACTTTACGAGTATCTTTCCAATAGACCTATGAATTAGAAAAATTTTTATACACAAACATTAATTAATCTGATGATATAACATAGTATATTTTACTTTATCATCATCATCATCATCAGCCTATTGCAGTCCTCTGCTGGGCGTAGGCCTCCCCCAGGGCACGCCACAAGACTGCCATGGGGGGTATTTGCCCATAGTCACCACGCTGGGCAGGCAGATTGGTGACCGCAGTTTGTATTTTGGACTTTGTTGTCAACACGGGAGGCGCTGCTGCCCACCTACCGGAAACTCTTAATCGCCTCGTACGATACCCACGGGCAGACATGGGGTGGTACAAATTCTTTTCTGCCGGAACCATGCGGCCAATATTTTACTTAGGGTCGATTTATTCATACATACATACATCAAGGTCACGCCCATTATCCCCCAAGGAGGTAAGGCAGAGGTGTGCTTACACACCCACTTTTCACCAGTTAGCCTCTTAAGTCCCACGTGGTAAGTGGTGAGCCTACCGCCGCTTTTATGGCACAAATAAAACAATATGGCGACCGGTACCGAATCCAATAAGAAATGTTTCCGTGCTAATTTTGTATCATAAGCTTTTTAGCGTCAGAGCCTCGTCTGTTAAAAAGCAGGGTGCACCACGGGCAGGTGAGGTTGATTTATTCAATGATCAGAAAGGTCTATCTGATTTATACAATTAATGCTGTCTCTATCTTGATCAAGTTTCGAAAGACAGCATATTTATACATCAGCACTTACTCCATATAAAAAAAAATCTGGCCATACTTAGTCTAGTAAATTATATGTCTGTGGCAGCAGTACATAAAGCGGGCCATGAGCGGTACATACGTCTTTATGTGAGACCGTGTCGTCCAAATTCACCTTTTATTGTCACCGGCTTTTACTTTTTATTGCGGGGCGCTTTTTTCCCGTGTTTGCGCGGGATCGTGAATGGGTTTATTTTTTTCGTGACGCTTTTGTTTTAAGAGATGGTTGGATATTTCCCTCTATTCCATATATCATGTCAATTATATAAAGGTTTTGAAAATGTTCGGAGGTTTGTTAGTCTTTCAGCAAAAACTAACAAATGTATTATGATAAAATTTGCTAAGGATATAAAATATGATATATATTGAATATCGGAATAATACATAATATGTATACAGGATGTTTTTTTGTGGCCACCTTTAACGAAGGGTACGTATTCTATACATGAAATAAAGTAAGTTTATGCCAAAAAAAATGCTGGGATTTTTTTTTTTTTAATTTAAATTCCTTGATCGTGCGAAATTTATAGTGTCTAGTGTTTATGTTAGTTTTTTTATAGACAGATATTAATTTTTTTTCGTGAAAAAATCCTGCTACGCGCGTCTATGTGCATTTATGCAGAAAAACGCAGTCATTTACTCAACTTTGAACCCTAATATTTTGGAAACCAGACACTTCCCAGGTGTGCTTCCATGGAGAAAAATGATCGTGATGATGAGGAGATTCCGTAGTTTTCGGGAACGTTGACGACCAAAAATCATCCTGTATACTGTTAAAATGATAACTTTAATATCTACTTCTATTTTAGCTTTGAAAAGCTCTAACAACAGATTAACAACAAAATCGTTAATTGTGATTCAGTACATAACTTTTGTGTGACAGTAAATCATTTCATCTTTAAGTTTAAATTTAACGATTTTTACTCAATAAAGCTGTACTTGGAGTAAAAGTTTTCCACGAGACATATTTATAGTCTGAATGAGCTGCGAACATATAAAGTTTTCACCAGAAAAATATCTCATTCCGAGAAAAATATTTTAACGTTTATTTTATTAGTCTATCAGAGCATATTCTAAGTTATATGAAATCTTAAAAACTTGGATAGTAAATATGAAAAAGTTTATATTTTTATTATATTTTTTTCCAAAGTGGAAAAGTTAATGTCGTCGAACCGGAGTAAAAATTTGCTTTGAGTGTGTATTTACCCGTGAAGCGAGAAGTTTCGCGGAGTTGGCCCGAGTTTTAACATTAGTAAGCCTTTGAGCCGAGACCAACAAGTTTGTTTTGAAGAAATAAAACACGCAGCGTGTACAGTATTACCTTTAAAACGGGAACGGAATTCGTAAATATGTATTTTGAAGTCGAAAATTTTAATGACAAAAAAATGCAACGCTTACTATTTTTTTATGTTGCCATCGACACTAGCCTTGATATTGCAAAAAAGCCGAAGCAATGCAATCGTGAAAATTGTAGGTGTGTAAGTGCGCGGGGCGATATGTGGGCGTGCACAGCACACATTAACAGTTTTCGCGATCGCATTTGACTACTGAGAAACGAGACGAATCGAGGTTGTCTCACCATCTTCAGCATTCTAGATGTAGGTGCTTGATACCGGAACAGTAAAGCCTACGATCCCGAGTGGACACTAGCACAGGTATTCCATTCCCGCCGTACCCGCGTCGGCAAACATTCCCGAGAACGGACAAGGCATACCAATTACGGCGCTCATCCCGGCTTAGCATGCTTAGGTTTGGCTTAGAACCGGCTCAGTGCGTTTGTTTAGTGCTCGAGTATGCTTTCATTTCTAATTGGTTTCTGGTTTAGCTGTGTATAGCGTAATTCAACATTTTAGATGAATTTAGTAAAGTGTTTGTTTAAATTAATTTGTTGAGGCGTGACCGTGATGTTTTATTCGAAGGCGAACAACGAGTTTTCTTATTTATTTTTACCATAAAAATATTAAACTTAGGTAGGTAATGTGCAAAGTTGTGTTTACCTATAACAGAAATTAGTCTTTCTCGTGGTCATCTAAATATTTCAAATTATGTTATCCACAGCAAGTTCTAATAGCAAATTGCACATAAATTAATGTAAAATGCAACGTCAAAATTTCTAAAACCTACTTAGTATAAAGTAGAAAAGCTAAAATTATTAGGACATAATTTTGCACTACTATTTAGCTTTCTTTTTTGCATTTATGTTCAGATAATATATATTTTTTATTTATTTGGGACAACAAACTGTTATACATTTTGTATCACGTAAAAATAATGATTTTACAAGAAATTTTATATTTTTTTATATTTGATAACTACATTATCCATGTTCTACACCAGTATTTCTTTCAGAAAACTTTTACAAATTATTCAATTCGTACGGATGTGATTTAAAACCTGCAATATTTAGGACTGCAACATTCGTGCGGGCTGACAGTTAAGCGTCACGATACATGGCGTCACGTCAGTTCGTGACACGCAGCGTCACGGCACAGGTTGCAGTTATTTACGATTTTACGCGCTACTAGCTGGCGTGCGATTAGAATGATTATGATGGTGAAATGTATGGTAGGAGTAATGTAGATTGTAATGTATGTACACTGATGGTTTTCCATCGGACTATGAGAGTGACGGAATAGAGAGTGCATCTGTGTTTGCGCACACACTTGTGCACTATAATATCTCCTGCGTACCTGGCCAATCTCCGTGGAGATTTGCCGCCTTGGCCGAAATACGGTCGCAGACCTTATTACTGATGAGTTTTACATTTACTTATATGAAACAATATGATTCGCAGAAGCTATATCTAGGTATGAATACATCATTATTAGCTAATAGCATAACACTTCTAATTAATTTTATATTCACTACGTAGCCAGTTTATATACTCGTAGAGCAAAGACTACTAGTTGTTTCATTATATTTTCCTGCAAAGCTGTCAGTGGAAGGCCGCCCTCGCTGCAGGTATATGATTGTTTTTAACATAGAAGAAGTACATAGAAGAGCTGCAACTGTTACGTTGCAAATGTACTACTAATATATTCCAATCATTGGCTAACATTTGCCTCCAACTATATTCTACTCTCGCGGATGTCATTATTGCGACAAAAAATGCCGTTTTCAGAATACAATGTACATTTATTTGAAAATTACATATAGACGTATAACAATAGGATAATAACAAGCCAATAGATAGGGTAAAAAGCTAATAAATAATAGGGTTAAATTAAATGAGAGTAAAAAAGAAGAGCCCGATAGCTACGTCCCATATAAGTGCAACCGCCAAACAGGATTTTCAACTGTATGCTGCCAAAATAAGTTAAAAATAAGTTGGTTTAGGAAACCCCCCTCTTGTTCCTACTTCATGATATTTAATGAGGTCGTGATCGACGCCTTGTACGGTCTACACGGTGGTGTACGAGTCTATTCAGCCCCGTATCGGACGATAAACCTATTCACGTGAACTTGTTTCGCGCCTTTCAAACGAGCAATTTTCACTGACGACATGCCTCCATTATAAATCGACAAGAAACTTAATTTTAAGCACAATGAACTGTTTGATTTGTGTGTAGCTAAGTAGTCTTGTAGCTTTGCAAGTTTATTTTGGTTTTTAGGACGTCGATGTTCTTGGAGCTGTTTTCTTGGTAAAGCTGCGAATAAACCTAACTTTTGGAAACACTTTCAGAAAGTGTGGGTGGTTTAATTTTGTTAAACTGTTAAGTACTTAATAGGTATTCAGAGTAAAAATAATAGCTGAGCTTATCTAAGTTAGGCGTTATTTAAGTAGGCTTAGAAAAAAGTTAAAAATAGGCATTAATTAGGAAGAAAGTTTACTTGTTGTCAATGTTACAAAAGCAATTTACAATCCACTAAATTTTATAGTACTTAGTCCAATTACAATGTTATGTAGATTTATCGTTACGACAGTTATCGGAGTCATGCACGACAGACGTGCGATAAACCACTGTCAAATTTGAGCATGCTTGACCCCTATCAGCTCACTAAACATCATGTAGCAGAGGTGGGGCATGCAGCGGAGTAAAAACATAACTCATTAATAAAAATATGTACATTTTATTGAGAAGTGAAATATGCAAAACAAATATGCTTAAGGCCTTAAGGCCTTAAGGCTATGTATTGTAAGATAAGGATATGTATTGTAAGATATGAGAGGGTAATCTTAATACGTGCATTAATGTGACAGCGAAAATTGCACTATTATCGCATTGCAACGGCGAAGTGTGCAAGATAGCTTTCGCTTTTATATGATACGTTATAAGGCCTATCTCGTTATTCTTATTTTAAAAAATGACATTATAATTACTCAATATAATTTAGAAAATAATAAAAAATAACACCTCTCATCATCATCATTTACAGCCTTGAGAAGTCCACTGTTGGACATAGGCCTCCCCCAACAACCTCCACTCCAACCGGTCGGAAGCAGCCTGCATCCAACCGACGCCCGCGACCTTAGTCAGGTCGTCCGTCCACACTACTCATGGGGGGGGGGTTTGGACCGTAACCTATCTCGCTGGTCCAATGCGGGTTGGCGGGTGGCCAGAGCCTCGTTCGTTGTTCTGCAGGGTGCACCGCGAGAGCAGGTGAGGATGGCTTGGGTCCCGTTAGAACTTATATGTGACCTCATACACCTCTATTCTTCTTTATTTGCAATTCATCCAACCCTGGAACTGTAACAGCCAATTCGGGCCCCATTCAGCCGCAATACGCTTCAGGGTAATTCCGCAAAAAAATTGCGCAGAAACGAAGCCGAAACGGGGCCCCATTGTAAATGCTCGGTACGAAACAATAATATGCAATTTACGGTAGTGTAATTTTTTATAGATATACTCGTGACCAGTGCGTGCTAAAATATCTCTTAAAACTTACTTAAAGAAATTGAATCCTTCTTCTTTTTCTTCAGCCTATTGCAGTCCACTGCTGGACGTAGGCCTCCCCTAAGGCATGCCACAAGGCTACTGCCATAAGGGGGTTTGTCCATAGTCACCACGCTGCGCAGGCGGGTTGGTGACCGCAGTGGGATTTTCAGACTATGTTGTCAGTGCGGGAGGCGCTGCTGCCCACCTCCCTAAAACCCTTAATCGCCTCGTACGTTACCCACGGGTAGGCAGGGGTGGTACAAACTCTACTCTGCCGGCACGCGGCAAAGAAATTTAATAATTTTAATCA
Source organism: Carposina sasakii (assembly GCA_014607495.2). Lineage (NCBI taxonomy): Eukaryota > Metazoa > Arthropoda > Insecta > Lepidoptera > Carposinidae > Carposina > Carposina sasakii. Next base: position 401,900 of record CP053150.1, read on the forward strand.
ATAGAATTGCAGGATTTTAGCTCAGCCGATATTTTATACAATCCTAATGTTATTTCGCAATTTTTCCGCTCGGGTGAAGCGGTAAGTTTCTGAATATTGCTTCGCATCGCGTTTCGTTAACGACTCGCGTGGTTGCGTTTTGGCTTAATTTTTTTGCGGAATTGCCCCCCAGGTAAACAATTATAGCGTAGTGGCCATGTTACGACTTAACTAGTTAGTGGATTGTTTCGCTCTTGCCTGCGGGAAGTTTGCTGTCCGACTAATTGCTTATTATAATTTTGCTGCCATTTTACTTCGCCTTGTAAAGTTGATTATGTTGAAATCTCTACTTAGCTACTTTCCAAGGTTAGCTAGCTAAGAAAATACTTTTTGATTAAGAAAGAAGCAAAATATTTATTTTAGGAATATGATCTTGGAAATTTATCTTGATAAGAAGGAACGTTTTAGAAAAAAGTAGACACCATGGTAATGGCATGAGAGTAGTTAGAAGAATGATGATTTTTCCGTCTATAACACGAGTAGCCAATTTAAACGGTGCCGAAGTAAAATAATAAAGAATAGTTAACGTCTATGGTCCGACATATACATAAAATATCATGCACTTAATTACATGAGATTATACATGCAACAGACCAACATTCGTCACTGTGTGCGTTAATTCTAACTACAAACACTGTCGACTCGAGATAGAACACGCTGTCGAGCCAGAATGCCCGCATCATAAACTTTTACACGCCTATAAACTTGTTTTCAAAACAGGTACGCACATACATACATACATTAACCGCGTTGTAAACCTGCATATAAAAACTTTAACTTTTCGCAGAGAATTTAAAATAATTTGACGTTTTAAGTATGAAGCAGCGGTTCATTTGGACCGCAAAGTTAAATGGGTTAGTTTAAAACGCGCCGTAATGTGGGCATTAAGTGACCACGCCGGGTTCTGATGTAATTGTAACAGCTTTTAATTGGTTTAAGTAAACTGTATCAACAGATTTCGGGACTTGGGATTTGACTTACTTAAGCTAGCAAGTTATTTTGTATAAAATAACTTATAAATATGTTTTAAGAAATGAAAAAATTCTTCACCCGAGTGGGACTCGAACCCACGACCTCTCGCGTCCGTGCAGAGCTTTCACCAACTGAGCTACCGGGTCAATTACTCAGATGGCGAATTTGGCCATCTCTTTTAAACTTTTTATTCTTACATAACGTTTTTGGCAACGTTATTTTTTCATCCCGATAGCGATACACTAGCCAAATCTCGGTAAACAAAGGTGAATAAAATAAGTATTTAAAGATGTTAGCTCGGGATTAATGTATAGGTAACTGATGTTCTCCCACCATCGGGCCCTACATCCTCGACCAAATCAAAGGTCAAATAAGACTAGTCTTCATCTTTTGAACTCGTTTTATTAACACAAGTGGATAACGAGGTGAATACACAACAAATTATGTTTTGTCTATATATGAGCAATAGGTACGCAGTATTATATCGTGAGTAACTTAACAACAAAATAATATGAAAAGCTTATTACTTAGCTCGAGCGAAAGATATAGAAGAACCAAAGTTGTAAAACACACAAAGAGAAAACAATACGAACTTGCCGCAAAGAAGTGAATAAAGACCAAGTTTGTGACTAGCGACTCGACCACGAAGGCGTATAGAAAAGCGGACCATGTATTTCTTTACATACACTTGACATAGAGCACTTCTAGTATAAAAATAAAATCCTTTGCTGATTCGGGGCTTGACTAGAATACATATAACTGCATCTCCTTCCGTGCATGTCGTAAGAGTCGACTATGGAACGCTGGGGTGATCCCTTATGCAATCATAAAGTCTGTGTAGTAATCCGTAAAGAGAACGACTCGCAAAGTCTCCAATCACATCGTCTACTCATGTGCGAAAGTGATATATAAGGATGTATCCACGTATGTGTAGAGGAGGAGGAGGAGATTTGACATGACTCAAGTTCCCTATAAAGATTTTAAAGTTGTAAAGTGTAGCATAGGGTAATGTAGCTTTTTGAAGCGTCAATGAAAGATGCGAAATTAGGTTATGCAGTGTGCGCCTTTAATGAGAGTATTTGAGAGCTCAAACTGATAAATGACAAGAAAATATCTTACAAAAGAACCACTTAAGAAAGACTAATGGATGCTGCTTAATAAACCCTTTAATTAAATCTGATATTTAATTATTAGCATGATGTTGTACATCTTCAGTTTGTAATAAAATAAACGAGGTACTGAATAACATAAATATGTTAAGTATACTCGGCGAACATGTAACGTAGTATGTGTAAAAGTTACAGCAAGATTCATGTTGAGCAAATTGGGCAACTTTATATCCTTTTCTTGAAGAAATTCATCATTATCTTATTTTTTATACATGCAGTTAAAAATTCTAATAAGTTTGCCAAGCCTTGGCATCCTTGATGAATTCAAGTGGATATGAGCACCGTATGCTAGTTCACTGGTATAGTAATAAACCACATATGATTTTTTTTATTAGTTTCCCAACATTAATATAAATGCGAACGTTTGTTTCCACTGCACGCTTTATTTACTTATTTAATCTCCTTGAAATTTTACATAACATATTGATCGCGAGTACGGAGAAAAACATAGGCTATTCTGTAGTCAACGCAGACTAAATACGGTCAACGGCTAGTATAAAATATTTTCCAGTTTTTACAATAAAAAACCTTCTTCAGGATCATGCAAACTCGTTCTACACATAAACAACTTTAAAGAGTTAAGGAGATATGATTTAGCTATATCTACGTACACAGTATATGAAAAGCACGCGCCTGACATAAACCTCTTCAGGCTACCGGGATTGAGGTCACACGTGTGCCTCTTACCGCTAAAACTTATTACAGAAATGCATAAGATTTCTTTTAATTCGACACATTTTTTATTGCTGAAGATAACTAGTTTATTAGTGCGACAAGTGGAAGCAGGTAAAAACGTTATTCGATATCATACATGTGACTGACATCTTGACCCTGGGCAACGCACCTTAACTTGTCTTCTAGAAAAGCGCAAAACTCTTGGGGTTACTTCATGAGACACGAAAATCATGTCAATACAGTTTTTATTACTTTATTTTGATTCAATTCGAGTATTGTTACTAATACAACTTTCATTAACTGCTGGAAGAAATCTCTGTTAGAGATAAGCTCGCCTTTGTACATTATCTTATAAAATATTGTATCTTGTGTGTTTTTTTTCTGTCTACAATAAAGAATATTAACCTCAATATTACCAAGTTGAGAAATTTATAAGTCTTCACTAAAGCAGGCTACATAACCGCTGAAAAAGGTTACCTATTGGAAATAATAATTTTATTTACATTTTAGCAAACTCTGAAGTTGCTAAAGAAAACAAATGTAAAGTTACAAAACCTTGAAAAAGCTCTTAACGTTAAACATGTAATCATTTTACGCTATAAAAATATTGCAAATAGCCGCCGTGCCGGCAAGCTCCACAAAAATGATAAAAATAAACCAGTAACGGTATTTGGAATAGTGTGAAAAAGTGACGAGTGGCGGGAAAATAGAATAAAATTGGTGTTGCTGCATGCGAGCTGGCGTGACCAGCAGGTGCTGGAGTTATAGTCGAGTGGAACTACTGAAGGTGCTTCTACACTGGAGCTTTCTGTTTTTCTATTGATTCCGTAAGCTATACTATATGATGAAAGAAAACCTCGGAATTGCAAGACGCATACTACAAATATTACAGCACGCGATTTTTACGCATTTGGGTTTTGTTCCTAGAAGTAGATATCATATTAAGCTTAATTCTAGATTCAGGTGAATAAATACTGCTTATTATAGCGAAATTAATAATGAAATTCTGTCATAGTTACCAGTTTGAGCGTACGAGTACTCCGAGGCCCTCTACCTCATCTAGGGGACATAGGTTGAGCTTAAGAAACTACACGGCAAGGGTAGCTATATGTTCAATAGCCTAGGTATCTACAGTATGATTACTGTACCTCATGTGATCGACCTAAATGTTTCCAAACGTTATTTTTTTTTCGAAAATTTAGAAGAGTCCCAGAGTAATAAAGTGTTATTCAGAATTTATTAGCTCTATAAAATAAACGCGAAATATCGTTCCATTTTAGTTGCAGTTAGCGTATTGAATCGAATGGTCTGACTGTGTTTAAATTACACACCTACTCTTCCTAGTGAGCCTGCTATCAGGCTATTTGAATCACGAATTATAGGACAAATTTTATAATAACTTAATTTTATTACTAAATTTTATTTTAATTCAATACTTATTACAAACTTTATGCTAAACGAACTTTCTTTAGGAATACGCCAATAGGGTAAAATGTGGGACCACCTTCAATGTAACGAATGACGTCGAAAACACACGAGTAATATGACGGCTATGCACAAGAAAATTGCAACCGTTGTCGTAAGTAATTACTGGGAAATGAATAACTATGCATACCATTTTACACCATAATCACAGCACAGGACATAGTTATGTTAGGTATTTATCTCTATTTAAACCATTTACCTTGTTGTTACCCGTATAAAAATCTTAGACGTTGTTTAAACTTGACTAAATTGTCCAAGTTTGACAGATGTTCTAAACATTTTACCATTTTACTATAAAAATGTCATCTTAACACTTTTACTGTCGGCAGATTTTCTTAACGTGCCGACATGACGCTGCTTCAATTCAAAAGTACCACAAAAAAAAAACATAATTTAAAAAATCTAAAAACCCGACTGCTTAAAAAAGAACCAAATAATATACATAATAAAAAAACTGAAAAGAAAAAAAACAAGCACTTAGATGTCCTGTGGTCTAGAATTCTATAAAATTAATATGGAATGAATACTATTGAAGAACATAAATATTTTCTAATGATCGTAACATAACAACTGAACAATCGGGATCCATAAAGGCTCGAGCACACCGGATGCGTATGCGTGCACGTAAGCGTAGACGTACACGTACATCTGAGTTGTAATGTATGGAACTGTATAGGCACGGGCAGACCGGATGCGTATGCGTGCACGTAAGCGTAGATGTCACCGTTTGACGTCTATGCTTGTGTTTTTTTTCTTTTCAGTTTTTTTATTTGGTTCTTTTTTAAGCAGTCGGGTTTTTGGATTTTTAAAATTATGTTTTTTATTTTATACTTTTTTGTTATGAGTGCTTAGCTTCAAGAAATATGCTCAACATGCTCGGCAGCAAGAAGTTTTCGTCTTGCTGCTGTCTAAAAACTTATATGTGAGAATGGTTGTTACGCAACTTTTAATCGATATAGATCCTAAACGGTTGGTTGAATCAAAAAATGTTGAGAGAAACCTAATAATGATTTTTAAATACCTATTCAACGATACTCCACTCGATATAGTTTTATTTTTTTATATTTACTAATGGCGTCCAGTAGTCGCCATATTGGATTTTCACTAACGTCATGTCTTTAGTGACACTCCCCGAACTAAGAGGAATCGATTGACGTGTGAATCATAAAAATTGGTCGAAGCGTTTGGTCTGTGTAGTGCTTCAAAGGAACATACATACATACATATATACATAACACAATACCACTCCTTTGCGTCACGCAGTCGGGTAAAAACAAAAACGTTTTTATTGCAAAAAACCAATCGTATAAAGGAGTATGTTTGGTTTTTTGCAATAAAAACGTTTTTGATTTTTTTAATTTGTAGTACTTTTGAATTGAAGCAGCGATGAGTGGGGTAAGCACGAACCTTTTTACGCGGCGTAACGCTAGCGACTCGCTAGCAAAATCTATGTGATTTGACAGTTGGACGATAGCGTTACGGACTATCGAGGGGTTCGTGCTTACCCCTTAGTTAAACACCTAGTGCCATACTGCAAATAAGCGTCGGTGGCATTCGAGAAAACCAGGAAACGCAAATACGTATTCGGCTGCAATAAATGTGTTAAACCTTAAACGGTGTTTTAAGAGTGTTTATCTTTAGACTGTCTAACAACACCCTTAGCATAACGGTGTATCAAAATCATTGCAACCATTATAAAAACCTTACATAAAACAAGTTGCAATCATAAACTATCTAGAAACTTACAGTAAAACTGTCCGTGTTAATAGCGAATTTATTAAGAAAGAAAAAAAGCTAAGGTAACGTGACTGCGAGGCCATTTTCCCGGCTATCGGGCTATTTCGAGAGCTTCGCCTGACGTCGTAAAGCGATAACTCCCTGCCATAATGCACTGCCGTGACGTGACACAACGGCATATCTACTGCATATCTGCATAGTAATGCGAATAATAAAAATGCTGGAACTTAACTATAGATAGCAGAATTTATAAGGATAACACGCCCTTCGACATTATGTCTAAATTCGACATTGATGTTCGTTTAAATAAAAAATGGCGGATACTTGAACAGCTGATATCAACAGCACTTTTGATTGGGTATGAACTGTACTACGAGTACATAGTATCTCGAGTGGTCGGTAGCATTACAGATGAATTAATATCAAATGCTGGTGGTTGTATTATAGTATGTAAGTACTACATACTAGGGTAAAAATGTCAGCTGATAATCAGCTATTTTGTTTATAGATATTTGTATGGACCATTAATGCTCAATCTCAATAACCAATCTTGAGATTTTTTTGTATGTATCAATTCTAAAGTTAAATTTTGATTAATTTCATACAAAATGTCAAATTCGAAATAAAAATATCCGAGATTCTTTTTGATCTCTAGTATTGAAATTGTCTGTAAGTAGAGTGTAGACATAATAAAACGACGTGAGAATCGGGGTCCCTATTCGTGTTTTCCCACATTTTCATGCTAGCTGTATGCTTTTTTTATAAACGTTGCAGTGTCAAGCGTTTACTTATGTTATAACAGCTGCTTTATTTTTATGTATGAAAATAAATATAAAACCCGTATCGCTTAGGTACTAAATAGTAGTAACATAAAATATGAGGTGAAATTGTTTTCCAGCCGACCCATAATATTATTATCGTCAAAGCACAAGAGCTCGTGATGTATAAGCATGTTATTTATTTTATTTTATGATATATTTACTTCTTTATAAAAATAAAGTATTTATTATAATTATGTAGGTACCTATGCCTGATTTTTACGTCCACCTGATAAAAATGGAAGCTTTATACAAAGCAGGATAAGAGTTATGCAGAAACAAGATTGATAATTTATAAACCTACCTATATATATATGTATATTGGAAAAAATAAATGAACGAACACAAAACATTATGTATAATATACAGGATTAATTTTAAAACATCAATAACCTCGCAGGTCTAGATAGCTAATAAACAATAACATTTGTTTTACGAGTTTTATCATAACTCAATACATTAATTAAAAATGATTTTCTAAGCTTTTATTGTACTGTCGTGATATTTGTAAGTCTATGTTCCATTCGTACGTATACGAAAAGGTTGACGCCCGCGATCGCGCGTGCACTTGTGTTATGTACAGACTTAAGAACATTCAGAGGTAATATTAAATTGATATTTATTTTTGTATGAAAGTAAAATGTGATAATTATCACAACTCGTAGAACAAATGTTGTTGTTCATGATGTTAGCTAACTAACATTAATTTTTATATAGACATCATAAATAACAAAACTGACATGAAAATTGGTTATTTGTTTTATTAGAACGAACTCCCATAGATTTTAAAACTTTACTTATTAGTGATATTCCTAAAGTGTGCGTACTTAACTTAAATGACCTTTAAATGTGTCTGCGTTCGCCAGTATTTATATTTGATATATTGTATACCTAATTTACCTGTTTCGAAGTAATCACATGAAACCCATCGACTTACCTGTAACAAAATACGTTAAATTAAATTCTAGTACATATTTCTAATTAAATATCACCAACATACTACGTGACAATACAACGTTAATAACGTTGATAATCTGAAGTTATGTATGTCTATCTGTCACTGCGAATGACAAACTTAGTGAATATTAATTCGCGGCTCATTTGCATAAATAATTTTATATCTTTTTGTAGAAAAAAAAACGTTTTTATGAAATACAATATACATTTTGATAAAACGTGAAACTTTTGTCGTAAAAGGAAAATTAAGTCTATAAGAATTTTGATGAATATCTTGAGGTACTTATTATCAATACGTGCTTTGGTTCATCATATTAATCAGTATTAATTGAGATAAAAAAATAATAATTAAGGAATGCTTTATACAAGGGTAGGTTACATATACTGAGTCAATTGTTATTTCTACAGCTTTTTTTTTCTTTCTATTTTACAGCTCTTTTTACTCAGTATATGTAAAGCAACGGAATCGGATCATAGATCTATTTATTTATTTATTAAGATCGATAAAGATTCAAATACATTTCAGAAGCTCCGGATCAATTTATCATGTAACACTTTGATATGACTGTCCGATTTTTAATGCCTAAGTTAAATGACCTTTTAATGATAGCAGATATTACATAGGTACATGTAAGAACATAGGGCTGTATTTAAACCCGAAATAGCGTATCTAGACCTGCAGAATCACGAAGGAGAAACAAATAAACATAGCGGGGCCAGCTCATCGCCTGAGAGAACGCTTCTAAGTTTCTAAGTAGGGGATGCATGATGTACTCTAAGTCAAGCCCCGCATCAGCATCCGCATTGGAGATGATAGACAACTCCGCCAACCTTCTCGCTTCATCATAACTCGGATATTATAATCAGTGGTCGGAGTAGGTATATTGATTTTACATACTTGCGTCATGATATCATAACATGGACATGCATTTTTTCCGGAATGTACCGGAGTTTCCAAAAATTTGGTAAATCCCAACTAATATTATAAATGCGAAAGTAACTCTGTCTGTCTGTCTGTTACGCTTTCCCGCTTAAACCTCGCAACCGATTTTGATGAAATTTGGTACAGACAATCTTTAGACCCTGAGACAGAACATAGGCTACTTTTTATTTCGAAAAAAAGGGATGAAGGGGTTGAAATAGAGGTTGAAAGTTTGTATGGGATTTCTTAATTTTAAAAGATAAAACCATGAAACTTTATATTTAAGCACTTGATAAGAAATCATTAAACATTTGTTCTAGCATTTTTGAAATTTCGACCAGCTAAGGGGTGAAATAAGGGTTGAAAGTTAGTATGCAAGTTCGTCAAATATCACGTCATAAGAAACAAAAAATCGTTTGTTCTAGCATTTTGAAATTTTTACCAGTTTGGGGGTGAAATAGGGGTTGAATTGAAGATAAGACCATGAATCTTGGTACGTAGGTCTCAAAGGATGTGCAGAATTTTTCTACAAACGGAATTCCCGAAATTCGAACGGAACGGATTCGGAACTGGAACTACAAAGCCAAACTTTTTGTATACGAAATCTTAATCACTGAACCTAGGAACATGTAATTTAGAAGTTTTGGGTGTATCAAGTTACAAAAAAGTTCGCTTTTGAAGTTTAAATTCCTTTTAACGAATACTCTGCATCGCCGCCGCTGCCGTCGGTCGTCGTCGCGCACATTCGCCGAAGTGTGGCGGCATCTGCGGCAGGCAACGGCGCGGCGCTGTCGTGTGGTGGGGGAGCGCACGAATCTAACTATGCCTACCCGAACGGGCAGACACGTGAGGGCAGACGTCGTTGTCGGACGCATGCGATTAGAGAAATTTGCGCTATATTATTAATATTATAAAGCTGAAGAGTTTGTTTGTTTGTTTGTTTGATTGAACGCGCTAATCTCCGGAACTACTGGGTCGAATTAAAAAATTCTTTTTGTGTTGGATAGTCCATTTATCGAGGAAGGCTTTAGGCTATATATCATCACAGTGCGACCAATAGGGACGAAGAATAAGAGGAAAATGTGGAAAAAACGGGGAAAATTATTCAACTTTGGAGACTTTCGTTGCGTGCGCTGCGTAAACGGTTCAAGTTATCCAAAAAATATGTATGAAAGAATAAAATGACGTAGAAATGATATGAAAGAAAAAAATTGAAGGTCTAGACTGCCTGATGCAGAACCCTTAGCAGCCCAGCTAAATTTTGAGAGATATGAAAATACCGTCTTAGGAAAAGTTATTCAACATGATAAGCACTTTCTAATTTATACTATTGACTCATTATAACCTGTATATCAATATTTAATAGCTGTTGCCCGCGGCTCCGCTCGCGTGGATATCGCTTATTTCGTGGAAGGGTTATGAAAAACAGATAGTAGCCGATTCTTAGACCTACTGAATCCTACTAATATTATAAACGCGAAAGTTTGTGAGTATGGATGAATGGATAGATGTTTGTTACTTGCACGTAAAAACAGCTGGAGCGATTTTAATAAAAATTGACAGGCTACTTTTTATGTAGGCTATACCTATTTTATACTTTTTATAAAGATAAAAGTTTGTTTTTTTCTGCAGTCCACGCGGACGAAGTCGCGGGCGTCCACTAGTAGAGTAATAAAATAAAAAACCACACGTAACCAAACAAAATTGTTTATTGTTAATACAAATAATCATTATTACAATTTTATTAAAAACAATTATTTTTAATCCTCATCGGTTACAATTTCTACATTTTGTTTTTCTGTCTCTATACAATTAAAATAAATAACTATAATTTTTTCAATATTTTCTAATTTTAAGCTATTTCTTTTAACATCTAAGATCCATTTGTATCCGGAAACTCGGAGGCGTATCCATATTAACGTATACGTTTGATGTCAATGACCTTAATTCAATATACCTACTCCGACCACTGATTATAACCATACAACAACCATTTACGGATGCACGATATAACCCATACTTTCATGTGGTCAAATCAGGGTTTACCACTTCCTTCTACCGCCAATGTGTTACCAAATTTAACACTCCGTAATACGGTTGGTTATACCATAAGAGGTCGGCTAAGATTTTACTCGCTCTTACATCGGTAAGCGTCGTAAAAATCGTAATTAAAAATGGCTTTAAAAATATATGGATCCACTTCCGTTCATGTTAGCGGCTGTTTATTAACTTTATGCTTTACAGAGGTTTTATGGTTTAATCAATATCCTCCAGTGTTATTAAAACGCTAAATCGTGTTATTTCTAAGTTGACGGCCGAGTGATTAAACGTATCTTGATTAGTTTTATATATGTACTTAACTTAGGGACGCCTACGACATCGTCCGCGAAAACTTTGTATTGTTATTTTTTCCGTTTCCAATGGGAGTTTTAGCAAATACTATTTAAGGCGACGTCTCCTAGTCATAATAATCTTCCTTCTTAAATATATCTTCATTGGATTGATCACAAAGTCACAAAGTAAGCCCTATTCGTAGAAAACGCACTATGGCAAACTCTCAGAGGCTTTCAAATAATTAAGACATTTGACATAAGAAATACGCGGTACATTCCATACAATAAATAAAAATCAAGCAACAAGAAATACCAAATACACAGATCGAGACAACAAACAAAGCCTTCACATTTTTTCAGTCCCAAATAATAATTACCTGCGATCATGAGCACGATACCAGAAATGGCAGAATCACACCTAATTACACATTTCCCGTGGCGGAAATTGAACCCGGATACCCCCTGCAACCCCCCCACACACCCTCTCCCATGCACATGCTAATGGTTTTTGGCGAACATTCAGAAAACATATTTTTCTGTTATGGCACAATAATTCGCTAATGCCTCAGATTTCTTTGTGGGGAAAATGCTTTTTTATGGCATAACAACCTCATTGTATTGATGGGATATTGGTCATAAAATTATGTTGGGCACCTTTTGAGGATCTTTGAATTCATTAACTTGTTATATTGAAATACATGTTTTAGAAATACTCCTGCGCTGATGCGAGGTTTTATTAAAGCCTCGAGCACACCGGATGCGTGTGCATACACGTAAGCGTAGACGTCAAGCGGTGACAGTTCTATACATTAAACTTAGAAGTACGTGTACGTCTACGCTTACGTGCACGCATACGCATCCGGTGTGCTCGAGCCTTAAAATACATCAGGAGGGCAATCGCGCAAAAGTTTGACGTATTTACTGATGCTAAACGACAACCAAAAACGTTATGTTTTGCACATTTCGTATGGCGCTACATTTTGATAACGTCTAAAGCGAAAGATGTCTGAAACGCTGACAATTGAACAGCCAAACCAAGTTAAACCAAAACTAAACCATGCATTTCCTTCCGTGTATGTCATAAGAGTCGACTAAGGAATTCAGGCGTTCTTTCAGGCGATAAGCTAGCAATTTTTCTCCGATCTTCTGACCCCGCTGTGCTAAACGTCAATGTCGGATCTCCTTTGCGATCTTACATTTCTCGCTACCCCTTTTGTAATAACACAGCTATGTGCATAATTATGTACCTATGCATGTAGATGCTTTAGAAAATATACTCGTATCATTAATTTTATTAATGGAATGAATATTAAATTATTCTAATATCATATTGAATAGACCGGAGATTGGATAAGGCAAATATTATTTATATGAAACAATGGTGCATTAGTACAAAATAAGCCCAAATATTAAATGAATAGATAACCTTTGATAACCACGTATAAGAATACACGTGTAAGAATTTTTTTATGTGGATATAGGACAGTTAAATAATTCTAGTCACTTGACCTATTCACCAAAGACTATAAACTTGAAATAAGTCACCCATATTTCCACTAGCGGCCGCCTTCGTCCGTGTGAGGGGGTATTGCGTCCGTGCAAACCCGGGGCGAGTTCCTAGCCTATAGCCTTCCTCGATAAATGGGCTATCTCTCACTGAAAGAAAATTTAAATTCCGTTTAGTGATTTCTGATTTTAGCGCGTTCGAACAAACAAACAAACTCGTTATCTTTATAATATTTGTATAGATTAATCGAACCGCGATATTAATTAACCAACTATATAAAAACATGTATATAATGAAATGAAATAGTTTCTAAAACTGTATAACATGCATTCTGCAAGTAGATGGCGCGCTCGTGAATTTGTAAATCAAATTTAAACTTGTATTCCCTGGCCACTGGCAGAGGTAACAAACCTAAGTTTTACCGAGACGCAGGTGCTCTATGGTGGGAACTTTACACTCCATGACTATTTAAACTTTGCCCAGAATCGACGGCTAATTTGCGAAGCTTTGAACACCTAGTTCGGTAACGAATTAGTTTAGTTCGATAAGTTCGCCGTGTGGTTTTGCTTTGCTTAAACTTTATTACAATATTACCTTCTTACAGGGGATTTTCTGGGGTTTGCCCTATACCTACAATAGGGCTATACTACGAATTATTAAGCTTTACTTGGAAATTTTTGTCTAATATAAAAGGTGATTAAATGTACAGATTAAAAAAATGCCTTCTATGCTGCTCTGGGAGTGAAAAACGTACAATACTACAGCTGCTTCTCTTCCCGGGCATACTGTACAAGTCAGTAGAGGGACAAGTGGGTTTTGGTGTTTTATAGGCGATAGGCTGACCACCTGTCACTACTAACCGAACTTGTACATCTCAACTATACTCTCAAAATTAGTCAGAAGTGGCACCATCTGGTTCTATCGGCTCTTGATGCTCTGCCTACCCCGTAAGGAATAAAGGCGTGATTATATGTATGTATGTATGTATGTTGTACCCCATAAGATATGGTATAAAGAACAATACAGGTGTTCGAAATAAAAAAAACAAGCTCGTTTGTTACTAGACTGACTGACATTTATTATATCCATCCTTTGAGGTCCAATACAGCTTCCTTACTAAAAACTCCTCGTCACAATTCAGTTGCTTTTAACTTCTCTTTCACTGTCTATGCGGTAAAGCTATGGAACTCACTGCCTCACTCTGTGAGAGACTGTCCATCAGTTGATGTTTTTAAGAAAAGATTGAAGGTCCATTATTTATCTCTCCCATCTTCTTGATTAATAGTGTCTGATTATTGGTCTCTTACTATTGTATACCAATATACTTACATTTGATGTTATTTTTATCCTTTAGTATGTATACTATTTATCTATGCTTATCTATGTTTATGTGTTTTATTTAGGTATTTATGTTTATGTAGTCTATTAAGGTATTTTTGTTTATTTTAGGTTTATGTCTTTCCTTTTATTTAATTATTTAGTTTATTGGTCTGTTTGTGTGCACACATACCTACCTCTTATGTTAATTTCTCTTTCACGGTTGGTTTGCTGGAAGAAATCTCTTTTAGAGATAAGCACGCCTTTGTACATTTTCTTTGTCATAAACTTTATTTGTGAAAACTTTACTGTGTACAATAAAGCATAATAATAATAATAATATTATAAGAGATACAGACAAGTACAAAGTGCAATACACTAGATGGATATATTTATTCTATTTTGATATATTTCAACAACATCACTGTGGGAGCTTGTCAGGAGGTTGTAAAAAATAAAATAGTTATTTAAAATAGGCTTATGTGATCCGTTTCACCATATTGGTACCAACGGAAGCCTAAAAATGGATAAATGAAACGCTTAACACACGAAAGGCTTTTTAATATTATTTTCTCTAATATCTCTGAGTAAGCTAAATCGAGTTATTTTTATCTCGATTTTATTTTTACGTTCATGTGAATAAAATAATTAATTCATCGTCAAAAATTCAGCGATTAAATCGAATAAAGCAAGGTTATTAAGAGAGATTTAAGCTAAAGGGAAAATGATGAAAATATGTATAATATGTTGCTCTATGCGTCATAACGATGACTGAAGCTAATAAAATAAAATAGGCGACGCTATAGGTCCTGGGTTCGAATCCCGGTAGGTGCAAACATTGATATGATGAATATCAATGTTTGTTTCCGAGTCATGGATGTTTCTATACTTATCTATGTATTTATATACCGTTGCTTATTACCCACGACACAAGACCTTAGGGATCTTACTGTGGGACTAGGTTAATGTATTGTGTAGTGTGTGAATATTATATAAAATCAAAAAAGGTTGTTCTTCACTGATTTTGATATTGTATGTGGAATAGCAAAGTGAACCATCTAAGTTTAATAGTTAGGTACATGATTTAATGTATAAAAAAACCAGTGAGCGCGTATGAAGCTAGAAGAGCTTTACTCATTTCCATTGCCCTTGATGACCTCTATATTTAAAATAACTCCATGCATTGCAACTGCTATGTACCTACTTCTACACTTAGGTATTTGAAATATCTGGTAGGCATTGAAACAGTACCTACCTACATGCCCTATCTAACCTCACTGTAACTGTATAAAAGCCTGGCTTACTCAGGATAGGCCTTGCTTGCTCAATATTATTCAATAATACCAATGGTTATACTTGAAGCTAAAGGGTAAGGTGTACAAGACCGTAATTCGACATGTCGTCTTGTATAGATCTGAATGCTGGGCCGTAAAGAAGAAGGATGAAAATCAACTGTATGTAAGCG
This sequence comes from Carposina sasakii, assembly GCA_014607495.2. Lineage (NCBI taxonomy): Eukaryota > Metazoa > Arthropoda > Insecta > Lepidoptera > Carposinidae > Carposina > Carposina sasakii. Next base: position 417,296 of record CP053150.1, read on the forward strand.
AGATGAGAATGTTGAGATGAATGTGAGGAGTTACAAGAATAGATAAAATAAGAAATGAGTATATAAGAGGAAGTTTGAAAGTTGCGTCGATCACAGACAAGTTACGAAGTAACCGTCTGTCTTGGTACGGGCATGTAAAGCAACGGGATGAAAGGTATATTTTACAGAGACCATTGTGCATGAGTGTGGATGGATATAAAGGAAGAGGTAGACCAAAGAAGTCTTGGATGAACTGTGTGAGGGAGGATATGCGTGTACTGGGAGTGAGCGATAAGACGACGGATAATAAGGATGGGACGAAAAGAACATATTGCGCCGACCCCAAATAAATGGGAACAGGGCAGGAAGATGATGATAATGTCCAATGATTAAACTATGTTGTCCTTATAGTTTCGGAATCAAGTGGCTGTGACATACGGACGGACAAGCAAATATGACGAAGCTACAAGCTTCCGTTTTTGCTATTTAACTACGGAAACCTTTAAAAGGGTGGACTGCTACTTAGGTACGTATTATGAAATATCTGATCAATATTAAAACAAGATTATGCCCAGTAGGTTCTGTTTTATTCTGTGGTAACAGAACAATTCCAGTAATTCTAGTAAATTATGCTCAATGGTTTGCAACCTAGGTTACAACTTCCTAGCAAGTCGTACATTAAAGAAGTTTCACACTTATGCTAGTTTTATGAAGCCGCTGGGAGCACAACCGTGAACATTCAGCTTGCAACTCCTCACGGCTGCAAACTTGTGCAATTAAATGAATTATCCCGTGTATCAGGGTTAAGTTTTGGTTTCGTGACGTCAAGTAACGGCCGTACGTACACAAAACCACGCTTTTTTTTTACGGTGCCAATATGCGAATATGCCTTGGACACTGACTCTGCTATATGATGGTGGCGCTATACTCGAAAACCAAAGCTTTACTGGCAGTGAAAATGTACCTGTACAGGATGTTCTCGTAGCTGGGAAATATTAGAATCTTAAATTAATTTCAAACCATCATCATCTTCCTGCCCTGTTCCCATTTATTTGGGGTCGGCATTATTATCCGTCATCTCATTGCTCACTCCCAGTACACGCATATCTTCTCTCACACAGTCCATCCAACATTTCTTTGGTCTAACTCTTCCTTTATATCCATCCACATTGAAATTCAAACCATGACAAATATTTCTGAAGTGAATGCCAATAGAATTTTTCCCGGGAAAATTCATAAAAGTTAAATATTTCACCTACAAAACAGAATAATTTATCAAATTATATATTTGATATATAATATTAAATTTAAAAGACAGCATTATAACCCACATTACTATACCGATTTTATTAGCCTATTAACTTGTGTGGATCATACATACATACATATAATCACGCATTTATCCCTTATAAGGTAGGCAGAGCACCAAGGGCCGATAGAACCACATGATGCCACTTCTGACCAACTTGAGGGTATAGTTGAGATGTAACGTACAAATAAATTAAATCTTTTTATTAACTCTGAAAATAATATTTTAATAACATAATTTAATTTTAATATTCCGCTTTAAATTATTGAATGGGTAGAGTAATGACTGAAACAAAATTATTTTTAAATGAGGTAAAAATATTTCAAGCTTAATATTTAACATTCATTTACTGAAATTGTTTGCAATATTCAAAAGGAAAATCGTATTTAATGTATAAAATTACGCATTTTTATTAAACTGATTATTTATATTTATTTTTAATTTAAAAGTCATAATTGATTTTTTTGTTACCGTACTTACCGTACCGTATCTATTAGTTAATAAAGTAGCCCTTACATTTTCTTCCAGCTAGTCCGTATAAATAACTTAAGTTAATAATAGATATGCTCATTTAAAATAAAAATATTTGTACAAATAAAGTAGAATTAAGTTATCATCAGCATACGCTATGCAAATCTAGGAAAATTCCTGACAAGTCAAACCTCATTTGAGACATGTTTTGATATACTATATATAAAACATCATCATACTTATAGCTACGAGTATTAAGTCCACCGTTACTGAACGTAGACCTCCCCTAATAACCTCTACTGTTACGGGTTAGAAACGGTCTGCGTCCAGCTGATAGATACCCGCGAAAAAAGTGAGTGTGTCATCATTTACAGCCTTGAGAAGTCCACTGTTGGACATAGGCCTCCCCCAACAACCTCCATTCCGACCGGTCGGAAGCAGCCTGCATCCAACCGACGCCCGCAACCTTGGCCAGGTCATCTGTCCACCTCGCGGGTGGCCTTCCCACGCTGCGCTTGCCGATACGTGGTATCCACTCTAGAACTTTCCGACTCCATCGGCCATCGGTTCTTCGAGCTATGTGCCCTGCCCATTGCCACTTCAGCTTGCTGGACCGTTCAGCTATGTCGGTGATCTTTGTACGTCTGCGGATCTCCTCATTTCTGATTCGATCACGCAGAGAGATCCCAAGCATAGCTCTCTCCATCGCTCGCTGTGCGATCCTGAGCTTTTTTATGAGTGTGTAATTTATGCATATTATGTACCATAACATAGATATATAAAATAGAATAAAACTGAAAAACTCTTTATTTCGTCTCTCGACTATGTTGCAGATTATCGGTTAGAAGAAGCTCACAATGTGGTCACAGATATATCTCTATTAGAAACGTAATCTCTGTTCTAAAGTCAACGCACGTGTCTTAGAATAAGTGTCCCTTTATCGCTCTCGTGGCACTAAAACGAATGAAGTAAAAATCTATTTTTATAGTCCAAAGGTAATAGGTGTAAGGAACGTGCTAGATTTTTGATTAGACTCACACTGTCGAGTAAAACACACTACTCACCATAAGGAACGACCTTTGATATTAAGTTTAACGCTTTCTCGTTGGCAATAATTTCGTATTCCATTAATCGATTAAGTTATTGTGGTTTAAAAGGCGCATGACTTTAATCCAATGATTTTTAACAAAATATCGTCAGTAAGTAGAGGCCTTATTTTATAGCAAAGATACTACAAAAGAATATACGTATGCGTCCTACTCATGGAGAAGAAATACCTTCTTCATGGTCCTACTAGAACTTCAGGTTTTTAGGTTAAAAGTAGGTAATTTTTTATAAATACAAATACATATTATCCAATGAAAGCCATGATCCGAATTAGTAAGCACTTAACTAACTAACTATTAACTAGACCCGCATTTACTCTCTTATCTTTCTTATCAGGTAAGGGTAATACATGAGATAGTTCAGAATGAAAAACCCTCGCAGATGCAGTAAAACCATACGAATGATACTGGCACTGTCAGATATTTTCTTTTCGTAATAAAAATTCACTTTTGTCACTGAATATTCATTTGAATGCACACGCTGCGCCGCGCCGAGTTCAGTGCACGGTTGTCCAATCGCATGCTATCATTGAACATTTTGTTTTAAAAATATATGTTCTTTACTCTTCAATGCATAGCCTATACTTTTATTTACATTATCACTACGAATAAATAGTGATTCAAGAGCAAGGTTTATGTATAACTGGTGACACGCCCCGGCTTCGTACAGGTGTAATACTGATACGAAATTCTCCTTTACGCGGACAAAGTCGTGGGCGACCGCTAGTAATGACTATAAGCATGCCGGTAAACTACAGGAAGATCTAAAGAATCATACATATGATAAAAAGATGATGGACGATGATGAAGATGATGGTAACGGATCCACTTTCTGGAAAAATGATAAAATTAAAATAGTTGTGAGCTTAAAGCTATATTTATCCTTTTCTATAACATTATGCAAAAAGAAAATATCATAATGTCATCGACCCCTACTTATAGTACCTATATATTCAGAGCAGGAAAAGGTAACAAAATATATATCCGAAAAATATATTTTCGGCGATAGGATTGCACCACTTTCACTGATATTTAACATCTGTTATGTTATATATTATATGAAATAAAATAAATAAAATAAAATAATTAACATCTGTCCCCGCTATGCTAATCGTTGCTGTGGTATCTCCCTTATGATCCTGCAGTTATGGGTACCGCATTTCGGGAACAGAGCGTGTCTACATTTCTATATTTTCTCAAGCCTTTGTAAGCGGATACTTAACTTATTTACCTCGTTAATAATCATTCGTTCTGTGACAAATATCAGACAATTACGACACACAATCCCCCAACATACTTATGTGCTGGTATTAAAAGAGAAACTATTTTTGCAATATAGATAGGTACTGACGCTTTTTGTACTATTTACAGCACATTTGTCTAATGGTAAAATAGCCTACTGAAGAATAGATTAAAGCCTCGAGCACACCGGATGCGTATGCGTATACGTAAGCGTAGACGTACACGTACCTCTGAGATGTATTGAACTGTCACCGCTTGACGTCTATGCTTACGTCTACGCATACGCATCCGGTCTGCCCGTGCCTATACAGTTCCATGCATTAAACTCAGAAGTACGTGTACGTCTACGCGTACGTGTACGCATACGCATCCGATGTGCTCGAGGCTTTAATGTTGTCTCTTTCTAAAACTTGATCAAGAGAGAAAGCATCAACTTCCTTCATGGTCTATCTGACCATTTATAAAATCAACCCTAAGTATTATTTACTTCAAATTCAATAACCTACGAATTTGACCTTTACTTTTGATCGCAAATTACAAATGTGATTCGAATGGCGGCGCGTTTAAGGGCCATTAAGGGTCGCGGGGATATCACCTTTATTTCCGGCCTAACTGGTTCAAGTGGGATCTGTTCGCAAAGGGAAAGTGGCCCTATTAGAAATCGTGAGGTCAATGTGCCTGCGGAGTTTGTATGAAAATAGGTTGAACACCGTGATACCTTTATAGAGTAGGGTTGCCAACCGTCCTGTTTTCCCAGGACATGTCTTCATATGCTTTTTGGGGTGTCCTGGATAGTTTTTAAGCATCGTCCTGAGTTTTAGAGTCCTGACACATACATTCGCTATTGGCAGATATTCTAAGGGTGCCGACATCAGGTAGACACCTAGTGCGACGACGCAATTAAGCGTCAGCGGTACATACCTCTAGAACGTCTAAAAAAAGCAAATACGTAGTAGCCGGCACTGAATGTGTTAAAGACCTATGTTTTGAAATTCGCACGCCACTAACTCTCTCTATTCGTATTGTCTCTGGACTCGCACATGTATAGTCCTGGCTTTTAATCGAAATGTCCTGGTATTTGTTCCTCAAATCCTGGTTTTCAAAGATTTGAGATGGCAACCCTATTATAGAGGTATGCAAATTATATAGCCTTGTTTCACCTGACTTGGCTGTTGTCTTACGTAGAAAGGGTAAGCTTACTGCTAGTTTTCAGATAGGTGCAAAAATATTGTTCGGTAAAGTAATACATAAGTAGCGATTTTTATGAAGATATTCAACTACCTACACGATGATTTCTTATGAGTTCGCTGTTGGAAAAGTAAATTTTATAAGCGAAATTTAAAGATTCTGGTAGAGGTTAATTTTACTAGTGAAACTTAAAGATTCTGGTATTTAGTTAAATGGATTTCAATTATATTAGATCTTTGTAATGAACGGTAATATATAATAAGGCATATTTTAAGTTTTAATAAATAAATTTAATTATCAAAACTTAAAATAAGCTAATATGAAACTAAGCTGGATGCTCATGATTTAAGTAGCTACGAATTTCACTGGGTAGACATACATACTTAGACACTCGGCTGTTCCAAAACGGGGTAGCCAAAATTGCAGGATCACGAAGGAGATACTATAGCCACGTTTAGAATAGCGAGGCCATACATGTGTAAATGATCAATGAATGAGTTGCTAGCTCATCGCCTGAATGTACGCCCCGAGTTTATTGGTCGACTTTTACAACATGCACCGAAGAAATGCACAGGTAAACGAACAGATTAGTTACAAAGATGTAATTTAGAAAAGAGATGGTATGGAAATTCGTCATCCGAGTAATTGACCCGGTGGCTTAGTGGTTATAGCGGCTGGCACGATTTGCAGTGGTCGTGGGTTCGATTCCCACTCGGGTGAAGAATTTTTTTCATTTTCTTTATTATTTAATAATTAAAAATGAAATTGTATTAGGCGTTACAATTCGGAAGTTCAAACATTCACTATGGGTGCGCCCACCACCGGGCCCTACACCCTCCACTGACCCTAGTAAGTAATAAGTAATGTGTTGGGTTTTAGAGGTTCATAGTAATTAGTGGTTTACTAATTTACTAATTTCTATAATCCTGAGGATGCCACGGTTGTTGGCGAAACATATGTAGATTATTTATCTAGTTTTTGATTTCGGAATGGTGCAATGTATCGTCTTGCATGCTAGGTGCTCGGGTCTGGTTTCTCATGGCGATTGTAGTTAGTGCAAGTGCCTGTTGTCGCAATTATGAGTTATCAGATCCGAGGGTCAGTGGAGGGTGTAGGGCCCGGTGGTGGGCGCACCCATAGTGAATATTTAATAATTTTATAATTAAATAGATTTTTTAGTTTTTTTTCTCTGAGCAGTCCAATACCGCAAAAAGTTTGAGCCGAAACGCAACCACTAACGAACCGTTACGAAACGTTAAAGCCTCGAGCACACCGGAATGTATGGAACTGTATAGGCACGGGCAGACCGGATGCGTATGCGCAGACGTCAAGCGGTGACAGTTCCATACATCTCAGAGGTACGTGTACATCTACGCTTACGTGCACCCATACGCATCCGGTGTGCTCGATAGTCTTTATATGTGTGTGTGTTACCTTTTCTTGGGGTATGTAAGGGTAAGTTAACATAATATCGGTAGGCCCTCATGGGTCATCGTAATTATCGTCAGTGGCCGATATAGGTCAATAGTTTGTTTGTTTGTATGGCTCATAAATCCTTAAAACTATTTTCTTAAAACAAGTAAACTATTGAAAGTTAATCATGTGCATTATAAAGTATATATTTCATATCTGATATTTGTTAATTCATTAAATTAATTTCCTAGAACTGATAAAACCAAATTCGAGACCTTCTGTTTATAATATTCTGGTAGTAAGCGCCGTTGCAGTCTAAGATGGAGCGCGCTTGCCTAAAAGAAACCGGTTCTCTTGTCATTTGTCTTGTCATTTTGAAATACCAGTGGATTACATGAAAAGTTGCCTATAGATATCCTGTCTCAGGCTCTAGAGTAACTGGGTATCATACATACATACATATAATCACGCCTTTATCCCTTACGGGGTAGGTAGAGCACCAAGGGCCGATAGAAGCACATGGTGCTTCACTTCTGACAAATTTTGAGGGTATAGTTGAGATGTACAAGTTCGGCTAGTAGTGACAGGTCAGCCACAATTAGCCCATCGCCTACAAAACACCAAGACCCTCTTGTCCCTCTACTAACTTGTACAATATGCCTGGGACGAGAAGCAGCTGTAGTATTATAAATAATAATAAATAAATATTCACACACTACACAACACATTAACCTAGTCCCATATTAAGATCCTTAAGGTCTTGTGTCGTGGGTACTAAGCAACGGTATATAAATACATAGACAAGTATAGAAACGCCCATGACTCGGAAACAAACATCGATATTCATCATATCAATGCTTGCACCTACCGGGATTCGAACCCAGGACCTACGGCGTCGCAGGTAGGGTCACACTAGACCAATCGGCCGTCAAATACGTTATACGTTTTTTTTTACTCCCAGGGCAGCTTAGAAGAATAACTGGGTATCAAAACCCATTTAAATCGCTTGAGTTGTTTTGGCGTGATAGCGTAACTGATAGACAAACAGACATAGTAACTTCTGCATTTATAATATTAGTAAGAATCAACATTGCACTGCGACAGTCAATGTTGCCTATTTAGCGCAGTATGAACCGTTCACTGTGAATGTGTGAGAATAACAATGGAGTGCTGTCACTGCACAGATTGAAGCACCGCAATGGAGGCGCTTCTTGCATATGTGCTTATTTTCTTATAGTCTCTGAGCTTACTATGGTTTGTAAGTGTGGGTAGATAACGTGTGAATACACATCCCTACTCCATGGTTTGCGGCTCAGCTTGGCCTATCTCAAAGTTTTAGTAGAAAGCGCGGCCTCAAGCATTGTTTGCGGAGTATTTTAATCTTGAAACTATGGACTAAGTTGATACAGTATTTTTAACGTAAAAATAAGTTAACGAGCTTTGTATACATGCTTCAATCTGTGTAAATAGCAACAACACTCCATGCGTTATTCTTTATAGGTTTAAGGCTTCGTGTTTTAATTAATGGTATGTACGTGTCATTCATAGTCACACGACTCGAGTGCCTCGTCCAGGGAAGCCTTTGTACTAGTGAATACTTTAATTACAGCCTTCACGGCGAGAGGCACAACACTAAATAGATCTCAAGGCAGCACAATGCTCTACCCTCGGATTTAGATACCTACGAACACGAAACAACGCGGAGATAAGTTTTAACTACCTGTAAATGGTGAATATCTAAACTAGTTGGTACCTTAAACATAGACAGAGATATATAACAATTTAACTACCAATAGCGAAGTTCGAAAAGTTATGGAAAATATTTCCTCTAATAGCGGTTCTTCATCACATCATTAAAAGAACAGGCTAATTTAAAGACGAAATATTTTCTCAATTTTTTGCTCATAAAATTGTTAGGAACCTACTTGTGTAAGCCCTCTGGTTCCAAATCCATTAGCAATCCTAGACTCTACCATCAAGATTTTTATTCCTTAAATTTATCCATACAGTAACCTATACCTACTGTATCATTAAAGCAGCTTTTAAGTTTGCTTCGCGTCCAAGGGTTATCAAGTCCACGCCCACCCTTTCAGTTAAATTCGCGGCGGAAGACAATCGGCTCTCGGATCGCACTCGGGTAAAAATACAAACAAAGGGAAACAAAAGCGTGATGAGGGTGAAGGGCGCAGCGCCCTTATCTCACCCTCGGTGACTTAGTACGCGAAACTGGAAAAAACCGCTTTCCGCGCTTTCACGGGAATAAGTTTTGTCGTGAATCGAGTACAACCGGGTTGTTGTTTCGCGAAGTTAGTTAGCTCATTGACTATCAAGTTTAGTTGACTGATAAATTATATAGTGTCTTAAATTGTAGTTTAGAGAGAACGGGGTTAGTTTATTGTATATCATTGACTCTATTGAGAACAAGTTAGTCGTAACCACAAGATATACAGGGTGTGAGCCAGGCGAATACTTTTTTAAATCAACTTTCCGTTAAAAATTTTGTTTAAAGTAATTATCTAAGGCCTAATTAAACGAACTAAACTATTTTTTTCCTTAAAATATGAAAAAAATGTCGGAAAATTTTGGAATTTTCCTGCGAAAATTTTCATTGTTTTCTGCCTCAGAATCATGGTCTGAAGTCATGATATCAATATTTGCCTGGCTGTCACAAACACCCTGTATAGATACATAATACAGGCGGATGTATTCTCAAATTAGAGTGGCCAGAACTGAAAGATCACGAAAGAGATCCTATGGAAACGTTTAGCATAACGGGGCAGATGTAAAGACTCTTTGAGTTTCCTGTCGGCATGGAAGGAGATGCAGCTGATGTATTCTAGTGCAGCCCCGCATAGCACATGATACATTTTGCATTGCAGTCCACTGCTGGACGTAGGCCTCCCCCAGGGCACGCTACAAGACTGCCATGGGGGGTATTTGCCCATAGTCACCACTCTGGGCAGGCGGGTTGGTGACCGCAGTTTGTATTTTGGACTATGTTGTCAACACGGGAGGCGCTGCTGCCCACCTCCCGGAAACCCGGAACAGGACACATAGTGCGAATAATATATGCAAAATGTAACCATATACTATATTTTACCAAAGTTACCGATTTAGTCCGCCCGAACTTGTTTTCAAAACTGCGTACATGTAAAGTTTATGCCTGTACGTACACATTTATTAACCAATAAATAATTTAGAACGAATCCATGAAACTTGGGCCCCTGGGGAGTAATTCGACACTGCTGGCTCCAGCTTTCATTATAACTTTACAATCAAATTAAAATTAAATTATATTACGCTGTAGCCATACCACCTTTCGACAACAGGTTTACGGCCAATTTCAGTACTAGAGATCAAAAGAAATCTAGGATTTTTTTAATTTGAAATATGAAAACAATTGAAAATTAATCTGATTATACAGGCAGTGGCGGATTTACAAATTTTCAAGGTATAGGCTGAATAGTTTTTGCCGCCCTTGCCTCAACAATTGTCATATCATACATTATTTTTACAATGCAACAATTTCGTTGAAATTGCACTTAAAATAATTTTTCGGTATATTTTTGAGCTAATCGAAGCTCAATCATGTAGGGGCGGGGTAATGTATGCTATTTACACAATAATGAACATTTGGTAAACGTTAATAAATAATCTTTATTGCGCTTACAAACAGTTAAAAATAATCGACTCCGTCAAGTCGGAATCAATGACCAAGATTTCACAAGAAAATTACACCTGCACCCTTCCAGCTTTTCCCGCCGAAAAAACGAAATTTTTTTCTATGCTATCACGAAAAAATCAGACCTTTGCACAGTTTCCGATGAATTGTTTATTCTTAATTATTATTTTTATTTTTGAAAGGTTTGCTGAATTGAAAAAGACAAAATCACAATATAGACATGAGCAATCTTTTAAAGTACTCTTTATAGTTAATATGAAAATGTTCAAAAATTTAACGTGACCATGTTCCAAGTTTCGGAATGAAAAATATTTTTGCAGGGCTCTTTCAATAAATTGATTCGTTACAAATGATTTATTATAATTTATTATGATTATCAAAAGTTTTTACTTACCAGTGCTGTGAAAATATTCATAAAGTTCAGGAAACACTTCGAAAAATAACAGCACACACCCAAATAAGTCGCTTGAATCACGACACAGTATTTTTTGTAAGGGTAAAACTCGTGGTTCCGTAGTTTCGTGCTTTATTTTCCTTTGATCCGATTTTGTTTTCGTTTTTCGCCTCGATTTGTTCGGGTAACCGGGGTAACCCACACGGTTATTGGAATAGAGAATGAAGCTCGCCACGTGCACGTGCAACATTGACGTCATTAATAACATTGTAGCATTAAAAAAATACCGCGTTCGGGGAAAAAATATTTTTTTGACTTAAGACTATCTCGCTATTACTGTTCAAGATTTTTTTTTAAATCCAATCGAATTTTCTGAAGCTACTAGTGCATGTGAAACACATAATAGTCGATACATAAGATTGAAATCGGTAAAATTATTCACTAAATTTATTCATTATATTCGAATAAAAATCGAAACATTATATACAAACCATCCAGTTCGTAGCCTCCAACCAGTAGTAAGACTGGCATGTATGGGTTGTTAGTGGGAAGAGGGGCATATTTTTTACAATTGCGCTCTTTTCACTCATAAGAAGTGTGGGCAAAGGGCGCAGAGGCGCGAGGCCGATCACTGCTTGAGGGGCGGCGAACTAGCTATTTTACTCTAGAATATGGAAGTTTGCTACTCTCGGAATGTGCAATGACAAGTGAGAGAGAAAAGTCATCGACAAAATTTGTTGCAGACTTCTATCTGTAAGACATCAGAAAACCGTCATAGAAAAATATTTTTGATTTCTATGAGGTATCGTTCCCCAAATTTGCCGCCCCCAAAATCTGCCGCCCTAGGCTCGAGCCTACTCAGCCTGCTGGTAAATCCGTCACTGTATACAGGTGATTTTTGGTCGTCAACGTTCCCGAAAACTACGGAATCTCCAGATCATCACGATCATTTGATCACCTGGGAAGTGTCTGGTTTCCAAAATATTAGGGTCCAAAGTTAAGTAAATAGACTGCGTTTTTCTGCATAAATGCACATTGACGCGTGTAGCAAGATTTTTTTCTATGAAAAAACTAGCATAAACACTGGACACTATAAATTTCGCCCGATCAAGTAATTTTTTTATTAACATCGTTTCCCAGCATTTTTTTTGGCATTAACTTATTTTATTTGATGTATGTACCCTTCGTTAAGGGTGGCAACGAAAAAACATCCTGTAGGTATGTATGAGTATATATGATTATAGTTATACAGGGTTAATTTTAGAACATCAATAACCTCGCAAGACTAGGTAGCTACCATCATAAACAACAACATTTGTTCTACGAGTTTTGATAATTTGTCACATTTTACTTTCATTCAAAAATAAATATCAATTTAATAATACCTAGCGCGATCGCGAATGGAACATAGACTTACAAATATCACGACAGTACAATAAAAGCTTGTAAAAACATTTTTTAATTAATGTATTGAGTTATTATAAAACTCGTAGAACAAATGTTATTGTTTATGATTTTAGTTTAGCTATTTAGTCCTGCGAGGTTGTTGATGTTTTAAAATTAATCCTGTATAGAAATAGTAGTATATGAACGAATTGAATCCGACTAAGGGAGGGTGATAAATCACATTCAAATAAGAACCTCGGTTTTTTACAACCCTTTCAACCGGAATAAATAGAATATATTTAAAAGTCGCAAAAACTAAAACCCGCAATGACAATGAGAAATTACGCAATTCGATAAACTCGGTCTGATTTAAAGAAAACTTCGTAGATTATTAGTTTTTTAGCTCACTGGCCTTTGTAAGCTTACTAAATAGATTGAAATAAAATATTTTTTATAGCTTGAATGTTTTTTCTTTTAATTCAGCCTCATGTTTCCTCTTTTCAGTTTTTCTAATATACCGATTTCATCGTTGTTTATTTTCTACATATCCCGTAGGTTTCGTTAGATTATTTGTACGGAGAATCATTCTTTATCGGGAAGAGCTACAGAAAAATTTTAATAAATAACATTATAGTAACTAACATTATATTTATTGTTAAAACCGGTAGTAGGTAGATTTTATGGTAACATTATTTTCAGATATTTTTTATTGTATTATACAAACTATTACAAATAATCAATAGTGATGTCACATTAAATAACAGTGCAAAGGACCTTCCACGAATATGTCTCAATGCATAAATTAATTCTAATTAACAATCACACAAAATGCATGAGTTGGTTTCTAAATAAATACGAAATACGATATATAGTTAGATGGAAACATATTTATTGGTAATAATATTGTAGGTACGTTTCAAATAAACAAAAATTACCTAACGTTACAAAATTACACAATTCACAAAGCTACTTAGCCCGTACATAACTAAATAACACGATTTTGCGCCTAAAGGACTTAGTTTATCCCGCATCACGTGTAAGCTGTTTCAAACAATACGACTTGATTAGCAATTCATTAATGTTTACATACAATCAAATTATGGGATTTTCCTAGTGTTATGAATTCCTGAGGACGTCTCAGAATTGAATATCAAACAAATATCTAATAATCAACAGTCAAACTGTCAAATCCCATAGATTTTGCTAGCGAGTCGCTGGTGTTACGCCGCGTAAAAAGGTTCGTGCTTACCCCACTGATGTGTGAGACAGGTTCTGCGTATGTCGTCTAAACAAAAGTTAAGTAAAGGCAAATTGTTAAAAAAAGTTGGTTCATGCCTTCTAATATATTATTTTTAAATGTCAAAAAATTATCTACATATATACTTTTCTTACTTAAACTTAAGTTTCATATTACTTAATTTAAAATTTTATGTACCACACGAAACAGTAACTTTATTTTTTAATAAATTCCCTGTTACATAAGGACTATCGTATTGTCATATATGTGATAAGGTCATTATGTGGACACATTCCACTTACTCGAGTGTAAGTGAGTGGACATTGTTGAGATACTTTAATGAATTCCTCACCAAGTCCACCTCAAGGGTCCGGGGCGCATCCAGCATCGTAATATGGAGACGTGGGCTGCATGCCATCGCACTTCGTTATCGACTGTTACAATGTTTGGTGACCGATGTAATTCTACTGAGGCGGAGAAATACCAGTGTATGTTCCTGAGTCGGTTCACGTTTGTTGATGAAGAGGTATGTTGAGCGAAATGCAACGTAAATAGTCTGAATAGAGTCAAGTATAGTACAGTAAAAAAATTCTGATTATTCGGAATATATAACAATAAACGGAAAATACTTTTGCACGTGAGTTTGCACAGAAACCATATTACGACGACCCTATAAATAATGGAATCATCATCATCAGCCTATTGCAGTCCACTGCTGGACGTAGGCCTCCCCCAGGGCACGCTACAAGACTACTGCCACACCCCTGTTTGCCCACCACGCTGGGCAGGCGGGTTGGTGACCGTAAATAATGGTAGGAAATTGATGAATTCAGAAATAACCATGCCAGTTTTAAAAAAATGCTATAAAAGATACATGTACATAGTGAAAACTTTGTGGCCCGCTCGACACACAGAAACAAAATATGCAAAAGAACATAATATAATCACATATATACAAACCCTATTTTATGAATCTCGCTCAAACCTAATAAAGATACCAGATACAAAACGAAAAAAATATCAAAAGAAACCAAAATGAGACTAAAGTCATACCTTCTCAAACTGTATCGTATACCGTGGTAAGTCTTTAATTTTCAAAGACTTTGAAAAGAGGCTCATCGCCGCCATATTGGCGCGGCAATTTTTCCCGCCTTTCATCTCCTGTCGGCAGAATAAACGGGATTCCCCGAACCTCCAACAAAGCAACTCATTTGAAAACGTCTGAATAGTATTTTGGGCGCGGGACTTCCCATCGGAAAATACTTCTGTTTCTGCCACGACTAATTTCCACCTTAATGGTATTTATGATAAGTATTATATTCAGACAACGATGGATGCTCATACCGTGCTGCGAGATCGGGAACATGAAAAGAATCCGCTTGCATTCACTGAGTGAATGAAAATGAATGAATATTATGTCTTTTATGCAAATATTTATTAACAAAACCTTTTATTTTTTTATTTTATATAAATCTACAGGTTGTACAGGTGTGTTGTGATTTGAGTTGTTATAGATTTTTTATTATAAACAGGTCTTTTAGAGACATTTATATCTAAGCTCGCTTTTTTTCTTTTCCGTAGAGCCGCTGATGCTCAACCGCATATCATAGTTTAAATGCCATCATAAATAAGTAAAAGGTGTGAGTATGTATGTTACGTACACACACTTGCTCATAATGCATATGTGTCATATGCAATAAACCCACATATAGGTCAAAGGAAGTAGGTTTTCTAGAAGGTAATTAACCCATTTGCGACATTCGCTATCTTTACGAGGGATAAAACGGATTGAAACAACACTTTTTTGAACATAACTCTGTTTATAGCCCATGAATGTATCAACTTTTTGTTATTTATCGTGTTAATTAAGATGGGGAAAATAAACACGAAAACATTAAATAGGTTTCTTTTACGAACTACATTACAACAATAATTTAATGAAAATAATAAAATAATATTTCATTTCGTGTAGGTTAAATTAGTCTGATAAATTAGCTGCTTCTCTTCCCGGGCATACAGTACAAGTCAGTAGAGGGACAAGAGGGTCTTGGTGTTTTGTAGGCGATGGGCTGACCACCTGTCACTACTAACGGAACTTGGACATCTCAACTATACCCTCAAAATTGGTCAGAAGTGGCACCATCTGGTTCTATCGGCCCTTAGTGCTCTGCCTACCCCGTAAGAGATAAAGGCGTGATTATATGTATGTATGTATATATGTAAATTATTCTAGCTTTTAGGTTTATATTAAAGATCCATTCAAGTGTATAAAAATATAAGTATAGTAATAGTAACGGACGAAGGAGGCTGTTTAAAACCTTTACAAGGCGATGTCATATAACATACATAATGATGATCTCCGACCGTATTTCGGCCAAGGCGACCAATCTCTACGGAGATTGGCCAGGTACGCAGGAGATATTATAGTGCACAAATGTGTGCGCAAACACAGATGCACTCTCTATTCCGTTACTCTCATAGTCCGATGAGAGAGATCAGGCGAAGGACCATCGGTTTTACGTGCTTTACATAATATGTACAATGCTGTGTCAGGTAGCCAGAACTGCATGATCATAAGGGAGATCCCTCAGTCATGTTTAGCATATGGGTAGGAAATGATTAGTGACAAGTTACTAGAGAGAAAATGCCCGAGTTCCTTAGTGGACTCTTACGACACGTATTGAAGGATGCAGCTGATGTGAAGCTCCGCATCAGCACAGGACATCAGATATCATAATGGTTTAGAAAACATTGATCTCATAGAGTGGCTGCATTGCCAACCCTTTGTCGTAAATAAACTCCAAAAACCCTGTAAATATTAACT
Source organism: Carposina sasakii (assembly GCA_014607495.2). Lineage (NCBI taxonomy): Eukaryota > Metazoa > Arthropoda > Insecta > Lepidoptera > Carposinidae > Carposina > Carposina sasakii. Next base: position 433,527 of record CP053150.1, read on the forward strand.
TTATCTGAATTGGCTGCCAACGTTGTACCACATGACACTGTTACATCGCCTTGCGCCGCGCAAAGGTGATCGATCAACCTAGTACCAACGTCGAGTCCAAGCACAGAGCTAGAAAGGTAGTAGAACATTATTATAAACGTCACGATATGGTGTGCAGTTTTCTAAGCATTAATCTGTAATTGTAAAGTACTTTTCTATAATCCTCATTCACTCGAGTGAGCCCTCTGATATCACTTTTAAGGAGTCTGTCCACTGGACCGTAACGTGCAAAAAATATCTGCAGCAGATCGGCAACGAATACGTTATGCTCGTACTCGTAGGCATTATGATATCGTAGCTATACGGTCCGTACACGAAACTTACCTGATACATCTCTATTACGGTCATAGTACGATAAGGTAAAGACTCCAGGGGGGCAATTCTTGAAAACTTTTGAGGCGAAACGCAACCACTAACGAATCGTTAACGAAACGCGGTGCGAAGCTATATAGTATACTTACCGCTTGAGTAATAAGGTATATTTTAGCACGCATCGGTCGTGAATATGACAGAATAAAAACAAATATCTGTCTCATGCTGAAATGTGCCTAATTACGTCATCGTAAAGTAATTATTGCTTTGTGCTGAGCGTCTACAACGGTTCCGTTTCGGCTTCGTTCCAACTCGTGACTTTCCGAGAATTGGCCCCCTGTACATTTTCAAATCAAGCAGACTATGTGGTGTCTGTACTTTTATACGTGATATGCTGGCGTGATATATGACTGAACGAAAGACGTTTCAAGTTTCTTGCGTCAAGTAATAACGTCTACTGGCCGTGACGTATCGGACGGGGCGGGTCCGCTCGGACGGTTTGTTGCGTTTAGGCTTGTTTGTTGACGACAAACGTGATGGAACAGAACAAGACGTATTGCGCCGGACTTTGGGCACAATACGTAGGGAATCTGAAAGGCGTTTTATTAGCTACCAGCGCGGCGGCCCTTAAAAGTATCTAAGTAGTAAAGAGGTGTATCTAAGGCTAAGAATTGTTTAGTCTCATTGTTGCTATTGTATCTGTGTGTGTATGTAATCACCAAATAAAAACTTATTATATTATAAATTTATTAATAAAGAAATGGAAAAAATTCCTCACCCGGGTGGGAATCGAACCCACGACCTCTGCATTCCGTGCCAGCGCTCTTACCACTGAGCCACCGGGTCAATTACTCGGATGACGAATTTTACCATCTCTCTTTGAAATTACATTATTGGCAACGTTATTTTTTCATCCCGATAGCTATACATAAGCCAAATCTCAGCAAACAAAGCTGAATCCCTCAGCACAATTCGTGGGTTCGATTCCGATATCCTAACGGGTGAGGAATTTTTTCCATATTATTTATTAATAAATTTATTATATAATATCTTGACTAAGATAAAAACACTTCTCACATAATATAATCCGTTAGGATATGGTTGATCGTTTCATCATTAAAACATTGTGCTGAGGGATTCAGCTTTGTTTGCCGAGATTTGGCTTATGTATAGCTATCGGGATGAAAAAATAACGTTGCCAATAATGTAATTTCAAAGAGAGATGGTAAAATTCGTCATCCGAGTAATTGACCCGGTGGCTCAGTGGTAAGAGCACTGGCACAGAATGCAGAGGTCGTGGGTTCGATTCCCAATCGGGTGAGGAATTTTTTCCATTTCTTTATTAATAAATTTATAATATATAATATCTTGACTAAGATAAAAACACTTCTCCATAATCCGTTATTCTATTCTATTCTAAGAACACATGGGATTCTATTCGAATTTAGTACATCAATCCCTCATTCTGTATAGGTGTCATTGGCCGAAATCTATCGTATTCCGTGTCCGTGCACTCATGCCGTTTGTTCTATTTGACAAAAAAGAAAATAAATGTGCAAAAGACATTATCTACTTATGATATAGGTGATCCGAATTTTATTTACGAATTTTATACATTTAAAGACTAAAATGTAACAGTCGGTATAGTCGCAAACAAAAGTGTCCAAAATATTGGTGAACCAAACCGCAAAAATAGAAACGACTTGACATTTCCTTTTAGCCGCCCGTTCGAGAGACGTATTGTCATCAATTTTGCTTTAGATACCATTTCTTGATGTCCATTTATTTTAGGAGAGGGCTACTTGTAACTACTTTGTTAAAAAACAATTCTTTTATTGTTTAGGGATTTAGGTCCCCTACCGCGAGGTAAAAATAAATAGGTCGAAGTGCCTTGTAGGCTCCGTGTTCCTTCTTCTTTTCCTTCTTCCGCGCGGAATCTCGTAGGGTTAAGGTTCACAGTACACTATATTCCACTTTTAGGATACGGGCACTCTTCTTGGGTAGGTCGGTTTATCACATACGAAAGTTCACTTGTCGAGCGAGAGGTCGGTTCCGCGATGTTTGGGCAACTGTCAAATAGGGATCTCAGCGCCGACGGCGCTCGCGGCGAAAAGAGACAAAACGATTAGAAGAGGGAGAAACAATTATAGTTTTAACAATTATAATATATTTGTATTTCTAACTTGTGTTTTATATCACTAAATATAATATAAAACAAAGCTTCCCGCTCTCTGTCCCTATATACCTATGTTTAGATCTTTAAAACTACTCAACGGGTTTTGATGCGGTTTTAGAAATAACGACAGGGTAACGATAGGATACGATAGAGTGATTCAAGAGAAAAGTTTATATGTATGTATAGGGATCCACCCCGGCTTTGCACTTTTTAAACAAAAAAACATAGTATATATGAAACTACTCATTGAAATAGGAATACAATTTATAACTAACATCCATATACTTATACAAAGTACCCACTGTCAACAAAAATCTTAAGCGGTAAGAGAATCTACTCAGTTTTAACTATAAATCACAGCACAACCATCTAAATCCGTATTAGATATCCATTAGCATTGAAGACGCCCCTATTGTGTATTAGGATATATTGAAATCCGTGCCCATCACAAACACCAAGTCACCAGTCGACGACCTCCGCGGGGCAACATTCGGGGCAAGAATGATTGTGCACAAACATAACACAAACAACAAACTTCATAAAAGTCGAAACAAAACAAATAGAATAGACATGACAAAGGCGAAAGGAACGCGGAGCTGATAGAAGCTACAGCGTAAGAATGCCGTCGCGGATTTTATAATCAACTGTCTGTATTTGTTTCTCAGTTTTTCTATTAGATATTTTGGACACTACATCAAATTCGAAATTATATAATATATACGCCAATGTCCTCCAGCACTGGTATGATGAATTTGGTGAGAGCGAGATGTCTCACTTTTAAACGTCAAATCTACTGAGCTAAGTAATAACTAGACAAGGCAAGTGTTTCTACTTGGTGTGTAAAAAGGTATTGCACACCACTTCTATTAGCCCTAATTCCTTCAGTCCAGGCTTGAGAACGAGTGTCTATTCTAATTCTTAAGTCTATTTTTTACATGCACAGTACATACACTTAGTTTATCTAGTTATAGCTCTGTGAATTTGACGTTTAAAAGTGAGACATCTCGCTCTCACCAAATTCATCATACCAGTGCTGATTCAATGAAAAGACTTCTTAAACTTATATCTTTTGACAAAAAATAAAATTATATCATAAACGGGCAGGTGTTCTATGGTACAACAGCAGGTGATAGCGCCTGCAAGCAGCATTTCCAGCGTCTGCGAGTCCGTTTAATGCTTTTTTTTATGAAATACACTTCGAACTTACTCAATAATATAAATTTAGCAGCTGTAAGTGCTTCTCACACACGTTTAATTTTCATTAAACACGTGAATCACAATCGACAATACAACACCTCCGCCACACTTCTTGTCTCCAGCAAAGTGCGTTTTCGCCATGTCACCGTGTCGCGTGACAACTGGATGGAGAGAAACAGCAGGTAAATTAAGTTGCCATGACATGTCCTTTTTACTGTCTTGCGGTATGTGTTGTATGCAATATTATTATCAACTACTGGTCCATCAGTAGCTTTGTTTACTGAAACTCGTGGATTACTCATCTTGCAAAAGCAAAGCAGTGTTTTTTTTGCGTTGAAACGTCAGATTTCGTCAAGATTGCCGTTACCAAAACAATTTATAGGCGATCAGAAAATATTGTGAATTTTTAGCCATCGTATCTCTAACTTCGCCTTTCCAAAATATCACATTATGAGTACACCTAGGACTAGGAGTAAAATTATGATGTCTCATGTCCTTCATGGATTATAGTTTTCAATGTCATTTATTTTTTTACAGTATGAGCATTTTGAAACTAACGTGAGTGTAGTAGGGAACTATTTATCTATCTTACTTACTTCTTAATAATATTATAAACGCGAAAGTTTGTGAGTATGGATGGATGAAACGATGTTTGTTACTCTTTCACGTAAAAACGGCTGGAGCGATTTTAATAAAATTTGGAGTTAGCTGACACCCTGGATTAACACATAAGCTACTTTTAATCCCGGTAAAATATTTTTATCCCGGATAATTTCGACATTTTGTTTTTTTTCTGCAGTCCACGCGGACGAAGTCGTGGCGTCCACTAATATCAAATAAAAATATCCAATTTCTTATCTCTCTAAGAGGGATCAGCTCAGTTTTATATTAGATTTCTAGAGCAAAAGAATTCGATGAAAAATGTTTGTAAGTAGGTACACGATGCTTTGACTAATAAGATATACTTTAGATCAAAGTTTGTTTTCTTAAACGGCGTCATAATGAAATTTGAAATTACTTTTCTATAATAATATTTATAAAAGTTGTTAATATATTTTATACTAACTGTTACCAGCAATATGATCTGCTTGAACGACAAAAAAAAACTATAATACCTACTTACTTACCTAAATCACATATTATGAAGAACTCCTAAAAAACTTAGGTAAGTTAAGGTTTAAGATTTATGGTTTTGAGGTCCTTTTTAGTGAACCACTTTCATGACATCACGCATAAAATGCCCCTTTTGTTACACCCTATATAAGTAGTACGTACACAATGGCTGTATTCTTAAAATGGAGTAGTCAGAACTGCATCACGAACGAAGCAGATCGTCATACACGTTTCGCGTTGCGGTGTGGGTGAATATCTATCGCTAGCTCATCGCCCAAGGGATCACCTCTAGCTTCTTTTGTCAAGTTTACCTAATACCGTAAATATAATTAAGTACTAAAGAATAAATATATTTTGAACTCCCAGTAGTTGTTTCAAAAATTAACAAACAAACAACATCAATTCTGCAAACAACCCAACTCTTCAGTTTTATTAGACCGTAGATCGTTATTGTATAATATAAAAAACGTACATCGTTAATAACGTAGATCGTTATTGTAAACGTACATCGTTAATAACGTAGATCGTTATTGTAAACGTACATAGTTAATAACGTAGATCGTTATTTTAAACGTACATCGTTATTTTAAACGTACATCGTTAATAACGTAGATCGTTATTGTAAACGTACATCGTTAATAATGTAGATCGTTATTGTAAAAGTACATCGTTAATAACTTAGATCGTTATTGTATAATATAAAAAAGGATATTTCACAATCTAACTTATAATAAAATTCTAAGAATTGTCTACAACTAAACCTAACAACATAGAATAATAAGTTTCTGTTACTCGTTATCCTATGCCTAACAACTAAGGAAGTAAAGGACATGCTCTCAAGCAACTTGTCACTGATCTTGAACGTGACTGTAAGATCTCCTTCATGATCCTGCCGTTCTAGTTGCCCCATAATTTTGGGATCACAGCCGTGTCTCTATGTATGTAATCTTTTTAGAACAGTCAAGTGCTAGTGAAGTAGATATGACACATAAAAGTACTGTGTACAACAATGTACAGGGTTAATTTTAAAACATCAATAACCTCGCAGGTCTAGATACGAGTAGCTAATAAACAATAGCATTTGTTCTACAAGTTTTATCATAACTCAATACATTCATTAAAAATGATTTTCTAAGATTTTATTGTACTGTCGTGACATTTGTAAGTCTATGTGCCATTCGTACGTACACGAAAAGGTTGACGCCCGCGGTAGCGCGCGCACTCGTGTTATGTACAGACTTAAGAACATTCAGAGGTAATATTAAATTGATATTTATTTTTGTATGAAAGTAAAATGTGATAATTATCACAACTCGTAGAACAAATGTTGTTGTTCATGATGTTAGCTAACTAGTCTTGCGAGGTTATTGATGTTTTAAAATATAACAACCCACTGAATCTATTCATCTTTTTGCGAAACCTTTCCTAATTTTTTCCTCGCATGACTGAAATACGGAAAATCGTACCGTTTGGCGGAGTTACTCGGAAAAAATAACGTTAGTGGAGCCCTAATCTTGGATCTTGTTTTTGTCTTCCCTGTTCCTCCAATTACAGTAGTTGGTGTCGTGTTAGTTTACAAATTAGATAAGGCATTCGGGATTTGTCATGAGGATTGCTATACGAGTACATATACCTAGATTGTTTGTTATCTACCCTTGCGTGTGGAGTATCGACTGCATTTTCTTTCCATTATTCAAATAATATAATTATTTTAATTAAAAATATACACATTTACAATATTTGAAATGTCAGCTGATAAGAAATCCGCCATTTTGCTTTTAGGTTTTTATTATTTGTATGGACAAAAGAGTCGAGTTTAGAAATATATCGGCGCGTGAAGCAGCCCCTTGTTATCCAAGTTCCAACTTGGTGGTATAGTGGTAAACAAGGCACGTCCGCCGGTCGTTAGCGGGTTCGAGTCCCGCCAGCTGATTGCGCGTCTAGCAAACAGGGTTAGTGCCCGCTAAATACGTCGGTACGTGGTGTAAAACTGTTTTTTTTTGGAGGGGAATCGATTGTTGTCGCTAGAGTATTTCTAGTTTTCCGTCACTGCTGATTTAATAAGGAAAATTACATGAATATTCTTTGACATGAGACTGTGCGAATTTACAGACATCACCCCAAAACAGACATTTCAACTTCGACTAAAAATACTTGTGACATCATTCCTGACAGAGCCACTCGCATTCATTGTAAAGTATTATTATTTATTTTTGTACTCAAGATCAGCCACACAGAATCAACAATATTTGTCTCTTCTCTTAAGGTACATAATACCTTGTATATTATATAAAATGTTTTATCTTGCGTTATCCTAGTAATACCTAAAAAATATATTTAAAAAGTTTGTGCTATGGAAAGCAAAACACGTAAAGCCGTTTAAAAAATTGTCACTAGTTCGGCCTTGAAAAGTAAAACTCCTGCGCATAGTCTCTTTCCGGTCTCCAGATTTTCGTGATTATCGGGATATGAGAGTGATTATCGGGGTACGTATACCTATATTTTGAACGAAAGAAAGTCTGAAAATTACTAGTCGCTTCTCGTTGTCTGTCTGACCCTATGTATGCTTACATCTTGAAAACTGCGCAACGAAATTCGATGCGGTTTTTTAAAATAGATGAAGAGTGATTCATGAGAAAGGTTTAAATGGATACTAAGGACATGCCCCGGCTTCGCGCGAAGTTATGGACGGCCGCATGTAACTACTAAAATATCTTGATTTAAATCATTGATGGAATTATTGGCCTATACCCCTCTTTTAACAATCATATCTACTGCTACACTTAATATCTTTCCATCCGGCTACCTTTAAGGCGACCTTCAAGAACATCAGATCCTATACCATCAAGATCTTTGAATGTCACATTTATAAGCATTTACTCCTTTTAAGACGTCCACTCGTCTAATTTATGGGCGTTATTTCGTTTATAGCGCCCTTCTTTATCCTATGCCGTTAAACTGTTTACCTTTATGGCTTTTTACCTTTTATTCCCGCAGACAGTTACAGCTTTATGGCCTATTAATCTTGCCTCTATTATGATTATTACTTTTATGTTCGCTCTTGTATCTTGCTAATTTTGGTAATCTATTTTAATTGTTCGAGTTTCTGTTTAATGCCAACCTGTTGTGAAAAACTTTTTAAATTATTATTTTTTAATAAGATACGAGTTAAGAATCGGCAAATCTGAGAAGAGTAGACGTTAGATTATACTTATAATAGCACTTCTACTCATTATTTTATGATGGCTGATTATTTATTTACTGAGTTTAGAATAAAAATACAATAGATATCTTCTCCAACAGCATGTGGTCAGATCAGTTATATGGAAAGAGGCGTTATGGAATTTCTTTGGGCCAGCCAGCCAGGCCATTGCCATTATATCCCGAAGAAGGACTTTGCAAAAAAAAAAACTGATTCATAGCAATGCTAAATGCTGATGCCGAGAGCCGATTGATACCCATGTATTTCCTATTTTTTAAGCAATCAAAGTTTATCTTTCATCTGAAATGTTGAAAATTACAGGTCCTTCAACTTTAGATCTGTCGTCGATATCCTAATGAGTGCTTTTTTGGTCCCCAATCAATAGTTCAAGCAGTTCTCAAGTTGTCCGCCCACGTCGCAGTAGATAAACAGTTTTTATTACTTCTTAATGAGTTTTCTTCATCGGTTCTCCATTTGCTGAATTTAAAGCTTTTTATGAGTCAAGTTCAATAACATTCAGTGATAAAATATTCAGGATTTCTTTTTAACGGCCCGTTTGTCAGAAATTACGTTTTTGAAATGAAGTTTTCAAAGAAATTGTCATAATAAATATCGGAAAAAATATCTAGTAGAGAATCATATAAAAATTATGTACTACTTAAACTAGCGGATGCCCACGACTTGGCCCGTGTAAATTTTAAAGTCGTTGCCGTGAGAATTTAGAGAAATCCTTTTTAATCGAAGATTTAAATCTCTAAGATCAGCGGTTTACGTTGTGTGTTGATCCGTCAGTCTTTCAGGACTAAGTTTCCGGGAGATGGGCAGCGGCGCCTCCCGTTTGACAATAGAGTCCGAAAACACTTCGACCCACCTGCCTAGCGTGATGACTATGGGCAAAATACCTTCTATAGCATGCAGTAGCCATGTGCCCTTGAGAAAGCCTACCAGCAGTGGACAAGGGTGTTGGGCGTGTGTGTGCTGTCAGAGGCCACTGTCTATCAAGGACCCCTAATAGAATGACTGACCATGAAAACTTATGATACCTAGGTTATCAAAATCCACCCTGTATATTTATTTTAGTAAATGATGAAATCCCTAAAGTATTTCATTTGTCCTTAATTAACAAGGTTGTTCTAATTAATTTTGATATGAAACGTTTCACAGTCTGGCTCCCAATGTTTAATTCCCAGTAAAAGATACCATTAATTTCGTCTAAGAATAAATCTAATGAACAACTAGGACCTAATTTTATTGTTTTCGTGTAGATTATTAATAAAGATTATTAAATTACAAGCCTGAGGTATATCTTTTTTTACACATAAAAAAATAATAAAGAAGTAACGTGACATGGCAAGTAAGCTGAATTTAATACAATTTGTGTGTAGCCATTATTTTAAGCAACTGTAATATGTACCTACTACCTATGTTGCATATCGGAGACAACTAAATGTGAGAGACCTGTATTGTGACATTTTAACCAACACCTTTACCAAATGTACCACATTTAATGCAAATAAACATCATTTCATTTCATTCATTTCATTTACAATATATAATATAAATCTACTCATTATAAATTAAACACATTAGGTTATGTACCTATAATTATGAAAAAGGACGAAAAAAGATTGAAAGAGCACCATGTAGACAAACACAAAGTTCTATGTATACAGGATGTTTTTACGTTGCCACCCTTAACGAAGGGTACGTACTCTATACATCAAATAAAGTAAGTTTATGCCAAAAAAATGCTGTTTTTCAAATTACTTAATCGGGCGAAATTTATAGTGTCCAATGTTTATGCTAGTTTTTTCAAAGATAGATATTAATTATTTCTCGTGAAAGAGTCTTGCTACACGCGTCAATGTGCCCTTATGCAGAAAAACGCAGTATATTTACTCAACTTTGGACCCTAATATTTTGGAAACCAGACACTTCCCAGGTATGCTTCCATGGAGAAAAATGACCGTGATGATGAGGAGATTCCGTAGTTTTCGGGAACGTTGACGACCAAAAATCATCCTGTATACACATATACATTAACTGACATCACCTATAATAGGTAACGGACGTGCGTCACCGTTAGTCTAGACTGCTACGAATAAGTCCTGACTTTCCTACGTAATTCTACATCTCGTACCCAAATAAATACATAATGATGTTCGTTGCTATGCGAATAATCAATCAGAATTTGTTTTATCGTGTCTTGAAGTGCAAATCAGTATTTGTGGAACTTTTTACATGTTTGATATTGTAAATAAATTACATGACTAGGGACATACATAACTCAGAAGATTTGTAGGGTTTTAAAATTTATACATTATAAAATTATTAATAAAGAAATGGAAAAAATTCTTCACCCGAGTGGGAATCGAACCCACGACCTCTGCATACCGTGCTAGTGCTCTAACCACTGAGCTACCGGGTCAATTACTCGGATGACGAATTTTACCATCTCTTTTCGATATTACATATTGGCAACGTTATTTTTCATCCCGATAGCTATACACTAGCCAAATCGCGGCAAACAAAGCCGAATCCCTCAGCACAATGCTTAAAGATGAAACGATCAACCATATCCTAACGGATTATATTAATGGAGAAGTGTTTTTATAAATTTATCTTATTCAAATATTATATATCATAAAATTATTAATAAAGAAATGGAAAAAATTCTTCACCCGAGTGGGAATTGAACCTCTGCATACCGTGCTAGTGCTCTAACCACTGAGCTACCGGGTTAATACGGTTTATACACTTCTTATTATACAGGGAGTAAAAAGACAACGTTGTTTTTTAATACCTCGTATTCGTCGTATTCTTTGTAATGTTACGATATTTTTTTTTCTATGGAACCAACCCTGGGAAACGATTAAAATGTTTGGAAAAAAACTCATTTTATTGCAAGCAAACAATGTATTCGTTTGATGCGCAAAGTACAAATGTACCTAAAAAACTAAAATTAAAAAAAAAATTAAACGGTGTCTTTGAAATAAATGTTTGTTAACCGATTCCAGATGAATTTATGAGAGAAAAAAATGGTAATATTCATGTCACTTTGGACCTCAATATCTCGGAAACCTGTGGTTTCCCAGAGGTGCTTCCATAGAAAAAAATGATCGTGATGTTACAAAAAAGACCAACAATATAAATTTTGCCCTAATTCTAGAGATCGATGAGAAGATGGATGCTACGTTTATAAGAATTACTATCATTTGCCGTAAGCCCCATCAGCAGAGGCTCAGACCACTTTTGCCCATATGTACTTCTGCATTTGTAGTTGCATTATTTCACAATATATATCCCGTGACATAGCCGGAGGTTCCTATGATTAAATTCTCGCTATCCACTGCCCTATTTCACGATTTGGTCCGAACGTGACGGCACATGCGGACACGCAGTTAGACATTATTCCCACTATAGATCCGAACTCATACAAAATGGCACATATTGCTCCACCAATACGAGTATACCTTATGTAATTTAGCACATTACGTTGGAAAAACAGTGCCAATTCTCAGTCAATCACCTGGCATCGTCGCAGGCTCAGTACACCGCAATAAGTCAGGCTTCGATTCCCTCAGGAAACATTTTTGCTTGTACGCGCGCGATAAATCTTCACAAACAAAGAAAAGAGGCGGACTCCCCGAATATATCATGTGAAGTGATCAGCGTGGGGAGTTGCCGCGAATTCTTCGCTATTCCGGCCAACAATTCTAATTTCAATCTAACAGAATGCGAGAAAGTTGTGATTGCAAATACCGATATGGACTAGCCAATTCAGTTTCAAATGAGGTAAAGTTTGCTGAACTTTGAATGAAATTACAGTGGGAGCTAGTGGAAATGTTGAAACAAATACCGTTCACTGAATAAAGAGCACATGCCTACCAGTACATACGATATTGTATACTTAGGTATACTTGGAGCAGGTTCTAATGGATAAGCTATTAGCATTAATAATCTGGGATTATAATATTTCAAAATATCTTTAAATCCTACAAAATAAGAGTACATGCCATATTAACAGCCGCACATCGGTCATCAAATTAACAGAGGATTGAAATCCCTGTCAAGAATATGCCCGAAAGTAGAGTATGGGCGCGGGGAGTGTGGGAGAGACCCGAAAAGCGGAATGCACCGACAGAACTCATGACCTAATAATGAGAAAAGCTTCGCAATCGTTATCGTCTATTGTACTGTCTCGCTTCGCCATATTGATTGTGTGTACTTTAGCTGTGTTCGATGAAATGTTGGAAAAATCGAGGCTGGCTTAATGAAATGTTCTTAGAGGCGAGACATTGTGGATCCCTTTAATCTTCTTATCACATAAGTACGTTTTATCGAGAAATGTATTAAAGTATTAAAGGTTATTATTGGATTATGTTGTTGATGTAACAGATTCTTGTTAATATAGTTATTGTGTGTTCTTAAAGCTGTTTATCGATATAGCAGTATAGATTATATAAAAGTTATTGCTGATTACGTAAATGACTTTTATAATGTACCAGCTATTGCCTACGGAACCGCTCGCGTGGATGTCGCTTATTGCGTGGACGGTGTATATTTTTTTTTATAACCTACTCTTAGACCTACTGATATACATATAAAATTATTAATAAAGAAATTGAAAAAATTCTCCATCCGAGTGGGAATCGAACCCACGACCACTGCATACCGTGCTAGTTGCTCTAACCACTGAGCTACCGGGTTAAAATTAAAACGGAGCTAATATGAAAAAAAAAAAATTAGATAAGCCGTTTCGGAGGAGTTTGGTCACAAACACCGCGACACGAGAATTTTATATATTTGAAATGCATATCGCAAAGAAGTAGTATGTACTAGTTACGTAATACATATAACGTACATATAGTTGTAAACAAATGCATCTGTAATTCCGTTTCCGCTTCGTTAAGGAGTTTTAACTCCAAAACAAGAAAAATAAACCACATTCAACTTTACTTCTACGTGATCCCTTAATAAGCCACGAAAAGATAAATTGTACAGTTTACAAAATCCGGTCAAGTGCGAGCAGGAAGTGCTCTGGTTTGGTTCAGCAGGATATTAATGTTACATTCATATATGTATATACAGGATGTTTGTGACGGCCAGGCAAATACTGAGATACTCAACAAGTACCATTGTTTTGAGTTATGCCACAGTGTTATTACTCGCAGGAAATTAATTTTTGATTTGATTATACGCAATGTTTGATTTCCGCGCCAATTGTATCGGGCGATCGTGTGACTAGTTAAATAGGCTTATTAATTATTTTGTGATACATTGCTGTTTTTGGATCACTTGTGACTCTCCTTTGAGGTTGATTAGTTAATTGAACTTTTTTGAAAGCAACTTTTTTTTGAAAATCATCCAATCGTTAAAATTTTATTTTTAAGTCATTATCTAAGGCCTAATTAAACGAACCACATTATTTTTTTCCTGAAAAAATGAAAAAAAAAAGTCGGAAAATTTTGAATTTTCCTGCGAAAATTTTCACTGGTTTACATCTCAGAATCATGGTCTGAAGTCACCATATCAATATTTGCCTGGCTGTCACAAACACCCTGTATTCACACGTCTTCTGAAATGGGATAGCCAGAACTGCATGAACATATACACATAGAACGTCCTATAGCCACGTATATCATAGTATAACTGAGACAAATGTAATAATCAGTGAAAAAGTGCTCGCTTATCGCCTGAGAGAATTCCCGAGTTCCTTAGTCGACATGTACGGCCCCCTTATTACCTAACTAGCAAAAGCAAAGCGATAGCGAAAATTGCACAAAAATCGCTGATTGCTTGTCAAATTCGTATTACGTAAAATGAATTTCAAAGGAACTTTGACATTTCGAGGCGAGTATTGTACAATTTTCGCTATCGCTTTGCTTCGGCTTTGCTATTGCTTTTACGTAATCAGGGGGCGGAAGTAGATGCAGCCTAGCACTCTCACGACTAAGATGATCCTAATGATACCTCTTTGGCAACCTCTAAAGCCGTTAGGGCTCTAGAGGGTGCCAAAGAAATATATAGGTACCTAATACATACACTTTATACCTAAAACATATCCCTCCTTCCAGCGTAGATGGATAAAAATTGTAGACATCGCATAGTTCTTTCTACACTCGTGACGGAACCCTGAGTACAGCATATAACACGGTACCAATTAATAACATTTTCGAGTTTCCATGTAAATGGTTTTAATGACCGCCGGGGCTTAATTAAGGGCATGTAACGGCGTCAACCGGTCTCGTAACGTTTTTGGCGGTATATTTAAACTTTTTGAATTTTATTTGACCTTTATATCATGGTGCTTATGTCATAAGATGACCGATTGGTGTAATTGTTAGTGACCCTGCCCGCTGCGCCATAGGTCGTGGGTTCGAAACTCGCAGGTTCAAACACTGACATAATGACTATCGATGTTTTCTTCTGAGTCATGAATGCTTATACACTTACCTATGTATTTGTATACCGTTGCTTAATACCCACGGCACAAGACCTTAGCTTCAACTGCATTTTTTAATTAGACCTATCTGACAATTTAGAAAGAGAGTTGACTTGAGGGAGGCTATAAATATTTCTGAAGTTTTATTAAACATGTAAAGATGTAATGGAAATACCGCAGAGATGTAAAAAAAAAGATGCATAGATATGCAGACTTTAGTCCTGTCCAAATTCCATATGAACAGAAATTATAGCATAAAAATTTATTCCCGCGTCCACAGTTTAATGCTTTTATAACAATAAACGTCCATCCTATATTGCGCAGTCTACGAGTATAATATAGGTACATGTGTGGTGTCGGCCATTTTGTTCGTTACCGTGGCAAAAAGCGAGTCCGCACTTTCATGTATAAAATATTATACGGCTTTGCGGCGCTTTGGGAAAATTATGATTTTATTACGGTCACTGCTATTTTATAGGTTCGGCAAAAACAAAATAGTGTTAAAACTGGTGACTTAACTGTATTATGTGATACCTTTTGAGGGTAAGTGTATAACTAGTTTAAGGTTGATGCTGTTGGGAATGACCAAATTGATTTTAGATCATATCACTCATTAGTTTATTGCTGGATGTAGGCCTCACAAGAGTACTGACATAGGTTTTCCCCATAGTCATTATGCTGGGCAGCTTGATGACCGCAGCTTGATTCCTGGACTATGTTGTCAACATAGCATGGGAGGGACCAACATCCCGAAAACTTCTTTAACAGCCGAAGAGCTTCACAAATCTGTACTTTGTGTATATTAGAAGATACCAATGGTACAAAATAATTATCTATACAATATTGTCAGTATAGAAAAAGTGCACAAATAACACACTCATTGTTTCAAATCAAAAAGATTTGATTTGAGAGAAAATTCAAAAGTGAGCCTGCCGCCGCTACCAATAATATATAATAATAATAATAATATTCACACACTACACAACACATTAACCTAGTCCCACACTAAGATCCCTAAGGTCTTGTGTCGTGGGTATTAAGTAACGGTATATAGATAAGTATAGAAACATCCATGACTCGGAAACAAACATCAATATTCATCATATCAATGTTTGCACCTACCGGGATTCGAACCCAGGACCTATGGCGTCGTAGGCAGGGTCACTACCTACTAGACCAATCGGCCGTCAAACCAATATGTACGATATCTTAGTATCTGGCTTTTCATTACATAGTAACAGAGGAAAGTCGTGCGTCAAGCACGTTTTCATTTCATTCAAACACAGCAAACACTTTTTAACATGGATGGCGGCCGTAAGTGAAAACTGCCACTACTGTACACCATTTGTCTGTTATATACAAAGTAGCGACGCCTAGGTAAACCTTTAAGTAGTACCTATAAAGTTTGTTCACCCTTGCTATCGTCGTCGTTTGCCAAAACATTTGGCTTTTCTTTTCTTTTCGTGCCTCCTTAAAGGCCTGTGTTATCTTTGTATAACCCCGCTTTGGAACCACTTTGATCAAACAACATTTACATTTTTTTTCTTATTAGCATTTCGTGTTTGGTTTCGTTGCGGTGAAAACATAGAACGGTTTTTAGACGCCATATTGTTTTGGGTCTTTTATTAGAGGTGTCTGTGTGAGTAGAGTAAACAGTCTAAGGTCGTTTACGAAGCGTGAGCTTTTACATGTTTATTTCCGTTCTCAGAATAAAACACAAATTTTACAGACAATGGCTTATCCTATCAGTTAGTTACTCGTATTTGTGGTATTATGTAAGAGTTTGTGGGAATAATGCTGGCTGTGCTGATGCGAGGCTGCACTAGAATACATCCGCACCTTTCTGTTCATCTCGTAAGAGTTGATTAAGGAACTCGGGCTTCTCTCAGGCGATAAGCTAGCGTAGCTATATCGTGATCTCCTTAATGATCCTGTCAGTCTGTCTACTCCATTTCAGGATCTTTTTTTTTTAACTACACAATATTATACATTACCCTAGTCCCACACTAAGATCCCTAAGGTCTTGTGTCGTGGATACTAAGCAACGGTATATAAATACATAGATATGTACAGAAACATCCATGACTCGGAAACAAACATCAATATTCATCATAATGTTTGCACCTACCGGGATTCGAACCCAGGACCTATGGCGTCGCGGGCAGGGTCACTACCTACTACACCAATCGTCGACCAATTTAATTTTATTGTAAGAACGTGAATATAATTATGTGGAATCATAATAATTGCAATATTTGTTACTCTTTAGCGGAAAATAATTACCTTGGTTATTTCGGGATTTCTTAAGTTTACGTGGACCATGCCGTGGGCGTTATATCTAAACAGTCATAAACAAGCAACCTTTATAATATTTTTCAAGACTGGAATTACAAGTTATTGTGACAAATTGTAAAATCAAATCTTTTAGCAGATAATAACAAAAGAGAATGATATTTTGGCTCCCAAATGTATCGAAGACAGTGCATTTCGATTATTGCTCTCGATAACTACATTTTCGGAGGTCATGCCAAAAGTATCCGATCACTATCTGCCCTGTACCAGCATATCGCGCGGCAAACCCGGCGCAGTGACGTGCGTTATCGATTGCTGGCAATAAAGGCAGAACATTGCGCTATAAAAGTGATAGAACAGCAATGTACGATTCGATACTGCACCTGCGTGATTTGACGGTTAGGCTTTTGGTACACTTATTTACTGATATGTACAAAATTAATTATCCGATAAATACCTTTTATAATGTAGCTTGGAATACTCCTTTCCTCCTTAAGCATGTTTTTAAATGATTAATCATTCTACTGAGACGTGGCTAGGTAGATGCCAAGGAGTTTATAAAGCAATGTTTCTTTTTGATGTGTTAGAAAGAGGTTTATTAAGTAAGTTTATTAAATAGGATTTTAATAATAACTGCGAAGATTGTAAATCTATCGATACATTTGCCAAATAAACATCATCATGTCGCGTAACAAATGCGTAAAATAAAACTTTCCTATCAGAGGATATGTAGCTATAATATAGCGAACTTGATGGCATTCCTACAATTGTAATATTGTCTCCATCAATAGCAGTTAAATATTATTGCGTTACTAACAAACGTGCAAAATAAATCTTTGCCATTAGAGGAAGTGTATCGAAAACTAAGCAAACTTCGATGACGCTCGAGAAATACTCGTAGTGACATTTTTACATTACACAGCCCAGTGTGCGTCTGCCCTTAGCGTACTGCATCGGCTCACGACATTAGTAGGCGAATGCAATGCGTGCTTAGAGTCAGTTATATTGCACTTTGTCAGTTTTACACTGCGATTCAACTTGCGAGTAACATATGGGGACTTTTATGCTATTAGTATGCTGCCTATTGTATGTTCTTTGAATAATCTGAATTGAGGTTCTGTTTTATTTTACTACATACATATACAGGATTAATTTTTAAACATCAACACTATTTTTTCTACGAGTTTTGATAATTTGTCACATTTTACTTTCATACAAAAATAAATATCAATTTAATATTACCTCTTAGAATGTTCTCGATCGCGGGCGTGAACCTTTTTCTATACCTACGAATGGAATATAGACTTATAAATATCACGACAGTACAATAAAAGTTTGGAAAATCATTTTTAAACAAAACAGAACCTCAATTCAGATTATTCAAAGAACAGACAATAGGCAGCATAGTAATTTTGCATAGGCTATGTTCATGAAATGGGGTAGCGAAAACAGCAAGATCATAAGGGAGCTCACCGCCACATTTAGTATAGCGGGGACAGATGTTAATGATAAGTGACAAGTTGCTAGCTTATCGCCTGAGAAATTCTGTTTAACAAACTGTTTATAAATTCGACAAATAATGGATGGATCTTTATATATACCAGGGTGATTTTTTCGTTGCCACCCTTAACGAAGGGTACGTACTCTATACATCAAATATACTTCGTTTATTACACGTTAATAATTACTATAGCTTTATAACTAAGTATATTAACTCTGAAAGCTATTTTAATCCGAGGTTATAAATAGTTAGCTGGCCTAGATCTGACTATCTATATTCATTAGTCCCGCTGCCTCACTTGGCGGCGCAGCGGGGAGGGAATCGGGAATATAATATTAGGGAACAAGGTGGGTTAAGGTACTATACGAGCTACAGTCTAGGTTGAGACGGGTTAAAGAAAGAAAATGCAACCAGAGCACTTTCTCGGGTTTAAAAGGAGTGTTCACCGGTAACTTAGCCAGGTTTATAAAAGTTTAAACCAGAACTAGACAGATGTATACAAATATCTGTATGTCTGTGTATTTAAATAAGTCTAGGTGTAGCCTTTTGTGTTACAAAACTTTATATTAGAACGCTGAATAAAGGTAAAGACTCTGTCTATATTTGTGTAAATAAATCCTTGTTTAACTAACAAAGTAACTGCGTCCTACGAAGTTTAAAACATCTTTATTTAAAGCATTGTTGACTCGCATTTACTCGGGTTTATTTTAACCAGCGTTCGCTCTATTTCCCTTTCTGTTGTTAGATTTTTAGCGCGAGAGCACATTCAAGAGACAGGTAAAATGCTAGACTATGTTCTTGAGAAGTTTTCTCGTAAATAACCGGTGAAGAAACCCCCATCTCCCACCCCCCTGTAACAAATAGACGTGCATTGTTGCACCAGCGCCGAAGCCACCAACAAATGACTTTAACACGGCCGCATACAGACTGTTTTTCCTTGCGGCGTCGGTAATGGATCCCATTTGTCAGGGAATATGCGTTTGCATTTATTATTGTTCTGATTTACAAGGAAGCGTGGTCGCGGTGCACCCAGACGGCAATAACATCGCTTTGGGGAATAAATCGAGCTTAAAGTTAACACAGGAATAGATTATTGCAGGGCCTGTGGGCACACCATTTAAGTATAGCAGGCACATACAGCAGTACCATTTATTGTTAAGATGGTCTGTAATAAATCTTTTACAACAAACTTATGGCAGTAGGAGCTCCTTAATGATCATGTAGTTGTTATATAAAAACTAGACGAGGTCGGAACAATAACTTCGAAGCTTGAATCAACCTACGAATTGATGAATAGTTGTACATGTATTTGCCGATGAAGAAGAAATATATTTTAGATGTATTTCACAGTAAATTAATTAATTAGTAACGCAATTACTACAAAACTACAAATTCACGCCTCAAAGTTATTGTCATAATGACACTTCATGACCCTTATTCATATCCTTTTATCGCAATATAATTATAAAAGTTAACGAACAGTTATTCATACTCGACTAGACTCGAAAACAGTAACTAAACTTAGCCTTTTCAAATTTATTTCATTTCAAGTTAAAAGCGTAACAACAGCACTTAGGGACGCTCGAAACTTTGTATTTCTCAATATTTTACTCCTCACTAGTACAGAAATCAAAGCTTGACAAAGTGAGCGACTGTTTTCGAAGTCAAGCGATGGCAAAGTTTGTCTCGAAGGCTTTATTGGAGTCTGGGACTGTTAGTAATCCATCACCGCGCTGGGACCGATTTGAGGGACCATTGGGACCGTTGATAGTGTGTAAGCTGGAGTGAAATGTTTTACTAATCGACTTAACACAACACAATTAATTATAATACATACGCAATAACTTTACCTAAGTTCCATTTAAGGTCTCGAGTTCAGTGGGGCAACTAACCTTTCGACAGTCGGTAACGCTATCGTCACACGGACATATCTCATTGATTTTCGATAGAGTCGATAGCGTTACGGTGCGCGTAAAAAGGTTCGTGCTTACTCTATAGAAGTCAGAAGTGTAATTAATGTTTAGCTCTTCCATTAACAAGACTGACAGATAACGCATAGCCAGAACGCTTAGTATGAATTATCAGTTCTTGTTCGCGTTAACCAATCACATTACGGCGTGATGACGTGATGTAATAAAAGTTAGAAACAATGGCACAACGTGATTGGTTGGCTGCTTTACATTAACGCGAACGGTTGCTAGGTGAAAACTCAGACTAAACCCTCTGAACTCAACTAATACCCATTAGGGCATAAAGGTTTCATGAGGAGTATAGGATGGAACTTAGACTAGGACTCACTGAAAATCCGATAGGAATGGTCATATCACGATATTACGGGCGTTCACTAGGATTCCTACAAAATATCTGATATCAACTCTCAGATATTATATTGTAAATGCTCGCTAGAGTATTTATCAATTAGTTAGCGTAATGGCGACTGTGGTAATTGACATTACTTTAAGCGCCTGGCATCGGCCCAAAGATGGCGCCACCGTGAACTCACACTGAGACACGAAATTGAATTGCCTTCTTACTCTAGCAATATCTTTTACGACGTGCAAACCAGCCAAATACTGTGCTCATAGCTTCCTAATATGATCCGGAAATGCTATGATATCTCATTATAACACTCTTGTATCAGCATATATTACTATATATTTTTGTATATTCTATTAACGCGCAAAATTGTAAAATTATGGTATAAATAAATAAATAAATAAATAAATAATAATAATAATTAAATAAATAATCACACACTTCACAACACATTAACTTAGTCCCACATTAAGATCCATAAGGTCTTGTGTCATGGATACTAAGCAACGGTATATAAATGATGATCTCCGACCGTATTTCGGTCAAGGCGTAAATCTCTACGGAGATTAGCCAGGTACCAGGTATCAGATATTATAGTGCACAAGTGTGTGCGTAAACATAGATACACTCTCTATTCACTTACTCTCATAGTCCGATGGGACGGAAAGCAGACACAACCAGAGAGAGATCAGGTGCAGGACCAACGGTTTTACGTGCTTTCCGAGGCAAGTGACAATTTTACAACATTAAAATCTGTACATGAAATAAATACATAGATATTATAGAAACATCCATGAATCGAAAAAAAGACATCGATATTCAACATACATTACTAGTGGACGCCCGCGACTCCGTCTGCGTCGACTACAGAAAAAACAAAATGTCGAAATTATCCGGGATAAAAGTAGCCTATATGTTAAGTAGGACCTGTCACAATATATTCCTAAAAACTGCATCGAAATCGGTTCAGCCGTTTCTGAGATTAGCGTGCACAAACGTACAGACAAAAAGACAAACAGACAAAATTTCCAAAAATCATCGTTTTGGGTCCTATTGCGTTGATAAAGGTCTCCTATAATATTTTTTCTTTTATATCTTCCATGTACAGACAGCGATCCATTAGATTTTTATTATATGTATAGATTTAAATATAAAAAAAACTGTGATTTTTGTCACATAATAACATAAGCCTTTTCTAGCAAGACACATCAAGTAGGTAAGCTCGGGGACTCCTATTGGTTAGATTATAAGTGACTGAAAAAAATTACAAAACACCTGAGCTGATGCGGGGCTTTCGCAGAAAACATCAGCTGCATCTCCTTCCGTAGAGTCCGTTTCATAGAATAAATTTCTATGCTTCATTTCGGAATTAACATGTTTCATATGCAGTGACACATAAAATGTGATCTTACACATTAACTACCACCATCCTCCAAAGATACAATACGGTGTCGCACCATATTGTATGAAAAGATACAATACGGTGTCGCACCATGTGGTATGAAAAGATACAATACGGTGTCGCACCATGTGGTATGGAAAGATACAATACGGTGTCGCACCATGTGGTATGAAAAGATACAATACGGTGTCGCACCATGTGGTATGAAAAGATACAATACGGTGTCGCACCATATGGTATGAAAAGATACAATACGGTGTCGCACCATGTGGTATGAAAAGATACAATACGGTGTCGCACCATGTGGTATGAAAAGATACAATACGGTGTCGCACCATGTGGTATCGAAAGATACAATACGGTGTCGCACCATGTGGTATGAAAAGATACAATACGGTGTCGCACCATGTGGTATGAAAAGATACAATACGGTGTCGCACCATGTGGTATGAAAAGATACAATACGGTGTCGCACCATGTGGTATGAAAAGATACAATACGGTGTCGCACCATGTGGTATGAAAAGATACAATACGGTGTCGCACCATGTGGTATGAAAAGATACAATACGGTGTCGCACCATGTGGTATGGAAAGCGATCAACTTGTCACAGATTATTGACATCTCTCCCTGCTATGCTAAACCATACTAAACGTGGATATGCGATCTGCATAATGATACTGCACTTCTAGCTAGGTACCCCATTTCGTGTGTGTAAATTATAAAATACATAATATTTGTTAAGTTTACCACTGAAAATAATGACCCATGTAAACGCACCTTATACTCGAGTTACTACATTATTGACACTATGTTAGACACACCTCCAGAACCTTCGTGTAATGTATTTACGAAAGGTCCACTAGAAGACACAGCACACGTGATCTCGTATGCGTGTCAGGCGCCAACTCAATCTACGCGGCCCTCACTTATTGACTATAGATTACATATAAGCTAAATTATTATTAGAGGAACTAATAGAATGTCGAAATCGTTTCGCGTTGGTGCCTAGGTATACAGTTTTTTTAATTTCAAAAGGTCATTATTTATAAAATAACAAGATAAGGTAATACCAATCCAGTGTAGTAGTATTTTAAACCTAATTTTAGCACGTTTGCAATTTTGAATAAGGTTTTACAAAATAATAAACTTAAAAGATTATTATAAAAAACAAAATATTAGTAATAGACCATTACACAACACTGTAACCTAGTATAAATCATGCAATCTTTACTTTAGTATTACATTTAATGTAGTATGTAGGTATACAGTTGCCACGTGCGATGAGGACATATTTAATATTGGTCAAATCAATTCAGGGATCGATTCACTTTAAAATAAACTTTATTTTATATATGCCAGACAAAGCAGTAGCAGATCCAATTTTTAAAATCTTAATAAATCTCAACATACACCCTAATTTGATTATGGTACACATCAAAATTAATAATTCAACAATCAATCAATCAAAAATTGTTTGTTTTTAGTACAAATACAAATACATGTTGTTGAATAATAATAATAATCATGTCTGACGGGCATTTTTGATAATAATAATATAAAATTTAGCTAAAAATTAAGCTCAAAGGCCAGCTATTAGTGAAGCTTTCATGATGAACACTGAACTAGTACAAACGTCTCAGGAGGTCTACTCTGAAGTGACAATAAACGAAGTATCGACCGAATATCGAGGTGTTTCCTACTACGAACTTCCTTAGATCGGATCAGTCGCCCCGTTTTTTCATTCGGTCCGATCGAACTTTATTTGACAGGTATGACGCCTAGGTAGTCGCTTGGCGTTCAAGGAAATATGTGATTGTTTTTTGAAAGTAGGCGCTTGGCAAGCCACTAGGCTCTGGGCACTATGAAAGCCACCTGCCTTTGCTGACACACTAAGGCGTTAATCTAGATTAAAGTACTTAATAAATCGATAGTTAAATGCATTTGACAGCACTTTCTGACGAAGTAAAAAAGACGATATACAGGGTGTGTGTGACAGTCAGACAAATACTGAAATGAACAAGTACCACTGTGTTGAGTTATACGACAGTTTTATTACTCGCAGGAAATGTATTTTTGATTTGATTATCAGTAATCTTCGCTCTCCGCGCCAACTGTACCGGCCGATCCTGTAACTAATTAAATGGGCTTTTTGGGTAGTATGTGACACATTGCTGTTTTTTGGATCACTTGTGACTCTCCATTAGGGTTGATCAGTTATTTGAACTTTTTTAAGGGGATTTTTTTTTTCGAAAATTATCTTTGGCTCAAAATTTCATTTTTAAGTCATTATCTAACTAAGGCCCAATAAAACGAACTGAACTAATTTTTCCTGAAAAATAAAAATAACTGCGAAAATTTTTAGTGTTTTCCACCTCAGACTGATGGTCTGAAGTCATGGTATCAGTATTTGCCTGGCTGTCACAAGCACACTGTATGTGGTTATTCTCGATTTAACTAAGAATAAAAAGGGCCTAAGAATATAATGTTAAGCAGTTAGTAGAAGTGAACATTTAGTTTGAAATAATAATTCTAATTGTACATACATCTTTCCACAAAATATTCCACAGCTAAATTTAGTAGTACAACCGCGTTGTATTTCCTAGGGATCTCGTTGATGAGATTACAAAGTTTTGACATTGACATCGGTTACAATAGGCTATTTAAGTAACATATAAGCATATTTTAAAGAAGAAGATCAATTTAAAACTTACGTGTAACCACTTTACATTCCATTTTCCAAGACAAGGCTTTTGCAGGATATTTATTTTCGTATTAATTAATCCAAATAATAGACTTCGTGTGTACTGATTTAGTCAAATATCTTAATTTATCAAACTTTTAGACGAATTTATATAATTTGCACACTTCTGCCCAACCTTTTAGTTACATAATGTATGTTAAAAAAAAATTGTATCAATTACCTTCTACTATATTTACTGCATATTTTATTTACTTACACTAACTCGTAATGAAGTATAATAGATTATCAATTAATTTGACCCTACAGCAGGCATACCCCAAATGTGCATAACCTAATCAAAATTAAAATTAAACTCATTAATAAAACTAAACCGTCTACAAAAGAATGTTAAAGGTCGTTATAAAACTAGCCCAGTGAGCCGCAGGGCGGGTTAGTGGGCGACAGTAAATGACAGTGGGCGACAGTAGGCTCGTGATGAGATTACTAAGTTTTGACATTGACGTCGGAAGCCGCGCTGTAATCCCGCGGGCGATGTATTTCGACTAGAACACGAAGGAAGCATAATGAGGAGATGCTTTAATCTAAACTAGGTATCTCAACTAATAATACAAATGCGATAAGTTTGTTTGTTTGTTACCTCTTCACAGTTTATTTTCTTAACCAATCTTTTTGAAATTTTGCATAGATATAGTTAGAAGCACGCGTATGAAGTCGCGGGCAACAGCTGGTGAATAAATAAATATAATGATGTTGGGTCTCACTTTAAGATATAGAGATTTCACAATAAAATCGGTAAGCTGTCTTTTTGAGAGAGGAAAAGCATATCAGACATTTATTTTTCAATAGCCATTGCCCGTGACTTCGTTTGCGTGGACAACAGAATTTATTTATTTTTAATTTGGTTAAGTAAATAAAATCGGGAAGAGGTAACAAGCATACAAACTTACTTTTGCATTTATAATATTATTTGAGATATAATTCATGGATTTATGTACATTCTAATAATACTTTGAGAATTTTCTCCATCGTTACGTTTTAAGTATCCCACCAACTCTGTGGACCCTTCTTGATGGCGCGGCGGCTTGCACAGTCCGCTACACCTCTTGCCTTCTTGTCTCTAATGGGAACACTTCCAAAGACACGTGACACCTTTACGTTGGTCCCTTCCGATAAGGTAATTGCAGACTTGTTGAGTCAGCAGGAGATAGCCATCTTAAACGAAGGTTTAAGTGTTACGGGAGAGTCTACAGCTAGCGTGAGATTTCAGGAACGATAAGGTAGGCTATTTAAAGGAGTTTTTTTTATTATTTAACTTCTAAAACTAGACTAGATACTTCGCAAGGCTATAAGCGAAAAAGTTTTTTAATTTTATGAAGCCCTTGTATTCCTATTAAAGATTTAGTATAGATTTCAATCGAATCCCTTTAGTCATACTCGTATCGCCATGCGAGTCTTCTTTCCAGATCTTTCTTACAATTTCACAAGAAAGCGTGTTTAACATATAGTACAATATGTAAGTACCAAATATGAAATAAATTCTTGTAAATACATGACTTCAATACAGTTCCAAAATAATATTAAACGATTGAGATAAGTTCACGAGAAAATCTTACCACATTATATATATACAGGGTGTTTTGAAGGTGGGTGCAAAGCCGTAAGGAGGTGTTACTATAGATCATTTAGAACATTTTGAGCCATATTTGTCTTAACCAAAGTCTGCTTGTTTTTTTTTAGGGAACTTTTAAGATTTTAGTACAAAAATCCCAAAATTTTCGAATTAACTGCGAAAAACGCAAAGTTTAAGTGGAAATGTTTATTTTTTTATGTACTTCTTATTAGACTAATGTATGTTTAGTGAAATTAAATCATTTTAAAGCACCATTTTTACTAAAAATAATAATTTTCGGGCTATTTTAACTTAACAGAAAAAAAAATATAGAAAAAAATGGCCTTTTATTTACATTTTAAAAAATAAATAAAATAGCTACAGATTCTCAGACAATTTCAATAACATGCTGAGTTATTGCACTTTCTTTTAAGGTATCATTTACCTAGATGTCTACAATTTTTGCAATTTTTACAATTTACAACCTGAACCAGAAGGGTAAGAAATTAAAAATTTCAAAAAAAATCAAAACAATTGAATTTTTGTTCTTATACCTTTAAATTGATGTCTAAAACAATATCCAAAATTATTTTTTAGACTTACTGTGCAATAATAATAAACTTATCTGAACAAAAATGTAGAGAAGGGCCTTGCACAACTAAACAAAGCCGTCCATTCATCATCATTATCATCCATCACAAATTTAGAAATCATTTTACTAAAGACAATGGCTGTGTGGACATAGTTTCTCTTGCCTTTCCTTCGGGATAAACTGAAATAAAAAAAGTTCCCGCTTTTTTGGTAAAGTCATCTTATCTCTTCGTCGTCACCTCTCTGCTGCTTTTCTGCGTTGCAAGTAGATTTGATTTGAATTGTGTGTGTGTACTACTGACATGGCTGCATTTACAAACCAAGAACAAGCGGATATCGTATTTATGTATGGCAGAGCTGATGGTAATGGAGCTTAGGCACGACGTTTGTACCAAGAACGTTACCCGAACCGCAGGTAAAGTAAACTATGTCCACACAGCCATTGTCTTTAGTAAAATGATTTCTAAATTTGTGATGGATGATAATGATGATGAATGGACGGCCTTTGTTTACCCTTCTGGTTCAGGTTGTAAATTGTAAAAATTGCAAAATTTGTAAAGACATCTAGGTAAATGATACCTTAAAAGAAAGTGCAATAACTCAGCATGTTATTAAAATTGTCTGAGAATCTATAGCTATTTTATTTATTTTTTTAAATGTAAATAAAAGGCCATTTTTTTCTATATTTTTTTTTTCTGTTAAGTTAAAATAGCCCGAAAATTATTATTTTTAGTAAAAATGGTGCTTTAAAATGATTTAATTTCACTAAACATACATTAGCCTAATAAGAAGTACATAAAAAAATAAACATTTCCACTTAAACTTTGCGTTTTTCGCAGTTAATTGGAAAATTTTGGGATTTTTGTACTAAAATCTTAAAAGTTCCCTAAAAAAAAAACAAGCAGACTTTGGTTAAGACAAATATGGCTCAAAATGTTCTAAATGGTCTATACTAACACCTCCTTACGGCTTTGCACCCACCTTCAAAACACCCTGTATATACATATATAAAGCGACGTGAAGCAAACTCAAGTTTGCAACTAAACGTAAGTTTTTCAGTAAAGTACAAGTTTATGAAAACAACTGAATGTGTTACAAGTAAGGCATTACTTACGTTCTAGGCTAGGCAAACATTGCTCTTATATGTTCAAGAAAATAGTATCATGTAAATTGGCTTTAACTGTTACGTAATGTCGTCGTGCAATCGAATAAACTACATTCCTAATTGATTTGGAAAAATCAAAGAGCCCCATAGCGAATGAGAACATAAACAAAGTGTGTAATTAAAAACATTCCGTTTGAAATAAACTAGCGCCGGCTTCTAATGCTAAACGCGATTAATTGTGCGGCACCTGACGTTACACACGAGTACCCAAGATGCCGCGTGATGCCAGCAGAGTAGAGTTTGTACTAGCTCATGCCTGCCCGTGGATAACGTACGAGGTGATTAAGGGTTTCCGGGAGGTGGGTAGCAGCGCCTCTCGTGCTGACAACATAGTCCAAAAACAGTCACACTGCGGTTACCAACACACACACTGCGTGGTGACTATGGGCGAAACCCCCCCCTATGGCAGTAACCTTATGGCGTGCTGCAATAGGCTGAAGACTTTCAAGATAGCTCCTGATCTTGGGTCAAATACTAAAATATACATTTATCAAAATATACATCAGCCAATTTGTAGTCCACTGCTGGACGAAGACCTCCTCCAGGGCCACAAGGGGTTTTCTTGCATAGTCACCGCAGTAGACGGCTTGGTGACCACAGTAAGATTTACAGACTATTTTGTCAACACGGGAGGCCCTGCTGCCCGCCTCCCGGAAACTCAATGAAAAATATTGAAATTCTATTGAACCAAATCCTTTAACTGTTTGTACAAACCATATTATTATATTTGCCAGATAATTTGTTTTGGTATAGATTTTAACTACACTAAAATAAAATCTCTTGAAGAGATAAGCCCGCCATTGCACATTTCTCCTGTATATACTGATAACATGTTATAATATTTTCATTAGTGTACAATAAATAATGATAATAAAAGTCCATATAATTTTTAACGTCATGTTTGATTTTAATTGGTATTTAAGGTAATAGTGTGTACGACGAATCGAGTTTCGAACTACATTCAGGTTTAAAGTGATATTGGGTTTATTTTTTGCAATTTTTTCAGCTTTTTCTCACTGTGCCAGTAAATTGTGTTCGCTTCGAATCTCTCTCTTCCTCAATGGATTTTCCAGGAAGCGCCCCTAGTTCCCCTTTATTCAAGATAATGCATTTCCGCTTTCTTGTCAGTTGATTTCGTTAATTTGTAACTACGTTATTTTTATTAGCACTGTTCAAAATATTATTTGTTGCGTTTTTATAATATACAGGATGTTTTTTCGTTGCCACCCTTAACGAAGGGTACGTACTCTGTACATCAAATTAAGTAAGTTTATGCCAAAAATAATGCTGGAAAACGATGTAATTTTTTTTTAAATTTTGTTTTTAATTACTTGATCGGGCGAAATTTATAGTGTCCAGTGTTTATGCTAGTTTTTTTTATAGACAGATATTAATTATTTCTCGTGAAAAAATCTTGTTACACGCGTCAATGTGCATTTATGCAGAAAAACGCAGTCTATTTACTCAACTTTGGACCCTAATATTTTGGAATTCAGACATTTCCCAGGTATGCTTCCATGGAGAAAAATGATCGTGATGATGAGGAGATTCCGTAGTTTTCGGGAACGTTGACGACTAAAAATCAGCCTGTATATTTTTTTGTAATTAAGCTAGCCAAACTCGTAAGTACAGATCATCATCATCTTATCTCACTATATGTGGTGTCGACGCAATATGGTTTCTTTCAAAAGTCACATCGCCAAAGATTTGGCATTTGTTTTACAGCCGGCCGCCTGCCTGACGCCAACCCTCCTTTGGTAAAGCTAAGTGACAGTGTGAGTATAATTCAGATATTTCCATAAAAAGAAAAATACGCTTTCTATCTAAACGGTTAATAAATGAATTTTCTACTCGCACAAGCTTTATATACCGTAGTTCTTTGTCGTAGCTTACTACGAATCCGTAGCGTTCTACGAATTGGTAGCATTCTACAAACGCTACGAGCGAACGATATTAAATAGAGTACAATTTCAAAGTAATTAAGAAATGAATAGTTCGTTTATGAAAAAAAACGAGAAATAAAAAATATTCAAGAATTATTTTACTGAAAAACGTTTTGTAAAATAAAGCAAATTTCCCACTACTTAAGTGTACTAGTCTAAGTGCGAAAAGGTTTTTTAATAAGTATATTAGTTTTTGAATAACCTTAAACATGAACGGTGTTATAACTAAACTGCGTTTAAGTTAGACTTAGATTAAAAATGACATTTGACAGCAAAATGTTTGGAATATGGGGAATATGGAACCAGTTAAGGCAGTGTTCAGCTTAAGATATGTTTGAGTTTTTTTGTTATAACACTGTACAAGAAAACACCATAAATAATATATTCATACAATGATATAATCATAAATGTACTAAATAACAAATAACCATTTAGTTTTTGGATATTTGAATGGACAAATAAGTCTAGTTTAGATAATAATAGTGTGGAGAAACACGAGAATCGGGTCCCTAGTAACATGTCGACTCTCAACACGGTCTAGATGAAGTCAAAACGTAAGTTACTATAGAAATGCAGAGACATGGATACGTATAGAAAACACTGAAATGGCTCAATACTGAGAATAACTACAGGGTATGTATTTTAGTTTCACATCTTCTTCTTCTTCAGCCTATTGCAGTCCACTGCTGGATGTAGGCCTCCCCCAGGGCACGCCACAAGGCTACTGCCACAGGGGGGTTTTGTCCATAGTTACCACGCTGAGCAGGCGGGTTGGTGACCGCAGTGTGATTTTCAAACTATGTTGTCAGTATGGAAGGCGCTGCTGCCCACCTTCGGGAAACCCTTAATCGCCTTATACGATACCCATGGGCAGGCAGGGGTGGTACAAACTCTATATATATATATATATATTAATCATTATCATAAAAAGGCATTACAGCCGTGCGAAGCCGGGCCGGGACATATATTAAAAGCCTTCTTCGATAAATGGGCTATCTCACACTGATAGAATTTTTCAAATCGGACCAGTGGTATCTGAGATTAGCGCGTATCATCCTGTACAAGAAACGGATATAGACGGCGTATATACTTGTATCATCCTATAGAAGCGTAGACAAGCGGACACAGGCAGCGCATACTCGTATTCTCGTATCAAAGTCGTCGGCAGTGGGTCGAGGGCGCGCAATTACGCAAGCAGGTCAGCCGTCAATGGACACTTAACTGGTTAATATTCATGCCTCGAGAATGCAGGCGGAGTAATGGATGCTGATTTATGGAGATTTTTTTTTTGATTTTTCTGCATCGATTGTGTTTTTTTTTAATACTTTACTGATTTATTTAAGAGCTGTTAAAGATAGAACCTAATTAGGATTTCTAAATCATACCAACGAATATAAAATACACATTTTAGACGTGTGGTTGAAGTTTATTAATATTAAAACCTAAAGGTGGGCCTTATATACCCAGTACACGCGCCTTCAAATCAAGTAATGTTAGCAGACTGCTTAAAAAAAGATAATTACAATATAAACACACTTTTAGCAGTTAGGTACTACCGTGGTTTTTTTTTCATTGAAAACAAAAATAGAACTGGCCTATACAGATAACCATGACGCATTATAACGTCCTCTTCATACAAAAGTGTTAGCGTGCGTGTATGATCGTCACGTCCATATCCGATTCGCCAGTATTTTTATTTGACAAACATCGGGTACATTTGCGATGCGGTTTGCGTACAGACGTATAATGAAGTCTCGACCGGAGTGGCCCCCAAAGCGACCTATTGTGAGGCCTGGGCCCCATTAATGGCGCCTTTTGGGCCCACGACCCCATTTGCAGCTCTCTCCTTTTGAATCGAACGTGTTTATTTTATATCTTGTCTTTGGGGAATTAGCTTTATACTATGTGCTCGTTGAGTGGTCTGTATTTGACCACTTTATCGTAATTTATATATTTTGTGATATGAGCATTTTAAATTAACTTACACAACAAAATATATTATATAATTTTTTTATATAATGTTTTGAATATGTGACTTAACCTCCAAGTTTTTTAAGAAAATCATTATTCCTTTTTAATTAACTAAATTTGTAATTATTTTTTAAATGTGTTATGTATGACATTAATAATATATTAGAAGTAATTGTTATCAGAATCTATTAGACTATTACCTGAAATAAATAAATTTTGAATTTTGAATTTTTGAAAATTATTCGATATTAGACTATTATTATTTCCTTACATAAATGAAATGCCCGTGAATATAGTTAGTTCAAAAAATGTTTTTTTTACCTGTAGTGTACTCGGTACTGTGTTAATATTTTTTCATATATTTCAGTCCATATTTCGATTAAGTTTTGAATAGGATTAGGTGGATGAAAAAGCGCGAGCTTTTTATTGATTGGCAATTTTATTGATTGGTTAGTTTAGTTTATTTATTTATTTAGGAAAATATGGTACATTAAACAAAACTCAATCTTATTAAGGTACAATATTAAGTACAGTTCAAAGTTCTGAACCGGATTGGGTTCCTTAGATTATGTACACATTATGTTCAGAGTGTTTGAAGTGTATTTGAGACATAACATTTTTAAATATTTATTTATTTAGTATATTATATCTTAAATACATACATGAAATTGTCACGCCCATTATCCTCCAAAGAGATAAGGCAGAAGTGTGCATTTTACACACCCACTTTTCACCAGTTACCTTATTAAGTAACAAGTGGTAAGGGTGAGCCTACCGCTGCTTCTCGGGCACAAATACAACAATCTAGCTACCGGTAATGAATCCAATAGGATATATATATATAGTCACTCTAAATAGGTATTTCAAGCTTTTAGCGTCAGTCTCATCGGTTAAATAGCAGGGAGCACTAGTTAGCTACTATACAGGGTGTAACAAAAAGGGTAAGTTAAGCGAAAAGCTACGTAAATAGCTCAATGTAGAGAACCTATCCACAAAATTTGAGACTCGAAATCACATGTTTATTTTACAAGATTGTATGAAAAATCCTGAGATATTTTAAAATTCTCCATACTATCGGGAAAAATAAACATGTGATTTCGAGTCTCAAATTTTGTGAATAGGTTCTTTACAGTGGGCTATTTACGTAGCTTTCCGCTTAACATACCCTTTCTGTTACACCCTGTATAGTTATCTAGTTAAATTATGAATATATTTGATGAAGGATATTTTTAAGGACCTTCATCACATCACCTTAATTTCCTTATTTGATTTAAAACTTGGTCCAAGTAACAAATAAAATAAAAATATTTCAATATAAAAGCATCGATCAACGTAATGGAAAAACAATATGTTTTTACACGAAATTGGTATTCATTTATATGCTGGCATATTACCTACGAACAATATAGAGATAAGAGACATAAAAGGAAAACATTCGAGCGAAAAACGATAATAATTATGATCGCTCAACTTTACGATCAATGGAGAGCATTAAAATAATATTAACCCTATAACAACAGCATTAATGCAAATCTATAAAATCTATGGACAAACCATTCTTCTACTAACGCGGGGCATCACTAGAATAATCAGCTGCATCCTATGTATATCCTAAGACGTCGACTAGGGTCAGTCCACACCGAGACGCGACGGGACGCGACGACACTCGAAGAGGCCAATGATTTCGTGCTGCGTCGCGATCCGCCGCGAGACGCATCACTATGTCGCAAGGCGCATCGTAAAATCGTAGCAGCACGACGCCTCGCTGCGCAGTACGACGTATCTTTTCGTGTTGTATATAAAATATATTTTGAGTTGCTCTATCAAAATATGCGCGCATCGTTGCATCGCGTCGCGTCTCGGTGTGAACTGACCCTAATGAACTCAGGGGGTTCTCAAATGATCCTCATCTGGTCCCGCTAAACGTTGCTGAGTTTCCTTGGTGATCCTGCAGTTATAGCCACCTCATTTTTGTGAACACTGCCATGTGTGTAAGTACCTATAAGCCTTTAATATAATATTAACTTAACTTTTGCATGTACCAAACACCTTTTATTTTACCATATTATACCTATGATCTGAAAATCTTATCTTGCTAATATTATAAACGCGAAAGTTTGTAAGTATGGATGGATGGATGTTTGTTACTCTTTCACGCCAAAACGGCTGGAACGATTTGAATAAAATTTGGTACGGAGTGAGCTGACACCCTGGGTTAACACATAGGCTACTTTTACATACATACATATAATCACGCCTTTATCCCTTACGGGGTAGGCAGAGCACCAAGGGCCGATAGATCACATGGTGCCACTTCTGACCAATTTTAAGGGTATAGTTAAGATGTATAAGTTCGGTTAATAGTTACTTTTTATCCCGGGAAAATATTTTAATCCCGGATAATTTTGACATTTTGTTTTTTTTTATTATTATTTATAAATAGTACCACTTGTCTCCACGTCAACCTACATTATACCAACCTGTACTCTTCTAAATTTTCGACACTTTTTCTTGATTTATACGCACAATAGTATTTCCAGAAATTTTTAATAATGAAATAAGAATGGGAAAAAATAATTAAATAAGCAGTAAGTCGTTTTAAATAAAATAAACAAAGGGAAATTTATTTACCTTTCTCCGAAATCTTTGCGAGGAAGTGAGGGAACCCGTAAAACTGAATACGTTATAACGGATTTTTTATTTATACGAGCTAAGAATATACTGATTTGTGTGTATTAGATAATTGAATAAAAATTCCTACACGTGTTCTTAAAGGTCCATACTAAAATATATAATGTGGATCGCTGTGGGTACATACATGATGTTTTTTGTCG
This sequence comes from Carposina sasakii, assembly GCA_014607495.2. Classification (NCBI taxonomy): domain Eukaryota; kingdom Metazoa; phylum Arthropoda; class Insecta; order Lepidoptera; family Carposinidae; genus Carposina; species Carposina sasakii. The sequence continues at coordinate 468,339 of CP053150.1, forward strand.
TCAACGTTTCCGAACACAACGGATTCTTCTCATCATCACGAACATTTTTTTCCAAGGAAGCATACCTGGAAAGTGTCTGGTTCCCGAGGTATTAAGGTCCAAATTTGTGTTATTAGATTGCGTTTTTTTACATAAATGCACGTAGACGCGTGTAGTAATAAATTTTTACGAACAAAATTTTAAAACTGACTATAAAAAAACTAACACAAACACTAGATACCCTATATTTTACGCGAATAAGTCAATATTTTTTTTTAAATTGGTAACCGTTTTTCAGCATTTTTTTTTTTTGGCACAAACTTACTTTATTTGATGTATAAAGTACGTACCCTTTGTAAATAGTGGCAACGAAAAACACCCTGTATTATACACGTGTTTTATTTGTTTGAGCAAAATGTTAACAATTTGTGTAATAGGTATTAATAGAAAGCGAATAATTAGTAGCTAAAAGTGGATATGCGCTTACACACCATTTTCATACTTCTGCTCTACTTTTGACCATGGTTACAGGTATGATGAGGTACGCTCATTATCTCAAAGAGGCGTAAGAGAGATATCATATCACATATCTTTCATTTACTTAGTTCGAAAAATCAATAAAAATCAACATACATATTCATGCTTATATATTTAGTACTGAATATCGAAAATAAACCCATGCATGTTTAAATTCCCGCCATCTTGACGTATAGTACTTAAGTTAGGCAGTCTAGTCGCTCACGAATTCCGGGGCTTGCCAAACGTCAATGATGCGCATCCTAGAAGTCAATACGATATCTCGATATAAACTTGTATAGTAAAGCCCAAAAATAGTGTAGATATCTCAAACTAACCAAAATACAGTAAATCTGCGATCTGGTAGTATACAAGAGGTTCTTGAATATCAATTGGATGTACCTAATTAGCGAAAGATCGAACGATGTGATATGAACATAGAGTTTTTTTGTATTATCTACAGGCATAGATGTATGGCAAACCTGTTTCAGCGTTATGTTTTAAGGATAGTAAAAGGAGCAAATCAGTTAACGCGAATAGAGTCGCGGGCAAAAGTTAGTAGATTATAAAGAAAAACTTCACGCTGCTTTTTAAGTGTTATATCTGGTGATCGAATCAGAAATGAGGAGATCCGCAGACGTACAAAGATTACCGACAGAGCTCAACGGTCCAGCAAGCTGAAGTGGCAATGGGCAGGGCACATAGCTCGAAGAACTGATGGCCGATGGAGTCGGAAAGTTCTAGAATGGATACCACGTATCGGCAAGCGCAGCCGCGAGGTGGACGGACGACCTGGCCAAGGTCGCGGCGTCGGTTGGATGCAGGCGGCTTCCAACCGGTCGGAGTGGAGGTTGTCGGGGGAGGCCTATGTCCAACAGTGAACTTCTCAGGGCTGTAAATGATGATGATGATCTGGTGAAACTTAAAATGTAGGTAAACCCAATACTGTTTTTTTCTGTAAATGGACCTTTCACCTATAATAATACTTCTTGCCTATATTGAAGCAATTAATGTCAGCAAAGTCTAAAATATGACTACGTACGCGATTTGTGCTAAAATTGTCCAATATCGAGAATTCAGAGAGTAACCTCATAATAGTTGTAAACTATTAAAATGGTTAACTATTAAATTAAAACTATTAAATATGTAAATTAAATTAGCTACCTGTTTTAGATAACATAAACTTTTGGGGAAATAACATAAAATAACATGAATACTGGCCAAAGATCTCAAGCAAAAAAATTGTTTAACTAATCTGACAATGAAGCAAAATGTCTGTCACTGGACCTCGATAAAACAATGAAGATCACAATGCAGTCAGGGTTACATACACTTACCGCTATCGTAACTCCTGCTAAATATTATCAACAGAGGCGATCATAGAAACGTAAAATCTCGGAGGAACCTAACAATTTACTTTAGCAATTAAACTACAGAATACAATATAGAAGGAATTATAAAATGTGTACCTATGTATTTGAGAACAGTATATTTATGTGTAATATGCGCGTATATGGTCACGGCCAAGACGAATCAAAAACAAAGCATACTACATACCTTTTATCGAATTATTGTTTCAGAGGAAGTAAAAATACCGATATATTCCACAACACATACGAGTATTTCACCTTCAGCTTAAAAACGGTTTTAATAAAAATATGAGCGTTTAAGACACGATTTAAGTACGTTGAAAAGGTTTAAGTGAAATATGGCAGGCAGGGGTGATTCGGTACTTTCTGGAACACCATCAATCACGGCCGGGCCAAAGGGAAGGCTTTTAGGGGACCTCCATCTTAATAGGCTATGATAATGATCTAGAAGATATTGTTCACAAAATGAATTCAAAAGTTATGCAATTTTTTCTTCAAAGAAATTGATGAGTAATGAGAAGGATTCTTCGGAAAATGTTTGGAAGAATGCTTTGTTTTAGAGATTGCGATCCGGTATTGACGGATCGAAGGCCGGGTTGTGTCTAGAAAGATATTTAAACTTGTTGAGAAAAGGTAATGGGGATGTCATGGAAGGTCATCCGAAAATTGGCAGTGTATTTTATGACACTGCCAATTTTCGGATGACCTTCCATATCCGGTCCAGTCCAGTCTTCCGGTTCCAGTCTAGATTTTGTTTGGTAATTTATCGATTGTAAATTAACTTGAACATTATCAAACGTTTTACATATCATTGGCTACTCGTATTTGCTCCATTATGTTGAATTGTCAGCTTTGTCTGAATATCTTGATGCTCTTATATTTCATTCAAGTTTAAAGAACAAACATAATCTGGATCTTAAAAATACAAGTAAAACTCGTAGATGGAACAACAAATTTTAATGACGTCTTCTGTGCTTGGGTAGGATAAATATTGAGAAATATCAGTTAACATAGAAATACCTATATCCCTAATCAAATCGTTGTACCTACCTCAATCATGGCTCCAACTACATACTATAATAAATAATCAATGGACAACATTCTGTCAATGCGTCACAAGTCGAGCTAATCTTAAGCAATTGACGGGAACCCGCATTATTTCCCATTCGTGCCAGTTCTGGCACACTTATTACTAAGTAAGTATAGCAGGAACCCGCGTCACTGGCTGACAGATTTACGACGAGGCTCGGAGTTAGGTAAATAAGAATAAGCAATAGTGTTGTAGAAATGACACTCTTGAGCTGGTTAGATTCGTTGCCTACAGTGTAACAAACAAAAATTAGTGTGGGTGTGGTGAAAAGGGAAGCGCTTCCGGCCCCACCGGGCCACTAGTCGTTGTTTTGGCCCATGTATATATTCAAATCATTGTGAGAAACTTCGATATCGCGTTCTAGGACTTGCATTCGAGTGTGGTTCTCTCTTGCATCTGATATATGGCTCCGCTACATTAGTAACGACCATTATAAAGTTACGTCGACAAATCAAATCTATGTATCTATCTATAATATAAAAATGAATCGGTAAATATGTTGCTAAGCGCAGATCTCGAGAACAGATGAACCGATTTCGCTAATTCTTTTTTTTTTATATTTCTTGAAGTAGTTCTTACGGAGAGAAAAATTAGCAACCCGCCCCGGCTTCGCACGGGTGCAATGCGGGGTTACGCGGATGAAGTCATGGGCGGCCGCTAGTTTTGAATACAAATTTAATGTTTTACATAAAAACAAAAGAACACGAATGTGAATATTGTAAAATACATACATAGATACATATAATCACGCCTTTATCCCTTACGGGGTAGGCAGAACACCAAGGGCCGATAGAACCACATGGTGCAACTTCGGACCAATTTTGAGGGTATAGTTGAGATGTAAAAGTTTGGTTAGTAGTGACAGGTTGTAAAATATTGAAAAAAAAAATATATTGCGCTGTTAATTATACAGACGTAAGTTATAATAATTCCATTTAATTTAATTATTTAGTTACATTTTAAAACTAGTTCTCTGATTAGAAACGTGTAGAACTGTGTAGCTCGAAACAAACTGACAAATAGCCATGGAAGCTTTTCGTTATAAGGAGTTCCGCTTTTACATACATAACTAAGTGCTAAATGTATCTATATTCTACAGATCACCTTAGTTTATTCTCATGATACTTGAAACTAGCCGAGTGGTTTCGGCAGAGTAGAGTATGCATCACCCCATGCCTAGCTGTAGGTATCGTACGAGGCGATTAAGGGTTTCCGGGAGGCTGGCAGCAACTCCTACCGTGTTGACAACATAGTCCGAAAATCACACTGTGGTCACCAGCCCGCCTGCCCAGCGTGGTGACTATGTAAAAACCTGGTAATGCTTATCCCTGTGGCGTGCTCTGGGAGAGGCCTACGTGCAGCAGTGAACTGCATAGGCTGACAAGACGAGACGAGACTTGAAACTAGGTTAAGTATCAGTGACATATTTTTTGTGAACTTCTTAACAAGTAAAAACAAACCTTTCAGATACTTGAATATTAACTTAGTTAAATGAGATAGATTATATTAAATCAAATGATTAATTTCCATATATGTAATTATGTTATATTGGACAAAATAATAATAAAACTATGGACTTATGATGAAAAACTATGTTGCAGAGTGTATGCCTTTGAATACAAACTAATTAGCTGTTTCTTTTCATACCCAGTTATTAAAAATATTAATAGTATTTCTTTGAATACATTTAAAATATACATTTTAATAAACTGTTCGGAAACGTATACTGTAATTAAACTTCAGAGTCTTACTTTCATTCATCTAAATTGAGAAATATTTTTCTTCATTTCATAAATGTTGTTTGAAAAAATAAATCCAGACATTGGGAATAATTCTTTTAATATAAGGGGATGTAAACAACGAACCCTCAGATTTGGAGAAAAAGAATTACCGCCTACTGGAATAATAGGATAATATATTGAGATAAGGCGAGTTTCTGGCTATATATAATGTGTTCAGCCGCGTAAATCATAGGTGAAGTTGTATAACAACTGATTGTACAGTAATAAGGATCTTTTGGATAATCTTATCTCTTGGATAATCTTTTGCATATAAGTAAGGACGTAACTTTAATATACTAGTGGACGCCCGCGACTACGTCCGCGTGGACTGCAGAAAAACCAAAATTTCGAAATTATCCGGGATAAAAATATTTTCCTGGGATAAAAAGTAGCCTAAGTGTTAATTCAGGGTGTCAGTTAACTCCATACCAAATTTTATTCAAATCGCTCTAGCCGTTTTTACGTGAAAAACTAACAAACATCCATCCATCCATACTCAAAAACTTTCGAGTTTATAATATTAGTTTCATTATTAATAATTTTATAATATATAATATCTTGACTAAGATAAATTTATAAAAACACTTCTCCATTAATATAATCCGTTAGGATATGGTTGATCGTTTCATCTTTAAACATTGTGCTTAGGGATTCAGCTTTGTTTGCCGAGATTTGGCTAGTGTATAGCTATCGGGATGAAAAATAACGTTGCCAATATGTAATTTAGAAAAGAGATGGTAAAATTCGTCATCCGAGTAATTGACCCGGTGGCTCAGTGGTTAGAGCACTGACACGCGGAATGCAGAGGTCGTGGGTTCTATTCCCACCCGGGTGAGGAATTTTTTCCATTTCTTTATTAATATTTTTATAATATTAGTTCTTGTGAACTACATAGTTTGTATGTTAGGTATTCTACAATCAATATAATGGTTAAGGTTCATCAATGTCAGTTACGTGGTTTTAACATAAAATATTAACAAACAGACATCCATTATCACCAGATATAAGTAGGATCAGGCGTTGGGCTAGAAACACTTCACTGGTCATTGACATCTACTTCGCTATGCCAAACGTGCAGTTCTGCCTACTCCATTTTGAGAACATAGTCGTATGCATGTGCGTACTATGTATTACAAGGAAAGGATTGATGTTAGAAAAGTTAGAACTTAGAAAAAAGAATTAGAAAAATTATTTGCAATACATTGGTTTTAGTTGTTAGTTGGTGCGGTAGTTAGAACTAACATGAAAAACTAATCCTGATTATGCCACGGGTGTGGCATAATTAAAAAGTTAAATTAAAAGTGTCGATTGACATTTTTAATTGGTTTTCGGATTAGCAGTGATGTATTTATGGTTGCATGCTATTCGTAGGTGCTTGGATTTGACTTCTCGTTACGATTGACTATGAGTCGGCAGATTCGAGGGTCCGGTGGTGGGCGAACCCTTGATGGATAGAACTTAGAAGATTATTTTATTCAATGCCACTCTAAATATTGACCTTCCCTTATTCGACACAACAACGTTTCAACACGTGTGTAACTGTGTGACGTAATGACATCATGTCAGCCAACTACCAACCTAAGGATTAATTTTAAATTGCGGCATCATTCACGAGGTCCTTATGTGAGAAAATGACGACGTCACATGCTAACTTGGGTATCAAATAGAATCTAGAGTAGATCAGTTTGTGCAAGTTTAACCTAATGTTTGTGTGTACAATAAAGTACAATTTCTTTACGCCAATTTTCCGAAACTATTACCGAAGAGCCGGAGAAAGGCGTAAGCATTCTTTACTATTAACTTTAGCTCATAAAGTAGTTGAAGAGGCTTCCACCGTGTAAACGAAGAAGGGACTATAACTCAGGCGACGTGGGGGGAGCTATCGATCTAGGGGGGGCTTGGACAGGCTCCAACCAGACCTTGTCCTCGGCGCGCTATCGAAACCTTGTTTACTGGTTTCGAAACCGACGTCTTTCATAGACAGTGGCGCCGCCAAAAACTTGAAGAGTATCTTCGGCATCCCATTGACCAAGCGATGATGTTCCCGGCAGCACTTTCGGGCCGATTTACTGTGATACTTCGCTGTGAAAATATTGTTTTCGGTGCTTATAAGTGTGTCCAATTAATTTTATGGCGTCGATAGTGGTTAGGGATGTGGTTGTTATTATTGTAAAAGCGGTCATAAGCAGTGACGTCATTATCATCTAAGGTCATAAGTTAATTTTGTTGTGTAACTAGCGGACGCCCGTGAATTCGTCTACATAAATACCTGGTGTCTCAGTAGCCTATGTGATAAATAGTGATAATCTACCTATACATGCCCTTATCCTTTTATTTATGGAATAGGCGTAATATAGTTTCTCATAAAACTTATAGGTATATTGTTAAGAATTTGGCACTTTCACCACTTAATTGATAATTTTACAGCATTCATTTCGATATTTTCATATTGAAAATGAACTATTAACCCTTCAAATGTTGTTACGTCACGAACACGCTGTACAAAATGCATTATTATGATACGAGACGCTGCACATTGTGTCAGCACCACGCTCGATTTAAAAGCTTAAAAGCAACACTGAAAAAGCTATTTCTCTCAACAAAAATCTGTTAGATGAATCAGAGAAGATAGACCAGGAGATTCATGAAGGAAAGATAAGAAGGAGTTACGATACATGCATACAGAGTGTGATTGACTACTAAGCAAATTTTTGTCTAAATTAAATAAAGATTTGGCTAGTGTATAGCTATCGGGATGAAAAATAACGTTGCCAATATGTAATTTAGAAAAGAGATGGTAAAATTCGTCATCCGAGTAATTGACCCAGTGGCTCAGTGGTTAGAGCACTGACACGCGGAATGCAGAGGTCGTGGATTCGATTCCCACCCGGGTGAGGAATTTTTTCCATTTCTTTATTAATAATTTTTGCTAAGCAAATACTAAACTTCGAGATAATCTGAAGATGGTCTGAAGTCAGCAGTTTCGATATTTACCTGGCAACCACTTACAACCTGTAAATAGTACGATGTAAATGATCGGTGATAAGATGCTAACTCATCGCCAGAGAGTTTACTTAGTCGACTTACAGCCAATTTCTATAACTGATCTTAGAGATTTTTTGCATATCTCAGATTTAATCTTCAATTGTTTTCATACAAAATTTCAAATTAGGAATAAAAAATCCGAGATTCTGTTTGATCTCTCGTATTAAAATTGGCCGTTAGAGACTGAATTTTTCTTATTCAACTCTTCTGGCAAGCCCTTAAGTAGATGCAGCCGATGTATTCAAATGAAGCCCTGCAATTAGCACAGAACATTACTCTAGGTCGACAATCTTTACGCAATTACTTGAGTAAAAGTAGTATTCGTAACTTAGTTTTTTATATACGGATGTAACATCATCTCATCATCTTTTTCTTCGTCATCTCTACATCCTTCCCTCACAGGGAGGATGACCTGGGAGGCCGGCCGGAGGGACCTGCCGTAACGAGTCGACTTCAAAGCTTTGTTTCTCGTCCTCCGGCCCAAACCGCCGGGCTTGTAAAGGAGCCTTCACGTTATAAACAGGCTATTTAATTGGTGCGAAAATAAGCGATTGTAGTTTTAAATTCTATCAGGTGTTAGTACTAAAAAGTTAAGTCACTATCAAGAATAAAATAAATATAAATTCATGTTAAAGTTAAAACCCGTTCTCAGTTACAACGCGTTTGATTTTAGGCTCAGAGCAACGCGGCTTCCTTCGTTAGGAAGCCCGCGTTTTTTAGGATAACAAAATATATACATATATTTTTTGGGGTCGCCTCTGATGACCCAGGTGATTATATTCGCGAGTGATCATTGGATACTAAAGAGAACTATAATAATAGAATGTTTTCTCTATAACTAGTAGACCGTTTTTCGCATTTATTGTTGTAAATGAAACTACCCTATGTTCAAAGATCCAAAACGTCTTGAACTTGTCGGGTGCCGTCGTATTTGACTGCTGATTGGTGTGTTGGTAGATGGTTGATAGTGACGCCTGCGACGTCTTATGTCATGAGTTTAAGTATATAAAAAAGCCTTGCAGGTAAAGAAATTTAATTTATAAGAATAAGAAAATAAGTTATTCCATTTAAAAAGATTTCATTAATATGATTTAATAAAAAAATCGTAAAAGCGACATTTATTTCTTTGAAAAAAAAATAACGTTTCCTCCTTCTTAAAAGTTTCCTGTGTCCAGTAATTGCTGAAAATATGTTACGAGACCAAAATAATTTACCTTTCAGAAAGTGAATTAACAATTTTATTTATTTCAAAATATTTTCTTAAATTCTCCAATAAGTACAAATAATTAAGTTACGTTCTATTTATACAGTTAAAGAGAAAGAATTCAGGCAGGACTTCCACAAAGTCCTCATGCAATAATTCATCTAAAAAGTCTACCTGACTTAACATCTCTACTTTTGTCTGACATAAAAGCTTTCTGCACTACGTAAGCGCAATTATTTAAGCTCCAAGTGTGGAGGCTCCCTAATGCGGCCGCAAAAACCTTTTTACGTGTGTACTTTGAAGTGGAACGTATTTAGGACAGGGTATTCTTCGGATATAAAGTTTAAATTGAAAATTTTAATCTGTCGGCATTTAATGGAAACGTTACTCAATAATGTGCTTAGTAGAGTGAGTTAGCCTGGTAGATCCTAGAGATTAACAAAGGGCTAAACTAGATATCACGCGATAAGGGCTTGCATAGTTTTGGGAGAAATGTGTCTGAGGATTTTCGCTGTACCGTTTAGTTAGAGATTTATTCATGGAATATAGTCTAGTGGTTAAGACGTGCGCCTTGCAATCAGAGAGCGCAGGTTCGATCCCAGGCCCATGCCTGTACGACTTAATTTATTTCATGAACTTATTTTGATATAGTAAATTGTCACTTAGCTCGTGCCTCAAAAATCACATAAAACCGTTGGTACTGCACCTGATCTCTCTCCAGTCGGCCTTCCATCCCATCGGACTATAAGAGTGAAGGAATAGAGAGTGCACCTGTGTTTGCGCACACACATGTGCACTAAAATAACTTCTGCGTAGTTGGATAATCTCCGTTGAGATTGGCCGCCATCATCGCCGATATACGGCCGGAAATATTTTATTTTTATAGTAGACATTTATACCTTATATATGTCGTGGCCAAATCACTTTAATAGTATGTAATTTCATGAAATGGTCGGTTAGGTTAGGTTAGTATCATGAAATTATCAATTCATTATCATCATATGGTCAAGGGCATTTTGACCATTTCATGATATAAATAATTCAACGATATGGCCACGACATATATATAAATACTAGAATGGTCTAGAGGTTTAAATGAGGCTGCTATATTCTGAGGTCAGTGATATATTATGAAGGTACGCTTAGCCCCAATATTTTCTTTAAGTGGGGCCTAAGAAAAGTTTTACAATTTTTGCACAAGTATACTCTCCATTTCTTTATTATTTTGTCTCTCCAATAAAACGATCAATAGTCTAGACACGAGCAGAAATGTCTAAGTAGTGAGAAGATGAACTAATTAGTCCGAACGTGACTTATCTAGACTCAGACTAGAACTGCTCTCAACTGCTGCAACTATGTAAATTGCTACTAAACTATTTTTTAAATGGGCTTTTAAAACTGCGACTATTTTAATGGGTTTCATTTTCACTTCATTTATTTGTGAGTGCTGCTCGTACTAATGACCTAAGAGATCGACGTAAGGTAAAAGCTAACTGATTTTGATTTACCACTATCATCATCAGCCTATTGCAGTCCACTGCTGGACGTAGGCCTCCCCCGGGGCACGCCACAAGACTGCCATGGAGGGTATTTGCCCATAGTCACCACGCTGGGCAGGCGGGTTGGTAACTGCAGTTTGTATTTTGGACTATGTTGTCAACACGGGAGGCGCTGCTGCCCACGTCCCGGAAACCCTTAATCGCCTCGTGCGATACCCATGGGCAGGCATGGAGTGGTACGAATTCTACTCGGTGGTTTACCACTATATCCCAACTTAAATTACAAATGCGAAAAGAAATTTATTTGAATGGTACCTGATGAGGTCTTTATTTACTCGACTTACCTTCTTTTGCATGCATGCATATAGTTGGGAGTATGGAGAAGGACATGACATAACTAGGCTACGTTATGCAGTCCCTGCAAGTCTAGTAAATATTTACTTATTATGGGTTTAGCTCAGGGTGTTTGTTTGTAGTATGTCCAGTAGCGTAGCTAGGTAACTAGGGCCCTGGGGCAAATAAAAAAATCGGGCCCCACTGCTATCTCAACTAAATAGATTTTGACATTACCAAGATTTTTTTCTCGTACAAGTATTTACCACGTAACTTGTCTATTACCTTCTTGAATTCAAGCTCTACCGAGAATTTCTGACCATTGCTAAAACATGAGATAGGTTACAATCGGGTAGACATTACCAACCCGAGAATTTCACGGTACGATAAGGATTCAAGGGCCCCCTGAGCTTGAGGGCCCCGATGCACTGCCCCGCCTAGCCCCTACGTAGCTACACCACTGAGTATATCTATATAATAATATCTTGAATTAATGGCAAGTAAAACCATCAACTTAACAAGAAATTCTGTTAATTTATAAAAAAGGACATTTACCTACATACAATAATTCAATTTTAAGTAAGGTATCTACGAGTATATTTTCATATAAAAGCTTCCTATAAAATCTTCTTACAAAAAACATAATTAAAATAAGACCTTTTCAACTTTCAAGCTCATAAAACTGAAGACCTTAATTAGAATTACCATCTCATCTCAGATAATCATAAACGAACATTTTCTTTAATCAAGACTGAGATAAAGATTTTATCTCATTAAGATACCAGTTTATTGTTACATTGATCATCATCATCATCATCAGCCTATTGCAGTCCACTGCTGGACGTAGGCCTCCCCCAGGGCACTCCACAAGACTGCCATGGGGGGTATTTGCCCATAGTCACCACGCTGGGGAGGCGGGTTGGTGATCGCAGTTTGTATTTTGGACTATGTTGTCAACACGGGAGGCACTGCTGCCCACCTCCCGGAAACCTTTAATCGCCTCGTACGATACCCACGGGCAGACATGGGGTGGTACAAATTCTACTCTGCCGGCACCACGCGGCCTATAAAATTGTTACATTATGCACTGATAACTATTATGGCAGCCTAAGTATTTTGCCTGTTTTGCAAATGGAATATCGGTTTCTCTAGATAAGCTTTGGTTCCATATGATACCCGTGCCATCATATTCATTTATTCATTAAGCTATCTCATTTTATTTAGAAGTAGAAATAATAAAAAAAAATTAAATTAGGTTTTTTATTAGACACGTTTTTGTGTTTTAATATCATCAGTTCCTAAAGAGTTTGCTACTCAATTCAATAGTACCTTCTCATTATAATACAAACACAAAACTTAACATTTTAGTAGGATACAACATGAAAAAAATAATTTATTTAGTTTAAAAGTGTAAGATACTTCTCCGTACTATAAACCGTTAGGATATGGTTGATCGTTTCATCAAAAACATAATGCTGAGGAATTCAGCTTTGTTTACCAAGATTTGGCTAGGGTATAGCTATGTCCAGCGGTGGACTTCCCAGGGCTTTAAAGAAAGATAGCTATCGGGATGAAAAATAACGTTGTCAATAATGTAAAAAATTAAAGGTGTAAATTCGTCATCTGAGCTAATGGACCCGGTAGCTCAGTTGGTTAGAGCGAATGCGAGAGGTCGTGAGTTCAAGTCTCACTCGGGTGAAAAAAATTTCATTTCTTAATATTATTTCTAACATGAAAAAAGTCAAACATGACTCATATCTTAGAAGTATGAATGTACTTATGATTAATATCACTGGTTCTTGAAGATTGTAATTTCCTATCTTCAAAAAGAAACGTGGTATAGTAACGGCATGTTTAAATTTCCTATTTACATCTAATAAGTGCCTGTAGACAAAATCCGAATATCAATGTGATTTACGAGTATGAGGTCCGAATATCAATGTGTATAAAGAGCAACTCTCTTCATCGCGTGAGTGACATCCTAAGTTAGTTATTCGCAAGTCTAATGTCACCGTAGGTGTGCTAGTGAGAAAGACTAATCCCCACCTCGTTTATCTGGGCGGATTATTTCTAAAGTTTCTTTAAAATATGAAGCCGGTACTTTATCTGCATTAAGGGGTTGGCACGTGGCTAAAGGCATGTTCAAATCAAAGGGGGTAATTTCACAGGAAATGCAAAATCAGTGCAATTTAAAAATGTAAAATTCTTTATAAATTTACATCAAATCTGCCACAGAACCTGGATGGAACCCTGGAATGGACGGTGGAGCAAACGGGTTCTCGAATGGAGACCGCGCCTCGGCAAGCGCAGTGTTGGGCGCCCTCCGGCCAGATGGACCGACGACTTAAAGAGGACGGCTGGTAGTGACTGGATGTCAAAAACAGGAGACCGAGTCATGTGGCGTACACTGGGGGAGGCTTACGTCTAGCAGTGGACTGCAATAGGCTGACGACGACGACGACATAGATAAAATAAAGCATTTTTCGAAATGCCTTTGACTTAATAACCTGTTGCAACAAACTATATGTCTACCTATACACATAGAGTACCTTGTATAGTATGTGTTTTGAATGAAAATCACAAATACTGGTCTATCACTCGTATTCTTAGTCGTAACTTTCCCTTGAGGTACTTGTGCGTGCATGGGTGAGATGGTAGAGGTGCCTTATTTTATTTTATGCAAAAATATTATTTAATAGTTGAGTATAATTAACGTTGGAGTCAGTTCTCTTTCTCTTTATATGCACAAAATCACAACAAAATCTCCGAACAAAAAACAACATACCTATTCTTTCCACGGTTGAAATTTTAGCGGAGCCGGCAGAATGCAAAAGTTCAAATAAAAAGAAAGGGGCGTTACCAAACAGCGGGACGCGGGGTGCATAATCAAGTAAGTACCTAGTGCTTCTGGCTCCAAATAAGTGCTGACAACAGATCTATTATGTGAGAGAGAGTACAAAGATAATAGTAGCTGAAGCAAAATGAAGTAACCAGCACTGTAGTTCACAAAGGAGAGTGACTTCAATGAATCCTTGATAACTGCTGAACACCCCTGAGTTCATTACCCAACTCCTACGACATCCACGGAAGAATATACCTACAGGTGATGTGATGTGATTAAGCCGGCATCAGCACAGGAGAGCTACTTTATACCTACAGTATAGAGAATAGAGAAGCACATAATTATTTTAACTACCCCCTAGGTATTACTAAAAGTCGAAAATGCAGTTTATTTTATTACAATAGCCGGTGCTCGCAACTTAGTCCGCGCGAAAATTATAGCCTACGTTTCAATTTGATTATAGAAGGTATATTTAACTTAACAAATGGCTAATTTTATTAAAATCCATATAATAACTGTGTGGGGTTAAAAATATTTAATGCGTGGTGACGGCTGAGTAGAATTCGTATCACCTATCATTCTGCCCGTGGGTATCGTACGAGGCGATTAAGGGTTTCCGGGAGGTGGGTAGCAGCGCCTCCCGTGTTGACAACATAGTCCAAAATACAAACTGCGGTTACCAACCCAGCGTGGTGACTATGGGCAAATACCCCCCATGGCAGTCTTGTGGCGTACCCTGGGGGAGGCCTACGGCCTACGGACTGCAATAGGCTGATGATGATCTTCCTTCCAAATCCAATTATTTATGTAAGTATTGATAATAATATATTCCACGATTAAATATTTATAATAATTTCCTATATCATCATCATCAGCATCATATATAATTTCCAATAAATTAAAATACCTAGTTACCTAGCAAGTTAAATGAGACTAATCGTGGGTAATGATCATCGCGTAATCATGATGACTTACTATTTTTATTGCCATATAAAAGTAATTTGACCTGTTATATAGGTAGGTATTGCGAACGTGATAATTTACAACCAACACGATAATTATGCGAGCGCATGAAATAACAGGAATATATTTCAATAATACCATTTAAATATTTAATTGCCGTAAGTAGATTCTTGTAATTAACGTCATTGATGCATGGCCACGTAAAAAGTCGGGTAATTTAAAATTAACTGAAGTACATAAACCCACTGCAATTAAATTAAGTAATTTTCGTTTTCAGATACCCGCAGAACTATCATTTTTTTATTTAAATACATACGTATAGACATAGCTGTAACCCGAGATGCTGTAGCCAGAGCTGCAGGATTCTAATGGACATCCCACAGCCACGCATAGCATAGCGGGGACAGATGTAGGTAAGTGTTCAGTGACAAGTTGCTTGCTTATCACCTGAGAGAAAGCCCGAGTTCCTTAGTCGAATCCTATGGCACGGAAAGAGATGCAGCTGATATATTCTAGTGAAGCCCCATATTAGCACAGGCTTCCTATAAATATATTAAAAAATTACCAGTAGGATCCAAACACGTAAAACTAACCTCATCAGCCACAAGTCAAAGCACCGAAATCGCATGTAAAACGCGCGAGAACTCAGTTAAAGTTTAACTAAGTGTTAATATTAATTCGGTTTTCACTTGTAAATTTATCGCTTGTGTCGCCCCTTCAGCACTATTTCCCTGGGCAGAGACAGGGTTTAATTACCCTCCACCCCTGCTCCCTTGGCGCCTAAAGACGACCGAGAGATAAGCGGGGATGTGATAGGGGTTGCAAATAAAACATATTTGCGAATTAAACGTCTTACATAATATTGTCATAGATTTGAATTATTGGATACAATAGTAATGGCAATATTAAATGATCTGAATTACTTTCATACTATCTTAAACACGCACTAAAATTAAATATACGAGTACATACATACATACATAAAAATCACGCCTCTTTCCCGGCGGGGTAGGCAGAGATCACGGATCTCCATTTGCTACGATCCTGACACACCTCTTTCGCTTCATCTACTTTCACGATATTCTTCATAATAATTTTATAATTGTATTTTGTTGACATAATTCAGTGCTGTGCCGATGCGAGGCTTTACTACATCAGCATCATCTCATTCCGTGCATAGACTAGAAACTCTCAGGCGATGAGCTAGAAACTTGTCACTGATCTTATATATAAATATATCTATAGGTCGTGGACGTGGATAAGCGTATCGCGAGGCTGAAGTGGAGGTGGGCGGGACATTTGGCCAGGAGGGATGATGGTCGATAGACCAAGGCGGTGAAAGAATGGTGGCCAAGGGACGCTTTAAGACCGAGGAGCAGACCACCCGCCCGATGGTCAGATGATATCCGAAGGGTTGCTGGACAGCAGTGGATGAGGTTGGCCCAGGATAGAACACAGTAGCATAGACAAGAGGAGGCCTTTACTCAGCAGAAGCTGTATACATAGATAGATAGGATCTTTTGCAACTTCATAGGATATTAGTCGATATGTATTTATTACATAGTGTATGAGGTGTAGTAAAATCCTACTAATATTACAAACTCGAAAGTTTGCAAGAATTGATGGATGGATGGATGTTTGTTACTCTTTCACGTAAAAATGGCTGGAGTGATTTTAATAAAATTTGGTATGGAGTTAGCTGATACCCTGGATTAACACATAGGCTACTTTTAATCCCGGGAAAATATTTTATCCCGGATAATTTCGACACTTTGTTTATTCTGCAGTCCACGCGGACGGAGTCGCGGGCGTCCACTAGTTGTTATACTAAAACTATACTTGATATTGTAGATAGATAAATAAGAGCGAGCTTAATTCCTGCCAATGCATTCTCTACCAGCTAACATGTTTTTTAAAGTATTTCTATTTTATGATGATCTCCGACCGTATTTCGGCCAAGGCGACCAATCACTACGAAGATTGGCCACGTACGCAGGAGATATTCTAGTGCACAAGTGTGTATTCCGTTACTCTCATAGTCCGAAAGCCGACACGACCAGAGAGAGACCAGGCGCAGGACCAACGGTTTTACGTGCTTTCCGAGGCACGAGCTAAGTGATAATTTTGCAGCATTAAAATCTGTACATTAAATAAATTCATTGGTACAGGCCCGTGACTGGGATCGAACTTACGCCTCCCGCTTGGAAGGTGCACATCTTAACCACTGGGCTATCACCGCTACTTTTATATGTAATTTTATATGTAAGTATCAGAATCAACTTCCTCACATATCGTTATAAATAATTTCATTATGTAGTCCAGCCCTAAAGCCTGTTGATCATAAAGCTCTCCCTTAACGGAACGGTATCAATGTTGTGCCTATTCAGATGCAAATACAATGGAATTGCGTACTAACACTTGATATGACAATGTTACAAGTTTACGAAATGAATGCATTATTCATGAAGCACGCTAAAGGCTCGAGCACACCGGATGCGTGTGCGTGCACGTAAGCGTAGACGTATACGTACCTCTGAGTTGTAATGTATGGAACTGTCAAGCGGTGACAGTTCTATACATTAAAGGCTCGAGCACACCGGATGCGTATGCGTGCACGTAAGCGTAGACGTATACGTACCTCTGAGTTGTAATGTATGGAACTGTCAAGCGGTGACAGTTCTATACATTAAAGGCTCGAGCACACCGGATGCGTATGCGTGCACGTAAGCGTAGACGCGGGCGTCCATTAGTTTTAAATAAAAATGTAAATAAATAAAAAAATTGTATACCTACACAGAGGATTACATAACAGTTAGTTATAAGTGAAGCCAATAAAAGCGTGTTAATAAATAAAGCTTATCCCTGTTATTTAACCAGTCAGCGGTCATCTTTGATATGATTTGATTAATAGGACCTCGTGGTAAACTCGTAAATTATAGAATAGTCATAATTACCATGAGATTTATGACCAAAATCCTGTGCAGACTTCCAGTGTCAATGACTTGGTAACAAGAACAAAGTATCATAGTATTTTGAAATGGGTTTATGTTTTGAAACAACAACTGAAGTCAATAAAACCGGCCAAGTACGCTTCAGGCTTTTACAGAAAGTGTTCCGTACTATTGTTTATAAAATACGCCAAAAACCACGTTTCTATTAGCGGCAATAGAGATATAGTACTTCTGTAAAAATTTCAACTTAATTAGCTATCACGTATGATTCTTGAAATACCCTGTGAGAGACAGATGGTCAGTGAAGTCTTAGTAATAGGGGTCCCTTATTAAAAATTAACCTTACTTGCTCGTGAATACTCGTGAAGCACCCTGCTATACGAGTATGTAAAACGATAGTAAGCAGTCAAAATATGATGATTCAAAACGACCAAATAGTTCACATAACTTTAAGTAAACGCTTATTAAGTTTAAGTTCCCATTAAACAATGTAAAGTATCTCAACATTTAAGCCTCCAAGGTAACTTATCTTGCAAGGAACCCTGCTTATATGATACTTGTTATACACCCACCGTATTTACCCTGTACAGGAGACGACTTTGACGAATACCCCAAAAATATAGCTTTACTAGGAAAATTCATAACGAAGCCTTACAACAACCCTGAGGGAAATCATTGAGATACATAATGCTTCAATTATAATGCTTTCAGGGTGATTAATTTTGTTACAATTTATAAAAACAAGATCTTAAGCTGAAAAAAATGAGCTGTACTTACGCCTATTGAAAAAGCCTGTAAAAAGGACTTTATTTTAATTCATTTTGTAATTCTAAACGTGGCTGCAGGATCTCTTTTGTGATTCCGCAGTTCTGGCTACCACTTTTTTGGTAACACAGCCCTATGAATATATATAACTAGATATAGTATGTAACTAGATTATGTTAACTAGCCAATACCTACCTGTTTGCGTAAAGAATAAATACAAGGTAGAAAAACATTTTATCACACATATTACAAAATTAAATGTAGCCGCGTGGTGACGGCAGAGTAGAGTTTAAGGGTGTCCGGGAGGTGGGCAGCAGCGCCTCCCATACTGACAACATAGCCTAAAAATCACACTGCGGTCACCTTCGAGCGGTCACCAATCCCGCCTGCCCAGCGTGGTGACTACCTATGGGCAAAAACCCCCCTATGGCAGAAGAGTTGTGGCGGGCCCTGGGGGAGGCCTACGTCTAGCAGTGGACTGCAATAAGCTGAATAAGAAGATATTACAAAATTATATGTAAAAGCGACTATCAGCCAGTATGTAATGCTGCATACAAAATACAGGCTGTTTTTTTGTGGCCACCTTTAACGTAGGGTACGTACTCTATACATAAAATAAAGTAAGTTTATGCCAAAAAAAATGCTGGGATATATATATATTTTTTTTATAAATTTAATTACTTGATCTGGCGAAATTTATAGTGTCTAGTGTTTATGCTAGTTTTTTTATAGACAGATATTAATTATTTCTCGTGAAAAAAATCTTGCTACGCGCGTCTATGTGCATTTATGCAGAAAAACGCAGTCTATTTACTCAACTTTGGACCCTAATATTTTGGAAACCAGACACTTCCCAGGTGCATACATTCCATGGAGAAAAATGATCGTGATGATGAGGAGATTCCGTAGTTTTCGGGAACGTTGACGACCAAAAATCATTCTGTATACAGATTGATTTGAAGGTGCTAACTGCCGAACAGTTACTTCTCAGAAACTACTCATTAGTGTTACTGTGGGATACGATGTTAATTAATTTTAACGGTAACGAGTTAAATACTGAATATGAATAACTTAATTAGGTTTACGTTTGAGTAATATTTCATTGTTTCTTATTATAATGACATGAAACTACTTTAAAAGCAAGCGATAAATTTAATTTGAGTTAAGTTTTTGCTGTTCTCGGCCTTATGCAACGTCTATGTAGATACACAGCCATGCACAAGATGAGTCAGTCCCAGAACTGCAGCATCACGAAGAAGATCTTAGAGTCAAGTTAAGCATAAAATATATAAATGGGAATAAATTTTAAAAAGTTTTATAATTAAATATTCCATTACATTTGGGACCTATTTTCGTCTATTAATCCTCACCCCTAAAATAAATTTGAAAATCAAAAAAAAATATTTTGCGCCAACACAGATCCTTAATGACGTGGAAATATCCGGATCGCAAGTCTAATTATGAGTCTTGTGTATCTATAATCAGGGTTGGTAATGCGGTGGCGGGGGTAGTTATGGCTGCGGTGGGGTGTATGAGGGAGTCTCTATGCATATTCATTACCGGAATTAGCATAAACAAATACCTACAGAGTATAAGAACTTGGGCAAGATTACTGTGCCGTGACTTTGCTTGATAAATTGGGCATGGCGTGTGAAATATGGGGTAATTACGTGATGGCTGGCTGAAGGGCTGGCAAAAGTTGTAATCTGTAGTTAATTAATTTGTGTCGCATTGTTATGGGCTAAGTTTTGTAATTGAAACAGATTTACGTGAGATTGTTGGTAAAACTAGTGAAAACATTTGAAAAAATATTTTAATTAAATAGATGACTCTAATCGGTTCATCGGGCTTCGGTTGGATGCAGGCCGCTTCCGACCGGTCGGAATGGAGGTTTGTTGGGGGAGGCCCTGTTCAGCAGTGGATTTCTCAATCTATGGCTGTCAAAATTAGCTTGTGCAATGTTCAATTTTTTTTGTAATATTATGGGAAATGTTTATATTATAGTAAAATAAACATTTTCCTTTAGTAAAAGGAGTCTCACTTTTCACATAATGAGTTGCCTATATATCTTGGTCATAATACAAGCACTTAGTAATACTAATAAAGTGAGTAGACTAATCTAAGATATCAAGAAAAGTTGAAAAGACTGGCTTCTCTTACATCTTCACTAAAAACCTATTCATATATTTAAGTCCAAAACATTTCGTAGTCAGCGCAATAAAAGGAAAATGTCTTTTCCCTAGTCTAGTCCGGCGATTACAGTATTTAATGGTGCGGTTGGATCATGGAGTCGGAATTAGAAGGAGAGGCGATATACATTTTCATATAAAACTCGTGAAGAGTTAATTCGTGTATGATAAGCATCTGGCTCTCGCACCCGCGAGATAGTCGGACAACCTAGCCTAGGTCGCGGGCGTCGGTTGGATGCAGGCTGCTTCCGACCGGTCGGAATGGAGGTTGTTGGGGGAGGCCAATGTTCAGCAGTGGACTTCCCAAGGCTTTACGCAAGACACTTGAAACTTGAAAGACGAAAAATTTTGTCCATCGTTCCGTTCCGCTAACAGCTTTAACATAGTTTTTTGTAGAAAGATACAGTTTTCGTGAGCATAAGAAAAATGGATATCTAGCTATCCTAAATCACATCTAATTTCCCTCTCAAACGTATCACGCACAGCGCGTGTGGGCTAATGAATTTATAAATCCTGGGTTCAAATCCCGGTAGATTCAATCAAGACATGATGAATATCGATGTTTATTTCTGAGATATGGATGTTTATATATTTACCTGTGTATTTATATACTGTTGCTTAGTGCCTGCTATACAAAACTTTATGGATCTTAGTATGAACTTATCAAGATCAGACTATGGAATGTAATATTTGTGAATATTTATTTACACGTACTTTTAAGTTAAATTTGAAACTCAAAATAAGATTGTGTCCCTATTATAAAATCAAAACCTAGACGCTACTCGACTCATCATTGCGACTCTATTGTATATTTCATTTACGGATCGCAGTCTATTTTAAAGTGAGTCGCATTCAGCTCTGCGGGATATGAACGGGCTTCCGAGGGAGATGCCGGAACCTACGCCGGGAGTTGGACGTCGAGATGTTCAAGTGTTCTGTGTAGAACTCGTTTTTATTTGTAATGCCCTTAGATATAAGGTAGTTACATATAGTAATCAGATTTCGTTATAAATTTTATAATCTATACATATAATAAAAATGTAACAGATCGCTGTCTGTACATAGAAGATATATGAGAAAAAATATTATAGAAGACCTTTATCAACGCAATAGGACCCTAAACGATGATTTCCCACTTAACATATAGGCTACTTTTTATCCCAGGAAAATATTTTTATCCTGGATAATTTCGACATTTTGTTTTTCTGTAGTCCACGCGGACGGAGACGCGGGCGTGTATTTGTGTCAAAATAGTTTTGAAATTTAATTACTAGCATAGTAGTCATGATGTTGTTCATCTGTAAATCATTACCGTATCTTTTACCTGACAAATTTCATTAATGTAATGTGTATATTACAATATAATAAATGTGATTTCATTAATGTTTTTTTTTACAATTAGCTAGGCAAACATTTGACCGCCATCGTGCCTGATGTTAAGCAAGATGCGGCCTAGGGTGGTACATGTTTGCCTAGAAAGTGCCTATTCGCTCTAGCTTTGAAGAGACCAATGTTGTAGTGCTCGGGAAATACATCGGCAGGAAGTGCATTCCACTCCTCAGCCGTTCGCATTACAAACGAGTTAGCATAACGTTTGGTGCGGATGGGTGGGGTATCAACAACATAAGGGTGATACGCTAGTCTGCGTCAAGTATCCCGATGGTGAAAAGGGACTGGTGGAACTGTATTGTGAAGTTTCCACATGTAATAATAATTTGAAAATAATTATTATTGCCTATATTTGTCATTACACACTTAGTATAACTTACAATTTCACTTTAGCTTTGTTCAATTAAGTATTAAAATCCACTTATGGAAAAATATCCAAATATTACGTCCGCATATTATCAAGGCATTATACAATCGATACATAAATACATATAATCACGCCTTTATCCCTTACGGGTAGGAATAATCGATATTTTATGAAAATTGCGGTACCGACACTAAATCGTCATACTTATATAAATCTCATCAAGTATTTAGTAGCCGTATCCTAGTCTATCCGATGGCGGAGTTGTCTCTGTGTGCAATTATCTCACGCAATTATACGTGACGTCACGGAAACGTTGCGTCTGTGTGAGTAGGCGATTTAGACCGAGTGTATTATATATAATGTATACTATACAATTTTTTTTATGTAACATAGTTTAAGAAAAGCATTTTAATGTTTCTTGCGCTTTCTGGTTTATTAAACTTCTTTTCGATGTTCTTTTGTGAATGTCAGATATTATTCAAGCTTGTTACTCGTAGTTTAAGGAGTTTTTGGTATAAATTCGTGAAGAACTTTACTTTAAACTAGTATACGCCCGCGACTCCGTCCGCGTGAACTACAAAAAAAAAACAAAATGTCGAAATTATCCGGGATAAAAACATTTTCCCGGCATAAAAAGTAGCCTATATGTTAAGTGGGACCTGTCACATTATATTCTTGAAAAATGCATCGAAATCGTTTCAGCCGTTTCTGAGATTAGCCTGCACAAACGCACAGACAGACAAAAATCAACGTTTTGGGTTCTATTGCGTTGATAAAGGCCTCCTATAATATTTTTCTATTGAGGGATCGCCCACCACCGGGCCCTATACCCTCCGCTGACCCTCGGATCTGCCGACTCATGATCATATAATATTTTTTCTCATATATCTTCCATGTACAGACAGCGATCCGTTAGTAAAATTTTACTTTAGTAAGCTCGAGTTTTGGGAGGAAGTCGGTTTTTCGTTTAAAAAAAATATATTATAATAATATGTATAGATGAAAAAAAACAACTGTTATTTCCTGACAACGTTACCGTTGCTAATATACTTATGTCGTATATATTTTAAAACAAAACACGCCGCATCATAACAATAAAATATATTTCGATATTTTGAATAAATACTCCTACTCCTATATTAAACCTGCAAAATGTCTATGAAAATAAATACATCCAAATAAACACAAAACATTTGAACAATGTTGGCCTATTTCCTTAAACGATCACTTACCGTTCTATTCCCCAGGTTCCTGACCCTGCAGCTGAGGTAGGCTGACTTGCCAACCAACGCGGTGACGTTCCTCGGGGTGGCCGCATCGAAGGCCGGGGCCAGGCGCCCGCCGCCGGCCACCAGCGAGTTCACCGACCCCGCACCGCCCGCCACGTCGCATAGACCTGGAAAACAACCTTGTTATTATACCTTTTTATGGTTCCGTATATTTAAGGCGGGCTCCAATATAAAAAAAAACTTTAAAAAACTAGTCAATGGTACGTAAACTTTAGTGCGCGAGTCCGACTCGCATTTGGCCAGTTTTTTATCCTTATTTACAAATATTAAGGGGCTTTGATACATACTCGTACAGGTAGCACGTCAGTCCCATCATACCCTGAACATTTCTTATTAACACATACCTAGCACATATCATCATCATCATCATCAACATCATTATCAGCCTATTGCAGTCCACTGCTGGACGTAGGCCTCCCCCGGGGCACGCCACAAGACTGCCATGGGAAATACCCCCCATAGTCACCACGCTGGGCAGGCGGGTTGGTGACCGCATTTTGTAGTTTGGAGTATGTTGTAAACACGGGAGGCGCTACGACCCACCTCCCGGAAACCCTTAATCGCCTCGTACGATACCCACGGGCAGATATGGGGTGGTACGAATTCTACTCTGTCGGCACCACGCGGTCAGATATTATACAGAGTATAAATTAATTACTTAAGTAACAAAAAGGTATCATTTTCTGATGTGCACATGTGATTTACTTATATTTGCGTTGTTTTAATTGGTTGGCTGGAGGAAATCTCTGTTAGATATAAGCTCGTTCTTTGTTATTGTAAATGTTTGTTTTAAATGTATTTTTCTGTGTATAATAAATAATAAGAAAATATCATAGATTAGGTAGGTAATGTAGATAATGTTCTACAGACTATATTTCGATCAAGGCAACCAATCAACTGCGCCAGAGATACTCGTATTAAAGTGCACAATACTGTGTGCGCTATTTCCTAACTCTCATAGTGTCATAGGAGAGAAATCTGACATATCCGGAATCAGAGCTGGGCATTAACTCGTTAATGCGTTAATCGTTAATAAACGAATTTAACATTTCGAGTAACGGATTAACTTTTAAGTTAACTTAAAAATATGTTAACGGACTCGTTAACTTCCGTTAAATCGGAATAATGCATAATTTGCATTAAAAAACATGAAACTCCTGTTTATATTAAGAAATTACTTATAGCTTTTAAGTTATACTATAGTTTCAGGCATTTGATTTAATTTACATTAGGATAGAGTTTAAAACTGCTGCCCTAATGTAAGTACGGCCGATTGGTGTAGTTACGTACCTACAGATATATAGATAAGATATGTAGATACGGCGCCTCGACACAAACCCCTAGGGATCTTAATATAGGACTAAGTTAATGTGTTGTGAAGTGTGTAAGAAAAAAGAAAAATAAAAAAAGAAGAAAAAAAAGAGTACCTGACCTTTAAAAGATTAAGAAGTAATTCAATTCCCTCGCTATCGGTTGTTTCAAACTCCATTATCATTTCATCAAAAAACTCTGTTAAAAATTTCTGTCAATCTTTGATATTAGTTTAAATGTTACTTAACTACGTGAAATATTTTATATTATTTGTTGCCAATATGTAATTTAGAAAAAGAGATGGTAAAATTCGTCATCCGAGTACTGGCTCAAGAGCACTGACACGCGGAATGCAGAGGTCGTGGGTTCGATTCCCACCCGGGTGAGGAATTTTTTCCATTTCTTTATTAATAATTTTATAATTATTTGTTAGCCCTACTTAATCGTCGGATTATTTTAAATGGCGTCTATTCGTCATGACATCTCTTAACGTTACTTTGTTAACGCCAAAATAAGCAGAATAGCCTGCATTTGTTTTCATAGATACCTATACATATACTGTGTTCACGGAATGGCCATAAATAATATTATATCGCATTAGTCACTGGCAATACAAACCATTTAAATACCATGTTAAATCAACGTTCAATAATTTCGTACAATTCATTGAAAATGTCCCCTCTCAAATTTACCACGCCATTAAACAAGTAGGAATCCCTAATTTAAGGCTGTACTGGTTCCCGAACGGTTCAAATCCAATAATATTTAGAGCGGTCCCGAGCCCCCTAAAGTTACCCCTCTCCCGGGGCCTAAGCCGGCCTAAACTAATAATAGTAGTGTACCACTAATAGTGTCAAATCGTCTTCAATCAAGTCTATGGAAACATAAATGATCATGCACGAACATTTGTGAAGCAAAAACATTGAGGAGACTCTTTTTTTATATAATTAATATGATTACGCTTGACCACAACGCGCTTGATGGTAAGCACCGTTGCAGTCTAAGATGGAGCGCGCTTGCCTAAAAGAAACCGGTTCACTCTCGCCTTGAAGACCGCAAGTAGTTCACGGGGAACAGGGATTCAGGCAGGGAGTTCCACAGCTTGCCCGTTCGCACTATGAATGTAGAAGCTAAACGCTTAGTACGAGTTTTCGGCACATTTTGTACCACTAATAGTGTCAAATCGTCTTCAATCAAGTCTATGGAAACATAAATGATCACGCACGAACGTTTGTGAAGCAAAAACATTGAGGAGACTCCATAATAAAACTAGAGATCGCAGCGCAGTATAGGTAATGAAATAATTTTTAATTTATTTATTAATAATTTTATAATATAAAATATCTTGACTAAGATAAAAAAAAAACACTTCTTTATAATATAATCCGTTAGGATATGGTTGATCGTTTTATTCACTATGGGTGCGCCCACCACCGGGCCCCACACCCTCCACCGACCCTCGGATCTGATAACTCATAATTGCGACAACAGGCACTTGCACTAACTACAATCGCCATGAGAAACCAGACCCGAGCACCTAGCATGCAAGACGATACATTGCACCATTCCGAAATCAAAAACTAGATAAATAATCTACATATGTTTCGCCAACAACCGTGGCATCCTCAGGATTATAGAAATTAGTAAATTAGTAAACCACTAATTACTATGAACCTCTAAAACCCAACACATTACTTACACAGAATTAACTACCCTCTACTAAGTATTAAAAAATATATAAATAATTACCCACCATTATTTATATTTCAAATAAATATATACTATTTGTGCACACAAACCAAATAGTATTGGGTGAATTAGTTAAATTTAAATGAAAAAATTCAAAAATTCACCAAAATATTGATAAATTAGTAAAGAAAACAAGGATGTATGGAACAACATATTCCATTGCCCACAAAAACAAAAATTGTTATTGACATTGACAAGCCACTACATTCTAAGGTTACTGTTTATTTATTTATTCTAGCCAATGAGTTCAATAGCGGAGACGAAAATTCAACCTGTTCATTTAAAAGGTTTACACCAGAATATTTGGCTTTCAAAATCTCCAACTGTTCCAAAATAGATAGACGAATGCCCTTTTCACACGTATGCAGACTAACAAAACTGTGGTCATCTGGAATTTTTGATTTGAAACTAACAAGTGTTTGGCAAAATGTGATTTTTCAGGGAAATTGTTCCTATAAGCTGCCAAATGTTCTTGGTATCTAATCTTGAAGTTACGACCCGTTTGACCTATATAAACAGAATTATAAATAAATTAAAAATAAAGAATATGGGTGGGCGCACCCATAGTGAATGTTTGAACTTCCGAATTGTAACGCCTAATACAATTTCATTTATGATCGTTTTATCATTAAAAAACATTGTGCTGAGGGATTCAGCTTTGTTTGCCGAGATTTGGCTTATGTATATCTATCGGGATGAAAAATAACGTTTCCAATAATGTAATTTCAAAAAGAGATGGTACAATTCGTCATCCGAGTAATTGACCCGGTGGCTCAGTGGTAAGAGCGCTGGCACGGAATGCAGAGGTCGTGGGTTCGATTCCCATCCGGATAAGGAATTTTTTCCATTTCTTTATTAATAATTTTTAATTTATTCACAATTATTATATCTATTTAAATTTTGTATCAATTATTCACAGTTTTACGTTCAAGTGTTGTTTTCATGTAGGTACTCAAGGTTATCGACATGTAAAACATGAGTTTAGCGTCTATAAAGACTAACTTTAGTGTCTTAATT
Organism: Carposina sasakii; assembly: GCA_014607495.2. Taxonomy (NCBI): domain Eukaryota; kingdom Metazoa; phylum Arthropoda; class Insecta; order Lepidoptera; family Carposinidae; genus Carposina; species Carposina sasakii. The sequence goes on from CP053150.1 coordinate 495,988, forward strand.
TAGTGTAGTTACTCGTTGGCATGCTTCATTCCAGTACCAAAACGCCTACCTCATGAGCGGTGAATATTGATTATTCAGTTTCCTACTTATACAGACATACATGCTTATGTATGTATAACGAAAACATTGCAAAGCGGAGTCTGGCCCATATCCGTTTATCCGGATATTCGCTGAGATTCTTGAAATAATTGGCATAAAGATACTGTTATTATAGGTACAGATCTACATTGAAATTGTGAAAAAGTTTGTAATTCTTCACGTAAAAAGTAGATCTACAAGCTGCTCTGTTAAATAACCTTGGTATTTTACATAAGTTATTACAACTTGTTGAAAAACTGAAAAAAAAAACAAAATAACCTTACTTCACGTTACAAGAATAGGTATTTGCCTAAAAGACTCGGTGGGACCTTACTACTATGTTAAAATGTGCACTATAATATCTCCTGCGTACCTGGCCAATCTCTGTAGAGATTGGTCGCCTTGACCGAAATACGGTCGGAGATCATCATGTTAAAATTAGTTAAATATTTAAATAGCACCTTATACGAGTATACCTCTAAGCTCAATTATTATCGAAACATTTTGCAAACATCTCGAAGTTTGAACGAAAATAAATTGATAAGTAAGTAAGCCCACAAAAGCTGGCAGAGAACATTAGTCAAGCCTAACAAACAAGGTCAACTATCAGTGGCGTAAAAACACAACACCGCCTTAATCCGGCATCGGGTAACCGAGATTGATAGAGCCTTAATTGGGGACAATGCTAACTATTGGGTGTTTTTTCACTGGACAACACGGCCACGATACGACCACGACATTTGGGGCCGTGTCGTGATCATATCGTCTTGTGGAAAACCGGGCCATACTATTTAACACATTTATGCATGGAGAAGAAATAAAAGAGGAGCAGCGGCTAAGTATATTTTATAATAGTGTGCCGCTGAGCGGGGATGAAGTATAGGACGAGGGGAGCATCCTAACACTGTAGCCCTGCCCATTTACATAGAAACCACCTTGTAGTGACTAGCTTAACTACTTGCATAAGCGTGCGGTTACAGCTACTGCGTTACACACACTGGAGCTTTAGCTCGGCCCCTATCATGACGTCATGGCCTCACGGTTGCCACACGACTCAGTTGATAGTCCCACCTCCTCTTTTATACCTTCTCCATGCATTTATGCTTCCAAAAAAGCCGCGATCGCGTCGTTGTCGTGGACGTGTCGTGGCCGTGTCATCTATTGGGAAAACGGCCATTGTGTTATTTATTATGTTTTGCTGAAGTTGTTGTTATTTTTTCTGTGCTGATGCACATCTTTACTAGAATATATGCAGCATACTAGATGCATCGACATCTTCCCCCGTGCATGTCGTAAGAGTCGACTGAGGAATTTAGGGGCGTTGTCTCAGGCGATGAGCTAGCAACTTGTCACTAACATCTAGCCCCGCTATGCTTATACGAGTCTCTAGGATCTCCTTATTGAGAGCTCTGGGCAACCCGTTCTCGTGAACACAGCTGTGTGCATATGTACCTACGTAAAATTAAGTTATTAATTTTAATTATAAAAAAACATTATTAAGAAATAGAAAAAAAATCACCCGAGTGAGATTTGAACTCACGACCTCTCGCAAACCGTGCTTTTGCTCTAGCCAACTGAGCTATCGGATGAATTAACTCGGATGACGAATTATTAATTTTAACTTAATTCTTCATTACCCACGAATTTTCGCATTTTTCTCAAGTCAAGCACATTCACCTCAGTCGTCACCCTTGCATATCTAATTTTTTTTTCAACACCTCTATGTATAATAGCAAGAATCGATAAAGAATGTACAAAGTAGTATTATAGAGGTACGAAACACTTTGAATAATTCATAGAATCTTTGAACTCGTATACCCGGGTTCGAAGAAGTTCATTTTATGAAGGAAGGAGAGAGCAGAGTTGGCATACTTGTACAGTACATAGAGTAGTTCATAGTGACCCTGCATGCCGTGCCATAGGTCCTGGGTTCGAATTCTGGCAAGTGCAAACATTTCTGTGATGAAATTGATGTTACTTTTCGAGTTTCTATATTTATATATGTACCTATATACTATGATACAAGACTTTGACAGGGTCTTAGGCTGCCTTTTCATTAGACGATGCGTGTGATATCCACCAATTAATTATATTAATTGTAAAAATTATTAATAAAGAAATGAAAAAAAAAATCACCCGAGTGAGATTTGAACTCACGACCTCTCGCAAACCGTGCTTTCGCTCTAACCAACTGAGCTATCGGGTCAATTAACTCGGATGACGAATTTTACCATCTCTTTTACATCACGTTGGCAACGATAGTTTTTCATCCCGATAGCTATACACTATTACTATATTAATTGTTCCATAATGTGATATCGAACGCATTCACAGCAACGTAGCTTGGAAGAGCTCTGGTAGAAGGGCAGCCATACCGCAGGACTGTGTGAATAATATTTTAGAAGCAAGTGTTAGCCAGTATGGTTCACACTGGGCTGTGTAGTCAATATTGGAGATTGCAGTTCTACATTAGATTGCATCTCCTTTCCTTTATGTATCATTTTTAGTCGTGTTTCTACACGTGGCCGATAAGCAGGATGAGCCGCTTGAAAACTTAACAACAACAGAAATAAGCCGGGATTGAGTAAACATGGAGTCCGGGATCAAGACTGAGGAATACGTAAAAAGGATTTCGATTCCTACTATCTCATTTCAGTTGAACTGCCGACAAAATGCATTGTTGTTGTTTTTTTTTGTTCTTATTCTTGAGGTTTGTGTGTGATACTGGACCATACATATGTTATTTTAATCTATATGCTACTGGTAGATTTTATCAAACTTCTTTCGGTAGTTTTAAACACGAAATATGTACCTAGTACTATAATACAATAAATAAATCACTTTAACATTAATATATCGCACATTATAAATGTACTACAGTCATAACTCAAAATTAGAAATTTCGATTAAAAGCGATTTGAAAGTCCAAAAAATCATAGCACTGACTATTGAAGTTATGCAAATTCTTTTATCATCATTTAAATAATAAAAACTTTCTTGATAAAAAATTACTTGATCCGTAGGTAATCTTAAGTCAATTCGGTCATTTTTTGAGTTGTGACTATACAAGTTGTCATGTGCGATATTAGACGGATCAGTTGTCAATCACTTTTCAAAGAACAGTCGATACATACGATCAATGGAAAGTAGTAGAAATGGTATACAGAGTATAGTAATCAATCAGCATCACAACTAATTAAGCTCACACCACACACCAAATACGGTATAACTTATACACTTAACAACACGTAAACACGCTGCTACCAACAAAATGCAATCTGCATTACGTCACTTCGACATTACTGCTTCATCTCACTCGATACACTTCGTTTCAGTAATGTAGTCACCCGAAAAAGCGCTAGTGTCTTGTAATTCCACTCTTGTTTCATATACATTTGGTTAGTTCTCTAAAAATCCGTAGGAGTTTAGTCGTGAAGGATGATATCTGTTTGATCGCTAGTCGTTACGGTGAAATGAAACTGACGCGCTATTTTTAGGTTCTCAAACGCAGTGATAGGTTAATGAAGTGTTACAGAGCTTGATGAGAGAGAGAAGGCAATAAAAAAACATGGCCTCATATTGGACGCGCATTGAGGGTTCTGTACTTTTGATGATTTCGTGAACGTGTTTTTTATCTTTTTATGTTTAGATTTTCAAGACCATTCCTTACAAATGCTAAATTTATTAAAGGTCGCTTACAATCATGGCTGGAAATTTTCCTGTTCTTATATTTTAAACCCGAAATGATCAATTAGAAAGCATAACATTGATACGGAACCCTAAATAGCTTGAAGAATAAATAGGAATAGCTTTCCCGCATGTGCTTATGTTTAATCGAGTAATGAGTGAAGTATTTATAGTTCTGGTGAAGCTATTAAGTTGATTTATTTTAAGTGAAGAAGCTGTTTTAGATACAGTTTTTATTTTTAACGCTTAAACGTAGTGATGCACTGTTTAAATACATTAGTAAGTATAACTTTGTTATTTAATATAATATGTAACATTTACTTCGTTTTTTAACATAATTAAAATATTATGTTAAAAATATATAAAAATACTATATAAAAATAAGAGACCTTTATTAACGATAAATGATTTTAGGATTTTTTTTCTGCTTGTTTGTCGGTTTGTCTGTGCGTCTGTGCACGCTAATCTCAGAAACCGCTGAAGTGATTTCGATGCAGTTTTCAGGAATTTATTGTGACAGGTCCCACTTAACATATAGGCTACTTTTTATCCCGGGAAAATGTTTTTATCCCGGATAATTTTGACATTTTGTTTTTTCTGTAGTCCACGCGGACGGAGTCGCGGGCGTCCACTAGTAAATAAATAAAAAAGTAACAAGTCAGACAGGAGTGAGCAAATCATATACATAGTTAGCATATATCCCATATGGTTAGGGATGAGCCTACTATCGCCTACATCAAAATATCCAATTTATAAAACAAGATCTGGGAGTAGATATCGGCATAGAATATACCTTACTTATAACCTACCTTATATCCCTCCCCGGAAATATCTCGTGCAAACTTTAAGTTTGTAAACAATTTCTTAGACAATGATCAGATCTAAGCACCTCTAGCCGATTTGTTGTAGTCGGGATGTTGTTTTAGGCCAACCCTGGCGGCCATGACTAGTTATATAAAACAAACTACGTTGAACGAGCTCTGCGCTAAATATTATTGTAGATAACTGCTATAGTTTTGCTAATAGCTAAACTTTTGTTTATTACCTGTACTTTGATAATAACTATCAGCTATTTATTTTAACTAGGTTTCTAAACGCGATAGTGTTTTAGTCGGTGTTTTAATAACCATTTAAATTGATAGGGCTTCGAATTTATAACACGAATCTAAAAGCTTAAAGTGAAGATTTCATTAAATAGATAGACAGATTTATTTAATAGTTAATTGTATCTCTGAATGCACCAATCAGGGAATAGTAAATAAGACAATAGAATAGTCAATAGCTCGGTAAGGTCCCTAAATTAGTACTACAGACATAAGTATAAAAATATGATATTGAAATTCCAGTTAGATTTTTGTACCTATAAAATCTATATATATGATTTTTGACATGTGTTAGATACAACTGTCTTATTCAGCAGGTCTACTCTGAAGTGACGATAAATAAAGTATCGGCCGAATATCGAGGTGTTTCCTTCGATCGGGTCAATCGTGCCGTTTTTTCATTCGGTCCGTTTTTTCATCTATTTGACAGGTATAAGGCTAGATAATAGAAATCTTATAATATTAGTCAATGTGAATTTTTATCTATGGTTTCGAATGAGTTTTGAACATCCGAAGCAATTTCGTAGTAGGGTCAAAGGCTGCGATTCGGTCGGGCTTCGGTCGGACCGAAAGTTTCGAAAGCGGCATTTCAGAGTAGACCCCCTGGTCAATGTAATCACATTCTCTCAGGCGATGAGCTAGCAACTTGTCTCTGATCATTTACATCCTGTCCCCGCTATGCTAAATGTGACTGTGGGATATCTTTTATGATGTTGCAGTTCTGGCTACACCCTTTGGGAACAAATGCGTACCGGATGCGTATGCATGCACGTAAGCGTAGACGTACACGTACCTCTGAGTTGTAATGTATGGAACTGTATAGGCACGGGCAGACCGGATGCGTATGCGTAGACGTAAGCATAGACGTCAAGCGGTGACAGTTCTATACATTCAACTCAGATGTACGTGTACGTCTACGCTTACGTGCACGCATACGCATCCGGTGTGCTCGAGGCTATAAATTGAAAAATTTTTTTTTTTAAGCAATCACCAACTACTTTGGTAGAAATTCTAATAGTATTGTGGTAAAACTCGAATGAAATTAAGAATATGTAGGTTAGGTACTCGTACTCAACAACAGACAGATTGTGAAAGGATTAGGTACTTAATTCAAATGAAATTAAAGGACTAAGCTGCTTACAGAGGTGGAAAGTTCGCGTTACAACACTCTTGAGTATTATTTATTTACATAAATAAATATGTAAGGAAAGCATAACGTTTCTATGAGCTTATAGTAGAAAAAAATGAAACAGACTGACACAGATTCGTATATAAATACATTCATATACCTACGTTTTCTGTACTGATGCGGGGCTTCACTAGAATACATTGGCTGCAGCTTCATTCTTCTTCTGTGCATGTAGTTCGAGTTGGTTGAGAAACTCTGGCATTCTCTCAGACGATAAGCTAGCTTGCCACTCTTCGCTATGTCAAACGTGGCTCTAGCACCTCGTTTGTACTCCTGCCATTCTGGCTATACCCCATTTTAGGAACAAAGCCATGTGTAGTGTATGAGCCTGTCTCGAGCGCATACGTCACTAGATGGCACGACAGTCGGTGTCAGGCTGTTGAGTGGTGCGGACGTGCGCGTGTTGTGTGCGTTGACGAGCCAGGTATTAGAGCGGAATACTGCGACATTACACCATGATGTACCTATATCTACACTAACCCCATATTATAAATCGTTTATTCAATCTCCAATCACATTGAAATATTGAAGAATAGGTAACTCTTATGCCGAAGAAAGCAAAAGACTGCCAACTCTCACACTGTGTCCTCAAGGGATCAAATTATCTCGAAAAAGTACGAGTATTCGTACAAAATATTAGCACAGGCTCGATACCTACGCGAGTTTAGTTAAAACCTAGTTTTTTCCAATCTAGCTGTTGAAACTAAGATAAACACGAATGCCTGAATTCAGGTCGAGTTAGGAGTATTAACAAATACCAGTAGTAAACCTTTCACGAATAAGGACGCACTATACGTTTCGCTAAAACTTTTTTCAATATTGCTGGGATTTTTCAACAAATCCACCTGTGAAGCACCTGGGGGTCTACTCTGAAATGCCGCTTTCGAATCTTTCAGTCCGACCTAAGCCCGACCGAATCGAAGCCCTACTACGAAATTGCTTCGGATGTTCACAACTCATTCAGTACCATAGATAATAATTCACATTGACTAATATTATAAGCTTTCTATTATCTAGCCTTATACCTGTCAAATAGAGTTCGATCGGATCGTATTAAAAAACGGCGCGACGGATCCGATCGAAGGAAGTTCGTAGTAGGAAACACCTCGATATTCGACCGACACTTTGTATATCGTCACTTCAGGGTAGACCTCCTGGATCTGCCATTTTTTTTTGGCTGTATACGAATTATTTTTTTAGAATATAACAGTTGAAATTTTTATTTAACCATACAAATTACCTATATCCAATTAAAAATCCAAAAACCCGACTGCTTAAAAAAGAACCAAATAATGTAAGTACACAATAAAAAAAATGAAAAGAAAAAAAAAACAAGCACTTAGATCTCCGGTGGTCTAGAATTCTATATTATTATGGAATGAATACTATTGAAGAACATAAAATATTTTCTAATGATCGTAACATAACAACTGAACAGCCAGGATCCATTGAAATATTAGCTTGGCTGTCGGATAATGGATCCCGACTGTTCAGTTGTTATGTTACGATCATTAGAAAATATTTTATGTTATGTTATTAAATATTTTATATAAATACTTTTTTGTTATGAGTAACATAACAACTGAACAGCCAGGATCCATTGAAATATTAGCTTGGCTGTCGGATAATGGATCCCGACTGTTCAGTTGTTATGTTACGATCATTAGAAAATATTTTATGTTATGTTATTAAATATTTTATATAAATACTTTTTTGTTATGAGTATCTAGCTACTAATAGGTACGCTTCAAGAAACATGCTCAACATCAACAGCAAGAAGTTGCTGCTGTCTAAAAACTTGCAATCGATATAGATCCTAAAAAGTTAGTCGAATCGAAAAATGTTGAGAGAAACCTAATAATGATTTTTATATACCTATTAAACGATACCCCACTCGATATAGTTTGTCGACTTTAATTTTTTTTATTTTCACAAAATGGCGTCCAGTAGTCGCCATATTGGATTTTCATTAATGTCATGTCTTTAGTAACACTCGCCGGACTAAGAGGAATCGATTGACGCATGAATCATAAAAATCGGCCGAGGCGTTTGGTCTGTGTAGTGCTTCAAAGGAACATACTACATACATAGGCTGTTAAACACAATACCACTCCTTTGCGTCGCGCAGTTGGGTAAAAAAGTAAGAGACGGCTGACGTTTATAACAATAGCAATTAAGACGTAATAACGTCAACTCATCCCAGGAATGAATTAAATGGTAAAATCCATTTAAGTTAGATATTACGGCCTACGACAATGTGTGCCCAAGTCTTATCATATACGATTAAAGATATAGGTATAGGTACATATCTATTGTGTCACGCGTATGTCTAGTCACAAATTTTGTAGATAGATTCTCTATAGTGTGCTATATACAGGTGATTTTTGGTCGTCAACGTTCCCGAAATCTCCTCAACATCACGATCATTTTTCTCCATGGAAGCATACCTGGGAAGTGTCAGGTTTCCAAAATATTAGGGTCCAAAGTTGAATAAATAAACAGCGTTTTTCTGCATAAATGCACATTGACGCGTGTAGCAAGATTTATTCACGAGAATTAATTAATATCTATCTATGAAAAAACTAGCATAAACACTGTATACTATAAATTTCGCCCGATCAAGTAATTTAAAAAAAAATTACATCGTTTCCCAGCATTTTTTTTGGCACAAACTTACTTTATTTGATTTATAGAGTACGTACCCTTCGTTAAGGGTGGCAACGAAAAAACATCCGGTATATCGTAGCATTTCGCATAACATATCCCTTTTGATACACCCTGTATAGCGTGTGTCTCATGTGCCGGGACCGTCATTGATCACTGTCAGTTAGAAACACGTTAGAAATGATGCGTGTAATGTCAGATGCACGTGCTGTCAGCGTCACGGAAAATCAAATAATCAGTAGGTACCTATATATTTGTAAAAAACTTGTAGCGAACGGAGCCGCGGGAAAACGTCAATACTTACAGTATTGACCTGCGTTGCTTATGCTTAATTATTATAATAGTTATTTTAGTAAGTAGTTGGTTTCAAAATGGTGGAATCCGGAGACTTTGCCCGGGTAGTGCGAAAAAAAAACATAATTTTGCAGAAAAAAATCTCATCTGGAAAAGAAGTCTTTGGCAATAAACTAGATTTTTTTCCAGGAATACATAAAAACAACTTCTTATTTTAAATCTCACCGATGGATTATCAAAGTAGTATTATTTCCAATGTGGGAGCGAGACGGCGCTATAATCAGTATTGAAAGACATCTCGCCTTCATAACCTCAAACATTTTTTTTTTTTTAGTTTATCCCGAAGGAAAGGCAAGGGGAACTAAGCCCATACAGCCTAATCATTGTTTAGTAAAATGTATTCTGAATTTATGATGAATGACAATGATGATGAATGGAAACGTCGGGAAAATCCTCAAGAACAAGTGTAAAGTTAGTCAAAATGAAAAATTATTGCAGAGTAACCTCAAACAAGCTTCAAGCTTTATATAACTACTTAATCAATGAGGTATGTTCATAGGTATGTAAAATGACTTGAAACTTAGTTACAGTAGAGCTTTTATATATATAAATACACTAGTTTTAGTCTTATTTAAAAATACCCAGTAGTTTTGATTTTACAAGCATTCAAAGTTCGCGTAAATTTGTCGCCCCGCTAAAAGTCGCAGAACCCCGGATGACGTCATTTCTCAACACTCCGCGCCCAGCAGTAGCAGTGAATAGGTCCCGCGCAGTGTTTTCTATGCTTAATTCGCTTCTAGCTGTGTAAATTGTTATAAAAATGGATGAAGTCTTTATAAAGGACAATCAGATAACCTAAGTAACTAAAATCGATGGATTCATGGTTGCTCATTATTTAGCGACAAATAATTATTTTCTAATTTGCCGTCAAAATGCGAGGCGTAAGAATGCAAAGGTAAGTTAAACTTCTGTTAAATTGTCAATGTTCTACCTATATATTGTTTTATATATCTAAAATAAATAGGTACATACTTAAACTCGACCAAATTTATTTTTTATCGTAATACTATTGTCAATTTTATAGAATGGATCCTATGCCTGATTTCGGAACTAATATTTTTTGTCTGCAGTGAAACAGAAAATGTGGTTATACACATAGTACCTATATGGTGTATGGAGTATAGTTTATGGTATAACTATAGGGCGAAAGGCACTCTAGCTAGGTATCAAACCTTTCAAGTTTTAGTTTGTAGGGTGTTATAATCTAAAACTCTAAAAACTAGATAAACTAAGAAGACTAGGATATAGGAGGCTAAGGTTAAACAACACGTATCTAGAGATCTTATTAATATTATAAACGCGAAAGTTTGTGACGATGCTTGTTGCTCTTACGCAAAAACTATTGAATGGATTTTGATGAAACTTCACAATAATATAGCTTACAAATTCACTATCCCGGGAAAATATTTTTGTCCCGGATAATTTCGACATTTTTTTTTCTGCAGTCCACGCGGATGGAGTCACAGGCGGCCACTAGTATACATCTATTTACATATTATAAATCCGGAACAGATGTACTAAACCTTTTTTATCTTATGTAGAAAAGTTCGAATAGTTTAGCTCAGCACCGATAGGATAATGTAATAAACAAGAAACTTAAATTAAAGAATCATAAGAAAATGATTCTTGCGTCATAAACAATAGGTAAAAATTTTACAAATTAAAAACCGTCGAAAATTTATTTTGAATTGAACTTTTGACCTTGACATTTACGAGTGTACCTAAGTATCTATACCATTTGTTTGTTAATATTTTAAGTATTATATAAATCTCGATTGATTCCAAGATATTATATATTAATAATAATGCCCTGTCCAAATTTCAGTCAAACTAAGATATTTAAGTATGTTCATAGCGAAATAAAGTTTCTGTTACCAAAGGTTTTGCACCTCTGACCTGATTTAATGTTTTTATATCAAATTACAAAAGATTATAATAATTATCTAAATAAAAGTACACTATACTCACGTCAAAATGATCTTCACAACAATGAACCATGCTTTTTTAACCAATGGGATCTAGCCTTTTCATGGCATTTAACCACTTTTTTCGAAATTTTAAGTCCATTGTAAGTAGGAAAAACAACTTATCTGGCATCTTAGTGGTAGTACTTGTACATTTTGGCACAACATAGGATTTTTGAGAACGAGGATTCGACATATTCAATGATTTTCAGGGAAACGTAAGGCAACGGTACGGAAGAGCGCGAACGAACTGAGCGACTGTTGAGAAATGACGTCACGCGGCGCGACCGCGGATCTACGGTAGCGAGCTCACTTTAAATTCTATAACTTTGGAATTAATTGACATATCAAAATAATTCTATCACATGTATTTTTTATTTTTGACAGTGAATACGTTAAGCTAAAATTCAAAATTAGTGAACATTCTTCATTATTGTAGTACTATACTTGTAGTACTATAATTTAGACATTCGTTCCCGTATGATGCACGCTTAATTAGGAATCCTTACTAATATAAATTGCTCGTACTTGTAAATATGAAGATTATTTTTTGTTACCTCTGCACTCTTTATTTACACAAATTATCTTATTAAAATATTATGGTCGATTCTTACCTTACAGTTAGATTTATTATTCCAAAATATTAGAGTCCAAAGTTGAGTTAATAGACTGCGTTTTTCTGCATAAATGCACATAGACGCGCGTAGCAAGATTTTTTCACGAAAAATAATTAATATCTGTCTATAAAAAAACTAACATAAACACTAGACACTATAAATTTCGCACGATCAAGGAATTAAAAAAAAAAATCAAAAAAAAAAAAATTTCCCAGCATTTTTTTTGGCATAAACTTACTTTATTTCATATATAGAATACGTACCCTTCGTTAAAGGTGGCCACAAAAAAACATCCTGTATACAGGGTGTAACAAAAAGGGTATGTTAAGCGAAAAGCTATGTAAATAGCCCACTATAGAGAACCTATCCACAAAATTTGAGATCCGAAATCACATGTTTATTTATCCCGATTGTATGGAGAATTTTTAAATACCTCAGGAATTTTTATGCAATCTTGAAAATTAAAAATGTGATTTCGAGTCTCAAATTTTAGGAATAGGTTCTCTATAGTGGGCTATTTATACAGCTTTTCGCTTAACATACCCTTTCTGTTACATCCTGTATAATTAAATATTAGCTGCGGATCCTACACTAGGAGAACCTGAACCTGAATAAAGTACCGACATTATGTCAACTATACCTTCAAAATTGGTCAGAAGTGGCACCATGTGGTTCTATCGGCCCTTGGTGCTCTGCCTACCCCGTGAGGGATAAAGGCGTGATTATACTGGGTGTAAAAAGACAACTTCGTTTATTTAATACCTCGTATTCTTTGTAACATCACGATCATTTTTTCTATGGAAGCACCCCTGGGAAACCACGGGTTTCCAAGATATTGAGGTTCAAAGTTGCATTAATATTATCTTTTTTTTTACATAAATCCATCTGAAATTGGTTAACAAACATTTTTTTCAAAGATACTATGTCAAAATGTTATAATGTTAGTTTTGTAGGTACATTTGTACTTTGCGCATCAAACGAATACATTGCTTGCAAAAAATGACAGTATTTTTTCATAATTTTTTTGTCGTTTCCCAGGGTCGGTTCCATAGAAGAAAATGATCGTAACCTTACAAAGAATACGAATTATTTAAAAAACATTGTTGTCTTTTTACACCTATATGTATGTATGTATGTATTGTGTCTTTACTATCAATAAAGTAACGTTTGATGATGCTGATGCGGGGCTTCTCTAAAAAACATCAGCTAAGTTCACCAAGGAACTCGGTCAGTCTCTCAGGCGACAAGCTAGCAACTTGTCACTGATCGTTAACATCTGGCCCCGCTATACTAACCGTGACTGTGGGATCTTACTGAACCTGCCGTTCTGACTTCCCTATTTCGAGAACACACCCGTGTCTATCACAAACACAGATTTAACACACAAACTTTACAACACATTAACCTAGTCTGTAAATACATGGTATACATGGTTTTTGTGACAGCCAGGCAAATATTGATATGGCGACTTCAGACCATGATTCAGATTCGAAAATCATTGAAAATTTTCTAAGGCAAATTCAAAAAAATTCCGACGTTTTTTTTTTCAGGAAAAACGTTTATTTTGTTTAATTAGGCCTTAGATATATGCTTTAAAACAAAATTTTAGCCAATTAATCATTTAAAAAAAAGATGACCTCACAAAAGTTCAAATAACTAATCAACCCTAATGGAAAGTCATTTAACTAGTCACAGGATCGCCCGCTACAATTGGCGCGGAAAACCAAACATTTCTGATAATCAAATTAAAAATGCCTTTACTGCGAGTACTAACACTCTCGTATACCTTAACACAATGGTACTTGTTCAGTATTTCAGTATTTGCCTGCCTGTCACCTACACCCTGTATAAAACAGATATTTTATAGATACATGCATGAATCGGAAAAAAAACGATATTCATCATAATGCTTGCACCGACCGGGATTCGAAAAGGACCTATGGCGCCGCAGGCAGGGTCGTGGCCAACTGCGCCAATCGGTCTATTATATATAAAAATTTACTACACATTTATAACATTAATAACATATTCTAAAACTAATCAGAATCGGAATAAACTGCGCACACCGGAACCAATCGCAGCTTGAACAAACGTACCGCTCTCGATATTAGAGCAAACTCCGACTTCGCGGAAATCTCATTGCGGCGGAACATTAATTGCTGGCCGAAGTTATGCCTTTTGTTCCGCAAGTTTGTTTGTTCGAGGTAGGCGCGAGTGTGGCCTGAGAGATGAATACTCTAAAGCAGACTGTCAATCGAAACGAGTTGCCTTCAATGCTTGTATTTTTTAGAGATGTTGGTATTTTTGTAGTTATATTAAGTTTTGAGTTAAAGCGTAAATTAATAGAACTATAAAGGTTATAATAATATCCTTCACTTTTAAAATAAATAGTTTTCGAACTATGAATACGTATAATACCTACTAATATATGAAGTTAAATTTTTGTTTTATTTATATTGTGTTAATATTATCTTCTCTCTCTAGGTTCTTTGTAAATCATCAAAGAAATGTCATAAGAAACGACTAAGTAACTCAGTTGTCATAATTCAAATTCAAAATTCAAATTCGCCCCCGCTTTACTAAATGTGGCTATGAGATTTCCTTTATGATACTGCAGTTTATGTAATACTAGTGGACGCCCGCGACTCCGTCCGCGTGGACTGCAGAAAAAACAATATGTCGAAATTATCCGGGATAAAAACACTTTCCCGTGATAAAAAGAAGCCTATATGTTAAGTGGGACCTGTCACAATACGAGTATATTCCTGAAAACTGCATCGAAGTCGGTCCAGCCGTTCTGGGATTAGCGTGCACAAACCTCGTTCCGTTTCAATTTTATTATATGTATAGATAGATATTGTTGTTTCAGTTTATGTATATGTTTCTAAACAAATACTCATAATGGGCAAAATAAAAACTACTCACTAAAGAGTAGAAATCATGTTCGTTCACTCTATCGGCAACTACGTCTACGGCAGTTCGCGGCCGGATGCTCGGTGTGGATCCGGCATAGTGGCGCGCTTCGGTTTCGGCAGAGCTTGTTTGGATTGCTTTTGATAGGTGGATGAGAGCCGAAATGAGAAACTTTCCATTATGTCTGCCGGATGGTACCTACGGTTTGTTTCATTTCAGGGTTTTATGCTTGTTAACTTTGAATTGTATGACTATATAAAGTTCTACTATCTACTACCAAACTGGGAGCTTATGTAAAGTAGTATCGTTACTCGGATTGATTGCAGGTATTCGTCATTGAAACATTTCCGACAGTAGAAAGCCATCATTTTCGTCAAATCACGCGATGTAGTCTAACCGCTATTTAGTCTACCGTCTTATCAATGTGGGTGCTGAAGCAACGTACCATATACCGTTACCTAAATCTATCGTCGCAACTTGTCACTAATACTTTACATCTCGCCTCGGTATACTAAATGAGGCTGTAGGACTTCGTTAATGATCTCATTGGTCGCGTGGTGCTGGCAGAGTAGAATTTGTACCACCCCATGTCTGCCCATGGGTATCGTACGAGGCGATTAAGGGTTTCCGAGAGGTGGGCAGCAGCGCCTCCCGTGTTTACAACATAGTCCAAAAATACAAACTGCGGTCACCAACCCGCCTACCCATCGTGGTGACTATGGGCAAATACCCCCTATGGCAGTCTCGTGGCGTGCCCTGGGGGAGGCCTACGTCCAGCAGTGGACTGCAATAGGCTGATAATGATGAATGAATGAACAGCCTTGTTTGTGTATATTAATATTTAAACATGAAGTAATTCGTATTCAAATCCAAATAACATAAATTATGTTGAAATATACCTACATACTTGAGTTAATTATTTTTAGTCTATTGTTCAGACATAATATAATATGTCGTATAAAATAACATATTATTTAGGCATACCCAAATAGCCTGCGATGGCTACACTAAGCTGGACCGAAATTAAGACGAAAATAATGAAATATATTCCTGTAATAGGTGAAAGGGTATAAACTACACGTGCTCACCCACCTATGTATACTATTGTATACTTTATATACAGGGTGTAACAAAAAGGGTATATTAAGCGAAAAGCAATGAAAATTCCTGAGACATTTAAGAATTCTCCATACTATCTTGAAAAATAAACATGTGATTTCGAGTCTCAAATTTTGTAGAGAAGTTCTCTATAGTGGGCTATTTGCATAGCTTGACGCTTAATATACCCTTTTTGTTACACCCTGTATATAAAGTACGTAACATAGTAGTGTGATACCGAAACCTGTAAGCCCCTGAACAATAGGTACATGTAAATATCTATTTCACTTGTCCCTAGCCCTAAGCTATGTCTGGTAGGCAGGTACATTAAATACCTATTAGAGACTATTTCTGATAAAACATTTGTACGCCTAAATAGATTTTCGCAGACATTTACTATTGTTTAAAACACCGCACATTGTATAATATCATTGTATTACCGGAAATCAGACAAATAAAATATTTCATTCATCATATATGAATATGATGATGATGATCTCCGACCGTATTTCGGCCAAGGCGACCAATCTCTCCGGAGATTGGCCAGGTACGCAGGAGATAATTACAGTGCAAAAGTGTGTGCGCAAACACAGATGCACTCTCTATTCCGTTACTCGATGGAACGGAAAGCCGACACGACCGGAGAGAGATCAGACACAGGACCAACGGTTTTACGTGCTATCCGAGACACGAGCTAAGTGACAATTTTGCAACATTAAAATCTGTACATTAAATAAATTCATTGGTACAACTGGGATCGAACTTACGCCTCCCGCTTGGAAGGTACACGTCTTAACCACTGGGCTATCACCGCTATAGTGTTTTTAAAAACATCACGCTCTAAACTAAGTTTTTGATCTCTAGGAACGACCATGAAACCTAATTATTTTAATATTCTTCTCTGCTGATACGGGGCTCCACTAGAACACATGAGCTGCATCTACTTTTGTACATGTCTAAGAGTACACTAAGAAAACAAGATTGTTCTCACAGGCAATAAGATGATAACGTGTCACAGATGTTTAACATCAGATCTTGCTATTTTAGAGGTGCCACGTATACAGAGTGTTTTTTCGTGGCCACCCTTAACGAAGGGTACGTACTCTATACATTAAATAAAGTAAGTTTATGCCAAAAAAATGCTGTAAAACGATGTAATTTTTTATTTTTTTTTTAATTACTTGATCGGTCGAGTTTTATAGTGTCCAGTGTTTTTGATAGAAATAAATTAATTATTTCTCGTCAAAAAATCTTGCTATGCGCGTCTATGTGCATTTATGCAAAAAAACGCAGTCTGTTTACTCAACTTTCGACCCCAATATCTTGGGAACCAGACACTTCCTAGGTAGGCTTCCATGGAGAAAAATGATTGTGATGATGAGGAGATTCCGTAGTTTTCGGGAATGTTGACGACCAAAAATTACCCTGTACATTGTTTCGCACCACGTTTCGTTAACGGTTTGTTAGTGGTTGCGTTTCGGCTCAAAAATTTTCAAGAATCGCCAAAATGAGCCATAATATGTAATACATTTTTGCTTCCAAAAAAACCGTGGTCGTGTCGTGGCCGCAGTCGTGTAGTCTAGTGGAAAACGCCCAATGTTGCCAACTCTGAGACACAAATTAATTAACCAACAGCACAAACTATGCGCTAACTGCGCCTCCGATTGTTCGCAACAATTACAATACCAGTTTCACAATAACTTCCATTGCTGTAACTAACTAGTACAATACTCTTCGATATTTCATTATTGTTGTTCCGCTTTTGTGTTGTAAATTCTTGAGCTGGGTAGTAAATATATGGCCGAAATTAAGACTAACTATTTTAGTGGTAATTTTGGTTGTTACCGCTTGAATTGGCTCTGAAAATATCCATTATAAAACATATCCACGTAAAATTTTGCATGGTCTGAATAAGTGCAATGTAATACTCTGTATATATTTTTATCGAAATTATAGGTATATAAAATTTATTGAAAAAAAAAACTTTTACGTTTCAATGGTCCAAATTCCTTTTTTCAGTCCATTGCTTTTACACAATACGATTTTTTCAATCTGCATTTTATATAGTCTTGTAAGCCTATCCGTTTATTTCTATAAATGTTTTACATTTTTATATTTTTAGCGCACTAAATTAAATAAACAAATAAAAGTTAACTTTGGGAACAGAATACTTTAATTGACAAACAGTTCTGACAAACAGCCCGGCTGTGCAAAAACATGAAAAAACAATCACCCCTCGTTGTTACATAACAGCGATTTTAGTCTGTACACCTACCTACAGCGCTAAACCATCATTAGTTATGTAAATAAATTAATATTCACACACTTCACAACACATTAACCTAGTCCCACACTAAGATCCCTAAGGTCATATATCGTGGGTACTAAGCTTCGGTATATAAACACATGGATTAGTATAGAAACATATATGACTCGGAAACAGACATCGATATTCATAATATCAATATTTGCACCTACCGGGATTCGAACCCAGGACCTATGGAGTTGCACGCAGGGTCACTACCAACTACACCAATCGAGCCCTCAATGTAGTTAAAAACATTCCTTGAATGTACCCAAGCTTTCATATATTTCTGTTTTATTTGCAATAAAATATAAAATTACTCGAGAAAGACAATAATAAATACAATTTGATGAATGAATGCCAGACAATAAAAATCTTTTGGCAGAGGATATTCCTTTGAACTTTTTATTGACATATAATTAGATACAAAAAACATATTATCAAGCAAGACAGATATTATAGAAATAAGATTATTTATAATATGGTTTGTGCTACCTTGCGATTCGTGTAATATCCACCAATGATATTCAATGGTCCACAATATCAATTTGATTAGGTGGATATCAAACTTATTCATAGCAATGTACCATAGCACTAGACTAAACGGCCGATTGGTGTAGTTGGCACCCGCTCTATAGGTTTTGGGTTCGAATCTCGGTAGGTTCACTTAAGACATTGATTTGATAAATATCAATGTTTGTTTTCGAGTCATAGATATAGTATCCTCTACACCAGCCTTTCCCAAAGTGGGCAATAACCCCCTCATGGGCGCTGCAGGCCTAAAGGGTGGCCTAAGGGGGGTAAGAGACCCAGAAAAAAAAATTGGAGCGTTGTGTAGAGACTTGGAAGTTATGGTAGTTTTTAAGAAGGTGAAAAAATGGGGTCGCTACAAAATAATTCATTCTCAAAGTGGGCAGTAGACAAAATAAGTTTCGTCATGAACGCCGATCTACATCGCTGTCCCAAACACGTTCAAAATAGTTGAGGCCAATATTGAATCCGTGTAATCGTTAACAACCAAAAACTTGGAGTTATCTCGGGAAGGTGAACTATCTGGGATGACGGGGAAGTTTCCTCATCAATAGGGGTTGATGTCGATAACAGTCACCCCCAACCCCCGGGGATGCACCGGACTGGACAATTTAACTGAACTTACTTTGAACTAGTTTTGGGGAAACCCAAGCTTTAATAGTTTTATTAGTGCCAACCGTAGATTTGGAAAACAACATGAATAATTTTAAGTTCTGTACAAATACATCAGCTGCTTTACATTAAAGAGTCGACTAAGGAACGGACGATGAGCTGGCAACTTGTCATTTGACTAATCTTTTAAATCTGATCCTGATATGATGAACTTGACTGTAAGATCTCTAGTTAACCCATCTGCAGTTTTAGCTAATCAATTTTGTGAACACAGCCGATTGTATACAGGATGATTTTTGGTCGTCAACGTTCCCGAAAACTACGGAATCTCCTCATCATCACGATCATTTTTCTCCATGGAAGTATACCTGGAAAGTGTCTGGTTCCCAAGAAAAATTTACATTGTTTCCCAGCATTTTTTTTTGGCATAAACTTACTTTATTTGATCTATAGAGTACCTATCCTTCGTTAAGGGTGGCAACGAAAAAACATCCTGTATAATTAAAGTTTTCAGTATGCTTAACCAGACAATCTTCAGAAAAGCTGAACGTATCACTCTTGTATTTTCTTGAAATCGACTTAACAAATACCACCGGCGACTTTTATCTCGGAATAAATTCAACCTTCCCCCGGGAAATAGGAGAAACAGTGTTACTAGAATCGATTCTGTGAACGCTGGCAAAGCAAACACGTTTAACTAACACCTCACGTCATCGAGTGTCTGAATACTAACAATTAAAATGTAGATTAGAATTCCATATCCCGAATTATATGTTCGAGGCAAGTTCTCTAACCTTGTTCAAGATTACGCGCAAGAGGGTGGAGACAAGTATGCCTAGATTGCGGCTAGGGGTGGGGGTGGGGGCAGGATATTAAACCCCGAAACTACAGCGTGGTATAGATTTATTATTGCACTAGATATGCTGTTTGCTTTGGTTAGTTACGATTTACCTACGTACGAACTAAGATGTTAATTAAAGTTTTTTATTTTTCATCCTATGTTTAATTTTGACATTACATCACAATATAGACGTGAATTAAATTAGTTTCCATGAATATTCAAAGGCTTCACATTTATAATTGTGTTATAAAGTAGTTTCAGATCCCAGACAAACTTAAACTTCGCTTAATTAATTTTTGTAATTAAGTATCTGTGGTATATAATTAAATATTACTGGAATCTGCATTAAAATCCGCTGCATATAGAAATACAGCCAAGAACGAAGGTGTTGTTTGTACTCCCTCTGATAGTTATTTTGTTTTGTTTTTAGTATTTGTTGTTATAGCCGCAACAGAAATCATCTGTGAAAATTTCAGCAGTCTAACTATCGAGGTTCATGAGATATATATATAGCCTGGTGAAAGACGGACAGACAGGCAGCCTATACAGGTTAACCTAATAAATAGGGTCCCATCTGGAACCTTCGAGTACCTACCGAACTCTAAAAAGTATACAGATGAACAGACAGACACGATAAATTATTTATACTATATCAAAAAGACAAACTTACTATGATTTACCTGCCCAACAGAAACAGAACAAGATAAAATCAGCGCTTATTGAAAATATGATTTACGACGACACTTGAATATTATGTTATTCGCCATTTTGGATTTGCTTTTGAAACTGCATTTTGTGAGCTTCAATTTCGTGTTATGCTTCTTACACAGATACCTATAAATAAGTAGTAAAACATTTTCTACGAAGCATGAACACATCACGAAATCTCGAAAACTTTTAGTCCAATTTGATAGGAAGGTTTCCCAAAATTCCCACTGGAATTTGAAATAAAAGAGATTCTAATTATATTTTTTCTTAAAAAAATTAATTAAAGCAATCCTTAAATTCATTATAAGTCAGTTGAACTTAATGGTTTTGTTAATATCTAAGTGCTGGGAGTTAGGTCTAATAGGTCTCCTGGGACAGAGGCGAGAGATCTAGAACATTAGTGCGACTGCTCTCCAGTGGCAGATCATGGTTTAATCGTTCAAGAACTAATCTGTAGGTTAGCACTCTAGTCCCTGAAGATTACAGTTAAAACATATTTGTATAGTCTATCTATCGTTATGGATTGTAGATTTTTCACTATCCTATGGTTGTATATCCGTAGCATGAGATGGTACAGCGAGATATATCTCACATCTGAGACTAACTGGAATAAATATATAAATGAAATATATTATTAAAATATACTTGAACACTATGTATGAAAATTTATTTATTTCCTAAATGCACGTCATATACTATTTTAAAGATTTTTTTATATTGTGACTCTAAACCCAGTATACATTTCGCTATATTCTGAACAAAATCTGTTGACTATTTATTTATGTAAACACTCGGTTCATAATGCTTTGAACTGCCTGTAAAATGAACCGAGAGGAACCAATCCAAAAGCCAAATCCAATTTGAATAAATAAGCATCACGCGGACTTGCAGACCCTTTGAAAATCTATCTATCTATACAAGTATGATATTCCGAACAAACATAATAAATTGTAAATTGGCTTCGGGATTAGAGATCTTACAGAGTTAATATTTGTCATAAATTGCAATTAAAATTGATTGATTTGCTTGGACAAACAGAGAACTTATTATGAACTAGTGGACGCCCGTGACTCCGTCCGCGTGGAATACTACAGAAAAAACAAAATGTCGAAATTATCCGAAATAAAAATATTTTCCCGGGATAAAAAGTGGCCTATATGTTAAGTGGGACCTGTCACAATATATTACTGAAAATTGCATTGAAATCGGTTCAGTCGTTTCTTAGATTAGCGTGCATAAACGCACAGACAAACAGACAAAAATACAAAAAATAATTGTTTTGGGTACTATTGCGTTGATAAAGGTCTCCTATATATTTTTTCTCATTATATCTTCCATGTACAGACAGCGATCTGTTACATTTTTATTATATGTAATAACGATGTGATCTCCACAAAACGTTGTAAAAGAGCCTTATAGGAGTACTTGTGCTGTTTTTAAGAAGTCATATACATAACAGTTGTTTGTTTTCCACGAATAAAGTGTTTATAAATGTCATGTTTTTTTATTGGTTCATTTTGCTATAAGTTAGGCATACTGAATGTGTAGCGATCCACAACTATCGTTAAGAAGTAATTTAAATGAAAATATTATGATGAAAGCATGCACAACTTATTTGTCTATTGTCATTCTTTAATTGTTACGGTTTATCAACCAACGTGAAACAGGTTGAAGGGGTGTATTTGAGTAGGTACATCTGATCTGGGTTTTAGCAGCTTATTTATGGATATTCTTAAAATAAGCATTCTTTTTGCTGCGTACACAGAGTATAAGTATAGAGAAGCTACTGAAATAATAATAATTACAAGAGTAAGATGGCGCGAATGTAAATTATGAAGGTGTGAGCAGGACGAAACTTAAGTTTTTTGTCTCCACTTGCTATTTGTGGCAGACAAATTGTTCGTGTCGTAAGAGATTTGGTCCCAAACAATTAAAGTTTCGTGAAATTTGTGTTCTCGAATCTTATTCAATATCCTACAAGGTACTAAAAGTGTGCAGTTTATGGTGAATTGGCTGTAAAAGCCGTAGTGAGCGTAGTGAGCGAAATCAGCCAAACATAACCTCTCATCGGTAAGTTGAATTTTTGATGAGACGCTTTATGTAAATCAAAAGATTAAGTTAGTATCTATTTTCTATCATAATCATGCAGTTTTTTATTGAATTTAAAGTCTAAATATGATAAAAGCCAAACCAAATAATAAAGATACATAGCTAATAATGTATGTATATCACATTTTCTCTCTCACACTGTATACGCTATTAGCTCCTCTATTCTTTCTCTCTCTACGTTTTGCTGGCAAACGTGAACAGTTGCAGAGCATGCTTATAAAAGTGCTTTGTTTTGAGCACGTCTGCCTGTACCTTTATACTATTTATGTGATATACTTTAGATACATTAAAATGGAAAGTGAGGGTAGCAAATACTTCGATCACGAACTCCGGTCCACGAGCGGAGCGAAAGGTTATGAATCTATTATCGTCTCCGAGTACCTTATTAAATAACTTTCCACAACTTTTCCGTTAACGGGTATCTTTTACATCTTCACACTGCGATTAATATATTTTTACATATTTATTACTTGCTTGTAGCCAGCGGGTGACTCCGAGTTAACATACAGGGTGTGAGTGATATTCAGGCAAATACGGCAAACAAGTACTATTGTATTGCGTTATACAACAGTGTTATTGAAATGCATTTTTAATTTGATTATCCGCAATGTATGCTTTCCGCGCCAATTGAATCGGGCGACCCTGTGACTAGTTAAATGGGCCTTTAGGTTATTGAGTGATACATTACTGTTCATCATACAAAATATGTATCATACAAAAAATATCATCTGTCACTTACACGAATAACGATATATTTGTGACATTATCTCAGGGCTAGGCGTAAGCGATGTGGTGGGATCTCGTCTATAAACCTGCAGTTCTAGCCACCCTATTTCAGAAAACCCAAAAGCCTAAACACGATCTGTAATTTAAAGTAGGTCTAGACAGACTAAATTATTTTTGATACACCGCAATATTTTAAGAGAAATATCTAGGTTAGGGTTTCAATGTTATTTTCTAGGCTTTTCCAGAGATACCTCGGGCTCTTTAACCTTTTGTGAAATAAACAACAATATAAATTAACCGACAAAATTGTATTATTTGTATCTCAAGCAAAATTATTTTAGAAATTTTCTTTATAAAATGGTCCGCTCAATTGCCCACGACTTCACTTTAAAAAAATTGTATGATTAATTTATGTATATATTTGTATAGGTAGTCAAAAGTTACATTTGATTTAATATTTTCTTAATAAAAAGAAAAGTTATTTGGCTAGTGTATAGCTATCGGTATGAAAAAAATAACGTTGCCAAAAACGTAAAAAAAAGTTATACAAAAAGTTTAAAAGAGATGGTCAAATTTGTCATCCGAGTTAATTGACCCGGTATTTCAGTTGGTGAGAGCACTGCACGAAATGCGAGAGGTCGTGGGTTCGAGTCCCACTCGGGTTTTTTTTTCCATATCTTAAAACATATTTATAAAAGTTATTTAATATTAATTTACTCCTTATATAACACTAAGCTAATTATAACCCCACTGGTAACAAATATCTAGACGAAAGTGGACAAAATCAAACAAAGGTAAAACAAAAATAAACCGTATCTATCAGAATAATACTGAAACCACAACATTACCAGAAATCCAATAAATAGCACAAACAATACATAGAGTTTAATTTGTAAACATGAAACTGTTCCGAATTTCCTATTTAAAAGCAAATCAAGGAAAAGCGGGTAGTTACACAAAGCAGTGTAAACCGGCAATTTCTCACAGACTAGCACAGACATACTTCAGACCGCGTGACGTGCACACGTCTGTGACGTTGTGTTAATTAAAATGCACCTCTATGATATAGCAGCAAGGAAATTAGTTAATGAAGTGTTAGTTGTATCTAAAATAGAGTTTCTTACCCACGAAGGTAATTAATTTAGTTTTTCTATGAACAAATGGTAAATATAAAATACTGGTTATCGGGATGAAATCTTATATTATTAGCAACAATTTATGTTTAGTTACTTACATGAAATTTTTTGTATATTTTAAAACTTATTTCTCACCTCCTTATAATATGTATAGCATTCAAATAAATCCATATATTCGGCCAATCTCTCTCACTTAACTATCTTAACTAAATTAAATTCATAAGTATTCATTCATATTATAATTAATCACTCCATATACAATTTCAACAATAGAACAGAGTATCTATCTTTGAACACTTCTATCTACTCAATATGGGATTGCAATCCGAAATTCCACAAACTAATGACTAAGTGCATTGTACTGTACCATTTACATAAGCACAGTCGAGGCCACGAGTGTACCTTGATCCAGGAGTACTTACGCCAACCTACGTCACATCGATTACACTTTGATTAATAACAGATTGCACATCAGGCGTACTAATACGTCGCCTAATACTCGCTAACAGGCATGGGCTGTGATCGAGCGAACCACTTTACCGCCCGACAGTACCTTCGGATTAAAGGTGTGGGCTCACTTACACAATTTGTAATCATGCAATACCGAGGCTATCGGTGTTTTAACAAATTGAATGGCAGAACAAGTTAATATTTGAACTAGATATTTTTAAAGCCAATACGTTTACCATATATTTTAAACAGTTATAAAGTTTTAGAAAACATCAGACTGGAACCGCATTTATGCCGATTTAAGAGTTTATTTAAAAAGCGGGTGGGGCTGTGTCGGGGCACACGGCCGTTGGTTTTAACGTGAAACGTCTATGTTAGCGAATCGCTTTTAAAGTAAAAGATTGAAATGAAAACAAGATGGACGCTGTTTTAAGTATTTTAATAAAAAAAGAACAGGTTCGTAATAGAAACATAAAATACATAGCAAATGTTTATATATTTATTGTCACTTTCTGGTTATTTTAAATAGCAGCCGCCCACGACTTCGTCCGCGTGAGGGGGCGTTGTACCCGTGCGAAGCCGGGCAGGTTGTTGTATAGACTGTAGCCTTCCTTGGTAAATGGGCTATCTAACACTGAAAGAATTTTTCAAATCAGACCAGTAGTTCCTGAGATTAGCGCGTTCAAACAAACAAACAAACAAACTCTTCAGCTTTATAATATTAGTATAGATATAAATACTGTCCAAATTACACTTATTTTTGTATAAATCAATCGGTTCAAATAAACTTGACAAACACACGAAAGAATCACCACGCTATAAAGTCGGAGTCACGAGTTACACTGAATAGAAACAAGCGTGAGCGCCGGTTTCGCACAGTTATCGCAGTATCCCTCCCCCGCCGCCCCGCTTGACCCCGACACGAACTCAATGTCATAACAGCGAGCTGACTATATAAGTGAAATATTTACACCACATTTTTGTTTCTAAGACCAATAGTTTTTTAATTATTAAGGTACGATGATATAGACCTTTTCGTTACGGTCCAGTTTTTAAACCTGGTACCCGTATGTGTCGGCGCGATTTTAAAGACGTTTCACGTCAAAAATGTTTATTAGAGACATTTGAATCCTCCTAATATTTAATCCTTAATTTTAATTAAGATTTTATTAATTTAAGTAGGTGCATAAAGAAACTATTACCTGCAGTCAAACCGCGTAAGCAGTTTTGCGGGGTATTGTAAAACAACTGTATAATTTTGAAGTTAATAAATAACTAAATAATAATAATTATATAATAATTATTATAATATAGACTGTCTATCTCGCTTTCATGCTAAAATTTGGTACACAGGTAGTCTAGAACCTGGGCTACTACTATTATAGGCTACTTTTTATCACGGAAAATATATTTATCCCGGATTATTTCGGCATTTTGTTTTTTTTTTCTCAATCCACGTGGACGGAGTCGTGGGCGTCCACAAGTCATTAATAAAGATAATGTTCAAACTATAAAAACAATTTAAAATTCAGTAGCAATGGCAGAGACAACTTCATTAAAACACTTTATTACATCACAATTCGCAGTAAAGATTCCACAGAGTTCGCGAAGACTGTCATTCGGTTATCCAGCTGAAGTGTGCGGTTACCTTTATTAAGAACTTTATTAAACCGAGTTCTAAATGACTTCCTGCTAGCGTAGTCGATGTTATATGAAGTCATAGTTGTAAATTTGAATAGCCGCGTGATGCCGGCAGAGTAGAATTCGTACCATCCCATGTCTGCCCGTGGGTATCGTACGAGACGATTAAGGGTTCCCGGGAGGTGGGCAGCAACGCCTCCCGTGTTTGACAATATAGTCCAAAATACAAACTGCGGTCACCATGCGTGGTGACTATGGGCAAATACCCCTCATGGCAGTCTTGTGGCGTGCCCTGGGGGAGGCCTACGTCCAGCAGTGGACTGCAATAGGCTGATGATGATAAGGTGCTCTTAAACTATAGATGTATTTTATGTCGTTATCATCACGAATATTTTTCTCCATCTAAGTTCCGAGATATCAAGGTCCAAAGTTGAGTTTTAAGATTGCACTTTTTTCAGAATAAATGTATTTTCCTATATGAGATAACATAATAACATGAAAATAAGATGAAATTCCTTTTTTGGCATTTTTTTTTTGTTTAAAGAGTACGTACGCTTCGTAAACGATGGCAACCACAAACGCCCAAAATTAGAAGACTAGGTGGGTAATTCACATCACGAGAAACCTATTTGGCGTGTTAAGACGTCAAAAATCTGTAGTTTTAAAAAGTAAAACGAAATTAGGTTTTTAACTCTGAAGGTATTTCTATGGTTTCAGAGAAAAAGCAGAATTGCAAGATTATAAAGCGCATGACACAGCCACTGTCAGCATAGCTGATGTAGTCTCGTAAAGCCTCGGCATCAGAACAGGAGTTTTATGAAACTTGTCGGAAATAATATTTCTCTGTTGAATAAACTTTTTGCTCTCCACGTAGTGTCGGATTTAAAGAAACGCATATAATAAAACTTGGTAACCTACAATGTGAATAAGGACATAGGCTACTTTTTATTCCGGGAAAATATTGTTTTCCCTGATAATTTAGACATTTTGTTTTTTCTGCAGTCCAAGCGGACGGATTAAATGAAATCAATATAATTTATTCAACATGAAAGCATAAAGGCGCAACTTATTTGTCGATTATATTTTTTATACGTTACTTTTGTGAACGCTATAATAATTTAGTATAATGCAGGGCATACAATACCACCCTTAAACACCTCGTTAGTTATGACCACAACAAAACGACATATTTAATAACCGGTTATTAGTGATTCATGACACAGTAAACAGTAATATCCGTGTTTGTGACCAACATGGCGGTGACTACTCGTGACCATTATTAGTGACACTAATGACTATACAATTGAAATCCAAACGGATCGTGGCCGCGCCCTCTCTCGGGGTGTAATTATTAAATTACATGATAGTTTTTTACGTATTTGTCACTTTGAATTAAAAATAAATAATGCCTTTTTACGGACACACAGGTATTTTACGAGTACAGGCATTACTTGTATCTCTAAAGGCCGATTATTGTAAAATTATTATCGTGATAACTGACAGATAATTTGAAACTAAATTCTCAAATGTATATAAATATACCTATATGCTGTATGTTCTTTAAATAAATAAATAAAAATGTTTCCAATCTCTCTATCTGTATTGCACTTGGTTGTAAATAAACAATTTTCAAACCCATCGTATGACATAAGAAATATTAAATAAACACCTAATATAGGTAGATGAAGTTTGATATCGAAGTATTTTCCGAAATTCCCAAGGGAAGCGGAACCTGAGAATTTTTAACATTACGGAGATGAAGACACGAGCAAGCGCTAGTATAAATAAAATCACAAAAATTTCCACATAATATTACATGAAGCCATACCAGCATTAGTTTCCATAAAAGGTTAATTTCACCTGACCTGTATCCAAGTTTTTCAGGTTACCTGAAAGCCCTATTTCCATCAGGGGATTGGTATACTTGCAATAAAAAAAAACTAACACAGTGTACCGTGAACCGGGCTGCCGGAGTACCTCCCAGCCCTCCCGTGTCCTCCCGGCGTAAGTTTTAATTGAACGCTCTAAACCTGGCCATCTACTATTTTATTTATCGAATTTTAAAAATCTGTTCCTGTGGATTCTGTTGATTTTATTTTAAGGTGAAGAATTATTGGTCCACAGACATACACAATAAAATAATATTTCTCAGGTTCGCGCGATCGTCTAGTCACATGATGATAGTGTTGCGACAACGAAAGTCGATGCCATACAATGAAACATTGTCCAAGTAACCTGTTCTTGCCCTTTTGACGTATTGATATAAACTTTGCTGACTAAAAATGTACCTGAAATTCCCTTAATTAATACCCTCAGAACAGATTTAATTCGCTCAATTTATAAATATTACTTTTTCGAAATTGGTACGCCCAATAACATATACGTTTGACTCTGGAATAAAAAGTAATTTACGCCAATGTGTTTTCCATAAAGTTTTCAAAATCGGGAAACTTTTCATCAAAATACATCTTTTAAATTATCATAAAACCCAGTATTAATTTAGAAAATACCACAGAGATTATATATTAACATAATACGGTGATTTTGTATACTTTAATGGAGAGAGAGAAGGGATGCCCAAAAGGCGATGAAATAGGCAAAATGCCAAATTTTCCTCTAACTTGGGAGGCGAAAAACAAGTAATTTTATGGAAGTTTTCATATCGAATTATTATGCTTTCCTGAACTTTATCAAGGTATTTGCGTATTAAAAAATATAGTTGTTGTTAAACTGTTTTTACTAAAATTGTTTGGGAGTTAATACCCTTTAATTTTTGGTGGCTTGGGCTACCTTTATTAGTATTTTATGTCAAGCTAACTAATTATATTGTGTGCTTCTGATTGAAACTTCGTGCTTTAACCTATGGTTTTCTCAATTAGCGGTGTAGTCGTATTATATGTATTAATATATGTATATTTACGGCCGACATGTGAAAAGTTCCTTCGCCGCTATAGAAACCATCAACTCATATTCATAAGCTAGCTTGACACAAAATTCTAGATTGCCCTAGGCAGGCTAACTTGTAATTAAATCTGAATCTAGACCACATCTAGGCCATTAGCGCGACCCACATCGAGACCTGGACGAAAGCTGTGGAAGTGACGGTTATTGCTCTCGTTAACATAATAATTATTATTTATAACGTTTCGGATTATTCCGAACTGAACTATATTACTTTCGGCATTTTTTTTTTTTTTTGTTATTTGGCATATAATATACAGTAAGTTTACTTAGATGCTCGATCAATCGATGAATAATCAGTAGGTACAATAAAAATTGCAGCTTTGAAAATACAATTTATTTTATTACGTATTTACCAATGAATTTATTTCATGTACAGATTTTAATGTTGCAAAATTTTCACTTAGCTCGTGCCTCGGAAAGCACGTAAAACCGTTGGTCCTGTGCCTGATCTCTCTCCGGTCGTGTCGGCTTTCCGTCCCATCGGACTATGAGAGTGAGATGAGAGTGTTTGCGCACACACATGTGCACTATAATATCTCCTGCGTACCTGGCCAATCTCTGTAGAGAATAGAATTATAATAATTCTATTCTGTAGAGATTCGTCGCCTTGACCGAAAAATACGGTCGGAGATCATCAGTGATGATCATCATCACTACAGACAACAGAGAGTTTACATTCATTTGATAAATTGAAAGTTATTTGTAAAGTTTTCTTGGTAAAATACTGAAGAGACTGTAATTTGTCTCTTTTGTGTTATAATGGGTATAAGATTTGGGACTTCACATTTCTCCAACCAACCTTAGGAGATCACGGCCATCCGAAAACCCTAATGGTCTATACAGGGTGTTTTTTTGTGGCCACCTTTAACGAAGGGTACGTATTCTATACATGAAATAAAGTAAGTTTATGCCAAAAAAAATGCTGGGAAAAAAATATATATATTTTTTTTTTAATTTTTTAAATTCCTTGATCGTGCGAAATTTATAGTGTCTAGGGTTTATGTTAGTTTTTTTATAGACAGATATTAATTATTTTTCGTGAAAAAATCCTGCTACGCGCGTCTATGTGCATTTATGCAGAAAAACGCAGTCTATTTACTCAACTTTGGACCCTAATATTTTGGAAACCAGACACTTCCCAGGTATGCTTCCATGGAGAAAAATGATCGTGATGATGAGGAGATTCCGTAGTTTTCGGGAACGTTGACGACCAAAAATCATCCTGTATATAGGTATTTTAACTGCCAATCTACTGAAAATTACCGTCCTTTAAAATAATTTTACTCTACAAAAACATATCACGCCCGTATTTTGATGATACATAGATAACATTCGGAACCTGGATTTTTTTTCGTTTATACCATTTTATTGAATACGAAATATTATTATCATTTTTCAGTTGGTACGGTCAAGAATGGTTGCCCGCCTTGTAGGGCATAACCGACTGCTCACCCACGGTGAAAAGGCAACCAGGGTCGGCCTGTTTGGCACCGGCTGGCCCGAGGATTTGTTCAGCGGGCTGAACAAGTCCGCTGCGGACGAGGTGGGACCGCAGAAGAAGAGGAGTGCCGGTATACGGTGCGCCGTGTTCCCTTTCTTCTGCGGCCGTGGAGTGGAGGGATCGAGGGGAGAGGCGACATTGGTATTACGGTGCGCCACTCTCCCTACCCCCTGCGAGCTGGCGGGGCCGTTCGTCGAAACGGCACTGGTGGAGCCTGCAGGATAGCATGTCGTATTGCGGTGCGTTGCTTGCCCTATCCTCTGCGGCCGAGGTGTGGTCTTAAGTAAAACCACGCAATCTTAACGGTGCCGATGAAATGTTCCTTTAAGGCTTAAGGCGTAAGCTATTTATTTATTTATATTTATATTCCTAATCGTTACTCTCCTGTGTTCTTCCTTCTATTTCCGATCCACCTTCAAAATGTTTATCGCCAGCACGCTGAGCAAAAAATATTTTCATCCCCTGTTTGTTTTTATTTCAATTCTTGTTTACATAAACATTTTTAGGGGTCGCCGGGGGGTTGGGGTGTGTTAATTAACGGGTGCCCGTTGTTCGTCTGTTTGTTTGCGTCAGATATAAAAACAAGTAGAAACGATCCGTCCGTGAAGTTTCGAGTATATTTACTCTGGCCGCTTTTAATTCGTGTTTACAGACTCGCGAACCGATTTAATAAAGATTCTAGTGATGTGTGTTTGCTTTAGTAATGTAATAAACGCGGATTATTATACATTATTATCTGAATCTACATATTTAATACGGATATGGATTTAAAAGTATTAATTATAGTTACAAAAGTTTGCGTAGTGACTGATTATATTAATCCAAACGTCAGATAGCCCATCTGAAGCATAAAGTTGTTGTCTCTGTCATTATCAAGTTTAAGAGAAGGACAGCATCAATATTATTCTTATTATAGTCTAACGAACTTTAGAAAAATCGAACCTTAGTTCGGAAACTCGGTCAGGATTGCTTAATGAAGATCGAATTTATGCTATGCACAGTCTTATTTAGTACGGAATACCCCACGCGTTAAAACATGGAAAAAACACGCTACCCTATTTCATAATATATAATATCTTAGTTAAGATAAATTTATAAAATTATTAATAGAGTAAATGGAAAAAATACTTCATCCGAGTGGGAATCTATCCCACGACCACTGTAAACCGTGCCAGCCGCTATAACCACTAAGCCACCGGGTCAATTACTTGGATGACGAATTTTACCATCTCTTTTCTAAATTACATATTGTAATATAATCCGTTAGGATATGGTTGATCGTTTTATCATTAAACATTGTGCTGAGGGATTCAGCTATGTTTGCGAGATTTGGCTAATGTATAGCTATCGGAATGAAAAAATAACGTTGCCATTAATGTAATTTAAAAAGATATAGAAAAATTCGTCATCCGAGTTAATTGATATATAGCTCAGTTGGTTAGAGCGAAAGCACGGTTTCCGAGTGGTCATGAGTTCAAATCTCACTCGGGTGAAGAAGTTTTTCATTTTCTTATTAATATTTTATAATTAATAACATGATTTGTGTAATACCTATAAAATACAACTAGCATCCAAAACTAAAAACGTCCTATTCTTGGCAAATTCCACTTTTGTTTATCAAACTACGAGTAGAAAGTGCAAAAGACATTGCACACAGGTGTCCTGACATTGTTCGCGGCAGTCAAAGAACTACCACCGGCTTTAATTAACACCTCCTTTCCTCCCCCTGGAGAAAGAAAATTCAAACAAACACTGCAGAACCCCCCGACTTAACTGTTGAGAAAACTTTCGGGCGCAGCTTTCTTTTTAGGGACTCGCAATTTTAAAGAAATATGCTTAGTGCTGTCACGGATTTGTACTTTTTTTGTTCATGAATAACTATGCCAGCGGCAATTGAACTTTTAGGGCCTAAATAACCACTAAGATATCTGAACTCAAAGTGTTAAAATGAAATTATTTAATTTTGATATTATCATAGAAAAATGGAATATAAAACACATTGCAAACTTTTAACAAAACATAACATAGTCTCTCAGTAAGGTCCCAGTATAGTCCTAGACTTGCTATAGCACTAAACTACGGTCCCTATAAATATATAGATAATTTTAAAAACATACTTAGAAACAATATTGATTCATCACACTTATGTTTGCAACTGCACAGAGATTAGAACTCAGGCTCTATGTATTGACGATTTTAACCTTCAGCCGCGTTCAGTTTTTACTATGGGAAGGTCACAAGGTACTACCTACATTATGTACTTTAGCGAACCCTCAAAACTTGAAGTTAGTCTAGCGGTTTGAGCAGTATGTTGATAGATCAATGACTGTCTAGTCTGTGTGTAATTTTGTTGGTAGAGGTATTTAATATACTAGACTATATGCATGCTTAAACAAGATAATGTTCTTTGTTAAAACGAGTTTTGAGGCAATCGGTCGAGAAAATTCCTTTAATATATCCGACTTTGGAGTTATTTGACAATTAAACGGAATTTTGATGGTTTTTAAATTGAATGTCTCGAATCTAGTCGTAATCTGAGGAAAAAAAAGAAAGAAAAGAAGAAAAAAACCACCCTGGTAAAATGTTGTCCTTGGTATATTACAATAAACTCCATGCAAACAAAGTCGCAACAAACAGCTAGTTTTACAAAAACACTAACTCACTTCCCAATTGATATAAAACAGATTCAATGAAAAAACATCTTACAAGCAAAGTTTGCCATTTTGAATTTCAAATTAGACTTCCATTTACGAATTTGCTTCGATCGCATCTCCTGGCTACCTACGGAACTTTGGATTGGATTCGAATTTGTTCGATTCATGTTTTTTTTTTCGTTTTGCCTCTAATTTATCCGCATCGCAAGTGTTGGAGGCAGCTGCAATTATGTCAGCAATTAAATTGCTTTAATCGAGTGTCTGAAGTTGTTTACTCTACGGAACCCGGCGACGTAGATGAGTTTGCGCCTAAATTTCTTAACGCTATGATTAATTTCTGACTTAATTATTCTAAAAATGTGAGAAAATATAGCGCTTTAGGATATTATTCGGTCGATGAACTATGTTTCTCCTAGCATTAATTTATTGCTAATAATCATTAGATTTGGGGGTCATTTATTCCCATCGGAACCTCTGATCACAAGATCAGTGACGGATTGCTGAAATCGCCTTCATCTCCTAAAAGAACGTCTCTTATGGCATGCGTGGAAAAAGATGCAGCTCTATTCTGGGGAAGCCCTGCATTAGCACACCTATCTTTTTTTTTGTAGATACTACGAAACAAACTGGCAAACCTGAATTAAATTCAAGTGTAAATACTTATAAAGTTGGACCTATCTATAGGTATATGCCAAATACTAGATAAGATAAAGAAACCAAGCACACATACAAAACATCGAACATCTCAGCTATCACACAACAAAGCGAGTAGAAAGCCCTATTGTATGTAACGCAGTACGGACTGGCCATCCTGACCGCGACGCGCCCACGCGGATAATGGCAGGAGCAGTGACCTGGATACAGAAGGGTAACTCGGTGAAGTACTTTGAAAAAAGCCCTTGTACTCTCCAAATGTATATTTAGGTTTTTTTTTCCGAAGAGAACATGCTGTGTAAATTATTATTGACAACAGTGATGAAAAATTGTGGCTCGTAAAGGTCTACTCTCGTGAAGGAGATCCTGCGGTGACTACTAGCATAGTGAACCCATATGTAAAAGATCACTGACATATTGCTAGCTCATCGCTTGAGAGAACGCCAGTAAGTTCCATATTTGACTCTTACGACATGCACGGAAGGAGATGCAGCTGATGTATTCTAGTGAAGACGCGCATATGCATATGTACACAGCACGACTTTATATTTCAAGCATAGATAAGCCTTAGACATCACATTGGCCGTTTTTCCATTAGACGGCACGACCACGACACGACCACGGCTTTTGAATGAAAAAATATACTAAATAGTATAGCTCGTTTTTCTACTAACAAGAAGAAACGACCACGACACGGCTCCCCCTATCATATGACGAAAAGCCGTGATCGTATCATGGCCGTGTCGTCTAGTGGAAAAACGGCCATTTAGAGCAACTTGGAGATTCCAATCCAAACTTTGATCGCTAAGCGAAACTAGGCCAAAATAGTCGTCAAATGAAATTGTACGCATTCACGCGCCTTTATGAATGTGCATGAAAACATCCAGTGGTCCAATCACGAGCATCCCGCCTTCAATGTGGATAACTTCAGGGTAAAGCTTAACCAGGACAATAAAAAACAATGGAAAACTATAGAACTAATTTCTTTCAATGGTAACAGATGCTAATGGTAACAGTGCTGCACACAAATCAGGTTTTTTATGTTCCTGGTCAGGCTTTACCTTAAAATACCTTTTTATCACTACTTACATATTATAAACCAATGTCGCTTCCTGCTGTCTGTCCAAATGTATGCTTAGATCTTTAAAATTACGCAACCTATTTTGATGCTGTTTTTGTAATAGATAGAGTGATTTCAGGGGAAGGTTTATATGTAAAAGCTCGCAATACCCTAATGCTATTTTATATGACTTTAATGTTAAGTAATATCTGTCGGTGTATGGTTAAAAGCTATAGCTTTTATAAATTAAAAAGTTTAACTTTCATGTTTTATTTTATCTACAAAAAATGTAATATCTTCTGGCATCAACCTACAGGGTATTTTTTGGTCGTCAACGTTCCCGAAAACTATGGAATCTCCTCAACATCACGCTCATTTTTCTCCATGGAAGCATACCTGGAAAGTGTCTGGTTCCCAAGATATTAGAGTCCAAAGTTGAGTAAATAGATTGCGTTTTCTGCATAAATGCACATAGACGCGCGTAGCAAGATTTTTTTCACGAGAAATAATTAATATCTGTCTATGAAAAGTAGCATAAACACTGGACACTATTTTGCCCAATCAAGAAATCAAAAATTTATTTTTTCAAAAAATTTTCATATTTTCCCAACATTCTTTTTTTGGCATAAACTTACTTTTTTTAATGCATAGAGTACGTACCCTTCGTTAAGGGTGGCAACAAAAAAACATCCTGTATATTCAAACTTAAATAAACTAGAACTCATCATCAGATTTGTTGACATTTGTTGTAGAATTATGAACCGGCAAGTTTTAAGTGAAATAAGATTTATGTTTTTACAGATTACCACTCATTACGGTCGACAGGTGGCGGTAGTAGGTGGCCATCAGAAATAATAGCAAATACTTACAATTTACATTGTTTAGCATAAGACATTACATGCTTTCTGGGCCTTGAGCCAAATACGAAGTAGCTAATAACTTAGGTTATTCAGGTAATTCTAGTTCTAACCTATCTTTCGGTTGTGTGCCATAAGCGCACGCCACCTAGCCCAGTAAAAATATCAAAGCCTTTCAGGCTACCAACATTTATCATTTTAAAAAATTATAAAGACAGAACAGTATTAACTTTATCCTTCAAATAAACCAATCAGGGGGGCGATTCCGCAAAAAAATTGAGCCGAAACGCAACCACTAACGAACCGTTAACGAAATGCGGTGCGAAGCAATATTTACTTACCGCTGGAGTATTCAGGTATATTTTAGCATGCCGTGGTCACAAGTATGACAATAAAATCGTGCTGAAATGTGTCTAATTACGCCACTGTAAAGTAATTATTGATTTGTTCTCAACGACTACAATGGTTCCGTTTCGGCTTTGTTTCAACTCGAGACTTTTTTATAATTGGCCCCCATTGGTAAAATCGGCCCTAAAACAAGTAATTACCTATTTTAGTCGTAACCATAAATAATAATAACCTAAATAATAACAACAAACTAATATAAAGCAATAAAATGATTTCGATATTGAACGACATTCCAGCCAAGAATATCCAAGAATAACATTCTTCTTGTACAATACTGTAATAACCAGTGGTCGGAGTAGGTATATTGAATTAAGGTCATTGACATTAAACGTATATGTTAATATGGATACGCCTCCGACTTTCAAATTCGCTCCATTGACATCTACAGATGTTGAACGATCATTTTCCACATACAAATGGATCTTAGATGTTAAAAGAAATCATAAAATTAGAAAATATTGAAAAAATGATAGTTATTTATTTTAATTATATAGAGACAGAAAAACAAAATGTAGAAATTGTAACCGATGAGGATTAAAAATAATTGTTTTTAATAAAATTGTAATAATGATTGTTTGTATTAACAATAAACAATTTTGTTTGGTTACGTATGGTTTTTATTTTATTACTCTATTTACCAAATTTTTGGAAACTCCGGTACATTCCGGAAAAAATGCATGTCCATGTTATGATATCATGACGCAAGTATGTAAAATCAATATACCTACTCCGACCACTGGTAATAACTCAGTTAATTGGAAACGTTTTCAATATTTCTTGTTATTTGAGACTGTTTTCTAGATTGAAGCCTATAGACAATTTCAGGCTTCTTTATCTCATATCATTTAGAAGTTGACTGGCGGCCGCCCACGACTTCGTCTGCGTCAGGAGATATTGCACCCGAGCGAAGCCGGGGCGGGTTCTTAGTTAGTTATACATATAAACTTTCCTCTTAAATCAGTCTATCTATTAAAAAACCGCATCAAAATCCGTTGTGCAGTTATAAAGATCTAAGCTACATAGGGACAGACAGACAATGGAAAACGACTTTGTTTTATAATATGTAGTGATTAGGATGAGTTAGTGATAGGGAAAAACCCTCCTATGGCAGTAGACTTGTGGCGTGCCCTGGGGGAGGCCTACGTCCAGCAGGGGACTGCAATAGGCTGATGAAGAAGAAGTAGTGATAGGGATAACAGTAGGAAGGATAATTAGTAGGATTTATCCAAATAGATTATACCAATACATACTAGTTTTCCTTTGCATTTCATTTTATTTCATTATTTTACTCGAGTTATCTATAAACACAAATTAAATGCGCCATAAGCAGGACTTAAGCTATGATTGCATTTAATTTCCAATTTATAACCGAAACGTTATATTCGTTTGTGTAAATATTCCGATTCGGCATAACATTGAATGATGGAAGTAATTAAGGGTCCATTCACACGGCTATTGTTTGCCATGGCGTCCACCGCATTTGTCTGAAGCGGTCTGTGTTCATTGTAACGGCCAAACCGAAAATCGACGGTTGTGCGGTTAAAGTCGATATGTTTCGGCATTTTGTAATTATTGTGTTGTTATAATATGCGATCTTAATCTTTAACTGTTACTTATTTCACAGTTAAAATAAAAGAATACTCCATGTAAATACCTTTTGAATCGTATTCGAAGAAATCAATCGATATGTTGTGGATCAAAATTGTTTTACAGATAGATGAAACGTTCAGATTCAGATAGTTCCAGCTTAAAATTCTACACTTACCAGGTGGCAGATGCGCTATGACGAGCAGTGCGAGGTGCGCGGCGAGGCTGCGTGCGCGCATGGCTCTAGCGGGGCGATACCCGCGCAGCGCCGGCGCCGGACATGCCACGACGCGCACGACTATTCACCGCACGAGCGAAACGCCTCGTGTGAATCGAACCTTATTGTTCATACACCGGTGCAACTACTTTTTTAAACGATAAAATTAATCGTTACTTTACACTTTAACTATGAAAGTCTGGTTATTAATTAAGTTGAAATCTGAATTAGTTTTAAACGATTATTAATTACACTAGCACTTTCACAACACTGCCACTACTGCGTCAGAACTCGAAACCTGGAACGAAAAGGAAGCTTTTACAAAAATCATTTCATACTTTCTCATTTTCGTTCCTGACAGTTTTCTCATTACTCACGATTAGAAATTGTCGAAATCAAGGTAAAGTCCAATGTTCCAACCCATCCCCGGAGGCAATCAACTAGGATTTAACTTGTCAAAAATCTGTCAGAAGCGATTGAGGCCAAAAATACAAATTATTACTAAGATTAGCAAAATTAATTGGACGGCGTTTGCCGACGTTGCCATGCTCGGTAATAGTTGCCGGACAGAAATTAGGGCATTTTTCATCGGTCCACCTTAGCCCGCACATAATTACCGTAACCCAAATAAATAACATCGTCTGTAGCTGAACTAATTAGTTTCGGTTCAGTTGAGAATCGGAGTTAACTCCGTAATGAAATTCCCGAAGTGGGCTCCTCTGATAAAGGTGGGTTTCCACCCGAGACGTGCGAGGGATGTGTTCCTACCGAAGCTATGAAAGTTTTCTGCCATTTCCAAAATATTTTTACAATGTACTGTCGCGTTGTTCAATTTCCATAGTTTTCCGCGATATGATTCAGTACATGCTTAGTTACTTTAGTTATAACTTTATATAATTACGATTTATCCAATGGCCAGATAGCCTATACAGAATAAAGCTGATGAAGTGAGACCAAATTATTATTGACCAGTTTGACCATCCGAGTTTTTACTATGGAAGCACAGTGGTGTGGTCTACGAAATTTTCGAAAAATGCTGTGACTTATAAAATGCTGCGCTACTTTTTTGCCTGCATCACCGACAGTATCAAGATATACTTAGTGAGGCTAGAAAAATAAATAATGAGACACATGGCAATCGTTTTAAAAACATATCTCGCTACGCATCTTGCACATCTCAAGTGGAAGCACAGCCTAATGGCGGAGCCAGGGGCACCATACGATATGAAGTTGTTCGTTTCGCTGTATTTTTATCTTTAGAGGCAAGTTTTGTTGCGTTTCGCCGAGCCGCTCAGGATTGCTAAGTAAACTGTTTGTTTCTCTTCGCAGTTGCTACAACTTCTAGAAGAAGGCAATCTAAAAGTTTGCCCTCCTAGAATATTGAGATTATATTATTTTATTTAGCATTTGACTATATTATCAGCGTAATTGCCATTCACTGCTGTATTTTCTAAATTATGTAGTACCCAGTACTTTAAGCATTGTGCTGAGGGATTCAGCTTTGTTTGCCGAGATTTGGCTAGTGTATAGCTATCGGGATGAAGAATAACGTTGCCAATATGTAATTTTAAAAAGAGATGGTAAAATTCGTCATCCGAGTAATTGACCCGGTGGCTTAGTGGTTATAGCGGCTGGCACGGTTTGCAGCGGTCGTGGGTTCGATTCTCACTCGGGTGAAGAATTTTTTCCATTTTCTTTATTAATAATTATATAATTGTCAGTACTTTCTTCAACTGCATGTTAGAGAGACAAGAATGTTGCGATGGATGTGAAGAGTTACAAGAAAGAATAAAATTGGAAATGAGTATATAAGAGGAAGTTTGAAAGTTGCGCCGATCACAGATAAGTTACGGGATGAACGGCATATTTTACAGAGAGCCCTGTGCATGAATGTGGATGGATATAAAGGAAAGTAGACCAAAAAGTGTTGGATGGACTGTGTGAGAGAGGACGTGTACTGGTATGGAGCAATGAGATGACATATTGCACCGACCCCAAATAAATGGGAACAGGGCAGGAAGAGGATAATAGAACTCATTGGCATTATCTCAGGCGGCGAGCTTCTCTTGTCACTTTTTATTTGCCAGAACTTCAGATGTATCCGTGTGTATATACAGGTTGTAACAGAAGGGCAATTTCAAGCGAAAAGCCATGTAAATAGTCCACTATAAAATTCAAAAAAATTCAAAATAATTTATTCGACATGAAAGCATTAACAACTTGTTTGTCGATTGTCTTTTT
The DNA here is from genome assembly GCA_014607495.2 of Carposina sasakii. Lineage (NCBI taxonomy): Eukaryota > Metazoa > Arthropoda > Insecta > Lepidoptera > Carposinidae > Carposina > Carposina sasakii. The sequence goes on from CP053150.1 coordinate 536,857, forward strand.
ATATGTTACTTTCTATGTTCGCACCCCAAAATGAAACCGCTACCAAACAAAAAAGGAGGTGAATTTAAACAAACCAAAAAAATAAATCGCAAAGCTTTTGCTTTGGCAAGGGTCAAGGTGCGATTTGTTACGGTCTGTCAGGCATAAGTTAGCGATTCGGGGCTTAATAGCCACCAACGTGGAGCTCATAAGAGTTAAGGTCGCCTAATGACGAGTTCCAGGAGAGCTGCTAGACAATTCTCCTTTATGGCAAACCCAACATTAGGTCTGACACACAGCATGATTCTACTATTACTGTTACACTATTTCAGTGAAGTGTCATTGCTTGGAAGAAGAAATAGCAAGAAAGCTCCCAGCGACACAGTCAAAACTAAGTAACATATTAACAAAAGAATCTTACATTGGATTAGATATCAGATAGTAACACTTAACTCATTTAGTGTGTATAAATTCAATTATCATAACACAATTAAATTAAATTCATATAAATTATATAGAGAACCTATTCCCAAAATTTTAGACTCCAAATCAGATGTTTATATTTTCAAGATTGTAAGAACATTCCTGAGTTGTTTAAGAATTCTCCAGACTATCTCAAAAAATAGACATGTTATTTTGAGTCTGAAATGTTGTGGGTTCCTTTTAATGGGCTATTTACATAACTTTTCGCATAGCACACCCTTCTGTTACACCATGTATATTGTGTATCTACGTATGTATGTAAAAAATGACTCTTTTACTATCTTCTCTCGTCGTCAGCCTATTGCAGTCCACTGATGGACGTAGGCCTCCCCCAGTGTACGCCATATGGCTCGATCTCCCGTTTTTGCCATCCAGTCACTACCAGCCGTCCTCTTTAAGTCATCGGTCCATCTGGCCGGAGGGCGCCCAACGCTACGCTTGCCGAGGCGCGATCTCCATTCGAGAACCAGTTTACTCCACCGTCCATCGGTTCTACGACAGATGTGGCCTGCCCACTGCCACTTCACTTCTCTATATCATTGAAAATATAGATCAAACGACTACATCGAGTAATCTTATTATTAACTAACACATATAACAGGCACTTTTGATCGGGACATTGGAACATACAGAGTCGGTATAATATGATAAAGCAGAGTAACCTTAATTAACGCAAGGGTGTGTGATCAAAGTCACCGCTACAATTACCACAGTCTAGATATTTCCAGAGAATGCCTTTGGGATAGTTAATATAGTAATTGTCTCGCTAAATTATATTATTTTGGACATTCGGAAGGTGGAGTAAGCGGGTTCTCGAATGGAGACCGCGCCTCGGCACGCGTAGAGCGTTGGGCGCCCTCCAGCCAGATGGATCGATGACTTAAAGAGGACGGCTGGCAGTGACTGGATGGCAAAAACGGGAGATCGAGTCATGTGGCGTACACTGGGGGAGGCCTACGTCCAGCAGTGGACTGTAATAGGCTGACGACGATATACATACATAATAGTGGGCGTATATAAATTATCAGTAGGCTATTGCGACGAAGAGTTACCTAACTCAAACTAATGGAACATGGTCGGTAGGTTCGTAGGTTAAAGACCTTTACTACCTACTTTAGCTTCAGGAAATTGAAGATTTCACCTATACGTACCTACCTAGTTACACCCAGTGTTGGTAATTAGAGTATTAATAGACTACGTTACATAATGTTGTAAAGGTGCTTAAACCTTTTCAGTAAACAATTTTACAACACATTAACTTAGTCCCACACTAAGTTAAGCACTTGTATAGTGGGTAGATACTAAGCAACGGTATTTGCTTTAATAATGAAGTATTTTGGCATCGGAAGTAAAAATCTACCTCAGGATCTATTTGTATCCTATCCTAGTTTCTACTAATATTATAAACGCGAAAGTTTGTAAGTATGGATGGATGTTTGTTACTGTTTCACGTAAAAACTACTGAATGGATTTTAATGAAACTTTACAATAATATAGCTTACATATCAGAATAACACATAGGCCACTTTTTATCCCGAGAAAAAAAATATTATCCCGGATAATTTCGACATTTTGTTTTTTCTGCAGTCCACGCGGACGGAGTCGCGGGCGTCCACTATCTATACATCTATACATATAATAAAAAATGTAACGGATCGCTGTCTGTACATGGAAGATATATAAGAAAAAATATTATAGAATACCTTTATCAACACAATAGTACCCAAAACAATGATTTTTGGAATCTTTGTCTGTTTGTCGGTTTGTCTGTGCGTTTGTGCACGCTAGCCTCAGAAACAGCTGAACCGATTTCGATGCAGTTTTCAGGAACATATTGTGACAGGTCCCACTTAATATATAGGCTAATTTTTATCCCGGGAAAATGTTTTATCCCGGATAATTTCGCTATTTTTTTTGTGTAGTCCACTAGTACAGAATAAAAGTATTATAGAACGAGTAGTATATTCGTAAATCAGTCAAATAAATAAATATACCAGACATTTTGAAAAGTTACCTATTTGATATGCTACAATTTTGATTTACGCAGAATACAGAGAAATATTTTCATAATATAAGTAGAGCGTAAAATATGAGACGTTCCAATTATTTCAGTATTAAACGACTTATGTAATTACGATGATATATTGAGTAAATTAAATCAACAATATTTTATTTAAAAATCTCCTGCACGAGCCGTTGCCAGGCAACATAGGTTCTCGTATATGAGAGCAAAATCATTAATATGAATTAGAAGCTGTTGTCCGCGATTTAATCTGTATGGACTACAGAATGTAGCCTTAAATCCTTCGCCGTCTGTTCGCCGTACTTAACTATATGACAAATTTCAAGAAGAGTGGTTATTAAGGCGAGAACAAGTATATAACAATCAAACAAACTTACCTTCACATATATAAATTGAGATGGGATTTTTAATTTTGCAATTAAAATCTAAAAGGTAACAACGGCTAAATTATTAACCTATTATGTGTTCAATGTAGTAAAACGGAAATCGAGCCTTGGGGAGCTCTGGGGGAGGCCTACGTCCAACAATGGACTGCAAATAGACTGACGTATTTTATTTGTTAGTATACCGTTACAGTATGCCTTAATGTAGTACTTACTTCTCTTCACATATGAAAAATTGGATGCGAACGACTTACTTTGTCAGCTTTGAAATATGAAATGAAATTATTTCTTCGACATGAAAGCGAACACAACTTATTTGTCGATTGTCATTTTTTTTTATGTTTCTTTCTATATTTTTAATATATCTATCAAACATAATATCTATGTTGGTGTTTCGTGAAACAAGTACTTAATTTATATGATCGCCTAAAGGCTGTAATTATCAGGTAGTTTTCTGTGTAAAGTAAGGAATATGTTCCAGAATAGTTTTATAATATCTGCACCGACAACGTATGGGCATAGTGGCCAGGTCATTGCAGCAACTTTACCAAAAAACATCCAAAACATTTGAATGTACCTATTGTAAAGAGGGGCCAGTACCTCTGGCCATGTGGCCAGATATCTCACCCCGTAGTTGAACACTCGTATTGTTATTTTCAGGAAATGATAAACTTAAAGACATGAAGAGTCAAATAAAAGTTGAAAAAATATTCCATACTCGTATCCTCAATATTGTCACAAAGGTCACCAGAGTAGGTTTTGTATTACTTTGATATTTCTAGATAAAACAAAAAGATATTCGCACAACTACGAACAACAGGATACTTAGCACAACCTTTTCTAAAAACAACACTTTGTTTTTCTTACAAAAATGTGTGTTAATCTAGAAAGATAGGTCTTAGCTACTTCGTCAGTGTGGCTTATATACCTATAAACTGTCAAGTTTCATCAAAATTTGTATAGTAGTATTTGCACGAAACAATAACTAACATCAACACATCTTTACATCCTTGCAAGCTCACATTTTTAATATCACTAAAGACATCTGATGGACACATTAAATGAAGCATATATTCAAAACAAGTAAAGCTTTTGATGCGAAATAAATCAAAATTCCTTGTATATTTGAAAGCAAATCGTGAATATTTAATCTTGACAATCATTTCCATAACCTGTTGTTACCGTTACCAACAGGCGATGAGTCAGCGAGCGCAAATCACTGCTATTGTGACACTCAAATGACAGTTGACACTTTGACGTGACGATCGCGTAACGTGCCGCGTCAACGGTATTTGCAGTATTCAAACCTGTGACGGTGGAAAAGGGGAGAAAGGGAGAATAATGCTGTGATGGATAATGGTTTTATAACCTTTCAGTTTTACGTGAAAAATAAAATATACAGTTTTGTAACAAAAGGGTAATATTAAGTCTAAGGCCGCACTACGGCAAAACTGCCGCGGTTTTTAACCGCCTGACTTTGGGACTAAAGGAAACCAATGGAAGCGGCCGCACTGACGGTTTTTTCCCGCGACTGATTTTAAATCCGCGGTTTGTAACATGACTAGCGGGCAAAAACCGCGCCAAAATTTGTTGTCCATAGAACTTATATTGGCGGTTTTTAACCGTAGTGTGTGCATCTCAAGCGGTTATGCTGTTAACCGCTTGCAGGAAAAAACCGTAGTGCGGCCTGGCACTAAGCGAAATTATAATGCATAACATTTGAAACTCGAAATCACATGTTTATCATTTCAGATTATGGAGAATTCCTAAACAACATAGGTATGTTAATAACTTATGGTACGAGTGTGTTCGTAAAATCTTGAAAAATTTAAATAAAAAATAACATAAGATTGCATAAGACTATGTTTGTTCATAGCATTTCCCTAAACATTAGTATCCCTTTTGTTAAACCCCGTATAGTAACGTTAAAAAATCTAACATACCTAAGTTTATTGAAACATTTTATGCGATTGGCTAAACAATGGATTTTATATTACCAGTTCATCTACATCATACATAAACAGGAAAACGAAGTAATGCTTCTGTGTATAAAGGTAACTTAATTAACCAAAACAAAAAAAAAACATTCAATAAATCGCTGAAACAGACTGTTATAAAACAAACTCCGCAACCGCTTGTAACAAACTAATAACGAGCTCTTTCCATTTTAATTTACACAATTTGAACACCGCTGTGTGCATACAGCCCGATCGCTGCCACTGAAGAGCAAACAAAAAAGGGGAAATAGCTTCATATCCGCTCATTGTGGGACGCGTCAGGCGAAAGATTAAAAACTTTATGCTACGCTCTGTTACAAAGCTGTACAATCACACCGTAGTTCGGACAAAAGGAGTGCGAGGGCACGCCGAAATCGGGCGCCTGACAAAGCGACACACAACCCGATTTGCTCGCCGACTCGATTTGTATGGCGCCAACACGAAGCATTAATCAAAGTTGGACTTTTGTGGAGGTTACCTGGGAACTTTTTAGGTTGCCTGTGAAGCTTAATTGTGTAGCGGATAATAGGCGCTATTGTATTTGGGTCAGGTTTTATTAAAGAAATCAAAATCGATTTAAATAGATGTCTGGTTTGGCAAAATTCATGATGGAAATATATCCCTAGTGTGACCTATATAACTTTATTATTATGCACTAGCGGTCCACCTTTGCGTTGGCTAAAACAATTTATTGAGAAAATCTTAAAGATACTGAGAAGAAAGATAAATCTTCTATCTGTTCTGCTGTGTCAGCTAAATCTAAATAATCTTACGTATTTAGATAAAACATTTTGAGTTGTTTAAAAGCCGGGACTAAATTACAAATTTGACTAGATTCTCTCTTTTACGCGTCAAGAACAGGTAAGAGAGACAGGTAATATTTACAAGACGCCAATCAACTATCTCACTACTGTAATTAATTCCCGATACATCTGTATACTGAATTTTGAAAGTGGCCTCGAGCACAGACAAGTGAGTAATTTGCCTTACATACATACCACGTGTGAAGCGAATGAATGAAGATCATGTTTTATAGAAAACTTTGGCCATGAATGAACGTGAATGGCTATAAGGGAAAAGGAAGGAAGAGTTTTTCATGATCGACCAGAGCGCGTTCCTTCAGGTTTTTTCCGCAAACCCTATCCGTTTTCACCGTTTCGAACCAAAAAACCGTATTTTTTAGCGTCCGAACGCTGTTGTCATGCGTGGCCGATTTTTAGGCTTGTTCAACTGACTTCAACTGACAGCTGTCAGCGCGTTTCCACTGCGTGCCGCTAGGGGCACGGCGAGATTTCCGAACATCCCCCCGGCCCCGTCCCGCATAGAAGATAGGGATGAATGTTAGAAACGTTACATATTACGCTGACTTTAGAGTGACTCAGGTGACTTTAGAATGGGAGGGAAAGGAAGGAAGAAGAGATATCTACTCGTATATACCCAATTAAACATTGGACATTCAATCACCTCTTTTACGATGGGCAGTAAACATCTTCAGTACCGAATAAAATTTATGGAATTAAACAAATAGGATCGGCTTAACATTGTTAGGTTCCCTCTATCTAAGCAGTTAATAAGCAGTACATACAGTCATCCCCATCATCCCCCAAGAGGTTGGGCAGAAGTGTCCAAATTACACACCCACTTTTCACCAGTTAGCTCCCGCGTGGTAAGGGATGAGCTTCCTTCCGCTTTTCGAGCACAAATACAAAAATCTAGCGGCCGTTAACGAGTCCAATAGGTTATGTTACCGTGCCATTCTAAATAGGTATTATAAGCTATTATAAATATGTTTCTCTTGATTGATATGACCTCTTGCATTCCATGCAGAGCTCTCACCATTATAAGCTATTCTTATAGGCTGGAAATGAGAAAGTTATTGACCCGGTGGCTTAGTGGTTATAGCGGCTGGCAGTTAATTAAGATATTACATACTATAAATATTAATAATAAAATGAAAAAAAAAATCACCCGAACGAGACCCGAACCCACGACCCCCGTGCGTCGCTGCCACCATCTGAGTATAAATGCAAAGCGCTTACCGGTATTTTAGCACAACAGAAATATGAATTACCTACTTCATTTTGTAATTATGGAGCTTAATTTAAGTAGCGAGCGGTATACTAAATTAATTATTAAATTGAATGTTATAATAACAGATAAGTTAAATTGGATGACGGAGATGGTTCCAAACGCCCCCGGGTTTGGTGTACATTACCAACTTTTGTTTCATACATTGATGGAATTTAATGCGTTTTAGGTTACTGGAAATGTTAAAGTAAGCAATTCTCGTTTCTATGGTAAGAGAATTGCAGAGAATCCTTTTTTAGATTGTTAATAATCCTAAAGAAAATTTACGCGCGTAGCTTGTCAGTAACTGAGATAAGAGTTTGATTTTACGTAGGGTGTACATAAAATTTATAATTAAAACCAAAGTTTTGAAGATTACATCTAATATTCTTCTTACCTACCTATATACCGCGCCAAAAGTTTCTTAACCGATCTCCCCTCGACATTTCGAGGAACACAGTTATCCAAATACACGTAACCACGAAAAACATTTCCTCGCCGCTCCAGCTTCAAATTGGGTTACTTTTCGTCTGGAAAATTTATCTACAAGACGCGTTCACGCCACGGAAGAGGGAAGTCTGTATTCGAGTAGAACTGGTCATGATAAGGAGACAATCTCAATCAAAATAACATGGAGGAGATAGACCATAGAGGAGGAGGCCTAAGATCCTTTACAAACTTCTGACGGACAGCAGTACTAACACTTTCATAAGATGGCACAAGTAACTTGGTTTTAGGTACGCACTGCTGTTATAGCTGTGCTTCTAAAAATGAGGTAGCCAGGACCGCAAGTTCACGAATGAAATCCTATGGCTACGTTTAGCATGGCGGAGTCAGATGTTAAAATCAGTGAGCTAAGTTGCTAGATCATCGCCTGAGAAAATGTCCCTAAATTCCTGGGTCTACTCCTACGATATGTACGGAAGGAGATGAAATTATTGTATTCTAACGAAGTCCGACTCAGCACAGGCACGGCCGCTATATGACAGCACCGTTATTCTAGGAAAAGATACCAAACTCCAACATGTTTACATCCTTGAATATTCCATAAAGATATTATATAATCTAATCTCTTCTATGCTGCTCTGGGAGTGAAAAAAAAAACGTATAATACTACAGCTGCTTCTCTTCCCGGGCTTACTGTACAAGTCAGTAGACAGACAAGAGGGTCTTGGTGTTTTGTAGGCGATGGGCTGAGCACCTGTCACTACTAACCGAACTTGTACATCTCAACTATACCTCAAAATTGGTCAGAAGTGGCACCATGTGGTTCTGTCGGCCCTTGGTGCTCTGCCTACCTCATAAGGGATAAAGGTGTGATTATATGTATGTATGTATGTATATTATATAAATAATAATATTTAATGCCTAAAATATAATATTGGAAGAAAATACGAAATATAAATAGAACCGGAGACAAATGTCAACCTTTATCAAAATAAATATTTCTAATCAAACAAACAAGATATAGTATATCTGAAAATCTTTCACAACTTCCTGTGTCACAAACTCATTCCATCAGATTTCGCTGTTATCAATTTCGTTGATGCAGCGATAAATGGATATTTCCTTAGTTCATGGTTTCACCACCGACTGACCACTATACAGGGTCATCAACGTAACGTATTCGTTCGAATACTACTCTATGGAAGCATACCTGGGAAGTGTCTGGTTCCCGAGATATGAAGGTCCAAAATTGAGTTATTTCCTTGATATCCCTTAGAGGGTATAGAATAGGTACAATACGAGATGGCCATATGTACTCAAGGAAAATACTGTTTGAACAGATGAGAAAGTTTGTCCCGTTAGCTAATGGGCACGCAAAGCCAATCCAATCCAAGATTTTGTGGGCCAATCACTTCCGTGTCTATCCATGTGACATTGGTCTTATTAGGGTTTATATTTTTTGGTTGCTTGTGGACGAGCCTAAATAGGTATATTTGGAATGTGCTAAATATATATCTGTAGTCTATGTATAACTATGGGATCTATGCTATGTATGTTATGTATTATATCGTGATATTTATAGTAATACACATATACGGTTGACTATATCTGACAACGGTAATTGCAACAATCAAATTTTAAAAGTGATTCCAGTAATCTGAGGTGTTTTCGAAAAAAGTTGACTAATGCTTTAAGTTGTCTGTTTCAACCCAAGAGAGAAAAAGGTTTTCCTAAAAGGGAATATTCATTTTTTACATTTATCAAAGGAAAACTTTCGAATTACATTCTTTGTAAGTCTATCAGGAGTGATAATACGTATCTCTGTAATATCGAATTTTCGCGAAATTTCCGGCTGAGGACATTACGCATCTCAAACTTCGGGCCTAATACGAAAAGTATCGAAACGCGTCACATTTTTAAAAGTTGTAACGGTCCCTTTTAGGGGAGGTTCACACTGGATGGAAAAATGACAATTTGATGAATAAAATTATTTTAATGGCTGATAGAGTAACCACAGGGGAATAGTTCTTATTCCTTATTGTACACAGAAAAACACAAAAGATAAAATATTAAAAAAGATTATATATATAGGAAAGTTTATATCTTACAGAGATTTCTTCGAGCAAACCATTAAAAATTAATTAAATGATTAGCAAAACACGAGGAAATCATACGTGCACAACCAAATCATAAAAACAAAATAATAGTTAAGCGAAAGCTTTGAAAATAGTCCACTACAAAGAACTATTATTAACCTATTAATAAATAAATAAAATATTTATCTTTCATAATACTACATAGGTACAAAAATTAGGACGTAATTCTAAACAACTGAGGATACTAATAACATCACATAAGTCTTAAAGAATAAACATTTTAATGGTCTAGTTCTCTATACAGGGTGATTTTTGGTCGTCAACGTTCCCGAAAACTACGGAATCTCCTCGTCATCACGATCATATTTCTCCATGGAAGCATACCTGGGAAGTGTCTGGTTTCCAAAATATTAGGGTCCAAAGTTGAGTAAATAGACTGCGTTTTCTGCATAAATGCACATAGACGCATGTAGCAAGATTTTTTCACGAAAAATAGTTAATATCTGTCTATAAAAAAGTACAACATAAACACTAGACACTATAAATTTCGCCCGATCAAGAAATTAAAAAAAAAAATTTAAAAAAAAATTCCCAGCATTTTTTTTGGCATAAACTTACTTTATTTGATGTATAGAGTACATACCCTTCGTTAACGGTGGCCACAAAAAAACACCCTGTAGATATAGTAGGCTATATTCAACCCGTGTTAATGTAATGTTTATTCATTACTCGTAATAAATAGGTTTTATTTATATAGGTAACATTTTCCTCATTCCCTGGTATCATAAATATATAAGTAGCATTTTGTTTACTTAAACCTTTTCATATTGCTTTGATGCTATTTTTATTTTAATCTCAGAGTTTTATTCGTTCATAACAATACCACACTGACATAAAACCAGTTTAATTCTAAATCTGTCTGCGGTTTCAGCTTCGCTGCCAGTACAAGATAATTTAGAACACGGAATTTTGGTTTTATTGCGTTGAATAGTTTTAGCAAATTAAGTCGTCCCAGTTATGTTATATTCTCGCTTAAATAACCGTTTCAATAACCGTTTTCAAAATCCAATCGAAGTAGGTATGCTAAAAACGACAACGAGTTAACAATGGCCAGAAATCATCATCTCGGCGTCGGCGCAATATGGTTTCTTTCGAAACTCACATCACCAAAGTTTTGGCATTTACTTTTACGGTCGGCTGCCTGCCTGACGCCAACCCTTCTCGGGTATAGCTGAGTGACAATTTTTATAAAAATCCGTACATGAAATAAATTCAGTGTTACAGGCCCGTGACTGGCATCGAACTCACGCCTCCCGACTGAAAGGCGCACGTCTTAACTATCTGAAATAGTAAACGTAATCTCAAGAATAGTATTACTATTCGTACTACACAACATACATACATACATACATACATACTCCTATGTTCCCTAAATGTGGTAGCCAAAACTGCAGAATCATCCCCTGTAGTGTTCTATGTTTGTGTCCGAAAAGCGGCAGTAGGCTCTTGCCATATGAGACTTCAATTAAGTCGACAGCTGAAATGTGGCTGTGTTCTGCCCAAATTTTTTAGTTGCTTGATTATGGATTAATGTAACACCGCATTTAGTGTTATCATCAGTGGTCGGAGTAGGTATATTGATTTTACATACTTGCGTCATGATATCACAACATGGACATGCATTTTTTCCGGAATGTACCGGAGTTTCCAAAAACTAGCAGCATAGCGTTGAGAGTATTGATACATTTTTAACTAGTCTCATGTAATAATTTCGAAGTTTCGGTATTTTTATTTTATTTTTATCATAATGATCCGGAAACTCGGAGGCGTATCCATATTCACGTATACGTTTGATGTCAATGACCTTAATTCAATATACCTACTCCGACCACTGGTTATCATTATAATCAGTCCAATGTAAATAAGCCCTAACTTAAGGGGGGGAGTGGTACTACGAAAATCGTTTTAGGGACACAATGATAGACAGTGAATCCAAAGAACTTTGCCCGAGCCGAGTTCGCAAGTTAAATAGACTATTGATACCATCTCTACTAAGCTACTTTGACAATAATACCGAAGTTTTTAAATGGAAAGTCATGCCTTTGTGGAGAGCGCAGATATACAAGTAAGGGTGCTAGCAAATACTTAGATACTGAATAAAGAGCGTTATTGCATGTTAAAAGTCAGTTATTATTTATATATTTATACCCCTCAATATTAACGCTATTATGTAGGTATCAAGTTGCTGTTTTTTGTAGGTCAGAAAATTTTGCATTTCTTGTATAATCTCATCATACACTTTACTTGAAGATAATTGAAAAATAATGAATTTCGCATTACTCATAGGATCTGTAATATGAAGATGAAAATGTAGCCAATAAATTTTCAAAAAGGTAAACTAGTTTTTTGTGAAATAAGTAATTCAAAACATTTTTAAGAGCGAACTCTCTCATACAAAGCCTGTTCATAAAACATGTATTTTCATCAAAGGGCCGCGGTTTTATTCCACCAATCTCAGCCAGGGTCCACCGGAGGGTGGGGGGCCTGGGGGGTTACTTATATTTTAATAAATAGTTGTACGTTTGGGCCATAAAGCCGGCGTAAAAGCTCTCGATCCCCGCTGTTAACTGCAGCTAATAAAAACTCGGACTTGGACCGCGTCCATTTGTCCATACCATGGAGGAAGTATACAGAAAAGATGTTATAATAATGTTTGTCATAGTGAACTATGTCAAACGAGTCGAGTTGGTTCAAAATGACCTGGAGAGCAATCGCGCAAAAGTTGAACGTTTTTACCGAAGCCAAACCACAACCAAAAAACGTTATGTTCTGCACATTTCGTATCGCGCTCAATTTTGACAACAGACATAGATAAACGTTGAAAATGTCTGAAACGTTGTTAAATTAACATTCAAACCAAAGCTAAAACAAATCAAAAACGTTCCGTTGAAAGGTTAAAAACGTTGTCATTTTACACGATAGCCCTCTCGGGCTGTATTCTGATATCTTTTTTGATGACATATTATTACCACTCCACTTTGAATGTGCTTCATGACCACGACACACGTGAAAAGTATGCTATATCCCCTAGATGCAAAAAAAGTTTACAAGAAATTAATATGAGCAGTATTTATAACTTTAGGACTTCGTATGGCTGGATTTGATTTATTATTCCACTCTTAGAATTTATATATCACAATGTGCCATTTCAATAGCGAGAGTGAAGAAATCCATGCAATTACGATTAATTATTATTAGATAGAATTATCAGAAAATTATGTATTCTACAGCTCATAAGTACTTTTTATTCCAGAAAAATATTATTTAATTTCCGAAAAATCATACGCAGAAACCTAGCGGGAAGCAGCAATGTCAAAATAATTTGCAACATTTTCTTATATATCGGCACTCTCCAAACACTTAAATGTGACGGGATATAAATAAGCGATACAAATTTACGTTCAACATACATTGCGTGTATGGTTAGCGAGTGAGTATCGTGGCTCAGTCCCGCCTGTTGAGTCGGAGCCCGCAATATAACGCGCATAAACCGAAAGTTCGTAAAAATATAGGTTTACTGCGTATTTGATTACACGGGAATGTATAGGTATGTACAGAATGTGACGTCGGAAATACGCGCCGCTGCGTAAAATTCACCATGTAAAAATTACCATAAATTGGCCGAATAGGCTTTCTATTTTACGCTTATGTTTTAGCAAATTGCGGCTTATATTGAAAAAAACATTTTTATATTATGTAAGAATCGAAAAATAATTTAAGTGCTATTACGAACAGAACAGAACGCCTTATATCCTGAAAGGGGGTGGACAGAGACGTGCAAATAACGCACTTTTCACCTGTTAGCCCATTAAGTGACACATTTCCCTAAGCATCGTGTAGGTACAGCGCGTAGTCCATAGGGATGAAGGACGTAGCTGCAAATACGCCATAAAAGATCATTTTAATTTCTCCATTTCATCAATAACAGTTGCAGTCTCAGTTAAAAAGATATTCAAGTCAGATATAACGAACCGGTTAGAACAGCGCATTACGTACATTTCAGCACACAAAGGCAGCAGCTACAGAAACACACCCATTCTCAGTATAAAACGAAAGTTTCCTTCGTCTACTTATAAAGTTAGTAGACAAAAGAAAGGAGCGAGTAATTATAAAGTTTCATTGCAATAAAACGGCGCGATACACAAAGTAAACGGAGCTGCAGTAGATAGAGTAGATAAGTAGATAACAATAGAAAGGTCATTGATTGTGTCTGAGAAAATAATGCCTATACACACATATGCATACCCACGGCTGTGTTTGCTAAATGGGGTAGCCAGAGCTGCAAGATCTTGAAGAAGATCGTTTAGCCACGCATATTTAATAACATTTATACTTAATATTTAGATCGAGTTAGTAACAATTTAACCGACAGAAATGTATCTACATAATTTAAAAGGTGAATTCTAATTTATCATAGTATATCATAGTTATACAGGGCGTATGTAGGTGACAGCCAGGCAAATACGGAAATGCTGAATAAGTGCTATGGTATTGAGTTATACGACAGTGCTATTACTCGCAGGAAATGTATTTTGGATTTGATTGTCAGTAATGTTTACCTGGGACAGACGATCAAACTAGGTAGGTCCAACTTTGAGAAGGTGGTAAATCGGCGAATCCAACTCGGCTGGGCAGCGTTCGGGAAACTACGAGGCTTATTGGTGTCCAAGATACCCCAGTCCTTAAAGACGAAGGTATTCAACCAGTGCGTGCTGCCGGTGATGACCTACGGTGCCGAGACGTGGTCTCTAACTATGTGCCATCATAAAGCTCAGGATCGCACAGCGAGCGATGGAGAGAGCTATGATTGGGATCTCTGCGTGATCGAATCAGAAATGAGGAGATCCGCAGACATACAAAGATCACCGATATAGCTCAACGGTCCAGCAAGCTGACTTGGCAATGGGCAGGGCACATAGCTCGAAGAACTGATGGCCGATGGAGTCGGAAAGTTCTAGAGTAGATACCACGTATCGGCAAGCGCAGCGTGGGAATGCCACCCGCGAGGTGGACGGACGACCTGGCCAAGGCCGCGGGCGTCGGTTGGATGCAGGCTGCTTCCGACCGGTCGGAGTGGAGGTTGTTAGGGGCGGCCTATGTCCAACAGTGGATTTCTCAGGGCTGTAAATGAAGTCATTATCTAAGGCCTAATTAACGAAATAAACTATTTTTCCTTAAAAAAAAAAAAATCGGAAATTTTTGGAATTTTCCTGCGAAAATTTTCAGTGTTTTCCGCGTCAGAATCATGGTCCAAAATCATGGTATCAATATTTGCCTGGCTGTCATAAACACACAATAAGGCTTAAAAGCGACAAGCCGTTTAATTAAACTCTAGCAAGAGCACACCAAAGAAACATACATATTATAATACACTTTGAAAAACATAACCCTCTTTCTGGCGCAGTCAGGTAAAAACAGATGCTCATACAACAACTGTAGCTACAAACCAGTCGGCAGGCAGTCGTTAAACTTAGAAATCGCACTTCTGTATCTATTCATCTATGTTAGCGGGCAAGCGACGGTACATCTACCCCGAGGCTGTACCCGCAGGTTTAGTGGCCCTACATTGTCATGCGCTCTTCATAGACACTGTAACGCCAATTTTTACAAGCGTCGTATTCGAAGTCGTATAATAAGACATTTAAACTACACAGTAAATGGTAAAACCTGGAGTAAGGATGTTGTAATATGAGAGCTTGCAATGAAAAGATTTTATAGGCAACTATTGAGCTAAGACATACTACATGTACATAACACATATGGCTGTATTTCCAAGATGGAGGTAGCCACAACTGCAGCATCATAAAGAGATGTAAATGATCACAAAGTTTCCAGCTTATCGTCAGTTCCTTACTCTACTCTTACGACATGCACTGAAGGAGACACGTCTGATGTATTCTAGTGAAGTCTAGTCTAGATAAAAATATAAATATATATTCACATACTTCACAACACATTGACCTAGTCCCACACTAAGATCCCTAAGCAACGGTAATAAATACATTAAGTATAGTCCATGACTTCAATATTCATCATATCAATGTTTGCACCTATCGGGATTCGAACCCAGGACCTATGGCGTCGCAGGCAGGGTACTACCTACTGCACCAATCAGTCGTCAAATGATTCTAGTCTCGTAATATCTATACATATAATAGTCTATATCCTTTATCAACGCAATAGTACTGCAATGACGCTACTCGAAACTGCTGAACCGATTTCGATGCAGTTTTCAGGAATATATTGCCCATTTAATATAAGGGCTACTTTTTATCCCGGGAAAGTAGTCTGTAGTCCACGCGGACGGAGTCGCGGGCATCCACTAGTGTATAGATAAATATATATTACTATATACTTAGTAGGTTAGGTAAGAATAACTACTATAACAATACAAATTACTACATACAAACACAACTAACATATTTTTCTTTATAACATGACACTGAGTGACGTCAAAGCCCGCTGAGCAGCCCCATCTCGGAACTCTTGCAATACCGGACGGATGTTGCATATAGAGATAGAAACACAAAGGCGAGAGTAAAACGGAACTGTCCAATGTAAATAAACAAAGCCCTTTGTGCACAACGCAATGCTAAACTCATCTTTTGACCCAACTTCGCCAGAAGGAGGTTTATGTTTTTCAAGTGTATGTATTCTTTGGCACACCCTAGACCCTAAACGGCTTAAGTACTTACCTCTTATTAGATTCGTCTAAGTCTTGAGAGTGACACTGGGTCAAAATTTTTACGCAATCGACTTTTTTTATTAAAGTAAATGAGGTTATTTTCTTTCACTATCGCTTGCGTACAAGTAAATTACGGATCATTTTGTCTTACAAGGTGTCTTTAAAATTTATGTGAACCTAAATATTATTAAAAATACATTGCTTAAAGTTTGGAAAAAAAAAATTTAGGTACCCATTTTACTAAAGCATAAAATTTGAAAAATAAATAAGAAAACTTTACGGTGCTCGCTAGTTTAGATTCCCGTAAGAATTTCGATTATGAAAAAAATTCACTAAAACATTGGTTTTGTTTTATAGAAGCGAAGTTTTTTAATTAAATTTGGTGCTATAAACTTTTGGGCGCCATTTTCGAAGCTGATGCAAATATTGGTTGACTCTAATTTATTTTGCCGACGAATCTGATCAATTAATTAAACTGTCGAAATAAATTACAATGGTCATTTTACGGTTTTAATTAGTTTAACATTTGGTCCGTCATTATTGCTTAAAATCTGCAATACTTACTCACTCTACTTTTTCATTAACTTTAACTCAATAAAAAACACGAATAACAAGTCTTTAGAATATCCCAATTTTATATGCATGTCACAATATAAAACAAAGTCGCTTCCCGCTGTCTGTCCATATACAGGATGATTTTTGGTCGTCAACGTTCCTGAAAACTACGGAATCTCCTCATCATCACGATCATTTTTTCTCTATGGAAGCATACCTGGGAAGTGTCTGGTTCCCAAGATATTAGGGTCCAAAGTTGAGTAAATAGACGGCGTTTTTCGACATAAATGCACATTGACGCGCGTTGCAAGATTTTTCACGAGAAATAATTAATATCTGTCTATGATAATATGATGATAATATCTGTCTTTTCCACATGTAACGAGGAAGCCGTAAACGTCTAACTAAATAATGGGTATAATAATTATGTTCGTTAATTGAGTTATATTCTTGATCTTTATGTGGTAACTGGCATACTCGCGACATGGGGCACTGGGCAATAATAGAATAGAAAGTAAGTAGTTTAATAAGTACTTTTTTTCACGCATAAACCACCCAGGGATTATTGACCCTTCATTAAAATTGTAAAAGAACCTATATTATATAATAAATAAATAAAAAAAAATGAAAAACTAGCATAAACACTAGATATTATAAATTTCACCCGATCAAGTTTTTTTTTTTTAATTACATCGTTTCCCAGTATTTTTTTTGCATAAACTTACTTTATTTGATGTATAGAATACACGTACGTACCCTTCAAAAACATCAAAGTGGACGAAGTAGTGAACGACCGCTAGTAAAACATAAATCTCATTTGACTTTATTCAACGTAGATTTAAATTTTTACTATTTAATTACCTAAACTATCTGCTTAGAGCAAATAAAGAATTATAAATTTCTCACCTCTTTGTCAAATAAAACTATAATTATTTACATTGATACATTATTAAACATAGGTATGAACATTGTACACCTTGTACCATTTAAATATTTGCACAAAAAAAGTAACCAAACTAAATCAATTTGTTGGCGCACAAAAAGTTATCACGTTGGCGAATAAAATATTTTAGGCTGTATTTTCTCGCAAACATTGTAATAGTTTCCAAAACCAATTACTTAGATATTGTGCAGCAGATTTATTTGTTGGTTAAGTTGGACGAGGCTGGGTGTGGGTCGGGGGCGGGGTGTAGGTCAACGGGTCAAATCTTAAGACTAGACTTGCTATTAGCATTTTGTTTACATCTATTTAAACTTAAAGGTCTTAACGGCCTAATTTTGCTCCAAACGTCTCTCTTTTAAGACTTTAATCATTCTATGTACTTACATACCTACGTATTGTAGACACCACATTTCCAAAATAGGTACCAGAACTGGGCCCTATTTTATAAAGCTGACAAGTCGACATACCTATATGTCACAAATCTACAGGTCAAATTTTCTACCATGACAATTATGTCAGCTTTATCATCATCATCATCATCATCATCAGCCTATTGCAGTCCACTGCTGGACGTAAGCCTCCCCCTGGCCACGCCACAAGACTGCCATGGGGGGTATTTGCCCATAGTCACTACGCTGGGCAGGCGGGTTGGTGACCGCAGTTTGTATTTTGGACTAAGTTGTCAACACGGGAGGCGCTGCTGCCCACCTCCCGGAAACCCTTAATCGCCTCGTACGATACCCACGGGCAGACATGGGGTGGTACGAATTCTACTCTGCCGGCACCACTCGGCAGCTTTATAAAACAGAAATTGTCGACTTATCACTTCTTGACATATGTCGACTTGTCGGATTGTCAGCTTTATAAAATAGGGCCCTGGAAGATCATGAATGAGCTACAGCCATGCAGCGGAGTCATAAAAGATCAAGTTGCTAGCTCGTGACCTGAGATCTATAGTCGACTCTTACGATACTCAAGGAGATGCAGCTGGTGTATTGCAGTGACTGATATAGCTAATGAATGACCCGCATCAACGCATGACTATTTCTTATTTTTACTATCTCAATAAGTAGGTATTTTATTTTTCTATGCTTTATACCTTCCCATAATAAATGATTTAAATTACACTTAGATTTAATTAGTTATGGTAAGGTTAAAATCATTTTAATTTCTCCTGGAATTTTCCCTGTCTGAAAACATATACAATTCAGTAATTTATTAATTACTGAGAAAAAACTCTATTGTGTAAAAAAATACTCCACACCTGTTTAAATGAAAAAAGTAAAATAAACTAGTACAAATGCTCTTGTTTAGTCTTCATCTGCCTCATTAGATAAGACAGAGGTAGGTCTGAAAAAGCAAAATACTATTTAGGTATTTTTAAGAATATACATACGAGTAACTATAAAAACCCATTAAAAAAATAATAAACCCAGTAACATATACTATAAAGTCGTGTAAGTACATACAATAAATCAAAGTGTGACAGACAGACGGCGACCGTGATTAATAACGATAAGTATAACGTTGGGGAGTAACGTTTCGTTGTAACTGGTATTTTTAACTCGCGTGCATCGAGTTATCTGGGTAATTGTTCTAGAGCGTCACGGGCGGGGTGTTGTTTTTTGAATGTTATTTTTAACTAACATAAACCGGATATGTTATAAGCATATGGTTGGTTTGTTTATGTGTTTAGCACTTTTTTGTGTGTGTGTCAGATGATATGTGTTGGTATTAGATAAACAGAGGTTTTAGTCTCTATTCATGAAAGTTTTGCATTTAGCCTAGTCAGTAGTTATAATGTAAGTAGGTATTAGAATTATTCTATATCTATAGGTTGGTTAAGACGTGCACCTACCAAGCGGGAGGTGTAAGTTCAATCCCGGTCACGGGTGTACCAATGAATTTATTTCATGTACAGATTTTAATGTTGCAAAATTGTCACTTAGCTCGTGCCTCGGAAAGCACGTAAAACCGTTGGTCCTGCGCCTGATCCCTCTCCGGTCGTGTCGGCTTACTGTCCCATCGGACTATGAGAGTAACGGAATAGAGATTGCATCTGTGTTTGCACACACACTTGTGCACTATAATATCTCCTGCGTACCTGACCAATCTCCGTAGAGATACAGTCGGAGATCATCATATCTATAGGTATAAGTAATCTGAATCAATTTTTGAATATGTATACAAAGTTATTATTTTCATAGACAACAAATTACATTAAGATCATTATACCTTTACCTATGCAGTAAAGAGTCATGAAATAAAGTTTTTTAGAAAATGGAATGCTGTTAAAACAATTTAATGGATATTAACAGGACAATGTGCTATAAACATAAAAAGTAATATGTTAAATAAATCCAGTTGTCTGCGAAAGCGCAGCGTAATTAAAGCAGTATTCGCGTTTAGCAGCTTAAAATAACCTCTTGACCACTTAACGATGTGCCGCTGTATGCTCAGCGAAATAATATTATCCACCTATTTATATGAGATTTAACAATTAACGTATTTATGAAAATTGAAGAAGATCTACAACGCTGTAATCTAGCTAAGCTTCATAAACATTTTACGCGTTTTTCTTCCATTTATAAATTACCGATGAATTTAATTGTACCTACCTGTATATGTTTTTCCAAGGGCCGATTTTTTCCAATAATCAAATCTATCTGAAGAATTGATGCCGTCTCTATGTTGATTCAATTTCAGAGAATGACAGCATTACATTTAACGTTCAGATAGGTTATCTGACCAATGGAAAAATTTACCCCAAGAAGACTGATATTTACTGAAATATATTATTTTATCATTAATATCATTTGTATATAATGAAATTGAAATATATAGATAGATAGAAAATTCTTTATTGCACTATAAAGTTATACAAAGGCGAACTTAATGCTACATAGCATTCTCTTCCAGTTAACCAGGGCTGGTGGAGAACAGTTTGAAAATAGTGCCCGAATATATACATAAAAAATGAAAAATATATAAAACTTTTTTGACACTTTTTTGCAGACGCTACACATGCGCGTGCATATCCGTCTGTTCGTCACCGCGACTCATTTGTGAGCGACGCCGTATCCTTAATTACTTTATAAATAAACAAGATTTATGCACTTATTACCACATCAAACCATTCCAGTATTTAGACGGTTAAAGTAGTTCGCGCAAATACATTGCATTTGTGGTTTTGCGTGACACCTGTGGTCGGGAGTGCCACCGGTAATGTATGCTGAATGTTAGCTGCGATAGGAATATTCATTATCAAACCTAGTTATAATTAGAAGGGCATAGAATACCAGCAATCTACTGCAGCATGTTGCAGTGTTGTAGTATAATGTAGTTTTACGACTAGTGAAGTGCAACTGTTTTCTTCTGATTCTGAAAAATGATTATACGCCATATGCCATCGACGGAGTATAGGTAGAATAGCACTACCCCATGTCTGCATGTGGCGGATGAGGCGGGAGAAGGACAGCAGCGACTCCCGTGTTGATAACATAATCCGAAAATCATACTGCGGTCACCAACCCAGTAGACTGCAATAGGCTAATGTGAGATACCTACTATGGGTTTTATAAAATAACCTGCCTACTGATTACCTACCATAATAATTATTAAAAAATAATATAAGTAGGTATGCAATTTCAGTTAAATTTGGCATCAAGAGCGAACGTCCGTTCATATTTAATTCGTACTTAATTTAAATTTGTAATTCCGAAATCATAATTACTGTAAAAGTCTGGAATTAACTATGGCAATAATAAATATGTATAATATCGTTCATTACGAATTATTTCAAAAATAATTTGATTCTGAGTGTGATTTAAAATGTCGAAAAAAACATCGCTTTTGGGGCATCTATTATTACATATAATAAAATTGTAATGGATCGATGTTTGAGCACGCTAATCTCAGAAACGGCTGGACCGATTTAGATGTAGTTTTCAGGAATATATTGTGACAGGTCCCACTTGTCGGATAATTTCGACATTTTATTTTTTCTACATTCCACGCGGACGGAGTCGCGGGCGTCCACTAGTTTGACAATAAAATGGATTAAAGTATGTGTCAAATTTAGCCTATGTTTAGCGTAAAATTTTCAGTAATAAGGCGAACAATCCAACAAATCCCAAAACCACAACAAAGTCTGTACAGACGAAATGAAACCGTGGATTCCTTATAATTGTCGTCACAATTACAAATTTTACACCTGCACCGCGGAATAAGAACAGAAGCATTAAACTATGCAGTGGCTATAAACCGGAATAGACCGGGTGCAATGGGTGCAATCAGAACTTAGATGCCGCGTCCCGGCGCCCGGGCTATGTCTCCCAGGGCTGTACAAATGAGAATTTCGGTTGTTCCATGACAATCATTATGCTTGCCGCCGATTGATTAAGGAATTATGAACAACTGGCTAATATTTGCATCCGACTCTCGCAACGGAAACAGTGTTTTTGATTACTAGCTGTTGCCCGCGAATGTGTCCGCGTGGATTACAGCAGAATAAAGTCTATGTCCTTTTCGCGATAGGATAAGTAAATAAAGATAAGTACTTTCGCAATAACAATATTAGTTGGGATATACCATTTTAAATGTTCATCCTGTAGTGGAATATTATCTAACCATAGAGGAGGTATTTTTGACATGTCAATGCAAACGATGTTATATTGGCGAAGTTAACCCCTAATTAGATTTTGTTATTAACATGTCATTTCTAAGATATGCTAGCCCTATAATATATCTAATATTAAGGCACTACAATGTTTTGTTGCAGTAAAATCCCTACATTACTTGCTTAAACGCACATAAAAGCGTTTCGCTGTTCGCCGAAATGAGCGGATCGTAAAGCGGTAACGTTTGTTGTCAAATTTGCGTACGCTGCGCGAATCCGGATTACCGGATAATATTTTTAAATAAAGTGCAGTTTTATTCGTTGTTTTACCGGCTCTTTTATGCATTGCAATAAGGTAATACTTTGTTGTGTGAAACATTTTAGGCGAGTGCACGAAATGGATTCCGGGACTTGAATTCTTCTTATTCCGTAAAGCCAACTAAGAAAATATTAAAACGGCGCAAAATCTCGTATAAACTATTTCGAAAAATCAATTGGTCAAATCAATAAACACTATTTTTCAACTATAACTATTAAAAATTGAAGGAAATAAAACACGTGTCGTTTATTAGCAAATCACATACCTACCTATGACTTGATTTTAAAACTGAGCACTATAATTATGTAAAAAGAAAAATAGATTGTGTTACTCGTATTTGCACAAAATACTAAACTTTTGCATAAAAATTATAACTGACTAAACAAAGAACATAACCTACTATAGAACTATGGCATCTAGGTATAACTAGATCTAACTTCATACAGTCAGTGACAAGCCAAAATAATATCAGATAATCTCCTTATACCTACGTAGAAAATAACCTAACCCATTCAATGATTGTCCTCAGATTGTCCTAGAATTCAATGTCAACGAAATAACAAGTGTATTTTAGTTCCATTCAGGCCTTTAAATAGAAATGTCTCTATTCCTATTCAGTCTGTTCTACAAAGTTAGCCAACGAGACGGTCGAAGTTAGAACTAATGCGGTTCTCACTTAACTTTACTTTCAACAGCCATACCGGAATAGATAGCAGCGACAGTATAAATAGAAAAGTAAAACTAATAATTCGTCCGATATTGAATATTTTGTCATTATTATCCTTTATGTGCCGTGTTTTACCTCATGTTTGCCGGTGGGTATTGTAAGAGGCGATTAAATTTCCGGGAGGTAGGCAGCAGCGCCTCCCGTGTTGACAACATAATCCGAAAATCATACAGCGGTCAGCTACCCGCCTACCCAGCACCACTATTGCAGTCCACTGCTGAACGTAGGCCTTTAGGCTCATTCAAAAACCGGGAAGTGGTTCAAATTGAACTTGCAAGATTTGGTCACAGACAACGGGACAGGTGAAACTAAACACATACATAGATATAATCACGCCTTTATAACTTACGGGGTAGGCCGAACACCAAGGGCCGATAGGGCCACATGGTGCCACTTCTGACCAATTTCGAGGGTATAGTTGAGATGTACAAGTTCGCCACCACCCTCTTATAGTTACACCAAGACCCTCTTGTCCCTCTACTGACTTGTACAGTATGCCCGGGAAGAGAAGCAGCTGTAGTATTTATTATACTTTTTTTTTCACTCCCGGAGCAGCATAGAAAAAACTAAATAAAAGCTTATAAAAATCAACTAGGTCAATTTGACTAACTTAAAGTTGCTTCAAAAGTGTGCGTGAGAACTTATTATGCTCTGCAATGCCCCTAGGACCTATGGATCTGCAGCGAGCTGCCTACTAACATAATATATAGGATCCGGTCTTGTGTCGTGGGTAGCATTGAAAGTAGAAAATCCATGACTCTATATTCTGATCACCTCTACGGTGCGACATAAAATAGTAAAAGAGAAGAGCACGTAAAAAGGGGTTCAGTTATTAATTAGCCAGGCCATGCGCTGGATAATTCTTGTATATTATTCACTGCGACGGCCAACAATGCCTCCGACGAGTTGAGGTTTAGCAGCAGGTAGTGTTCATTGAAAAGTATGACAACCGAATGTGCCATCTTTTGTACTTCACTGCGAAAGAAGGAGAGGTACGTTTTTTGTGTATATACAATGTACGTATGTATATATCTTTGGCATGCCCTAACTAAAACCTAAACGGCAGGTGCATCTGAGCTTGAGAGATATCATTAGAGTCGCTTTAATGTGATACTGAGTCTAAATTTTCACGCAGTCGGCTTTTCAGGCACCGATGGTTGGTAATACTTCCATTAGTTCATAATTAACAGTATACCTACTTATGTTTCGATCACAAACGCAATTGCAAACTAAATAGCCGTTTGTGCGTGACACAAACTCCGAGGCAAGATGATATACAGGGTGTTTTTTTGTGGCCACCTTTAACGAAGGGTATGTATTCTATACATGAAATAAAGTAAGTTTATGCCAAAAAAAATGCTGGGATTTTTTTATTTTTTATTTTAAATTCATTGATCGTGCGAAATTTATAGTGTCGTGTTTATGTTAGTTTTTTTATAGACAGATATTAATTATTTTTCGTGAAAAAATCCTGCTACGCGCGTCTATGTGCATTTATGCAGAAAAACGCAGTCTATTTACTCAACTTTGGACCCTAATATTTTGGAAACCAGACACTTCCCAGGTATGCTTCCATGGAGAAAAATGATCGTGATGATGAGGAGATTCCGTAGTTTTCGGGAACGTTGACGACCAAAAATCACCCTGTATGTACAGCTTAAGGTCTGTATCTAGCCTACTCAATGGACCTTGTAATTTTTTTTGCAATGCATAAGCTAACCACTGTTTGATTTGACAGATAACTGCGTAGGAGCACCGTTTTGTGGCTTTTGTGACGAACATACAATTTAAAATTAAAATGTAGGCAAATTTTTGTATAATCCTCTGAAAATTAACTTTTTTATAATTACACCTAAATTACACACACGAGTTCTAAATTACATATTAATTGCACATTACGAATTCCATGAACATTTTCCAGCAAAAAGCCTACCCTTTATTCAGGTGGGCTCATAAAAATATGCTGTATATGCTTTAAGCCCGAGAGTGAGATGTTATTTTAGTAATAAGGGTGGATTTTCATAAGAATTGGCCGAACTGAATGAGGTTTCTATCGCTTGTTATACTGTTATTATTAATTTCGAGCTCATCGCATATAAAAGGGAATTTTATGGGCAACGGAAAGAACTGCGTTTACTTATGAATATGTGAAACGATGCACAAAGGTATATAAAGCTGAAGCTTGTAAAATAGAAGGCGATACGCGAAATACCTAGTACGTTTTCGTATAGAAAATTACTAGAATATTGCAGTAAGGTGTAACATCATGTCGAACTCTTCTAATTCGAAGTTTTCATGAATTTGTAAGTTATAAACCCTATGAGAACAAACTATTATTCTTTGCCTATAATCCTAAGTTATAAATATTATTATGAAAATAAAAAAAAATCACCCGAGTGAGAGTTGAACTCACGACCTCTCGCAAACCGTGCTTTCGCTCTAACCAACTGAGCTATCGGGTCACTTAACTCGGATGACGAATTATCACCATCTCTTAAACATTACGTTTTTGGCAACGTTATTTTTTCATCCCGATAGCTATAAGGTACACTAGCCAAATCTCCTGAGTTGTTTAGGAATTCTCCATAATTATACTAATACTGGGCTGATTCGAGACTTTAACAGACTGCATCTCCTTCCGTAAAGTCGTGAGAGTCGACGCCATACAACATTATCGATATTACTTATATTATTGACGTACATATACTACAGCTGCTTCTTTTCCCGGGCATACTGTACAAGTCAGTAGAGGGACAAGAGGGCCTTGGTGTTTTGTAGGCGATAGGCTGACCACCTTCCACTACTAACCGAACTTGTACATCTCAACTACACCCTCAAAATTGGTCAGAAGTGGCACCATGTGGTTATATCGGCCCTTGGTGCTCTGCCTACCCCGTAAGGGATAAAGGCGTGATTATATGTATGTATGTATTATCGATATTACAGTACAACCTGCGATACCTAGATCTTAATTTAGTGTACCCAGATTACCTAATCGAGCAAGGCCCAGCACAACCTGCAGGCTTACTTCCGCATGGCTGGGCAATGTGGGTGCACCCTTAATTGAGAGCACGCTCAATATGCCCACACTCCCTAAATTGCCCAAATCTGGGTTACTACTAATCCTTACATTTATAAATGCGAAAGTAACTCTGTCTGTCTGTCTATCCGGCATTCACGCTAAAACTACTAATCTTCTATTTTCCACTGGAGATAATATTGATCTTCATCGTATTTTGTATTAATAGTATTGAAATTGAGAGTAAAAATAATAAGAAAACAAATTATTGTCGTGCACAAATAAATTTAGAAATTGTGGTAAGATTACCTTTAGGTAGGTACTCAATTTGTCAATTTTTTTTATTAACAAATAATTGCCTAATCATTTATTGCTTTGTTTTGTCAACTTCAATAAACCTTAAAATTATATTGGGAAATTTGTTTATAAATGAATTTATTCACCTAAATAATTAGTAATAGGTTCACAGCGTTTTTAAGCAATTATACCGTTTTACCGTGGTAAACAATGTCATAGTTATGATGAAATTCATCCATTAGTATTACCTATGTTGTCGTCTAGGTTAGGATCAAAACATGTTTACATGACGCCTTTTACACCCAGGGATTTGGTATTATCTCCTTTCACGCCCATGTTTCAATGACATAATAAATTGATCAGCGCCACCTATCAGTTTTTATTAACGGTTTTTTAACTGATTTTCACGAGCTGTCAAAAGCATTTCTCTTTGAAGCCTTAAAGCTCTGTATCCAATTAACATTAGTGTTGCCTGGCTAAGCCGGATCACCCGGGTCGGCAGCCGGATCACCCGGGTCGATAGCCGGACATTAGCGCTGCACTTAATCTAACCGGTCATCACCGCCGGCGGATTTATTGCCCAGTTTAAGTGAAGTGCGTGCGAGCCTTTACCCGAGTATTGATGAGATGAGTTAACACCTTTAGCATGGTGTAAGTAGACCTCTCTAGTTGATGGTTATCTTAGATAACATTGTATATGCTAAACCTAGTTTAATTTAGATACTCCTTACATTTTTTTGTCAATCGTCATGCTTAATGGGCGTAAAATTTTAGAGGCAGTTAGTTAGTTAGTTAGACGTTTGACAACTTCTCTCTCTATTAAAGCCTCGAGCACACCGGATGCGTATGCGCGCACGTAAGACGTACACGTACCTCTGAGTTAAATGTATGTTACTGTCACCGCTTGACGTCTATGCTTACGTCTACGCATACGCACCCGGTCTGCCCGTGCCTATACAGTTCCATAAATTACAACTCAGAGGTACGTGTACGTCTACGCTTACGTGTACGCATACGCATCCGATGTGCTCGAGGCGTTGGAAAAAAAATAGATGTAATACAGTGTGGTAATTTGCGCATTAAATTTAATCTACGATCAAATATTTTATGCTAATGAACCTAAATCGCAGTACGTAGCTGAAGAAGCGTATTTTAACTTTAGCAAATATTTTATGTATTACTTATTGTAATATGAAATTATTACTAATAACATCATAATTCAGAAGGGTTCGATCTAATATTAAACTTTAGACAAACAACCGCAGGTCTAATCACTACGCCTGGGTTTACATTGTTAATGAACCTTTTATAATAAATCCCAACTAATATTATAAATGCGAAAGTAACTCTGTCTGTCTGTCTGTTACGCTTTCCCGCTTAAACCTCGCAACCGATTTTGATGAAATTTGGTACAGACAATCTTTAGACCCTGAGACAGAACATAGGCTACTTTTTATTTCGAAAAAATATCATATAAATATTTTAATCGGGTTTATATCAACATTTTGTTTTTTTTTGCAGTCCACGCGGACGGAGTCGCGGGCGTCCACTAGTTACTAATATATCTTAAATTATTTTACTATTAAATTCAATTTTATTGTTTCAGCATGAATTCTAGGTAATATGGTCAATATTAATAGGATGGAAGATTATGTTACATTGAAAACCTTTTAGGGATTTGAGTTGTATTTTGCAAATATATATAAACTTGTGACTGTCTGTGACTCTGTCCTTTTATTTAATGTATAACTGTAGTCAGATTTTCGCATTTAATGCTTATGCAGTTTTACTTTATATGGAGTAGGTATCTCATTTCATCTGGTCGGTCATAATCAAAATAACAATTCAATATCGTTCTTTCTTATTGTTAGTAATAGCTAGAGAGAATGTCTATTCCACACAAAATGGGTACCTTTAATTGGTGAAATAAGTAAACCGAAAGTTTCTCGAAGCTCATCGAATCGGTCTGTACTACTCGTAGCTAGTCATTTTTTTTCACATAAAGGTTAATTTATTTATTCCTCAGTGAAAGACCCTATCCAATCGAGTCCAATGGACGATTTATTATTTATTTATGCCGGTTTCAACATAGAAATGAATATTTTTATTAGCTAGTGCTAGGGATGGGTGGAAGTTATCGACATAGGTATCGGTTAGACTGAAGACTAACAAAATTTAACTTGTGTCAAAGTCAACATTTTTAAAATGTCAAATTAATATAAAATATTAGGTATGTATCGTTTAGGTCCGCTTTTATTATATACTAACGGACCTGACAGACGTTGTCCTGTCCCACGCCTTTGAACTAACGTCACCCAATTGTTTTGCCTTCCCGGAATTTCAAATTTGGAACAAATTGTTTGTATGGGAATATAGAAAAGGAATGTTTTAGACATGTTCAGGCAATTTTTTTCTTAATTTTTCTCTCGGTTAGAACCATCCCTGTACTTCAAGGAATACGCTAAAAAAAGAATTAGCGAAATCGGTTCAGCCGTTCTCGAGATTCGCGCTTACCGCTTACCACATTTAGCGATTCATTTTTTTATTATAGATTAGGTCCGCTTTTATTAAATACAGGATGATTTTTGATCGTCAAGGTTCCCGAAAACTACGGAATCTCCTCATCATCACGATCATTTTTCTCCATGGAAGCATACCTGGGGAGTGTCTGGTTCCCAAGATATTAAGGTCCAAAGTTGAGTAAATTGCGTTTTTCTGCATAAATGCACATTGACGCGCGTAGCAAGATTTTTTCACGAGAAATAATTAATATCTGTCTATGAAAAAACTAGCATAAACACTGGATACTATAATTCCGCCCGATCAAGTCATTTTTTATTTTTTTTATTTACATTATTGTTTTCCAGCATTTTTTGGCATAAACTTACTTTATTTGATGTATAAAGTACCTACCCTTCGTAAGGGTGGCAACGAAAAAACACCCAGTTTGTGTTAGTTTTTTTTTATAGCCAGATTTTAATTATTTTTCATGAAAGTCTTGTTACACGCGGCTTTGTGCATTTATGCAAAAAAGTAGTCTATTTACTCAACTTTGGACCTTATTATTTTGGGAACCAGACATTTCCCAGGTATGCTTCTATGGAGAAAAATTATCGTGATAATGTGGAGATTTCGTGGTATTCAAGAACGTTGACGACCAAAAAACACCTGTATATGTAATCATCATTATATTGTATGTATGGCAGTTATACGAAATAATGTTACCATATAGTTAATAGTCATGTGATGGTTATCGATACTTGATATCTGTCAGTCATCCCTACCCGCATCTCTTTGCCACGGACCCATCTCGATACAAGGACCCCGCGTTTATTCACAATCTTCAACCTTTGGCCGTTTCTGTTTATTATTTATGAAAGAGTTTCAAAGTTTTTATTTTGTTAGTATAATCGATTTATAGATTATGTTTACCTATAGTTAGGACGAAAGTTTTATTTTCTTTAAACTTCAAACCGTATTTTTGGAGTTGGTGAGATAAAAACCTAAATAATACTGAACTTTCGGATTGATTAAAACTATTATTTATTGTACATAAAGAAGTGTTAACAAGAAAGTAGATTAAAGAGAAAATATATAAAGGTAAAAGAAAGTTTTTAACTGAAGTTCACATCATCCGCTCAGACTATTCTTACTCCCCATTCACCATTTCATCTGACTCACCATTAAAATAAAAGAGATGTAACTTGCCAATTTTGACCTATCTCATTTAATAGATACTCGTATGTATGCAAAATTTTAAAAAGTTTTGGTTGACTAACTAAAGTTTGTTGTCTCATCGCGTTATTCACCTATAATTTGTGAACTTACTTCATTTATAAGATTATAGTTTGGATTAGGATAAATAATTACATATTCATTATTATTCCTTTTTGTGTTTCTCACCTTTACAATGTAGCCACTTTGAAGAAAGAAAATCACAAATACTTTGCAACAAAGCAATTCAATAGAAGCACTCACAAATGCCAAACAGCTTACAGAGTTACAACTGTCCAAACAAAACGAAAGAAACACAACTCGTGACACCTCAATAACAAGTTGACAAAAATAAATCCATGGGTGTCGATATAAGCGATTTATTGCAGAGAACGCGTTTAGAAAAAGTTCAATCAAAAACGTGATTCGGGTAGCGTGTAAACCCGGAAGGGTACCGTCACGGGAAGGTCACCTAACATACTTGTATACTACGCTCGTATACCTACTAGATATCAGCCTACAGCAGTCCACTTAAAAAAAAATAGTTTATCCCGAAGGAAAGGCAACGGGAGCTAAGCCCATACAGCCATTGTCTTTAGTAAATATTTCTGAATTTATGATGGATGATAATCATGATGATGATGAATGGAAACGTCAGGAAAATCCTCAAGAACAAGTGTAAAATGAATGAAATTAAAAAATAATTCCAAAAACAACTTACATGAGCCCATGAAGAGATTGTATTTCGACTAAAGTTTTACTCAGCTTACCTGCATATAAAACCATGCACACGCACTAGATTCACATCACAAGTAAACAAAATATAACTTATCTACCAGAAAACATCACTTTACAGACACATGCAAGCCATTTACATATAAATTTTGATTTTCACAAGAAAATTACACCCGCTCCGTTCCAGCTTTTCCCGCCGACTACAGCAGTCCACTGTTGGACGTAGGCCTCCCCTACGACTACCCATAGGAGGTATGTTGTCAACACGGGAGGTGCTGCTGCCTGCCTCCGGAAACTCTTACGATACACACGGGGCAGACATGAAGTGTTGCTTTTCTACTCAGCCGACACCACATGGCAAAAAATGGATAGGATAGGTATATGATATTATTGTAAATCAATTTAAAATTTATACTTGTGCCTTCAGTAATTTCAAAATTGACTACAATAGGATAACGCAGCTGTACAATATCGATGTTCGTCATCGATACACTTCCACACATTTCAACCAATAGAAAGCCTCCATTTTTCTTGTTCGTTCATATAGGTGCCTATGTTCAATACGGATCACAGGCTTCATTGAGCCTTGTCTAGACATCTTTTTGTATTCAAATGGCTGTCCTTCTTAATTAATTAAACGCTACTAACCAAAACAATATTAGTTGGAAGAAGGGATATGGTTTTTCAGTGTTTATACAGGGTGTTTTTTTGTGGCCACCTTTAACGAAGGGTACGTATTCTATACATGAAATAAAGTAAGTTTATGCCAAAAAAAATGCTGGGGATTTTTTTTATTTTTTTTTTTATTTAAATTCCTTGATCGTGCGAAATTTATAGTGTCTAGTGTTTATGTTAGTTTTTTTATAGACAGATATTAATTATTTTTCGTGAAAAAATCCTGCTACGCGCGTCTATGTGCATTTATGCAGAAAAACGCAGTCTATTTACTCAACTTTGGACCCTAATATTTTGGAAACCAGACACTTCCCAGGTATGCTTCCATGGAGAAAAATGATCGTGATGATGAGGAGATTCCGTAGTTTTCGGGAACGTTGACGACCAAAAATCATCCTGTATGTATGTATGTAAATTTCTTTGGCACGCTCTTGAGTTTGAGAGGTATCATGAAATTCGTCTCTGGGTAGGTAAGTAAGTAGGTTGTACATCAAAATGTCGACGCAGTGAGGTATGTTGTTTTTTAATATTAGGTGATTAATTCCTTTAAATTGAATAGACCTCATACCTAATACATAATATAAACTTGATAGCGCTCCCTTCTTTCAGTTGAAGTATATAAATATATTAATTGTGCAAATTCTAATTTATGCAGAGGTAAAATCTGTCAACAACAAACCAATAAAATTGAAAATGAATTGCCTAAAAAAATATAAAAATATTTTGCTTATGTTTTTCAACACATCTCGTGTTTAATACAGAAATAAATTGGTTTACAATATTATAATACGAGTAAAACACCTTGTAGGTATACACCTACAACAATATTTATTTACTAGTGGACGCCCGCGACTCCGTCCGCGTGGACTACAGAAAAAACAAAATGTCAAAATTATCTGAGATAAAAACATTTTCCCATGATAAAAAGTAGCCTAAATGTTAAGTGGGACCTGTCACAATATATTTCTGAAAACTGCATCGAAATCGGCTCAGCCGTTTCTGAGATGAACGTGCACAAACGCACAGACAAAAATCCAAAAATCATTGTTTTGGGTACTATTGCGTTGATAAAGGTCTCCTATAATATTTTTTCTCATATATCTCCCATGTACAGACAGCGATCCGTTACATTTTTATTATATGTATAGATTTAAGGATGGTGAATAATATGTGAAGTAAATGTTTTTATTGCAAAATAAGGGAGATAAGTCGAATTCACGTAAATAATTTTAGAGCCTACGGTATTGTTCTCATATAGTCAAGTCAGATTTGTAATTCATTCATTCATAGCCCGCAGAAGCGATGGTCGATGAAACGAAAGGTTCTTGAGTTGATCGTATGGCACACGCGACGTGGGATAGTGATGATGATGAGGTAACTGTACAGCATGAAATGCTATGCTGACTATGTAGACCCTAACAAAAAAAATGAGATTCGATGTCTTAAATAAATATATTTAAATAGATTTAAATAAATACATCGTCGTCAGCCTATTGCAGTACCCTGCTGGACGTAGGCCTCCTCCAGTGTACGCCACATGGTTCGATCTCCCGTTTTTGCCATCCAGTCACTACCAGCCGTCCTCTTTAAGTCATTGGTCCATCTGGCCGGAGGGCGCCCAACGCTACGCTTGCCGAGGCGCGATCTCCATTCGAGAACCCGTTTACTCCACCGTCCATCGGTTTTACGACAAATGTGGCCTGCATACTGCCACTTCATTCTGCTATATTTCGAGACTATGTCTGTCACTTTGGTCTTCTGCCGGATAATCTCGTTTCGGACTTTGTCCATTAGCGAGATTCCGAGCAAATACATGGGTACATCAGCCTATTGCAATCCACTGCTGGACGTAGGCCTCCCCAGAGCACACCACACGGCTCGATCTCCCGTTTTCGCCATCCAGTCACTACCAGCTGACCTCTTCAAGTCATCGGTCCATCTGGCCGGAGGTTTCGGGTTCTCGAGACCGTTTGTTTATATTTATTTAAATGTTTACATACAAACATACATATAATCATGCCCTTACGGGGTAGGCAGAGCACCAAGGACCGATAGGACCACATGGTGCCACTTCTGACCAATTTTGAGGGTATAGTTGAGATGTACAAATTCGGTTAGTAGCGACAGGTGGTCAGCCCATCGCCTACAAAACACCAAGACCCTCTTGTCCGTCTACTGACTTGTACAGTTTGCCCGGGAAGAGAATTTAAATGTTTATTAGTACTTGATAATATTAATAATTCTCTTAATAATATTCCTTCTGGTTACATCTATATTTACGCGAGTTTCAGTAGCAATCGAAACACTTATTCAGGCCAAAAAAGCGTAAATACGATAATAAATAACGTTACACAACTTCTCCGAAACTTGATAAAAGTAACATCGCCCACCTTCTATACGAATAAAAGAGTTACGATCTATTTTTATCATCGACTATGTCCTCGCCGTAAGCGTAAATAACATAAAAATATGGTTTATTTTTCAACCAGTCTCCGTTTATGTCGCCTTGACAGTTAGTACGTAGTAAATTTTAAACTCTTCATTGACTGTTTTCCATAGTTTTCTAACTATGATAAAAATTGTGTGGTAATAACTATTCTTGCTATTGAAATTTTTAGAGTATTTTCAGCTAAATATTGAAGTAAATAGACCACCTTAGAAAACCTCTTAACAAAATTTGTTATTCTACGAATTCAGTGTTCATACATTCATTTATTGCATGTCACAGGTTAAATTGATGTAACATAAATATGTTAGATAGGTACATGTATATATTACAGACGGACATCACTTAGTCCCGTGATGAAACGAACTTTTGTTTCCATTGAGGGGTCGCCCACCACCACCCTCGGATCTGTCGACTCACGGTCACGAACACAAGACACTACAGTCGCAACGAGAAGCCAGATCCAAGCACCTAGCATGCAACCATAAACACATAGCTGCTAATTCCGAAAACCAATTAAAATTTTTAATCGACATATGTTTCGCCAACACCCGTGGCATCATCAGGATTAGTTTTCCATGTTAATGATACAATTAAATATTTTACAATTAAATTATAAGTTGGTTAATTGAGTTGTACCATCTTAATATAATTAGGAGTTTTCGGTGAAGTGTAGAATTGAAACTAAATAACACCAATAAATGTGGTGTAGCCTTTTGTGCTACGAGTTCGTAGCATTACTACGGTCTCGTAGTAATGACTACGAGTACACCGCGGTTTGACACAAGTAACGCCAATGTTTACAATTCCAATACAAATATTTTCTATTTCCAATTTCGGATAGCCTATCTGAAGAAGTTGCTGTCTCTATTTTTAAGTTTTAGAGAAAGACAACATCAAATTCTCCTCAAGATAGGCTATCTAACTATTGAATAAACAGGTCCATATAATATTATTTAAGTCTGTACAATAATTAATTAAAGAATTTGCCTACTCCAATGGGACATTGGTGTGTATCGGTGGATATAGGCAAGGCAACTGAAACTAAATAATTGGGAATCACGTCCCAGAAGATGCCCGATTCAATCTATTCTATATACATATAATAAAAATGTAACGGATTGCTGTCTGTACATGGAAGATATATGAGAAAAAATATTATAGGAGACCTTTATCAACGCAATAGAACCCAAAACGTTGATTTTTGGAATTTTTGTCGGTTTGTCTGTGCGTTTGTGCACGCTAATCACAGAAACGCCTGAAGCGATTTCGATGCAGTATTCAGGAATATATTGTGACAGGTCCCACATTAACATATAGGCTACTTTTTATCCCGGGAAAATGTTTTTATCCCGGATAATTTCGACATTTTGTTTTTTCTGTAGTCCACGCGGACGGAGTCGCGGGCGTCCACTAGTTTAAGAATAAATATGGAATAGATATAATAGTACACATATTATAGATAATAAGCCTTAGTGCTATTAATGATATAGTAGCTCTTACAACCTACCGATTACATACCTACCATGGACGGATATAGGTCAATAGGAACTCACTAGTTCTATTCCCACGTGGTAAGAGGTGAGCCTACCGCCGCCGCTGGAATACAAAATGAATCAAGCTAAGTGCATAACTACTGCAACTCGAATCGTGCTGGCGTCTTTGTCAACTCTCTCAAGAACTCGAAACAAAAGTCACAACAACTCGAAACTCGGGATGTATCATCAAATATGTATGTCTAATAAAGCGAGGTCCGGCTCCATCGTGAAGGAAGGACAGAGAGGAGATGCGATCATCAATGTAGCCTGCACAGTACCTACCAATCACAAATATTTGATCCACATAAAATTTTCGTAACGGATATAACCTGTTTTATATCGAAATTTTTACAACACACCTCCCCAAGGTGTAGTATATTTGGTGCGGAATACAAGGATATTATAAAAATATCGATAAATCGGAAACAAGTAAAAATTCACCAATAATTATAGCGATATTTGCACACGCCGGGATTTGAATCCCGGACCTCTAAATTAGAATTTCAAACGGAACCCTATTTAATAGTCTGTCAAAAGGCTGTATCTCAAGAACCGCTTTAGTTAGACAGTTGAAATTTTCACAAATTATGTATTTCTCTTGCCGCTATAACAACATATAGTAAAAATAATATACATAAAATAAATCTTTGAGGGAGGCTACCATACAACAAACACGATTATTTCCCCCTTTTTTCCTCGATATCAATAATATCAACAGGTAGGCACTTGAAATATTCACAAAATACTCAGTTGTTTTTTAATATTATCGTGTTTATTATAAACTAACGGTATTTGTCCACCTCCGCTGTCTACTTCCTCCACGGACAGCATCTCCGACAATGCAGTTAGATATGCAAATCAGTGGAACAGGACCAGACTCATTGTCCCAGGGCCCCCGGGGAGGGACCCCAATCCGAGGTCCTCAAATATTCAGGACCCCACGAAGCGAGCTGTGACACTGGGCTTTAATGTAACTTGTTTTATTTTAGTATTAGTTTTTTTATGCTAGACAACAGAATACAAGCATGGTGTGTCCAGTCACTTTGTGCAAAAGCATGGACACAAGTCACTTTATGCAAATACTTCAAATAATAACTCTCACCCATATAAAATATAGGGGAAATACGGACAAAATGACAGGCTGTTTTGTTTTTCAATCATATTTCTTAATTTAATGGCATTATAATCAGTCTCGATCGTTTATAGTCATCTTAGGTTCATTGCCTATCAGTAACACAGTCTTTTAATTAAGTAGGAACTATAATAAAATATATAATTAGAAAAAATATGACTAATCACAAAAACTATTTTGTCCATACAGTATGGACAAAATGACATAAAAGCTAAGGACATGATGACATACAATTTTTTAAGAACAAAGTTCACAATTAAATCGTTGGTTTTCTTTGGGACATCAGCACAAGACGCATGAGCCCAAGGGGAACAAGTCATACATCGTAACCAACTTTCGCCGGGCTTAGAACGGGAAAAGAGGTCATTGCAATAAATGCAAGCGCAGTCACTATCGTCATCATTTGCCTCGCATGAGAAATCTTCGCTTCTTGAGCTATAATCTATCAGAGCAGTTTTACGCTGCCTCGATGCTCTCAATTTCGTCTCTGAGCGTTTTTTTGGTATGGTTTATGGTATGGTTGTGATGAGGATGAAATAAATATTCCTGCTTCCTAAAAAACGCTTTGTCGCTCGTTTTGTCCATTTTATTTGTATGTCATTTTGTCCAAATGTAACCAAAAACTAATAAAAATCAAAATTCCATCAAATAACTAATGATTGCAATAAAGTTAATCGAAATCACTGGGTGCTAGCATAGTTCATCTATTTAAATACAAATTTGATGATTTTTGGTCGTCAACGTTCCCGAAAACTACGAAATCTCCTCATCATTACGATCATTTTTCTCCATGGAAGCATACCTGGGAAGTGTCTGGTTTCCAAAATATTAGGGTCCAAAGTTGAATAAATAGACTGCGTTTTTCTGCATAAATGCACATTGACGCGTGTAGCAAGATATTTTCATGACAAATTATTGATAGCTGTCTATAAAAAAACTAGCATAAACACTGGACACTATAAATTTCGCCCGATCAAGTAATTATTATTTTTAAATTACATCGTTCCCCAGCATTTTTTTGGCATAACTTACTTTATTTGATGTATAGAGTACGTACCCTGCCACCCTTAGCAACGAAAAAACACCCTTTATGAGTAGCCCTTTAGCAGCTTTACCTGCCAAAACTGTGAATTTCTGGATTCATTAAAATCCATCAAGCCGTCTCTACAAGTTTTAGTGAAATAGACGGGGAATAGCAAGTCATTTATATGAATAACAATTGTACAGTTTGGATCATTAATGAAACTTTCCACTGTAATGATTTAGATATATTAGTATATTTACCAGCTAATTTGTTTCAAAAATCCTCCATAATATTTTAATATATAAATAGGCCAAGAACAGTAAATGTACTTATAATGGACATCTAAGCTAAAACTATCATTAAGAAATTGTTCATGAATGTACGCACAATTGTTAGATCCTTCACAAATATCCTGCCATAAGCTAAAAACAATATCAAAAACAATCTGTTTACAAAAAGTTCCGGCACCCGGCCACGTCCTAAACTAATAACAAATCAAACAGTATCGCGTGAACGACAATAACGAGGAAAAGCTTGACCTACACTAAGTAATGAGAAACAACACCTATCAGTTACTAGTTGAGGTCACAGAGGACTACCGTCAACTTTTACATAGCTCCGATGCGTGTAACGTGGCCTTAGGACATCCTATGTGATCCTGTAGTTTTAGCTAATCCATTTTGGGGATATACACGTCCTTTCACGTAATCAGCACGGGATTTCACTTGGATCTTGTGTTTTATAAATATTTACGAAAACAATACCATGCGCGGAAAGCAATATGAAATGCAATAAAGTTTTAAAGTAGTTAGTTCTGTATTAAACCGAGTAAAGCAGGGGCCGTTGGCAACTAGCCAGTCAGGGAATATATTACGTGAATTGATAATAAAAAATAACTTTCTAAATGATGTGGTCGATACACCGTTGTGAAGTCGCGAGTCGTTGTGAGTCGTTTTAGTTCCTTTAGTTATTCGAGCATATCGAATAACTAAATGAACTAAAACGACTGGACCGACTTTTATTCAGGTTCATGTGGGAACATACTCGTACGGGGTATTAGTGAAATCCAAGCAAATATTGATCATGTCAATTCAAGTCAAACACTTCAGATCCAAAAGTTCCCGACTTTTTTTGATTTTTTTCAGGACACAAATAGTGTACTTCGTTTAATTAGGCTTTAGATAATATCTTTAAAACAGAATTTTAACTAATAGATGGTTCAAAAAAAACATTGCGTAAGTTCAACTAACAGATCAACCACCTGACTTTGTGACTAAAGAAAACCAATGGAAGCGGCCGCGCTGATGGTTTTTTCCCGCGACTGATTTTAAAACCACGTTTTGTTACATGACTAGAGGGTAAAAACCGCGCCAAAATTCGTTGTCCATAGAACTTATATTCGCGGTTTTTAACCGTAGTATGTGCGTCTCGAGCGGTTTTGCACTTAGATATTCTATCTTATTATTGGTTAACAATTCTGTACGCAATCTTCTAATTTAACAAACAAGTCTGTATATAGATGTCACCTTAAAGGTCATCATTATATTTACTCGTATCTTGGTACTTATTATACATCCGCCAGTTATTTTGTGATCGGCTCAATATGTTGTCGAAGGTTGAAGGTTTTTTACAAATTGTCTAGGCATTTTGAACAATCATCAGCCTATTGCAGGCCACTGCTGGACGTAGGCCTCCCCCAGGGCACGCCACAAGACTGCCATGGCGGATATTTGCCCATAGTCAGCACGCTGGGCAGGCGGGTTGGTGACCGCAGTTTGTATTTTGGACTATGTTGTCAACACGGGAGGCACTGCTGCCCACCTCCCGGGAGCCCTTAATCGCCTCGGGGTGGTACAGAATTCGTACCCTGCCAGCACCACGCGGCCGATTTTATTGAGAGATTGGAATTTGCACTTAGCATTTCGTCGGCGCTAATTACTTACTCGTAATTTATTAATTGACAAAATTATTAACAACACACCCGGAGCGCATTGTAACATTACCTAACCTAAATGAATTAATTCAGTGAACAATGTGCAAAACCCAAAATTCCTGGGGAGAATGTAATGATAATAAATGCCAGAGTTTCCAATTTGCTTCGACAGTCACAATATAATTGCTTTACCACTATAATTTGCTACGACGGTATTTCTAGTATGGCAGAAGTATCGACAAGCTACCGTATACGGATTTTGATGATAATACATGATAATAACATATAAATAAGCTTTAGAGTTTAAAGTCAATAGAGAGGCGTTGAAAATGCGGAGACGCTGTGCAATGAACAGGCATGTTAAACCATATAAACGTTTCATTGTAACTTAGCGTTTTGTTAGGTAAAAATGTTGTCAATTAGCGCGTTTGTCCCCCTGTATCCTGTCGTTCATCACCCGGGTCGGTAACACGTTTTAAAAAACGTTAAATCCTCCTCCTTTCATCTCCTGTACCTCTAACAACTGACATAATTTCAATACTGAATTTCAGTACACGTGTCAGTTTATTGCGTACCTTTTCATGTTGTTCAAATAAATACCTACCCTTTTTTTTTAACTAAGAAGAGAAACCGTTTATTTTGAATATAGAAGCATACTTATATTATTGTGGTTATGAGCAAATAAATTATCATTTCCATTTTCATGGTAGGATAATGAAGCCGTTGGGACCACATGTTTTTATTACAGACTCTTTGACATCATTTCACTCATAAGTTATGATATGAAAATAAAAGAAAAATAACTGATACTCGTATTTTAATACTGTGAAGCGAAAAATAATATCATATTATAGTAATAAAACACTCATCGCACCCTGAGAAGGTTCCTTACTGTAGAACCCTGACCGCCGGCAGCTTGGACCTAGGTCCCGCTTATATTTTTAAATGTGCACACTTCTATTTGTGGTTATGTGTTTAAAAATGTTATCAATAAAAAATTACTGAATAATTTAAAAATTGTGTTTTTTTTTCGGATATATATCTATGTAAATCTAGATAACTAGATTATGCCAAAATTTATTCAAAATTATATCAGTTGATTTCAACCTATATTTATTTTATATTTCTCTATATCTATTATCTATCACACTTCAACATTTATTACTTTAATATCGTTAATATAATATATTTACACTAATTAAATCAAATGAGAATTAAACCACTAATTCAATTGATTTGATATCTCTTAATTCCAATATATCGGTCATTACATTACCCACTCGCAAACATTCCAACGCAGAGATAATTTAATAATACTGTCCTACATACTATAATATATACGTATATATGTATATATGTATTATATATGTTACATGTAATGTAGGTATTTATTTATTAATATGTTTTAGCGACGTCTACTCCTAGGTCCCTTTTGAAAATCAGCGCTGTTTTGCATGGTAGGCAACTCCTACCCTGTCTAAGCAGCATCCAGCTGAAAAGGGACCTGTTTGGCGGCTACACATACGCGTGATGTAACTGGCAGGTTCCTGATAGGGTGTACGGTTCTTCTGTATTTTTTTTGGTGTGGCACTACTTTTTATATGTACCTACTTTTCACTGTCTACCCTGTTTGTCTTGTCCTAGAGTATATAGTGTTCTGTTTGTCTTGTCTTATTGTTGCTATTGTATCTGTGTTTTTATTATTATTATAGTATTAGGCGATGGGCTGACCACCTGTCACTGCTAACCGAACTTGTACATCCCAACTATACCCTCAAAATTGATCTTGTGGTCCTATTCAATTGATTATATGTATGTATATGTATGTATGTATCTGTGTGTGTGTAATCACCAAATAAAAACTTATTCAATTCTATTCTATAAGTAGTAAGTCATGAAATTCGCAAGGATGTATGTAAGTATGTTTGTTGCTCTTTCACGTAAAAACTACTGAATGGATTCTGATGAAACTTCACAATAATATAATATAGCTTACGTATCAGAATAGCACATAGGCTACTTTTTATCCTGTATAATTTCGACACTTTGTTTTTCTGCATTCCACGATATATTAATAATACTAATATATTATTATTATTCCCATATGATACTATTTTCTTCACAACCGGTATGGTTTAAAATATCTAAACTCCCATCTAGTTCATTGACATATCAATAATTGCTCTTATATGCTGAAGAAAATGGTATTATGAAAACGAAGCTTTAAGATTGCACGATCTGCTGATGCATTCTAGTGATGCATCTTAACAGAGGATTTCCTTAAGTACATAGCTTGAATTTCACCCTGGATTCCAATAAACGTCACTTACACTTATAGCGATACACGTCACTAATTTATACACGTTAACATAAATAATTCCAATTTTAAAATTATAAACCCTATGAGTCAGTTATAAGAACTAGTTTAGCACTAAGCACGCGAGTTCCACAGCTTGCGTAGAAAAACCTACAGTGGCACAAACTTATTCTTTACGGTGGCGAAATGTGGAATTAATTCTCTTAATTCACTTTTTTGGTATCACAGAATACGACAGTAGCGACACCGCTGTC
Organism: Carposina sasakii; assembly: GCA_014607495.2. Lineage (NCBI taxonomy): Eukaryota > Metazoa > Arthropoda > Insecta > Lepidoptera > Carposinidae > Carposina > Carposina sasakii. The sequence continues at coordinate 579,323 of CP053150.1, forward strand.
GGAATTGCAGAGTTTGTGGACCTGTACCCAATGCTTTCGTCCCGTCCGTACCTGGTACTATAATACTCGAACAAACCTAATAAAAACCTTTGCTTTTGTAATAGGTTCCCGTAATGTTATTTCCTGAAGTTAAGGAAGTGAAGGACTTGGAAAATAGGTTTATTTAAAAAACTCTTCTACACACATACGGTTAGAATGGTTTCGTGTCACGTAAAAATTAACCAGCCATATCTATACATACAGGATGTTTTTTTGTGGCCACCTTTAACGAAGGGTACGTACTCTATACATAAAATAAAGTAAGTTTATGCCAAAAAAAATGCTGGGAAAAAAATTTTTTTTTGAAAAAATTTTTTTTAATTACTTGATTTGGCGAAATTTATAGTGTCTAGTGTTTATGCTAGTTTATTTATAGACAGATATTAATTATTTCTCGTGAAAAAATCTTGCTACGTGCGTCTATGTGCATTTATGCAGAAAAACGCAGTCTATTTACTCAACTTTGGACCCTAATATTTTGGAAACCACACACTTCCTAGGTATGCTTCCATGGAGAAAAATGATCGTGATGATAAGGAGATTCCGTAGTTTTCGGAACGTTGACACCAAAAATCACCCTTATATAAAAATTTAACGGATTTGTCTTAATGGAAGATATTATCCGTGACGAACAGATAATTCATTAAGGAATTATTAACAATCTAGAACCTAATTAGACTAATAAGTAATTTTTATCTGTTTTTCGGTTTGTCTTAAATTGCACGCTAAACCGTGTAAAACGGCTAAGAATGTGTCCATTTCGGCACTTTTCAGGAGTTATTGTGACAGGTCCCACTATTAACATATTTTATCTCGGGAAGTCACTTTGTTTTTTTTTGTGTTCTTAGTAAAATTAGCACCCACTGCACTATATCACTAATTTAATGCACTAACTCAAAAGGTTTTGTCCTGAAGTTTAAGCCTCCTGACTATGTCCGTGTTGTCACGGAGAAGCTGGATAGCCTCGACATTCACATGCTGGTGAAGCCTTTTTTCATGAGCTTCTGCGTATTTTTTTATAACTTTTACGACCAAATGTCCACTTTGAGGTCCTTTTCAAGATGGAGGTCGTCATTTTTTCCCATTATATGAACATACAGATACCCGCGACTTCGAGCAGAAGTGCGTATTATATTTATAGTTTTCTCTAAGATTATTATGATATCTACTGTCATCTCACGATATAAGTTATCATTTGTTTTTTTTTTTGAAATCTTTTAGTATATATAAGGCGCACAATGATCAGAAACCAAATGTATTGCTTGGTTTTGAAAGTATAGGTACAGCCCCAAAGCTGGAGCAAGATATAGCCATAAGTCCATACAGGTAAATTCAATTAAATTCAAATTCTTTATTTCGGACAACAATGATCCATGGGTTAGTAAAATAAAATAAGACAAAATGGTTATGTTGTGTACCGATAACGAAGAATACTTTATATTAAGTAACCAGTAATTCATCTTCCTATAGCGAAGCTGTAACTCGTCGCGTTTCTTAATTAATGATAATAATTTGTGGATTGCTTTTAAATGACCACAACACTAACTAAACAGTATTACTAAAACTTGAAAATTTTCTTTGCGTGTGATCAGACAGAGTTTTAGAATCATGCCCAAATACTTGGCTGTGTTTTCGTATATGGTTATTATTTAAATGCCATTTATTAATACTGGATGATAATTAAATCTCTTGTTTGTAAAGTCTATATGAACGGATTTGAATATCAACACGAAACTTCATAGTTAGCGCTTTATCAAATCTAGTTTATGGCCAAAGTACATTTTTTGTAAATTTTGTAGATAATTAACAATTAATAAAAAACACTGGAACAACTACGGTGTTGATGGCAGTTTGCACTTTTTCCAGTCTGCTTCCGGAACATGAGTATTCGCCGTAGCCATTATAGCTGTGTCATCTGCGAATGTAGCAATGGTGCTGTTTTTTCGCGCGCAAATAAATGTGGGATATCACAGGTATATTTAGTAGATTGGGAAATCAGGACAAAAGTTAAAAAAAGAGGACCTTACGTAAAAAAGACTACGTAGAAAACTTGTGGTACTCCACATAGATACTTTTATATGCTTTAGTTGTACTGCGCCCGCCCACGGCTTTTCCCGCGTGATGTGCATCGTCTTGCGAAGCCGAGGCGGGTCCCTAGTACTCGAAACATTCTTTGTGAATTACTCTATCTATAAAAAAACCGACAAAAAAATCCGTTTCCTAGTTTGAGATTTAAGCATTGGGACGAATCAGAAAGCCACTGCTTTGGTATAATATGCATATTTCTCAACTTAAAAATGATATTCATAAGTCCTATATTTCTATGCCATATAATTTATCGAATGCCTGCGCTACTTAGTTTTTTTTAGATCCAAGAACACCGTGGAACAGACCGGGATTCCGAACATTTTCAAAAGTTCTAGGGTTTTTTCTATGACATAAACTGAAATAACTAGTTATAGCAAATATAACTAGCAGTATATACAGGGTGTAACAAAAAGGGTTGGTAAGCGAAATCTATAAAAACAACCCACTGTAGAGTAACATATCTTTTTAGACTAAAACCATGTTTATTTTTCATTGATAATCAGGGATCAGGTTTCTCCATCTTCTGGAGAATAAATATGGATTTTTTAGTCTCAAATTTTGGTGAAGCGTCTTATAGTGGGTTAAATAACTTTTCGGTTAAATAATTTTTTCGATAGAATGGGTAACAAAAGCTGAAATAACCCACTGGTCTATTTCCATTTGATGCGGTTAAATCATGGGGGGTTTTTTTCGGAAACATTGACGACCAAAAATCATTCTGAGATATAATCCATACATATCGGGAAAAATAAAAATGTAACGGATCGCTGTCTGTACATGGAAGGTTCTCTATATGGGAAAAAATATTACATAGCTTCTCGAGACCCCTTTATTAACGCAATAGAACCCACTTTGGGGGAAATGGGCGATGATTTTTGGATTTTTGTTTCTGTTTGAACATCCCTAAGTTGCCCGCGAATCCCTAGTCCCGGTTTGTCCGCGTGTGCGTTTGTGCACATTTTAATTTTTTTTAGCTAATCTAATTTGCAGAAACACATGTACATTAAAATAAGCTATTAAGCTTATTTACCGACATTTTTATATGCAGTTTTCAGGAGTATTTTTAAAAGAGCTTTTGTGACATATTGTCCCACTTAAATCATATAGGCTACTCGCATTTTATCTCGGGAAAATTTTTTATCCCGGACAATTTCGACATTTTTTTTTTTTTTTTTTTTTTTAGTCCACAGTAGCACGGGCGTCCACTAGTAACAAATAAATTAGTGTTGGTTCACAAAACGATTGTGTAACCCGAAGTGCCAGGGCAAGATGTAAAACATCAGTGAAACAAACATCGTCACTTTCAACCCCTTACATCCCTTTTTTCATATGGCGCCAGTGTTTGGAGTTTCTTAATGCCTGTATTGTTCTGTTCTAAATCTTAGTCAATTTTCTGACTAAGACTTTTTTCCGATGCACACACAAAATTTATGCACCTGAAGTATTTCAGTGGAACCCTTTAGGGTATTGGCTTTTACAAACTTTGGACGTATATTTATATCTAGGAAAAGCCAAAAAATAAGTTTTAGCTTCTAGCTTAAAAAATTCGGATTTAGTCCGCTACGGAAGATAACTTTTTTTGAAAAAAGATTTTCCTTTCTCAGGCTGTATCTCTGTACCAAATTTCATTTAAATGATACAAGTATAGGGATTGCGTAACCCGACAGATAGAGTTCTTTCGAAATTTATAATCAGGAAAATAAAAATTTACCACTTTGGGGTAGAAGAGTTATATGAAGAACTCTTAGCTCAGAGGTAAATGAACGTAATATTTGGAGTAGGTACTTGAAATAAGACTCGTAATTTAGGTTATACTTTACTTCAGACAAATTGCTTTGATGCTTTTCAAGAAGGGTCTCTTCAATATTTTTCCCATTTTATATGAATATACAAGTTCTAGTAGTGACAGATGGTCACCCGCCTACAAAACATCAAGACTTTGTTCCTCTACTGAGCAGAAGTGCGTATTACAGCAATATTTATACAAATAAACTCAATGTTTTACTCTAAGATTATTGAAAATACATAATATCAGCCTACTAAACTGTCATCTCACGATATAAGACAAATTATCATTTGGTACAAAAATTACAATTTTTTAAATACTGACAAATCAAATGTACTTTAGCGCACAACTATGTACTATAAGGAGCACAATGATTTTGTCAGGTGTAAGCCAAGTGTTTTCTACAACTATAAAAATAATAGGTTAGGTTCTGAAAGTATAGGTACTAAAAACGCACGAGTGAGGAGCAAGACCGGCAGCTGCCGGCGATAGCGGAATCAAAATGGATAAACGGTAAATTCAATTAAATTTGATCAAATTTATGTTTTGTTTATTTAATTCGGACAACAATTTTACCAATAGATATTTTAAAAAAAACCATGGGTTGCGCTCAGTAAAATAAAATAAGATCAAAATCCAAAAAACAGGTTATACACAATAGTAAGCCCATTTAAATTACGCCCGATACAATTGGCGCGGAAAACAAACATTACTCGTACTAATTATATTAAATTAAATTAATTCATTAAATATTTTTAAATTAAATTCTTTAAATAATTTGATTAATTTAATTAATTGATAATTATTTGATGAACCCAGTCACAAAATGATTGATACAGGAAAGAAATTAAAATGGCAATTAATCCACAACACTACGGATGGCGACAGAATAAACGTCCGCGGCAGTTGCGCTGGTTGCGGGGGGCGCCCCGCATTACTCTACCTCAACCCCCTCAAATACTTGAAAATTTTCATTTAAGAAGGCACTTAAATCTGAACTTCACGCAAAATTCTTTGAAGTTTAACGCAACGAATTATTTTCGGAATCTTCCAGCATCTTTTTTCCTTCACATTAGGTATAAATCAGTATTGACATAGCACATAGTAGTTCACTTCATACATATTAATTGGAGATAAACATTTATTCGAAATTCAGTAAACTGTTGCAAGTGGACCTTACATTAATGAGACCCTAGAATTCACAAGTTCAAATTTAATGGCTTTTATTAAGTTCAAGACCAATTAGTTCCTAATCATGAAAATGCCACTCGTAGGAAAATATATAGGTAATAAAGATTAACACAGTTTGTTAGCGTAGTGAAGTAGCAACTATAATAATAAATTGCATGCTAGATGGTCGCTGCTCGGACCTGGTTTCTCATTGCGACTGCAGTTGCGTCAGATTCGAGGGTCAAGATCCCTCTGGTGACCGAACACCAGTTGAAAATTTAAAGAGACTGGTTATAGGTACAAGAACTAAGATACTAACTTAATCGAGCCTCTAACGTTTATGAAATTGAAAATAGCATTTATGAATTTCATGAAATGAAATTGACACATTTAGGTTATATATCGCCATGCCTAATTGGCCGGAGTGGGGCCATAGAACACGCGACCATGTTGCCATTGGCCCCGCAACTCTTACTTATTTTACCATAATTTTACGGCTGTACTACCCTCGTATTTAATTATAGAATTTATTAAATCTACCGCTAGTTTGTTATAACTTTTCTAGGTATTGGTCGCATATAAATACAATATACCTATATTGTTGAGAATATGTCTATGGTTTAAAGTAATACCATAACATATGTGTTTATGAACATATTTGAGTAAAGTTGCTAGGTTGATCTATAACAAGTGAATATCTCGAATGTTTATTTTACGCTTTCAAGCCCTAAAAAATCGCACAAAACCAACTAAACTTAATATTCTAGGCAAACCCTTCATATCCGTAAACGAACCAACTTCATATCGTATACATATTAGGACACATTAGCACATCACAAAACACTACACACTTCCAGATCCAACTAGAAAGAAAATCACTCACGCTCGAGGCCTAGGATTCCGGTACTAAAGGCGGTTTCACACGGGACAGGCGACACGCTCGCCCGACTGGTGGGAACTGCCGGAGTCGGCGCGTTGGGGACGTCTCCCCGCATCCCCCGCGCCCCCCCTCGGAGGGAAGCTGAAAATCCCTTTCAAGAGGGCTTCAGCGTAGCGATGTTTGTTGTGATTTAGTTGTGACTTGACCTTCCTTGACTGCGAGTTCACCTGACAGCATATGTGACAGTCTTGGCTGTCATTAACGGCTAACAGAAATACATACATTAGGATTTCTGGTGTTTTTTTCTGGTTGGGTACTACGCTGAGATTCTGTACTTGTATGAACTTGAATGAAATATACCTATTGATTTAAGTTAATTGCACACAATCTTGTTCCTATTTTAATTAAACTTAGCTCTCTATCTTAATCATGTAATTTGTATTCATAAGTTCTGTTTAAAAACGTAACGAATTATATTTAGAAAATCTTTTAATTTCTACATTTCTCTTTTCCTTTAAAAAACGAGATTAATGCAGTGGAAATACTTGATTTTGCGCTAGAATTAAATTATTTGTTATTCGCTAATATTATCTAAACCTAAGAAATATTCAGATACAGGCAAAATCGGTTGCCTCAACTGCCTGCCTGTTTACCTAATTATATATTAATAATAATAATAATAAATTCTACCCAAAACTATAGTTATATAAGTAAATGAACAAGTTTGTAACAACGCAAAATATTTAGAAGTTTGGATATTTCATCCAAAATAGTATAGCTTACATCAGAATAACACATAGGCTCTGGCTACAACTTGCGGTCATGCAGACGAGGTAGACGGCTTCAGCTAGTATATAATCCGTCCAATTCAGTAGCACAAGTTCAGCGTTAGTTGCGGTAAAATCACGATTTTATATCTGCACGTTCCTGAGCTTTATGAAGTTAAATTAAAACTTTATCTCTTACCTCGTGCAATTACATGTCTCTGGAAATTGCACTCTCTATGTGCTTCTGTTTGGATTCTTATTTTATTTGTTCTTAGGTTTATTATCATAGATAACTTTTAGTATATTTGCTAGCTGGCGTCAGCGACTTCTTCCGCGTCAATGTAATGTATAACTTACTTAATTGATGAGTTTTTATCAAAATCTGTTTACTGGTTTTTGCATAAAAGACTAATAAAAATCTTAATATCCATTCTCACAAACTTTCACATCTGTCTTCTATCTCGTCATCTGCCTGCCTGCAAACCCTATAAATAAAGTGATAAGCACAATATGGTTTCTTTCGAAACTCATATTTACCAGAGATTTGATGGTTGTTGCACGACCGGTTGACGCCAACCTTCCTCGGGTATAGCTGAGTGACAATTTTAGAAAATCCGTTCATGAAATAAATTCAGTGGTACAGAATTGTCACTTGGCTCGAACCTAAGCTTTCCGATTGGAAAGCACACGTCTTCATCATTGGGTTATCGCTTGCAGTGATCTACCTTCTAACTATAGGTATAAAATGATTGTCCTGATCCTGAATGACTGAAAATCAAAGCACAGCCTAAGCCGTTGATCTTAGAGACTTGAAACTTAGAGGATGTCTTCTTTGTATGACATAGGCGTCCGACAGGAAAGGATTTTCAGAAATTCTCATGGGAACGGGAATAGCGGGATGTCTAAAGTTTTTTGCGGATAAAGTCGGGAGCGACTGCTATCTATAATACTAGCAGCCGCCCACGCCTTCGTCTGCGTGAGGGGGCATTACATCCGTATAGCCCATATAGCCTATCTATAGCCTTCCTCGATAAATAGGCTATGTAACATTGAAGGAATTTTTAAATAGGACTAGTAGTTTCTAAAATTAGCGCGGTCAAACAAACAAACGAACTCTTCAGCTTTATAATATTAAGTATAGTATATACTAGTGGACGCCCGCGACTCCGTTCGCGTGGACTACAGAAAAAACAAAATGTCGAATTTATCCGGGACAAAAATATTTTCCCGGGATAAAAAGTAGCCTATATGTTAAATGGGACCTGTCACAGTATATTCCTGAAAACGGCATCGAATTCGGTTCAGCCGTTTCTGAGATTAGAGTGCACAAACGCACAGACAAACAGACAAACCGACAAACAGACAAAAATTCCAAAAAATCATTGTTTTGTGTACTATTGAGTTGATAAAGGTCTGCTATAATATTTTTTCTCATATCATCCATGTACAGACAGCCATCCGTTACATTTTTATTATATGTATATATTAGCAGGATTACGAGTAGGGACAGGGAGGGGTGATTTTTTAAGACTTATGCCAATACAATAATAACTTTATTATTTAATTTCATTAAAATATTTTCCGTAAGTATGCAATATTCTTCGAATAAATTGATGATAACGTGATATTTAAGGAGCAATTCCATTAAAATACGAGTAATTCCATTAAAATACGAGTAATTGAGATATTAGAGTTTAGTGGAAAATTTAAATTTAGTGGAGTGGTGATAAAACATTTTAATTATAAGAAAGTGATTGATTCTCGTACCTAGTATTATGCTTAGTTTATAATCTACATACTTGTTCTGTTCCCGGAAGAACGTTATTAATTTAGGAGTTTTACCAAAGTAGACAGTACTTTAAAATTTATATTCAAATTATATATTTCAAAAGATTGAAATAATAATATTAAAGTAAGTTTAAAGTAGACACTACTTTAAAATTTATATTCAAATTATATATTTCAAAAGATTGAAATAATAATATTAAATGTAAGTTTACATAATGACGAAATAAGTCTTTTTATACTCGTATTCACTGTTTTATCTATGATTTTTATCTATCATATTGTGTGATTTTTTATCTATCATATTGTGTAATTTTTTATCTATCATATTGTGTGATTTTTTTCGCTGGAAAATAACACTTAGGCTATGTAACATTATTAGTTTTTAGTTTCATTCTTTTTTTATTGTTAATGCCCAGGATTAAAAGTCATATGTAAATAGAGTTTCGGTTGTATATAATTTAAAAAACAATTAGATTGAATTTAATTGGATCAATTCGTAAAAATCGTGTACCTAAAATAGAAGAATTTCGCAAAATAACTGACTGAGTAAAATACCAACTGTAATTTGTGTTATTTACAAATTAGTGATGTGAAATAAGCCCAGGGACGAATACGAGGTATTCCTCACTGTGTATATTGTGTGGTATATTATTATTGTAAAGTAGAATGTACACTCTCGCCCGAGAGTCAAGTCAGGTTTACTACAGGATGTAATGTAATATTACACGGAGGTATTGCAGGTATTACATTTTGAGACGTAAAATTTTTTCGCTTAGTTATTCATTTTGTACGAGACCATTTACATTGTGCCTTACAATATATTACATTCCAAACTGTAAACATGATCTTACACAGTGTAAATGGTCTCGTGCAAAATATATGACGAGCGATAAATTTTTTACATTTTTAGATGTAACATAATATTACATTACATCTCAAAGTGAAAAGCCGCTATCTATCAACGATTCTCGTATTTTGTACAATAAGCAAGAGCATAGAAAAGCTTGAAACTTGACGGGGGCTCGTCATTCTGTAAAGTCGTCATTAGTGAAGAAAAAAACTAGGCGACAATCCCGTCTGCCAAATCGAGAAATATTATAACTTTGACATGTAGGATGCATATTGGCCTAGTACTTTTCTCCGCCTCGTACTAAAAAGCACGCTTCATCAATAAAATAAAACGCTTACAAATGTATCGAGCAACGCAAACGACGGATTAAAATACCGCGTATTTAAATCCGCCGAATACCCGCGGACATGCAGGGACCGATGACGCGGACAAAAGTACGCGGCAGTCCTCGAAAAAATGAGATTTAATAAAAAATAGAACTTGTGTGACTAAGGGAGCCAACTCGTTTATTTTGTGTCACCTCACTTACGTAATTTGAAGCACCATCTCTATTATTTAGTTAGTAGTACAGCTAATGTGTAGATGTGTATTTCTATAATATATCCATAATGTACTATCAAAGTTTCGGAACCCAGAAAAGAGATGAAGCTTTAAATAACGTAAGTGAGGTGACAGTAAATAACCGAGTTGGCTCTCTATTCCTCTATAGTTGTTCTCATCTATCTATGAAATGATCGCACACCGTGTGCGTTGAGTCCGCGATGGTCCGCGGTAAATCCTCGGCGTATTTCCTCCCCCACGACGAAAAGTACGTCGTCTGCGTAGGCTATACAGGGTGTAAAAAGACAACGATGTTTTTTAATACCTCGTATTCTTTGTAAGGTTACGATCATTTTCTTCTATGGAACCAACCCTGGGAAACGACAAAAAAAAATATGAAAAATTACTGTCATTTTATTGCAAGCAATGTATTCGTTTGATGCTAAAAGTACAAATGTACCTACAAAACTAACATTATAACATTTTGACATGGTATCTTTGAAAAAAATGTTTGTTAACCGATTTCAGATGGATTTATGTAAAAACAAATACAGGGTGATTTTTGGTCGTCAACGTTCCCGAAAACTACGGAATCTCCTCATCATCACGATCATTTTTCTCCATGGAAGCATACCTGGGAAGTGTCTGGTTTCCAAAATATTAGGGTCCAAAGTTGAGTAAATAGACTGCTTTTTCTGCAAAATGCACATAGACGCGCGTAGCAGGATTTTTTCACGAAAAATAATTAATATCTGTCTATAAAAAAACTAACATAAACACTAGACACACTTTCGCACGATCAAGGAATTTAAAATTAAAAAAAAAAATTCCCAGCATTTTTTTTGGCATAAACTTACTTTATTTCATGTATAGAATACGTACCCTTCGTTAAAGGTGGCCACAAAAAAACATCCTGTATATAATATTTGTGTAACTTTGGACCTCAATATCTTGGAAAACCGTGGTTTCCCAGGGGTGCTTCCATAGAAAAAAATTATCGTGATGTTACAAAGAATTTAAAGACCAAAGTTGTCTTTTTACACCCAGTATAGATCATACATAGGTACATATATTTATGCACACGTCTGTGTTCCCATAATTAACAAACACAAAATAAAGCCATAAAGGCACCTCAAGAAAGACTTTGAACGCGTAAATCCTCTTCAATAGAAGTATAATGAGGAAAGTCTTGTCGCTCAAGGGCGTTGTAAACGATTGTGTCTACTTCATAATACGCAAGGATATCGATTTACGTAAGATATAGATGTAGAGTTATTAAAAGAGCCCACTGTTCCTTCCTATGATGCCATGACCGTAACTGGGGCATGTCAGGCACGTAACGTTTCATGGAGGATCGTTTAATCTACGGAATAAGTCTTGCCGTATTCGTTGCCGTTCTGTGCAAGATACCTAATGGGTACCAATGATGCCAGTGACGGAGAGTGCCATTGTTGTTTCATATAAAGTCATACCATATTTATTGCTCCGTGCATATAACGTTACATGCCTGACACGTTTTTATGCCTACTTTAAAAAAAATTGAATATATCGAACCATTTTATGTTCCAAGTATCCTCACATCTAAGATAAATCTCTAGTTTAAGCTGTAGATTGTCCTAAAGAAATAGCTCACACAAATAAACAAACATAACCACATACACTCGAAAATACATATCCGAAAGTAATATTTGTCTAAGGAAGGGTTTAAGTTAGGGTTGCCATCTCAAACTTTGAAATCCTGGTTATATGAGGTAGAAATATCAGGACATTTCGATTAAAAGCCAGGACTATACATGTGCGAGCCCAGTGACAATACGATTGGAGGGAGTTAGTGGCGTGCGAATTTCAAAACATAGGTCTTTAACACATTCAGTGCTGGCGACTACGTATTTGCTTCTTTTAGGCTTTTTAGAGGTGCCGCTAACGCTTATTTGCCCCATGTCGGCACCCTTAGAAAATGTGCCGACAGCGAATGTGTCAGGACTTTAAAACTCAGGACGATGCTTAAAAACTATCCAGGACAGCCGAGGACACCCCAAAACGCAGGACATGTCCTGGGAAAACAGGACGGTTGGCAACCCTAGTGTAAGTAGATATCTATCTGTTTTTTTGGGTCCATCTAATTAGTTTAACGGTGACCGGCATCGGGGTGACACGGTAATTGGACAGCAGACGACCAACACAATACGACAGGGCCCGACATTTACCGAATGGGCCTCTCGTTTATACCAATGGTTTTGCTACTAGGATATACTTACTTCGAAATAATTATATATTCCATACAAAAATGAAAAATGGGGTAGCCAGAACTGCAGGATCTCGAAGGAGATCTATAGCCACGTTTAGTATGGCGGAGTCAGATAGTAAAGAGTAGTGACAAGTTACCAGCTCATCGCCTAGGTAAACGCTTCTAAATTCCTAAATCGACTATTACGACATGCACGGAAGGAGATGCAGCTGATGTATTCTAGTGAAACCCCGCATTTGCACAGGATAATAAATGAAATTGTATTAGGCGTTACAATCGGAAGTTCAAACATTCACTATGGGTGCGCCCACCACCGGGCCCTAACCCTCCACTGACCCTCGGACTGATAATTCATAACTGGAAAACAGGCACTTGCACTAACTCAATCGCCACAAAACCAGACCCGAGCACCTAGCATGCAAGACAATACATTTAACTATTCCGAAATCAAAAACTAGATAAATAATCTACATATGTTTCGCCAACAACCGTGGCATCCTCAGGATTATAGAAATTAGTAAATTAATAAACCACTAATTATTATGAAACTCTAAAACCCAACACATTACCTACTTATTATTATTATTATTATTATTAATCTTTCTTCTATAAAATATACCTACTTGGATTTTCTCATAAGGCAAATTATTATCTTCTCCTAAGCTACTTTATTAGAATTTTAGTCTAATTGACACAACATTTCCCGTGAAAGTGTTGAGCTCCGAGACAGGTTGAAAGTTCTTGGTACATAAGGCGCTAAAATTTTCTTGGAATTCTCGTCTGTCGTGCTTTGATACTGTTAAGTTTACGATTTGAACCGACTTACCGCATAAATTATCGTCAGATTCGAGGATCTGTGGAGGGTGTAGGTAGAGCCCATCGGTGGGCTAACATTAATTAATAGTTTCTAGCTGTTTTCAAAAGTCGTCATGATAGCAGACAGAGAAACGAGATAGGATTTCCTCGGGGATTAATTTAGGAGGGTGATGAAATGAGTAGATGATATTGCAACATTCATCTGTTCTGTTCATGAACAACTGTATACATAATTAACAGTTGCACTTGGAAGTAAATAAGATTATTTTAATAATAGCACGCAAGAACAATATTCCACTAAATATTGTCTGTTTATTTTATACAATAATCAGTCGACATTTAACTAATGAACGCCTAATATCAGCGTTGTCTTTCTTATTAATAATAAATTGGGTGACATTAAGTTTTCGACGATCCCATATCCTGTTATTAATTCGACGAGTTTCATCGAAATATGCCTCCACTTTCAGACTAATTTCCAAGATTCGAGTCTCGTAAATTAGCAGATTTAGGAAAATCAATGAAACCACCTTAATAAAATAACATTAATAAAATAAGCAAGAATTTTAAATTAATAATTTAGGACGACATCAAAGTGGGGACGTCTCGACGTCGACGACTTTTCCTCTGAATAGGTTTTGTAATACGAAATTCGGATTTATTTTTAACATCAAGAGATGACACTGAAATGTACCTATTTCAGTGTCATCTCTTCAGTTTATCTTTATAAAAAAATATTTCATGTGTTAGCGTATACTTTGCGATGAGCCATTCTTCGGTTATTTTATGTACAGATATTTTGTTCGTTCGTTTTTACTCGAAGAGTGTTTTGGATTCCTACCTATTGATACACATAGCTGCATTCCCAAAATATTGAAGCCTGATCTTAGGGATCACGAAGGAGATCCTATAGCCACGTTTAGCATACCTACCTATAATCACATTACTATAAATAATTAAATTGAAAAACAAAATCTAATCACTTTTATAATCAAAGTCAGCACTTATGCTAATGTCAAGTCTAATATCAGTGACCTGATTCGAGCTCCTCAATGAGCAGAGATACGAGTATTAATAAGTAATTTAATTAGCATTTCAATAGCCTACGAGAACACTTAAAGTATGGTAATGTGACGAAATCCACAATATCATTGTACCACTAGTAGACGCGCGAAACAAAATGTCGAATCTAACCGGGATAAAAATATTTTTCCGGGGTAAAAAGTAGCCTATGTGTTAATCCAGGATGTCAGATAACTCCGTACCAAATTTTATTAAAATCGCTCCAGCTGTTTTAACGTGAAAGAGTAACAAACATCCATCCATCGATACTCACAAACTTTCGCGTTTATAACATTACTAGTGGACGCCCGCGACTCCGTCCGCGTGGACTGCAAAAAAAAACAAAATGTTGATATAAACCCGATTAAAATATTTATATGATATTTTTTCGGTAGCGAGCTTACTTCATCGTTTATAACAGACAGACAGACAGAGTTTCCTTTATAATATTAGTTGGGATAGTAGGAATTTTTTTAATAAAAGGGCGAGCTCTTATTTCATCATTAAATAAAAATTAGTGACGAACCTCTATCGATTCGATCGAGAAATAATATTACCTTATCTAAGGCTGCATAGTCTATACATATTTTAATAAACATAATCGTACCTACCTAATTAAATTCTACTCGGAGTTTGACCCCTATTCCCATTCTCCAAATAATCTACGCTCGAGTTTAAGTAAGAAGAATAACAAACGTTTCTAGAGATTTTTAAATAAACGGCACGTTTAAATTGTCAGACATTTTACATTAGAGCGTGCTAATGTTTAAGTTTAATGAATGTAACTGTAATTAAAGTTAATTAATACTATTGCATCTAACACATTAAGCATAGAGGGGCCAGATCTAAAAGATCAACAACATACTAGCTCATCTGAGTTCCTTAGTCTACTGTCTACCCGTACTCTTACTCTTACGATATGCATGGAAGGAGATGCAGCTAATGTATGTCTAGGACGCCGTAATGTTTCAACCTAAGTAAAGTTTTCAAGTCTCTCTAGTAAGAGTTATAGAGATATTTATTGAAGACGCATATATTTCTAGAATGTTCATCATCTTCCTACTCTTGTCCCATTATTCATGGGGTCAGCGCAATATGGTTTCTCATTGCCAAGGATTTGGCGTTCGTTTTTCGACCGTCTGTCTATCTGTCTGACGCCAACCCTCCTCGTATAGCTAAGTGACAACTTAAAAAAAAACAGTACATGAAATAAATTCAGCGTTACAGGGCTTGTAAATGGATGGAATATGGAGAAGAAATAAAAGAGGAGTAGCGGCTAAATATATTTTCATACAAAAATAGTGTGCCGCTGAGCGGTGGTGAAGTATGGGACGAGGGGAACATTGAACACTGTAGCCATGCCCATTTACATAGAAACCACCTATCATGACGTCATGGCCTCACGATTGTCACACGACTCACTTTATAGTCCCGCCTCCTCTTTTATACCTTCTTCATGGGATAGAACCTACGCCTTCCGACTGGAATGCACACTTTTTAACCACTGGGCTATCACCGCTTTATACCGGAACCTTCAAATTATTAATTAAAATCCGTCTACCCTCAACTAGGCGACAGGTTGCTTTCTACAATCAATCATGCGCATTGGAAAGTAATTAAACAAAGTTGACGCTCGCGACGTCCCGGGAAGAGAGCCATTATCCCGGGTGATTGGATACTTCCCCGATACCTTGGCAAGTGGTGGAACAAAGATTGCAAAACCGAAATATTCGTACTAAGGTTGTAGAATGTATCGTTGTGGATCTTAATAATTAGGATTCTGTCGTATTTAGTTTGCAATTGTCGAATATTTACTTTGTCTATTTTCTAATATTTATAATTTAAAAAATATGGCAAAAGTGAACCTTTATAAATAAAAGTATTAACTGTTTGAAATTTTAGTAGCTAAACGGCAAAGCCACATAAAATAAAGTTTGGAAAATTAGGCCTTTTAGAATTAGGGTGTGCAGAAGAGTTAGCTTGGCTCTTTATCTGAAAACTTTTTGACACTCTTGTCGTGGCATACATTTTCGTCGCCATAAAACTTCAGTGTCTCTCTGCGTACAAATTTTAACTATTATGCTTGACATTTAAATTAGTGCAATTAAAATAAACTAATTTGACTTCACTCTCTTGACTTGACGCGACAGAAATTAATTCAGCATTTCGTTAATAGTTCGGTACTACTTGGGAACTGCAGGGAACTAAAACACAGTGCGAAAAATAACTTATTTCCCGTTGTTACTCGCTGCAGTTCCGCTAATTTAATCAAGTTCGCTTGGAAGTGCTAAAAGATGGACTCTTTAAGGTTCCGTGCACGGTAAGAGGAAACTGGTTTTACCGATTATAACATTTCTAGGTAAAGTTTATCTTTTTTATTTATAAGCTTTTATTTAGTTTCACCTGTGCCGTTGTCTGTAACCAAATTTGGCATGTACAGATCGGATGACAATGCAATGTTATTATGACATAGAGCTGATTTGATGATGGAGCTGGAAGGTGGCCACTCCGTAATTAAACGACATAACCACATAGAGTTTGGGCTCGTTTGATTGGATTGAGTTCATTTTATTAACAAATAATAAAATCTTTTTTTAAAAGCCTTTTTTAAATTAAAGCTTTAATTCATGTCACACTTCTTATTTTAATGACGGTTTTGCGACACTATCATTATGGAGGCAAAAACAAATTCCCTTCGTTGATGTTATTTTGTGCCCTAAAAGCGGCGGTAGATTCACCCGTTACTACCTGGTATAGCAACGTTTAATTTTTTTATTTTTTTTATAGTGTCCAGTGTTTATGCTAGTTTTTTCATAGACAGATATTAATTATTCCTCGTAAAAAAATCTTGGTACACGCGTCAATGTGCATTTATGCAGAAAAACGCAGTCTATTTACTCAACTTTGGACCCTAATATTTTGTAAACCAGACACATCCTTGTATGTGTTATGTGGAACGTGTTGGTGAAAAGTGAAATTTGTAATTGGATGCGAGTGTGCGTGTAATTTGCATACATTTGCACATTTTATTAGCGCGACCCGAGAATGTTTATGCCTAGAATAGAATAGGATATTCTTTATTTAAAAACAAATGAATAATCTTGTAGCATTTTGACCTTTTTAGATTCAATGCCTGTTGTACTTAAAAAAGAATTATAATACATACGCATAATTACCTATATTACATGCAAATTCTATGTTTGCCCTTTGGCATAGACATGTTCATGTAAAGGATGACGTGTACAAATATTTTAAAGAACATTTTTCATAATATCAAAGCTAACATGTAATAGGTACTAAGGTAAAATGATTGAGAGAAAAGTAAGTTTTTTCATAACAGTTATTTGCAATTTCATTCGCAAAATATTATTGTTAGGTGGATCTTAAAAAATTATATTATAAAACGAAGTACCTACATTACTCGTATTTCTCACATCGCGAATAGTTTTGCAAACTGTGTACAAAGTGCATATGACACTTAGTGACGTAGCTTTTAAGCTAATCTGCGAGTCGGACTCGCGCTCGAAGGGTTCCATACTATTTTCTATAAATATGACAAAATAAACATGTTTAGCGTATAGTCAAATAAATAAAAATGGAGTTTCCCAAATCCCGACCTAACATCATCATTGAAATGTCAACTGTCTTCCTGTAACAGACAACCACATATTAACAGACTGATACCCAAGCAAAGGCGCGTAAACATGGCCGCTCTATCGCAGCAGCCCCGGCGGCGGACGATCATCGAAGAGGCGGACGTAGGAAAGACCGGTAAGCTGATTTTGTAACTTGCAACCGGTCGCAATCGCTGGATAGTCGTTGTCAAAATTGACATTTGGTATTATCCTACTAGATTAAAAAGTCAGTGCACCATACTGCTTGATTACAGAATAGGGTTTCTTGGAATCGGTCGCGTAGTCGTCTTTTGACGTTTAGCGACCGGTTGCCGACCAATCGCAAGTTAGTAAATAAGCCTGCGGGAACGAATTAAATACCGAGACAGCGAATTGTTGTGACCCATACATAGGCGGAAAAAAAAACAGTGGACCAGTCCTACGGTTGATAAAATACATATACAGGCGGACAGTGGAGTCTACCATAGGTTTCTTTATTTACCCTTGCTTACGGAACCCTAAAAAGCTAATTACAGCGCCATCTATCCAAACTTAACGTAATCTACTTACCTAAATGTGTGTCTACAAGTTTAATTGGAATGGAAATCTTTTGGACCCAAGGGATTAAGACTTTAACCAGCTTACAATAAGGATAACATTTGATTGGACAAATTAGCAACTGTTAATTGCTTGGGCTATGGTAGATAAACAGAATAATATATGAATGTATTAGTCAACCATAAAGCAGGATAAATAGAGTTTTCATACTGTCCATTATCCGCATTGTTTGCGATCTCATTACTGTCAGGTATTTATGAAAATCCCCAAAATACGTTGAGAACAGCCACAATTATTTAATCTTATTTTATTTATGTAATCATAATGGATGTACGTAAATGTAAAGCCGGGTCCATAGTTGTTTTTCCTGACATCTAACAGAATCCTTGCGATTGAAAAGTTTTCTTTACACGGTAGGTATAACAGAATATTGGGAGAATTGAGATTTGAGTTTAATGTATGGAACTGTCACCGCTTGACGTCTATGCTTACGTCTACGCATACGCATCCGGTCTGCCCGTGCCTATACAGTTCCATACATTACAACTCAGAGGTACGTGTACGTCTACGCTTACGTGTACGCATACGCATCCGGTGTGCTCGAGGCTTTATAGAACTTGTCAACTAAATCTGAGAATAAAAGTCATAATGTACATTTTTCAAAATAAATAGGTATGAACGTTCCTGAGTGGTTTAGGAATCTCTCTATTTTATCATTATCTGGAATAATAAATAGAATAGTTATACAAGATTCACAGAAAACAGTCCCGCTATGGCCGTTGATTGGCGGCTGGTGATAGGCTCATACCACGTAGTCTACAATGAGGGTACAGCACATTGCTTATTGCATCTCCTATTATAGTTTCCTCTATATCAGAATATAATCTAACCCTGCAACATGCTCTATCAATGACTCACTAACGAACGTACCACAACAGATGAACGACATCGGATCACAATGACGAACTAGTACCCAGTAGCGATCATAACGAACTATATAGTTATAGTTCATAATAGACGTCATTCAGCTCAAGACTGGGACGAGAAGGCGAATGTCAAACGGACAATAGCCGACCTATATACAGACCATAGAATCACGAGTCTCCAGAAGGAGTCATCCATGACAAATCTATGCCTTTAGGGAAACTAAAAACGAGGTGAAAATCCCACGTCTTCCGCTCTTTAAAACCGCGGATTGTTGTTCAATTGAGAAATATTATAACTCTTTAGTGGTCAAATATAACAAACAGGTTGTAAAAGTTACTCATAATAATTATGCCTAAGAATATAGTGAATATGATTCAGTAGACAAACAAAAATCGATCAGGTCAATTTGACTGATTACAAGTTGCTTCAAAAGTGTGCATGGGTTCTGGAGGACTTATTATTCTACGAGTATGATACAGACAGAATGCAATAGGAAGGCTTGATGACCGCGTAGCGAATTCTCGTGTCTATATCTGCATATTTCTATTGTAAAGTAAACATTTATACAAATATTTGAAAACAAGAAGGCGGATATATGAACAGCTGAGATTTTTCTAGATCTAAATGCATACATATATATAGTCACGCCCATTTATCCCCCAAAGAGCTTGGTCAGAGATGTGCAATTTACACACTGACTTTTTACCAGTTAGCTTATTAAGACCCACGTGGTAAGCCTACCGCCGCCTTTCGAGCAAAAATAGACAATCTTGCTATCGGTAATTAATCCAATGAGACATGTTACTGAGTCATTATAAAGAGGTAGGTATTATCTAATACATACATATAATCACGCCTTTATCCCTTACGGGGTAGGCAGAGAACCACGGGCCGATAGAACCAGATGGTGCCACTTCTGACCAATTTTAAGGGTATAGTTGAGATGTACAAGTTCGGTTAGTAGTGACAGGTGGTCAGTCCATCGCCTACAAAACACCAAAACCCTCTTGTCCCTCTACTGACTTGTACAGTATGCCCGGGAAGAGAAGCAGCTGTAGTATTATACGTTTTTTTTTCACTGTCAAAGCAGCAGAGAAGTAATATATATCTTTATCTAAATACATACTTAGGCATTACTAAACCTCTATGCCTAAACTATTAATAAAACTTTAGCATAACTATTCAAAAGACTGAACTAATATGGGAACTGGGAGATGGGAAATTAAATTAATATTAATCCCACCCTTTTCCCTTGTTTACGTTTAAGTGTAACGTTCAGAATATACCAATACTATGATTACACAGGGTGTAACAGAAAGGGTACTATAAAGAACCTATTTCCAAAATTTGAGATACGAAATCATTATGTTTATTTTTCAATATTGTATGAACATTCCCGAGTTGTTTAGAAATTCTCCATACTATCTGGAAAAATAAACATGTGATTTCAAGTCTGAAATTTTGTGGGTAGGTTCCTTTTAGTGGGCTATTTACATAGCTTTTCGCTTTACATACCCCTTTTGTTACACCCGTTATACGTACTAGTTAACCAATATTGGTTTTATCGGGACAATTTAATTACGCAACAAAGGAGCACGGACTATTGTCTGGGGATCTTCTAGCCCCAATGTAATTTACCAAAAAGCAAAACAATTACTTAACCTAGAAGCAAAGTTAAACCGTTGTTTACGTACTAGTTTTTTTTTATTGATTTGTAGATTTTGTAGTACTCTGTAACCCGTGACCTTTACTGTTACAGGGTCTCAACTCTGGTGCGTATTCTTCACAAAATGCTGGACATAGATTTTCATACATACATAACTTCACGCCTAAATCCCATAGGGGTAGACAGAGACTACAGTTCTCCATTTTGTACGTTCCAAACAGACTTCTTTCGCCTCATCCACATGTGTGTTTGCCCTTTGATAATTAATTATCTGTATTAAAATTGCATCAGACCTTATTAATAGGATGGTTGGCGTCATGCAGGCAGCCGGCCGTAAAACAAAATCTCTAGCAATGCGAGTATCAAAAGGAACTATGCGCCTACCCCATAAATAAAATGTGATAAGGGCAGGAAGATGATAAGGCCTTACTTAAAAAACGCAAAGCAACTAGACGTGTTATTATTTCTTTTGACAAATAAATTCAAAAAACTGTGCAAAAAGTGCTTATTACAAGATAAAATTTTTAGCAAAATACTCCCTACACTTTACCTAAAAAAACCGTACTAAAAATGTGAAGAATTTTCCTATATTCTTGTGTTAAAACCTAAAAACTTCTAAAAAATAAACCGTTAAAGTGTCAAGTGCTAGTAATGTGTTGTGACTCAAAAGTTCAATGGACTCATTACGCATAATCCCTCCCTTTCTTCATACCAACTAAACTACCTATACATAAAGTGCTGATCATTTTCGTAGCTTAAATCGGAACACAGTTAGCTCTGGCGGATCAGGCGCTCCTTGAAGTGCTTAGTTCTGCAACTCAAGAGTTCAAATCCCAGGACGGGCAAAACTTATATTCCGTTTTTATTATTATTATTTTTTTTTTTTTATAATACTATTTTATGACCTGAACCTAAATATATATATTTTTTCCACTGAATCATTATATTACTACCGAAATGGAAAACACAAATATCACACACCGAAAGAAGATCAACAGGAAAATCAGTTGCGACGATTCATTAATCCATATGAATGAATCCTCGTTTTTATCTACTGCATCAGATCTTGCACGTAGTTTACCAGATTTATCAACCAGAGATTATGATGAAACGAATGAGCTAAAGGGAATTATTTGTGACCTAAAACATAAATTAGAAGTAGCCGACAATGAAATAGAAAATCTTATACTGGAAAGAGGAACACTAAAACAACAGCTCTCTAAATGTGAACGTAAAATTAGTCAACTATTAAAAATTTGTTCAGCTAGTACTAGTAAAAACAAAATGGTCACTAGAAGGAAAAGTCTACTTCCAAAGACGCTTAATTTAAGCGACCAGAATGTGAATATAGTCGACCTGGAAACATCTCAATTAGTAACAGAACAGCTAGAGCAATCTACACAGATAATAAAATACACAAATGAAAAAAATTACTTAAAAACGCATGATGTGGGCATTGCCGTAGAAAAACCCGTTGATTGCAGGAAGAAAATGTTAATATTCGGCTCCCAGCAATGTATTGACATGGCCTCAACATTGGCAAACATGAGGGCAAATACAAAATATGAAAATTACAAGGTAACGGGCCTAACAAAACCATAGGCCTTAACAGAAGAGATCTTAAATGGATGTAACAATATTAAATTAGAACTAAATGACAAGCTTGTGCTATGTGTAGGAGAAAATGATAAGAATCCGTCCATTGTCAAAGCTGAGTTATACTCTACTTTGAAAAAATTCAAACATTGTACTGTATTAGTGTTAAGTATTTTAAAAAACCCTTACCTTAATGTTACTATGTTGAATACCAGTATACAACTAATATGCAAGAGTTTTGAAAATTGTAAATTTGTCCGAAGTCACACTGACATCTATAATAATGTTAACTTGCATGAGACTTGTAAGTGTGTAAATCTTGAAATTGACTGTATAGATTATGATCGTAAATACATACCTGTACATAAAAACATCACAAAAAATTCATGCAACCTATCAAATAGACATACTAATCTTTTTATGCGCAAATCGTACATGTTTAGAAAAGGGACTATACCATATCTCTTCAATAATATGATGACACAAAAGCCTCAACATAAAACCTTAATAAAACCTATGAAGAAAACAATTCTAGATTATTTCCCTAAAATTGATAAAATAAATAAACATGACGCGTCTTGTGACAGAGATTTTTTTCGTAAATAATGATACAATCACTGATACACTAACTATTATGCATCAAAATATTGCAGGAATTCTCCGTAAAACAGAAATAATGGAACTCGCTATAATTGAACTGGAGTCAAATAATGAACAGATTGATATATTATGTTTAAGCGAAACATTTATCAAACCAGGAAGTGAAAGGAATCTTAACATCAAAGGGTTTCACCTTGTAGCTTGGCACTCCAGAACCACAAAATTGAGGGGCGGTGTATGCATTCTATGCAAGAATAACATTATGGATGCACAAGAATTAAGTATCCTAAAAGATATGTCCACTGACCTTGTCTTTGAGTGTTGCGGTATTGAAATTCCATCTCTAAAATCTATAGTAGTCTGCCTCTATAGAACACCGCGATCAAACGTCAAAGTTTTTCTTTATAAGCTTGAAACTCTTATGGAAAAACTAAATCATAAAACTAGGCGTAAAATTATCATTGCGGGAGACCTTAATATAAATACCCTAATAGATTCAAATGCATCTAATAAACTACGTAATATTGCTAGCAGCTATAACTTTAAATTACATATTACGGAACCCACAAGGCAACAGTCATGCTTGGACCATATTCTAAGTAATATTTCCGACGCTACAGCAAGTATATATAACTTGGCATTATCAGATCATAATACGGCACAATCACTAACATTTCCTATTAAAAAAACACATGAACTAAAATTTTGGTTTCACTATCAAAGGGACTACTACCCAGAAAATGTAGAAAAATTTTGTGATTGCCTACGTAGTCCATCGTGGTCAGAGGTTTATGGTGAAAGACACCCCAATAAAGCATTTGATATTTTTCATGATACTATTACAATGTTATATAAATTGTGCTTCCCTATGAAAAAAATTAAAATCACAAATCAAAATAAACAATCTAAATGGATCACAAAAGGCATAAAGAAATCAGCTATCACAAACAGAAAATTAAGATTTAATTTCTATAAAAATTCAAACTCGATCACTAAAAAAAGTTATTTAAAATATTCAAAACTTTTAAAAAATTGTATTATAGAAGCTCAAAAAATAACAAACTGTAAGTACCTTAATACTGCTAAAAATATTTGTAATGCAACATGGAATTTAATTAATAATAAATACACACAAAATCATAAACGGAATAACATTGACCAATTGACATTTAATAAAAGAATAATAAAAAATCCCATTGACATTGCTAACACATTTAATGACTATTTCATAAACCTGACAAATTCCAATGACACCGGTAATAAATCTTACGATAAAGATGTAACTGCAAAACTTAATCCTGTTTCCTCAAGTTTATTCTTAAGACCGACGGATGTCCATGAAGTGATCAAAGTGATTAAACGGCTCAATCCCACTAACTCAACTGGATACGATGAAATCCAGACCAGGATCATTAAGTCATGTAGTATGGAAATTGCTCCAATAATCAGTTATTTAATTAATCTCTCTTTCTCATGTGGCGTTTTTCCAGAAGCTATGAAAATTTCTGTCGTAAAACCAATGTATAAAAAAGGTCATAAAGGAAATGTAGAAAATTATCGGCCTATCTCCCTGATACCAATTTTATCTAAGATTTTTGAGAGGGCTATGCACTCTAGAATAAACAGTTTTCTTGACAAGTTTAATGTCATTAAACCAGAACAAAATGGATTTCAAAAAGGTAAATCAACCACATTAGCTAGCTTTTTGCTTGTTAAGAAAATCATCGAAAATATTGATAAACGACTACCGGTTACCGCGATCTTCTTTGACATGAGCAAGGCGTTTGATTTTGTATCTCATAGTTTACTTCTCCATAAATGTGAAATCTATGGTATAAGGGGTTTAGCAAATGATTGGTTGAAATCTTATCTGAGTGACAGAAAGCAATATGTTGAAATATCCAACAAGGGACTGAGTATGGCAGAAACTACTTACAAGTCTTCTGTCAGAGTCAATAAAGTAGGAGTACCACAAGGAAGTATCTTGGGTCCTTTACTTTTTCTGCTTTATATTATCGATCTCCCAGAAGTTACTGATTATGATTGCACACTCTTTGCTGATGACGTGTCTGTTGTAATACCATGTAAAAACATTAATACTTATAACAATGAAGTTAATAAAACGATAGCAAATATAATAACGTGGCTAAACAGTAACAACCTTAAAGTGAATATTAATAAAACTAAATATATGCAATTTATAAATAAAAATGGAAAGAAAAAAAATATATATGTAAATTATAATAACCAGATGATAACAGAGTCTACTGAAACGACGTTTCTGGGCATAGTGCTTGATGATCAATGTAAATGGACCAATCACATAAACAAGATTTGCAAAAAGATAAACCCTTTTTCATATGCCTTGTGGCGACTGACAAAAATATCAAACCAGAAAACGGCTTTACAGGCGTACCATGGTTATGTGTGCTCTGCGCTTAGATACGGCATCCTCTTATGGGGCAATTCCTATCAAATTAACCAGGCATTTATAGCACAAAAAAAATGTATCCGTGCAATAAATAATGTTGACAATCTTACATCATGTAGGCCATTGTTTAAAAAGATGAATTTGCTGACGGTCCCTTGTCTATATATATACGAGATGTGTAATTTTGTTAGAATTTATCCGAATCTATTTAATAGGGTAAGAGATGAATGTACATTTAACAGTAGATTTCCAGATAAGCTAAAACTACCAATCATGAAAACTACATTGTACAATAGAAATAGCTATCCAATGGCAATCAAAATATATAATAAATTATCAGATGACATTAAAAATCTACCTTATACAATTTTTAAAATTAGGCTTAAGAAATGGCTAACTC
Organism: Carposina sasakii; assembly: GCA_014607495.2. Lineage (NCBI taxonomy): Eukaryota > Metazoa > Arthropoda > Insecta > Lepidoptera > Carposinidae > Carposina > Carposina sasakii. The sequence continues at coordinate 605,149 of CP053150.1, forward strand.
AGGAATGTTTCTATTCCGTCGATGAATACCTCAAATATAAGAACCGCAAATAATATTTTGACATAACGCATAAATGTGGAATTATTAGATCCGAGTATAATTGTAATTATTTAATTTTTTGTACTTTGTGACATTGTTTTGTGTGAATATCTGATATATTTATAATGTAATTTAGAATACATATTATTAATTTTAAATTTTGCATGCCAGACTCTGGTGAAATGTGCTGAACCAATATTATTACTGTAACTAAATGATAAGATCTTTATGTACCACGTTTCTTGCAGAAATAAATATTCTATTATTCTATTATTCTATTACTGTTTGACACTGGAATTAGCCCACCACTCATTCCCACCACTGCAACTCCTGAAAGCCAGGATCAGGGAACCTAACAAGCGACTGTAAAGTATTAAAACTAAAGATGGTGATGATCTCCGACCGTATTTCGGTCAAGGCGACCAATCTCTACGGAGATTGGCCAGGTACGCAGGAGATATTATAATGCACAAGTGTGTGCGCAAACACAGATGCACTCTCTATTCCGTTACTCTCATAGTCCGATGGGACGGAAAGCCGACACGAAAGCCTTTCGTAAACGGTGGCAACAAAAACATCCTGTATATGTACCCGTTGCATACAAGTGCGCAGTGTCCTTTATTGTAGGCGACATCTATTGAAATCGAAGCAAGTTTCTTGCAAGTGTGATTATTTTCCCGGTATCTAGGTACAACCAATCTACTGTCAATAATCTGGTTGTGCTTCATGACTGACGCTGGAGGTTTAAAGGGAATGACAAACGAGCGCTGAGCTTTCATGAAACAAGACAAATGTGACGCATGAGCGTAACAAAACACCCGTAGGCGGATTACGCAACTTGAAAAGCAAAAATTGTACGATTCAATTAAATTCAATGTATTTATTTCGCACAAAATAAGGTATACAAGAAGTTACAGAGCACAGAAGTTGAGTTCACTTATTTTTCCGTTTACGGCATGCAAAATTGTAATCACAGAGAATTATAATAGTCGACCAAACTAAAAACATGTTCGTCTATTTCGCAGAATTGCATAATATCAGTAATAATACGTTAGTGGCAACTAAAAGAAATATTATTATTTATTTGATATTAGTAAGACCAACAGCTATAAAAATTATAATAGCAACTGTATAGTGACATACAGCTAAATTAAGGTCTCCACAAGTATGCAACAACAAATAGATTACGTATATTGAATACTCGTACGTACAGCCGTTACATATTGATTAAGTATAAGAAAATTATAGAGAAAGAGACCTTATTGTACTTTGTCCTTTCATGTACCTACTTTCATTTTACTATGAAATTTACAAACTGAATTGATGTTTTTATCTAAGTGTTATGGAATACTCGGAAAAATGGCGAGTAAACTACCTATCCTATACAGGCTGTAACAAAAGGTGAACATATCGTTCAGCGAATTGCTATAAAGATATTCCACTAACTATACCTATACTATTCAAAGGCGATTTTGTTCATGCTGGTGCTTGCAATAGTTTCAGGCTGTATAGGTAGACGCTTGTGACCATGACAATAACTTGTTAGAATCGATGGTGTAGATCCCGGTGGTGAGAAACCATTTGGAAATTTCACTTGACGAACAGTAAGTTGTCAGATTCTTCATTCTTAACATTCTATATTTCTCTATTAATTTTAAGCGGTGATAGCCCAGTGGTTAAGAAGTGCGCTTTCCAAGCGGGAGGCGTAAGTTCGATCCCAGTCACGGGCCTGTACCAATGAATTTATTTCATGTACAGATTTTAATGTTGCAAAATAGCACGTAAAACCGTTGGTCCTGCGCCTGATCTCTCTCCGGTCGTGTCGGCTTTCCGTCCCATCGGACTATGAGAGTAACGGAATAGAGAACGAATTCTACTCTGCCGGCACCACGCGGCCATTACAACACGCGGCAATTTCCTTAGTGATCGCGCAGTTCAGGCTACACCGTTTAATCGAGTCCCAATATTATAGGTAAGCATAAGGCCGTGAGTATGTACTATGTATGAACGGGATTCTAATGAATTGTAAACACGTACCTTACCAAGCAAATCACTACAAATTGTGAACTTTGTCAATATATTACCTCAAATTATTGACACCTTAGCAACAGATGTACTCCACCCTGACAGCCATTATGCAGGGATCACCAACTATTAATCTTCTTTGTTTTGAAACATCCCACGTGCAACTTTCCCCGAAACATTCAGCAAATAAACAAAAACAAGGGAATATTTCAAGGAAACGAAAAAGAAGACAAATTCATTGGAGTAATTGCAATATTTACTTTAATTAATTAATTGCTAAAGCCCCAAAAAACAGTAAACATTCCTTATTGTTAGACGTCCGCGACTCGGCCCGCGTGGACTGCAGAAAAAGCAAAATGTCGAAATTATCCGAGATTAAAATATATTCCCGGGATAAAAAGTAACCTATGTCCTTCCTTAGACTATTGACTACCTGTGTACCAAATTTCATTTCGATCGGTTCAGTACTTTTGGCGTGAAAGACAGACAGCCGATACTTTTTCATATATAATACATTGTTTGCACGGTTTGCAGTGGTCGTGGGTTCGATTCCCACTCGGGTGAAGAATTTTTTCCATTTTCTTTATTAATAATTTTATAATATATAATATTAGTAAGGAAGTAAGTATTACCTTCTATATTTTCAGTTATCACGGCTCACCGTGTGAAGGGTCACACCCGTAGATTATGTACTTACGCAAATTGCGCAAAGCAGCGGGGGGAACCCCCTCGGAAGTTTCATTTCCTCCTATTTTCCAAACAAACAGCGTCGATTCTATTGACTCGTTTAATTACGAAAGGCGTGAAACAAATCTGTTTGTAATCCAGTCGAGTTTACAGATCGGGGAATAACCGGAATGGATAAACGACAGCTGGGGAATTACTGGGAATAGCCAGCAGCTGAAGAACTTGGTACGTTTCTTTAAACTCTAGGTTCAAAATTAGAAATTGATTTTATTTATTTAGGATATGAAAACTCTTATTTTTTGTAAAAAAAAACATTAATAAAATGAGGATCAAAGTCTACATTGCTCTCTAACTAAGCCGACAATTCGTATGATGATCATTTACCTTGTCTTACATTATAGATGGCGGCACTTCCTCTGCGACAGACCGCAGTCGCGTATGAATAATAGGCACGGTTGGATCGATTCGCCCCCCCATTACTCATTGGTACAAATAGGGGTATGGAAGTCGGCCAATTCCATGTACTTATTACATGGGATGTGAGTTAGGAGCTGAATTAGCCAAAGCTTTAATTCATTTACATAATTGTTTGTTATTACATACATACATACTCTGATGAAGATTCTGCAGCCATGCTTGTATGGCGAGGCCAGCAAGCCTAGCTTGATTAGCGAAACACTATTATGATAAGCCGATTTATTGACATTTAACCTGTCAAAATACGAGAAATATAGCCGCCATGTTGAATTTTGTATAGAATACGATACGATATCATTTATCGTATATCCACGATGCGTGGTCATTCTAGGGGGGTTGGTATACTCGTAAAAGATTAGTAACAAATTTTGAGAGAACGCCTCTGAAGTCCTTATAAGCAACACTCATTGCATGCTCGGAATGAGATGCAGCTGATGTATTCTAGACTTCTAGTCTAAAGTTACTGGTTGCTATATTGAGCATTTGTATCTGAAAAGCGGCAGTAGGCACGTGCCTATGTGTCACATCACAGCCAAGTACAATAACTGAATTGAAATATTTTAGGTGTAACAAAACTCATAATCCCGAAACAGAGATTTAAAACAAATCCATCATAAACACATCAGAAATATTAAAATCAGTCGGCGCAAAAATCATTAATTAAATTAACGCTCAGCTCAAAGAGATGTTGTTTTGTCGGACAATACGAAATGGTTCAGTGAACCTATTCAGCCCCTTTACCCCTTACCTACCCCCCAAGAGTTTCGAACAGAACCATCGAAATAGAAGTAATTTGTATACACAACCTGGCAGGGCAATGTGAGCAGTTACCATAGATAACTAAACGCAAATATACATATATATGTCGTGGCCATATCGTAGAATTGATCATTTCATGAAATGGTCGAGCATTTCATGAAATGGTCGCATTTCATGAAAAGTTCAACTGTCTATTGGCCACATCATGATATGGTTTGGGCAGATCGATGATTAAAAATCGTTTCTCGATATGGGCAACTAAACGCCCGATCATTTCATGAAGTGGTCAAGATTATTGATCATATCGTAAAATAGTTACATGAATCACCGGTAGAGGCGCTGCGCGCGTTTTATTTATGTGTGAAGATGGCGGATTTTTCTTTTTAGGTTATAAAACAAATTAAAGAGAGTAGGGTGACTATGCAGAAGAAGTTCACGGATAGTGTGTTATATTGTATAATGTATATTAGACTTAATGGTGGTTTATAATAATATTGTTAAACAAAAACCTTAGATTACGATAGGTTAGGTTAGGTTAGACTATGACAAATGACGCACGAGCCGAGCGAGCGGAGCGAGCGTGCCCAGGCAGCGTCCGGCGATGTGCCAGATGCGAATCGCTTTTGTAAAGTCTTTTATGTTTTTAAATATTATATTGTGAAAATATCACATAAATAATAGCAAAAAAGCGGGTGGGGCTGTGTCGGGGCACACGGCCGTTGGTTTTAACGTGAAACGTCTATGTTAGCGAATCGCTTTTAAAGTAAAAGATTGAAATGAAAACAAGATGGACGCTGTTTTAAGTATTTTAATAAAAAAAGAACAGGTACGTAATAGAAACATAAAATACATAGCAAATGTTTATATATTTATTGTCACTTTCTGGTTATTTTAAATAGCAGCCGCCCACGACTTCGTCCGCGTGAGGGGGCGTTGTACCCGTGCGAAGCCGGGCAGGTTGTTGTATAGACTGTAGCCTTCCTTGGTAAATGGGCTATCTAACACTGAAAGAATTTTTCAAATCAGACCAGTAGTTCCTGAGATTAGCGCGTTCAAACAAACAAACAAACAAACTCTTCAGCTTTATAATATTAGTATAGATATAAATACTGTCCAAATTACACTTATTTTTGTATAAATCAATCGGTTCAAATAAACTTGACAAACACACGAAAGAATCACCACGCTATAAAGTCGGAGTCACGAGTTACACTGAATAGAAACAAGCGCGAGCGCCGGTTTCGCACAGTTATCGCAGTATCCCTCCCCCGCCCCCCCGCTTGACCCCGACACGAACTCAATGTCATAACAGCGAGCTGACTATATAAGTGAAATATTTACACCACATTTTTGTTTCTAAGACCAATAGTTTTTTAATTATTAAGGTACGATGATATAGACCTTTTCGTTACGGTCCAGTTTTTAAACCTGGTACCCGTATGTGTCGGCGCGATTTTAAAGACGTTTCACGTCAAAAAATCATACCATCATACCTTATGGTATATACTTATATATGGTGTAAGCTCTTACCACATTCGGATTTTATGGACACCCTGTAAATACGATTTGGCCAAACGTGGATGACAAAATCGTGAAATGTAGACGATTTAACGATCTGGTCAAATTGAATTGGCCACTTCATGAAATGCGACCACTTCATGAAATGCTCGACCATTTCATGAAATGATCAATTTAACAATATGGCCACGACATATACATATACGTACGGCTGCATTTCCGAAATGGGGTAGTCAGATGTGAAGGATCATAAAGGTGTTCGTCTTCGTCTTCAGCCTATTGCAGTTAGGGTAACCAGATGAAAAAATCAAAAGACCGGAGAAAAGGCCTGATTTCCATGAAAAAGTCCTGAGATTTTATACAGTTTAAAATTTTTCTCTCAAAAACGTACATACATTTCGTTTCGTTTTATACAGTGCGGAACTAGCTCATGCGTTGCAACTTGCACATCGCACTTTAAGCGGGCGGGGCGGGGTTGTTACCAAAAGATTAAGTATTTTTAGTTTATTTCACTTGGATAAATAAGTATATACTTTAACTGTTCACTATGGGTGCGCCCACCACCGGGCCCTACACCCTCCACTAACCCTCGGATCTGATAACTCATAACTGCGAAAAGAAGCACTTGCACTACCTACAATCGCCACGAGAAACCAGACCCGAGCACCTAGCATGCAAGATACTACATCGCACTATTGCCGAAATCAAAAACTAGATTAATAATCTACATATGTTTCGCCAACAACCGTGGCCTCCTTAGGATTATAGAAATCAGTAAACCACTAATTATTATTGAACTCTAAAACCCAACACATTACCTACACAGAATTAAAATAAAAAAATTTGTTCACTTGTTACCAAAAGAAGATTAATGTTAGTTGGTTTAACTTTTAATTAAAGAGATCTATAAAAATCCTGAGATATCACGAGATTTTCAAAATCCGGCCGCAATCCTGAGAAAAGTCGAAACATCCTAAAATCTCAGGACAAATCATGACCCTAATTGCAGTCCACTGCTGAACGTAGGCCTCCCTCAGGACACGCCACAAGGCTATACCACAGGGGGGTTTTGCCCATAGTCACCACGCTGGGCAGGCGGGTTGGTGACTGCAGTGTGATTCATAGAGGGCTCGCCCACCACCGGGCCCTACACCCTCCGCTGAACCTCGGATCTGCCGATTCATAGTCACGAACACAAGACACTTCAGTCGCAACGAGAAGCCAATATCCAAGCACCTAGCATAAATACATAGCTGCTAATTCGAAATCCAATTAAATTATATTAATCGACATATGTTTTGCTAACACCCGTGGCATCCTCAGGATTAGTTCTTCTGGTTAGTTCTAACTATCAAACCAACTAACAACTAAAGTCAATGTACATATACTTACATGTGTATATTTTGGTGTAAATCTTACATTATGCTTTTTCTTTTTTTTATAGATATCAATCAGCTAATTAGGTAGGTATACTACTTATAAGTACTTCATTCTCCTCGGGAACTCAATTTCGCCATTACTACTCGCGAGATTCTATTCCCTACGCACTCTGCTACAACGCAAACACTTCATTTACCTAACAAATTTTCAGTCATATGCATAATGTATTCTGCCACAGCACATCTGCCTTAAGCAATAAAATAATAGTAATATTACAATATTATATTATTAAATTTCTAGTTTGAAACATATTAAATTAAATATATTAATCTCTGGATACTAAGCTCCACTTGAGCGAATCAAACAAACCTATTGCTGTGTTTTTCTTTGAACAGGTTTCTTAGGAGTCTCCACTCCTATTGTAATTACAGTAATATTAATTTAATTAATCTGCTAAGTAGATACGCTGAATATTTCTTGATTAAATCGTAAAACTTTTTATATCAATCTTGTTTATGTCAGTTGAAATCATGCACAGATATAGATTTAAGTAGAGACCACTGTAATTTGATATTAAAATTCATCAGAATTCTTGGTTATTTCAATTCTTATATTGTAATTTTATAAAAAAAAAAATATTACACAAAATAATTAATTTAATGTTAATTATCACCATAACAATTAATATCAGTGTTCTGCTTGTTATGGTTGCATGCTAGGTGCTTGGATCTGGCTTCTCGTTACGACTGTCGTGTCTTGTGTTCGTGACCATGAGTCGGCAGAACCGAGGGTCAGCGGAGGGTGTAGGCCCCGGTGGTGGGCGAACCCTCGATGGAAGTCACTTGCTTTCCTTACTAATGGTAAAATTAAAAACTCATATAAATTATATAGTCATAAGAAGTATAATTATTTACCTATTAAATTGTTTTCATTGTGGAAGCGAGATATCGTTCTACACATTTCAACCAAATATTATGTTTAGTCTATGTCTATGAAAATGTAAAATGTAAGCCAAGTTTATGAAAAACATTATTTATTTTATTATCAGATGTAAAATGCCGACGGTGTTGATAAAATAAAAGCAAAAGAAACTCTCTCAGACAATATAATTTAACATGTATAATCCTAACATAACACAAATAATAGGTACTCGTATATCTATTACTCCAATGAATAATTTATACATACTTAGGTAAAATTTTGCTGAAAGGGTAGACAGATAATAATATTATTTATTTAGGCACTAAGTATAGAAAAGAGAATAGGATGGGTAATATAGTAATATTTCATCCAGAAATATTATTATATAATGCTAAACGTGACTGTAAGGATGTCCTTTGTGAGCCTGCAGCTCTAGTTATCTCAATCTGGGAACACAGACGTGTATGTGTGTATATTTGATATATCTTTTATTTCCGAGAAGATCAACCTCAACTTTACTTTTATTTCTAATAAGGAAGCTAGTTAAAAATATAAACCGAATATCAAATCCTATTTTAAGTAACACCTACGTACAAACTCAAACTCAACTTAAAATTGGTCAGAAGTAGCACCATGTGTTTCTATTGGCCCTTGGTACTCTGCCTACCCCGTAGGGGATACAGGCGTGATTACATGTATGTATCTATGTAATATGTAAAAACCGCCCAAGTGCGATTCGGACTCGCGCACGAAATCTTTAAAAAAAAGCAAAAATATCATTTATTTTGTATGAGTGCTCCATTAAGATATTTATTTTTACTTTATTTTAGTACGTTTTATTATAGCGGCAACAGATTCACTATTTGTGAAAATTTCAACTGTCTAGCTATCACGGTTCATTAGATACAGCCGTGACAGACGGACGGACTGTGTAGGCAAAAACAATAGGGTACCGTCTGGAACCATTCGAGTAAGGAACCCTAAAAAGGAACGCTTAAAATAATAAAACTTCTTTCACTGCTATTTTCCAAAAAAAAGAAAACTATTGGAAGCAGAAACCGTAACGATCTCCGCAAATTGGCTTTATTTGTATTTACTCACGAAAGTGAACAAATTTACAAGGCAACTGATATTTATTATGTTGGTACGAAAACTATTTTTTATGCACTGCAATGGTATTGATTTAATTTGAAAAAAATGGCCAACTAGCTACTGTGACTAACCGACTAATAAATGTTCTATGGAACTAAACTATAGGTAATTATAAAAACCTCTGCATGCGGTAGAATTTTTTATTTTATTTATTCACTTAATTTTTAATCAATGAAACTTGACAGTAATTTCTTTAATAGTAACTGATGCCTTCGGCCCTTATACCAATAAGAAAAAGATCATAAATACTGCATTAAAATCTAATCCCTTAGGCCCATAGTACACGGCGTATTTTAAACGCGCCGACGACGCGCGTTTCAGGAACGCGCGTCTTCGGCGCCGTAGACGCTGCTTGTTGCGTTTGCATTGATGATATAAGATTGATGATGTAAGTTTCAAAATTAATTAAGTACAGGCGCGTTTTACGATCGCTACGTGTGCTTAAGGTTACGAGGTTGCGTTCAAATCTCGTATGAAGCGCGTATACGCGCGTTATCTGCGCGTCGTCGGCGCGTTTAAAATACGCCGTGTACTATGCTTAAAGATGACGTTTTATACTATATAAATAAATCATCAAGGGATCAAGCATTCTCCAAGTTTAGATGCCAGCTCGTCACCATCTTCCATCTAAGCTTCTCTAAAACCAAGATAGAGTACCTCCACTTAACAATGCGCTACAAAAATAAATCCCGTTAATCACTATTCATTGCCGAATTCGCTCGCAAAGCGCTTAGTTCGCAAGCTCTGTGGACCGCACACTGATACCGCATCTCTGGGGCCCGCAAAAACGGGGGCCCTGTAAATCAGGGCCCCTGACACTCGTGAAAAGGTCCCGATAAACGAAAACAATTCCTGCGCGAAATTTATTTGGCCTTCTAATTACGTTAAATGGCTGCCCATGGCTGCATGAAATAAAGGCTGGTACTTCCGAGCTATGAGAGGTTTTTCTTGTTTATGTGATTGCTATACTACAGATCGAGATAATATGTCGGTAATATACGCAAAAAAGAACGTAATAATATCGTGAGTAAATAATGTTGATTTCCGGCAATCGGAAATCAACCGCAAGATATGTGAGGACGTATCTTGTACATTGTAATAATGTAAATAATCATAAAGATAGAAATAAACTAAGAAAGTTGCCACTTACCGAAATTCTATAGTCGTCTGTCTAAACCTGAAACAGAATTTTAGAAAGCAATTATTGCTCTATCATTCATAATAGAGGTACCTAAAAGTGTCGGGAAAATAAGCGCTATCAGAAATCAGTCCAGGAAAATAGATCCTTATACCGAATTAAAACAAGTTCTGTGAACAAATAAGCAGTGTAATAATACCATTAATACCTATATTATACACGTAAAACGTTTACATGTCATTATAAAATACTCGAAATGTGATGAGTTGTTTAGGAATTCTCCATACTATATGGAATTAAAAAATCCAAAAACCCGACTGCTTAAAAAAGTACTAAATAATGTACATAATAAAAAAAACTGAAAAGAAAAAAACAAGCACTTAGATGTCCGGTGGTCTAGAATTCTATAATATTATTATGAAATGAATACTATTGAAGAACATAAAATATTTTCTAATGATCGTAACATAACAACTGAACAGCCAGGATCCATTGAAATATTAGCTTGGCTGTTGGAACTTTTGGTACTTTTTTAAGCAGTCGGGTGTTTGGATTTTTTAAATTATGTTTTTTTTATTTTATACTTTTTTGTTATGAGTACCTATTTTTTAAATTATGTTTTTTTTTATTTTATACTTTTTTGTTATGAGTACCTAGCTACTAATAGGTACGCTTCAAGAAATATGCTCAACATGCTCGGCAGCAAGAAGTATTCGTCTTGCTGCTGTCTAAAAACTTATATGTGTGAATGTTTGTTACGCAAGTTTCAAACGTTTCAAACGTCGTCGACATGGCGTCCAGTAGTCGCCATATTGGATTTTTACTAAAGTCATGTCTTTAGTGACACTCCCCGGACTAAGAGGAATCGATTGACGTATGAATCGTAAAAATCTGCCGAGGCGTTTGGTCTGTGTAGTGCTTCAAAAAAGCATACATACATACATGGGCTGTTAAACACAATACCACTCCTTTGCGTCGCGCAGTCGGGTAAAAATAAACATGTGATTTCGAGTCTGAAATTTTGTGAGTAGGTTCCTTTTAGTGGGCTATTTTCGCTTAACCCGTTTTGTTACACCCTGTATAGATAGATAGATAAAATCTTTGGAGATGTGAGTTTCGAAAAGAAACCATATTGCGCCGATACCATAAAATAATGGGATAGGTAGGTAAGGGCAGGAAGGTGATAATGATGAAATAGATAGATAGATATCAGAAATAATTTTTTATAAATCCGTACGCAGGTAACTGAAATATTTACTTAAAGAAAAAAAATCCGACTTCGTTAAAATTTTGAACCAGTGTCACTCTCAGACAAAGTGATATCTCTCAACACTCTCAAGCTAAACTAAATATACATACACGTATGAACGCAGATACATTCACTCGAAAAACATAACCCTACTATAAAAACATTACCATATAAACCTCTCTTTAGAACCTATATTTTCGCGATAGCTTTTAAAATGTCTATATCTTATTTATTACCAAACAACTAACATTAAATATTTACAGAAGGGTAGAAATTTCTGTAACTAACTTAAAAACTACTTAGGGCTGGCGTGTATATGGTAGATCGGCTGACCAGTTAGGATAAAATCACCTTTATACAATAATGTATACAATAAACCTAATAATGTACACGCAAAAAGTTATAGAAGGAAATTATTATTTTTCCAAGACCGGTCGACGTCGACTGTACTTGCTATGGGGTCATAATATTTATTTATTTCCGGCGTGTATTTTTATAAATTCTCCTTTCCCATTTCGCTTTCTCGTAAGCCAAGGATACTGCGCAATTGCAAGTCTCCAGTCTATTTCAATAACGAAGTCTCACGGAACTAAACAAAATAAAGTGAATCAGTGGAGTTTTGAGCATACTAGCGCCTATCGCAGAGGACTTCATGATCAAAATGAAGAGTAAGGAAAATTTTGAGAAAATTTTAAAGGATTTTCGGTTTAACACAATTTTTTTTCTTTATTTTTCTATATTGTAAATTAATTGCAATCTCGCCTGATGAATAGTTTTACATTTTAGGTATTGTTCACAAAGTGGAAATATTTATGCAGAATAATAACTTTATTCCAATAAATATTCACTATGTTCTCATACTATATGCGCTTCGGATGGATTTTAGATTTTACTGGGGGATGAGCGTTAAAGCGTAAAAACCAATTTTTTACAGCCTCGTGTTATTTTCCGATACAACCTATATTATAAATAGATACATATTGAAGGTGCCACCTTTTATCATGTAATAAATATTGGGATATTGCAGCGTATATTAAATACGTTTCTTTACCGATTTCAAAAAAGAGATTATCAATTTCACCTGTGTATTACTTCAGAACTCCCGTCATTTATAAACGGATTTCAATTTTGTTTATTCCACGTTGGTCCCGTATTTGTACAATTCAATAACTAGGTATAAGGCTCTGATGATGGAGCCAGATGGGGCAGCGAAACTCTTTTTTGACTCATATGAGAGGTATAAAGGCTCGAGCACACCGGATGCGTATGCGTACCTCTGAGTTTAATGTATGGAACTGTCACCGCTTGACGTCTACGCTTACGTGCACGCACACGCATCCGGTCTGCTCGAGTCTTAAGGCTCTGATGATGGAGCCAGATGGGGCAGCAGAACTCTTTTTTGACTCATATGAGAGGAAGACGGTTTTTTTTATGTGCAGTTATATAATTTTTAGATAACGTAACTAATTCTAACCAGCTAAGACCGCACACTCCCGAGTAGGTATGAGTATGCATCAGGTTGCTCTAAGTTTGGATGTAACAACATGTCGATTGTATGCAGCTCCATACAGATTATAAAATTGTAAATAAATGTACTTATTGAAATCTGTGACGTGTAAATTTTCTTCTAATAGAGTTTTCGATACACCTCGTATTTTTATGAAAAATGAAAGAATCTACTGAAAAGCTCGTTACATGAACTGAATAAACGAGGTACAACCAAACAGTTCAATAATATTTAACTGAATAGTTGTAAAAGTTGATTCATATCTGGCGTCCAGTGGGCAGCTAAAACCTCTGATTGAAAATCAGTGATTGTAGAGAATTGCGAAAATCATATTTATCTTAGACAGAGACAATAGTTTGGCTTCTAGCACTTTGTCCGCTTAGTTAAATTACGTTAGAAACTTGGAGTTATCTTTCATATTATTTGAAATGCGTAGTCATTGTGTAATACTGCGTGTTCTACAATATGCCCTCTAGGTACATCAAGTAGAAGGTCTGAAGACGGATTGACGGACGGACAGAGTAGGTAGGTAGAGTTACGGTGTACATGACAATGTATCTGAATAAATGAACTCGGAGATTCAATTCTTTTAAATGAAATTAGGCACATTAATTGAAACTTTCCGAAATGCACAGCCTTTTTAGGCCTTCAGAAAACTGTCCAAGGCCTCTGCAACACTTAATTTAATTTCACCGGGCGCCATTCTGTATTTTTCAATATCGATATTTCAGCATAATTTATTCGGGGGAACGTTTTCGTTGATTGCATTGTTTCCGGTTAATGCGATTGTAGTGAAACAGAACGCTGTACCAGGTGCCGGCTGCTTTATTGATACTTTATTTTTATGGTCCAATTATATAAAAATATATCACCATGTAGTCATAAAAGAAAATTCTAGAAGAAAATGTGGAAGTTTGTGGAAATGGAATTATGTAAAAACCACCTAACGGATTTTGATAAATCTTTGCAGTTACACGCATCAGAGTAACATAGGCAATAAAGTTAAGTGCATATCACGGACGTCCGCCAGTGCCAAAGATCATATAAAGATAAATGATGCAATTAATAGTAAAGCAGGTACCTACCTAATTTAGTTCTAAGTTTGTTTTTTATCTGATTCCAGATAAAGGCGTATTCGAATAATATTTTGCTGTTATAATATTAAAACAGTGTCTAAATTTAGACGCGATTTTGTAAATAATAACACCGTTGATGTCTACAAGACAGGTAGATGGTAATCATACCTATCTTTGGACTAAAGTATTAAAGACACTACCCAAGATATCTGACCGAAAACCCTTAAATAAGTCGTACTTTTAAAACTTTTGAATTAACCTTCCACAGTTTCCGAATAAAAGAATCGTCGCCGTGAAAGTCAACTTTTATGCTTCAACGGTTTCACTATTAAGCTCTTTCTTCACAAGTTACATTGATGTGAAGTACCTGTTTAATGGTTTTCCTTATGACTTGGAGTTGCTTCCTGCAGGCTACAAAGACGTCTAGCTATGTTTAAGAGCTACGAGCTTCAACAATCAAGTTTAGGACATAAAAGGCGCGTTAAACCTAATTCATTAGTTTGGACGTCATAGATTGTAGATAATTGGACTAATATGTCCAAAAGAGAGGTAGCATGTTATGAAATAGATCAGGATTTCCTAATTGGATAATATCAACTCTTTTTAGGCACACCGATTTCGACAATACGAAAATAAATAGAGGTTATTATTTGGCTTATGTATAGCTATCGGGATGAAAAAATAACGTTTCCAATAATGTAATTTCAAAAAGAGATGGTAAAATTCGTCATCCGAGTAATTGACCCGGTGGCTCAGTGGTAAGAGCGCTGGCACGGAATGCAGAGGTCGTGGGTTCGATTCCCACCCGGGTGAGGAATTTTTTCAATTTCTTTATTAATAAATTTATAATATTAAGTGTACCTATCTTCATACTTCACATTCTGTTATTTTTCTATTTTAGTACCGTCCCCGGGGATTTTCTATGCTTTGATTGCATTTTTCTAGTCGCCTCTCTTGATCCTGGCTTACAGGAGTTGCAGAGGCGGAAATGAGTGCTGGGCCAATCCTGAAAATAAAAAATATCTAAAATTGACATTTCTAATGAATCTAAGTATGATTCTCTATAACTACTCGTATCTAATGGTAGCGTCCCCTCGGATTAATAGAGTTGGGTTATAGATTGTGCTCTATATTTGCGCAAATACTTGTGAGGTACATGTAAATCTCCTGCGCAGATCAGACTGAGAATCATAATACGGTCAGCAACACTTTATAAATAGGCAAAATAATATAATGAGTGAAAAAAACAGGGATTTTATTTTTATACTATTCAGAAGTCATTAAAGTCAGACCTTGCACAGTAAAAAGGTAATGTATTCAAATTATGTCCTGTTTACATTTCCGTAAAATACAAATGCAATTTTCCTGTTTTCCGAAAGAAATAAATTGGTTTAATTGCTTCTTAGCGCCCTAAGACAGTGCTATATCTTACGTTCCTGAGGACGCGCGGACGTCACAAAAAGGGCATGATCGTACTTTTTGCTCCCTTATCTGAATCTGACCCAATTCTCGCAATTTGAAGATTTGTGCAGACTGACTTCTATAACCCCGGATAAATATTTTAGTTTCGGCCATGTTTTTTTTACATTTGTCATAGGATGTGATTTTATTAATTACTAGTGGACGCCCGCGACTTCGTCCGCGTGGACTAGAGAAAAAACAAAATGTCGAAATTATCCGGGATAAAAATATTTTCCCGGGATAAAAAGTAGCCTATATGTTAAGTGGGATCTGTCACAATATATTCCTGAAACTGCATCGAAATCGGTTTAGCCGTTTCTGAGATTAGCGTGCACAAACGCACAGACAAACCGACAAACAGACAAGAATTCCAAAATTCTAAAAATCTAAAGGTCTCCTATAATATTTTTTGTCATATATCTTCCATGTACAGACAGCGATCCGTTACATTTTTATTTATTTATTTATTTATTCAGATAATCAACAACTTCTCTTAGATATATTACATTTGAAGAGATTGTACCATAATAAGTCATTTATAGATTATCCTATAATAAGCATTTAGTTACTTTAATACTCGTAAGTTATTTATAAGTAAATTAACAAATAGGGGTTCAACAGAACATACGCTCTGTGCGTGCCTACGTGTGCGTGAGCGTGCGAATGTGTCACTATGCGGCATACTTGTATAAAACAGTGCATCACTCTTGTCGTAAAACAAAATAAACAATAAAATAAAAACATAAACAAAAATAAAAACTATCAGACAAGATAAGACTTTATAGGTTATATATTTATCCAAATACATTTAATTAAGTGACTCCGAAAAGTATCCTTAGTATATGCGAATATATCCAAATCTTGAAAGTGCGTATTATACGTATTAGCGATACGTGTGATGATCTCAACCCGGCCATAGTTTGTTCGGTGACGCGGTACATGCAAGAGCCGAGTATGGCGGGTTCGTTTATTAGGGACACAGACCGAGAGCACCCACCAGTTCTGGACAGTCAATTTGAGAGTTTAAGATGTCGTATAAAAGCATAATATCCAAAAGAGTTCTTCTACTTTCGAGCGGATTTATTATATGTATAGATATAAATGAACTTATAAAATATAGATTTATCTTCGTGATGATCAAATTTAAATTAATATCAAACTAAATAAAAATAATTATTATTGACCTTTTTTACGTTACATTCACCTCACTTTTTAACTTGCTTTTTGTTCTAAATTTTCGTGGAAACCAAAAATCGTAAGTTAAGTTACTATGATTTATTTTTTCAAAATAATGTAATTTAGAAAATTAACTTAAAAGGAGCTTGTGAAGACGGCCTTAACAGGAAGTTCAAAGTCAACTACTTAATTTAATTTCACCCTTTACAATATTCCCACAAAAATGGCGCGTGTACACGGGCGTCATAGGCAGAATTCCTAAAGTTATTACAGAAGCGGTCAGCAGCTAAATTATTCGCCTCGATTGTAAACTTTTAAAAAGCTTTCTGTTTCGTTTCGTGCAGTTTAGGTTCAGGTAACTTTAAATTGGGTTGATAACTTTTATATACTCCTCGACCTCCGCGGTGCTGATGTATTTTGTAATTTATAAGCTTTCGTAAGCTTACTGAGATTGACTTGGCTACCCCAATGTAATATAGACTTGTTTGTTATACGATGAGCTGAAATAGTGGCTAAATTTGTTTACTGAGGCTCTGTTTAGATATTGCGTATTATTTTATATTGAAGAAAATTATAAGTATAAATGTTTGTGAGTGTGGATGATTGTCATTGACGCAAGATCAATCGAACTGATTTTGATGAAAATAAGCAGTTTGATATTATCTCGCTTATGTATCAGAATAAAACTTGCTGCATATGTAGATCACGTGGAGAAGTAATACCTATAGTTAGGTATTTCCACTATGATATTGTTCCTCGCGGATGAGAAAATCTCCAATAATAATAAGAATGTAAACTTACTAATCTAGTACACGAATTTAAAAAGGAGCTACAATTGACGCACGCTTTTTAACCCTGTCATATATACAGGTTGCTTTTCGTTGCCACCCTTTACGAAGGGTACGTACTCTATACATCAAATAAAGTAAGTTTATGCCAAAAAAATTGCTGGGAAACGATGTTAATTTTTTTCTTTAATTCCTTGATAAGCAAAATTTATAGTATCCAATGTTTGTGTTAGTTTTCTTATAGCCATATTTTAATTATTTTTCGTGAAAAAATGTTGTTACGCGCGTCTGTGTGCAAAAAAACGCAGTCTATTTACTCAACTTTGGACCCTAATATCTTGGGAACCAATCACTTCCCAAGTATGCTTCCAAGGAGAAAAATGATCGTGATGATGGGGAGATTCCGTAGTATTCGGGAACGTTTACGACCAAAAAATACCCTGTATAAAAGACTAATACTAGCTAGTAAAACGCGTCCCGGAAGATTTTTACATTTTTCTACCACGCCGACATCGTCATAAAGAGCGCTTCAATAAATTATATTAAAAGTCTTTAAAATACCAGGATAATTAAAACCTCAGATGTTGAAGCCCTAAGCGGAATACTTCAATATTTAATCAAAACACGTTCTCCTCGTAGATACTTTCCTTATTGCTAAGGTATCGCAATTAAAATAACATAATGTCGGCTGTTAATTTAACCGATATAGGTACATACATGCATATAGCCAGCCACTGTCCCCCGGAGAGGTTGGGCAGAGGTGTGCAAATAGCGATATAAAAAAATATAGTTTTTACGAATATTCCAAATGTGTCAAATGTAATTTTAGCAGTGTCTAACTTTAAACATGATTTTGTAATAACACCGTAATTCTCTCTAGTGCTAAGATATCTGTATCACCGGTAAAAATGTAATACCTTTAGCTACCCGCTTGTCGTCTCGTAATAACATTACTTCAGCAATAAATTTAATCCAATACAGATATTATCATAACTGAGCTATGTATTTTAAAACTAGTGGACGCCCGCGACTTCTTCTGCGTGGACTGAGAAAAAAAATAAAATGTCGAAATTATCCGGGATAAAAATATAAAATAATTGATAAAGAAATTATTTTTTTTACTCCCGAGTGTGATTTGAACTCACGACCCCACAAACCGTGCTTTCGCTTTAAACAATTGAGCTATCGGGACAATCAACTAGTACTAGTAGTAGCCTATATAAATGAAATTGTATTTCTCGTGACGATTGTAGTTAAGAGTAGTGCAAGTGTCTGTTTTCGCAGTTATGAGTTATCAGATCAGAGGGTCAGTGGAGGGTGTAGGGCCCGGTGGTAGGCGCACCCATAGTGAAAGTAGCCTATATGTCAATCCAGGGTATAGCTAACTCCATACCAAATTTTATTAAAATCGCTCCAGCCGTTTACGTGAAAGAGTAACAAACATCCATCCATCCATACTCACAAACTTTTGCGTTTATAATATTAGTAACATTAATTTCTAATAAGAGTATGGATTTAAATATTCAATATCTCTTTTCTTGGACTGGCTGGTTACTAAGTATTAATTTTATGAAAAATCCTAAGTGCAGTTGACATTTATTTTTTATGAAGCTTACGGCAGGATTTCAATAGAACCTCATCTGGCGGTACCTCAAAGGTTTCACCTGATTACGGGGAGGTAGGTATCAAAGAAAATATCTCAGCTAAGAGCGAGCTTTACGGTGCTTCTCGAAACTCTTATATCATTTTTCAAACTGCTAATCACTCGGCTTATTTTTATGTAAATGAGCGGATCATTATAAATATAGAGATGCAATATTTATATAGGTGTACCTACCGATAGTTGTTAGTGATATTGTGGCGATGTCTGTTTTGCAATAATACCTGACCATGCGCGAGGTAGGTTGTTTGCTTGGCTAGTACTTTTTTAATTAGTTGCTTAATAAAATGCACAGCGACTGTCGACTGTCGATATTTATAGGTAGGTCATGATTTACAAGTGAATATAACTAAAATAAAAAAATAAGCACCTATCCACAAATTTTGAGACTCAAACTGAGTTGTTTAGGAATTCTCCATATTATTTGGTAAAATAAACATGTATTCGAGAGTTTCAAATTTGTAGATATAAGTTCTCTATAGCGGGCTATTGTCGTAGCTTTTTTGTTACATGCTGTACATTTATGCTAAAACAAAAATACCTCTTCAACAAATAAAAATAGTGCTATGCGTACCAGCGTTTACTCCTTATTTCCATACGATTCTGATAAGCTCGTGATAACATTTATTTCAGACCAAGATCCAAAAACACCGTGAGTTTCCAAGCGACGCGCATGTAATCCGAGAACAAAATAAGCATATAGGTATATATGTCTGTATGTTGTTATAATTATTCCTCTGCTACATGTCGAACACCTGAGCTCATTAAAATTTAATTTATATGTTACCTAACCCCCCGTAACTATGTGTAACTGAAGGGGAATGTTAAACGAAATGCGATGAAAACATAAACCTAAACTAGGAGGAGAGCGTCTCCCGTGCTGACAACATAGTCCAAAAATCACAATGCAGTCACCAACCCGCCTGCCCAGCGTGGTGACTATGGGCAAAAACCCCCCATGGCTGTATACCTTCTGACGTTCTACCTAAAGACCAAAGCGTGTTTACCGATTTTTTTAAAAGTATCAATAGAATAATGCCAGAAAAAATTTATGCGCGTAGGCAAAAACCTCAGTGTAACACCTTATAAACCTTATTATCTTATAGAAATTTATATTGATGATGATCTCCGACCGTATTTCGGCCAAGGCGACCAATCTCTACGGAGATTGGCCAGGTACGCAGGAGATATTATAGTGCACAAACACAGATGCACTCTCTATTCCGTTACTCTCATAGTCCGATGGGACGGAAAGCCGACACGACCGGAGAGAGATCAGGCGCAGGACCAACGCTTTTACGTGCTTTCCGAGGCACGAGCTAAGTGACAATTTTGTATTAAAATCTGTGCATGAAATAAATTCATTGGTACATATATTACACCTATGTGAAAGATATAATTATGTGTTAAATGATGTGTGATATAAATAAATAAATAAAAAGGTATGTACCTCACAGTAGAACTCATAGAAGCCAATAAAATATCCCCATTCTACCCCACCCCCTACCCGTCGGTACGTGTTTTACAGCTCCGACCCGCAACTTCGCACATAAAGACAAACTCCAGCATTCTTATCTCCGTGAAAATATACTTAATTATGCTAATAACTCGTACACATTCTATAGTAACTTCCCTCTAAGATTTTGGTTGAAATCTTTAGTTGTTGTTGCTTACCTTGGAAATACTCGTATGCAGAGACTAGAGTTATTGCATACTGTTATAATAATACATACTTACCTTAATTTACCTACTCTATCATTATTAACAAAATTACTATCGATCGATACATATTTGTGTAATACAAAGGTACCTTAGTAGGTACGAGTACTCATTAATTTTACTAGTCTAAGTGTAGTGTCGGCAGAGTAGAATATTATAGCACAAGATTGTCCCTATACTTACTTATTTTAGTTATTATAGGTAGGAACAAGCCTTTCTTATACGAGCTTTTGAGTGAAGTTCTTCAAAACTGAAAAGTATTAAATTAATAGTTAGATACCTACATACTGAGTTTTTATTGGCTTACATAATAATGTTCTGCTTCTTTAACTTTACAAAGAGGTATGAACGTGATATCAACCTCTATTGGTCTTATTTATTAAAAATGTTTAAAATTATATAAACGTACGAAGACACAAAAAATAAATTACAGTGACATCTAGTTTTTATTCAGAGAAACGTTCGCAGCAGTGTCGAAACAGATTTTAAAATTATTTATGGTAAGGTATCAGATTTTCCACAATGAAAACCTCTTCCCGACAACAATCTCGGCACGCACCTTAATTTTAGTTCAAGCAAGCTAGTTTAGCTATTCGATACTAGATGTCGCTATAATAATTTTCGTAATCTGAATTCTCCACTAGAGCACATTAATTTGACATGGGGTAACTGCATCAATAAAATTAATCTATAATAGGTACATATATATGTATGTACCTTATTTTTACTATTCATTTATTATCCTTTATTATCGTCTCTGCGTAGGGGGTGTCGAAAGATATACACCATGTAAGAACCTTTGCCACAACATTTTCTTTACAATTTATACTAACACACGCCGCCGCGAGCGTAGTATTCGCGTAACTCACAAACATATATTCTCATACTTGGAGGTACGTATATGTATTATCACCAACCTTTACTCTCATGTCACAGGATGAGATAAAAACATTTTATCTCCTTAAAATATACCACCATAAGGTAAGTAGATACGCACGTAAGATTGAACGTCCTTGCCTATAAATCTTAGAAATTACCCGTTAGGGGCCGTCCATTAATCACGTGATCTTTTTTAAGCATTTTTTAACTGTCATTGACATTTTTTAACCGGACGAAGTTGCGGGCGTCCACTAGTCATGCATATACAGCCAGATGGCGAAAAGCGACATATGTACATACTCGTACTATGTTACGATTATGATCAAATAATATTAGGTGTGACATACTACGCAGTGACTTTTAACAGTATGTAATAAATATATTTCACTGTCGCTACCATCTATGCAGGGACGACATTATTACTGAAACTGATTGAGTTTTTGAGGACGAATGGAGGTTACAATGCACGCCGAAATATAATCTCAAAATATCAACAAAACAAATACTCTTCCAACCGCTTGCATACATACAGGGTGTGGGTGACAACCAGGCAAATACTGAAATGCTGAACAAGTACCATTATGTTGAGTTATACGACAGTGTTATTAGGTACTCGCAGGAAATGTATTTTTGATTTAATTATCGGTAATCTTTGCTCTCCGCGCCAATTGTATCGGGCGATCCTGTGACTAAATAAATGGGCTTATTGGTTATTGTGTGACACATTGCTGTTTTTGGATCACTTGTGACTCTCCATTAGGGTTGATCAGTTATTTGAACTTTTTTGAGGGCAACTCTATTAGAAAATCATCCTTTTTGGTTGAAATTTTATTTTTAAGTCATTATCTAAGGTCTAATTAAAAGAACTAAACTTTTTATTTTCCTGAAAATACGAAAAAAATTTCGAAAAATTTTGGAATTTTCCTGCGAAAATTTTCAGTGTTTTCCGCCTTAGAGTCATGGTCTGAAGTCATGGTATCAATATTTTCCTGGCTGTCAGAAACACCCTGTATATCTTTCAATTTGAATATGATTGGAATGTAGTGTGATGTAGACATACTTATGGTAATATACATAACTTACAAATCACGGATACTCGTGAGCAGATATTATACTTACATACTTATAAACACACACGTGTTCGATTCCCAAAGTGGAATAGCCAAAAGTGCATGCTGACGAAGGAAATCCCATACATACATACATATAATCACGCCTTTATCCCTTACGGGGTAGGCAGAGCACCAAGGGCCGATAGAACCACATGGTGCCACTTCTGACCAATTTTAAGGGTATAGTTGAGATGTACAAGTCCGGTTAGTAGTGACAGGTGGTCAGCCCATCGCCTACAAAACACCAAGACCCTCTTGTTCCTCTACTGACTTGTACAGTATGCCCGGGAAGAGAAGCAGCTGTAGTTTTATACGTTTTTCCCATAACCACCTTAAAAGAGCACAGCGGGGCCAGTTGTAAAATATATACCAGGTATACTACCTTCTTACATAGTCATAAACTTGAGAATGGCTGCATGTGATACCAGATACAAATTACTCCGTGCCAAAATAAATACATGAAAAAACAAAATGTTATCTAATCATTTGTGTGTGGTCTTAAAACACTTGATATATTAGTACCATTCTATAAACCCGGCCTTCCGTCTGTCTGTCGGACTAAATAGGTTTGTTAATAAACATTATAATAAATAACTCGAAACTCTACCCATCTGCTCTCAGAGTTGCAACGTACAGAAATAAAAGCAATGAGAGACAAGTACATATTATTATTATAGGCACATATTTTGTAATGTAAAACAATGGAGCGTTGAAAGAAAGCGCCGAGTGAGATATCTCGTCTACAATAAGCTGAAATTTTCCACTAAATTACCTATATCTTCGGTACGGTCACCAACCCGCCTGCCCAGCGTGGTGACTATGGGCAAATACCCCTCACGGCAGTCTTGTGGCGTGCCCTGGGGGAGGCCTACGTCCAGCAGTGGACTGCAATAGGCTGATGATGATGATGATGACCTATATATATATTCACTAGAATACACCATCTCATACATATCTCGTTCCGTGCTTAATGTCGTAAGAGTCGACTAAGGAACTCGGACATTCTCTCAGGCGACAAACTAGCAACTTGTTACTGATCTTCAATTGTCCGTCTCCGCTATACTAAACGTGGCAGTGGGATATCCCCTATGATTCAGCAGTTCTAGCTAACCTATTTTAGGAATACATCCGTATCTATATGTAAATATGAATTTCTGTCTGTCTATATGACTGCATGCTAAACCAATCACGGTATTAGTCCGGCGGACTTCACGAACTAAATAAAAATGTATAAAACAGTGTGCAGATTGCAAAGATGCTAGCGCTGCGGTAAACGGACGTCTTATTTTGCGATGAGTTTAGTAAACCCTATTTTTAGGGGAAATATCAACAATCCTTTTGACATTTTTTCTTGTACACAACAACAACATAAGGCAGGAATGGCGAAATTGCACAAGTTTATGACACGCAATGCAATATTATATTTTTAACCGACTTCCAAAAAAAGACAGTTAGTTTATGGGCACATCATGATCACAGGTGTGAAGTTAGGCACGTCTATAACCTCATTAAACATTTCTTGGTGGCGGTGCAGTGTATACTGTGACTATCAAAATCAACCTCACCTGTCCGCCCATGGTGCACCCCGCTATACCTATCATCATTTACAGCCCTGAGAAGTCCACTGTTGGACATAGGCCTCCCCCAAAAACCTCCACTCCGACCGGTCGGAAGCAGTCTGCATCGAACCGACGCCCGCGATCTTGGCCAGGTCGTCCGTCCACCTCGCGGGTGGCTTTCCCACGCTGCGCTTACCGATATGTGGTATCCACTCTAGAACTTTCCGACTCCATCGGCCATCAGTTTTTCGAGCTATGTGCCCTGCCCATTGCCACTTCAGCTTGCTGGACCTATGTACGAGTATAATATTGGGCGAAGCTCTAGCTTTTAGAATGAGCTGTATATATTATTTCCTACTAGTGGACGCCCGCCGCTTCGTCCGTGTCGATTGCAGAAAAAACAAAAGTCGAAATTATCCGGGGTAAAAATATTTTCCCGAATCCAGGGTGTCAGCTAACTCCATACCAAATTTTATTAAAATCACCCCAGCCGTTTTTACGTGAAAGAGTAACAAACATCTATCCACCCATCCACACTTACAAACTTTCGCGTTTATACCTAATATTAGTAAGATTCAATTCATTAAGCAGTTTCTTATTTCCATTTAACACTATGTATAAACCTATTTACAAATTAAGTACTTAGTACTTATCTAAGTCTTTCTATAGACAGCCAAGTTTTACTGAAACTAAATTATTTTTAACTCTACATTATTGAAACCGGCCTTATAAAAAACTTCAGAGCCGTAAAACAATAATAATTATCGAATTTATTACTGTGAAGAATAATGCTCGTGCAATACGCCTACAGGACTCCTTGGTCTAACCGGTCATTCTAATGAAAATATAAAGTTCATGCACTATGTCATCATCAAAACAACATAGATGTTATACTAGAGACCGTATCATATATGTGATAACTCCCGTGCATAATTTGGGAACTACATTTTTTTGTATCCAGTTACACAGATAATATAGTCAAAGACAAAGCATGTAGCGCCATCATTCAAATTACCTATTTGGTGAACCGCACTCCACACTAGTCAAACAAGAGCAAAGTCAGTCAAACGCCGGAGGCCGGGCTGACCGGTGCTTTTTCGTGTATTATGTGGTTTTAATTTGTTATAGATAATCGGAATATTTACCGTAATGTTTGTTTTTTTATTGGTGTTTCATGTTATTTATAAGTATGCTTTATTTATTTTATAAATACTTGCAAATTAATGAAAACAAATGCAAAACAAACTCGGGCGCATTCCAAGACTAACATTCGCACTCAGAAAGGTTAAAATGAGTATTTTAGTAATTACTATTATGTTCTAACTTCATACAGGTTTTCCCAATAACACTATGAGTGATTCAGATGGGTAATGTAACATTTTAAAATCTTTACAAGTAAATTTCTACGAAAAAGGTAGATACGTTACCATCTAACGTTTTCCGCGTTTTCCATTTCTGATAGTAAATTCTGTAAATTAAATAAGTTATTTAATCTATTGTAAATTTAATTATTAAAATTGTAAAGTAATTTTTTTTCTGCTGAATGACACATTACACCCTAAAAATAAACATTTATTTGCATAGTTCCAACTAATCTCGCTCTATAGAATGTGTGAGTGAGAATAACGTGATAATGTTTGTGATGTTTCACGCAAAAACTTCCGAAAATATAGCATAATATATCAGAATAACACATAAGATAGGAACTTCATGCAGACTCGTTTGTAATAAATTATGTTATTGCTAAAACTCTCCTTCATCCCGAGCTCGCATTTACGAAAAAAACCGGCCAAATGCGAGTCGGACTCGCGCATCGAGGGTTCCGTATAAACCTGTTTTATTATACCTATGATGTAACAAAAACATTACGGTTTCGCAATTTTTCTTTTATCTGTGCTTATAAGACGTTGCTTGCTTCGTAGCAAATTTCAAGATTGCGAGTGTCAAATATTTGCGGTATAAACGGCTGTCTTTTGATTGCTACGGCTTAGGAGTTTGATTTTTGACAGCTCCAAGGGACAGTAGACCTTCATTTGATACTAGCGGCCGCCCACGACTTCGTACGCGAGAAAGAGCATTACACTCGTGCGAAGCCGGGGCGGGTCCCTAGTTATACATGTAAACCTTCCTCTTGAATCACTCTATCTATTTAAAAAAACCGCATCAAAATCTATTGCGTAGTTTTAAAGATTTAAGCATGGGTATAGGTACAGAGGGACGGACAGACAGCGACAGCGACTTTGTTTTATACTATGTAGTGACATAGAGGAATCTTTTATTCCTCTATGGTAGTGATAAATTTCAGCTTGATACCTCCATGCGTTCCTAAGAAAAAAGGTCATGACAGACAGACGGAAGGACGGACGGACAACAAAGTGATCCTATAAGGGTTCCCTTTTTTCCTTTCGAGGTACGGAACCCTAAAAATGACCGTCCAATTATTTCCCCGACGCGACATTACGTGTTATGACGACACCTCAGTACAGTTATATATGAAGTCTTTTATCTGATTGCTGGTCAAAGCCAGTTTAAACCTTTTCAATACTCGTAGGTATAGATTCCCCATAATTTTGTAAATAAATATTCTTGATTTATCATCGTTGTTGGCAGAAAATAAAATTATACCATTTCTTACTTTTACTGTACCTATACAGGGTGTAACAGAAAGGGTATGTTAAGCGAAAAACTATATAAATAGCCCACTATAGAGAACCTATTTCCAAAATTTAAGACTCGAAATCGCATTTTTATTTTTCAAGAAAAATAAAAATGCGATTTCGAGATATTTATTCTGAAAAATCTAAAATCTAAAAATTCCTGAGATATT
Source organism: Carposina sasakii (assembly GCA_014607495.2). Taxonomy (NCBI): domain Eukaryota; kingdom Metazoa; phylum Arthropoda; class Insecta; order Lepidoptera; family Carposinidae; genus Carposina; species Carposina sasakii. The sequence goes on from CP053150.1 coordinate 632,258, forward strand.
TAAAAATTCTCCATACTATCGGGAAAAATAAACATGTGATTTCGGATCTCAAATTTTGTGGATAGGTTTTCTATAGTGGGCTATTTACTTAGCTTTTCGCTTAACATACCCTTTTTGTTACACCTGTATAAGGTCTATCCAAAATTAGTGATTATCTTTTGGCACGAAACTAGGTAAAGGTAAAAAGAAATAACTTTCACTATGGGACCGACTCCGAAATAAAAAAAATCAGCTGTTCCATACAATCTCGAATAATTACTGCACTGAAATATATGGAACATTTTCGAAAGCCCTAATATATCCATAGCAATCTACCTTATTGACGGCAAGATAAATACAAGAAAAGCAAGCAAGTACCTACATAGAGCTGTTCTCCGTACTATGCTGTATTATGTGTGTTTCGTTGTTTTATATATCGTCATCCAGACCCCCAGATGGGATAACAAGTAGGTTAGGCAGGCCATATAGACATGTACTCATACGTCGCTGCCCTTCAACCGCCCTGCCTCGCCCTACGGCTCGGGTTGCCTTTAATTGCCTTCGCCTCTCCAATTCTTTGCGGTTTCACAAACATGAGGTTTTACAGTTACAAATATTGAATTAGTTGATCAGTTTTGCTTTATTAGAGGAGAATATAATCACTAGTATAACGATATAATATATTGAACACGCGGCTGTTCTCCTAAAATGGAGTAGGCAAAACTAGTACGTTTCATAATTCGATAACAATATCTTTAAACTTTCTTTTCAATTTAAAATCGAATATTAAAATATATACTGGGACGCCACGTGCGTCAGTCAGCACGTTCGCGTGAAAAAGCACGCCAAGTACAGCGCGATTAGGCAAAACTACTGGTTTGCCCCTTTCGTGGTTGAGACTGCAGGCCCCTGGGGAGAGGAAGCCAAGGATTTTGTAAGGGGTATCGGGCGAAGGCTGCGAGTCATGGAGAAAGACTCACGCTCATAATCGTTCCTCATATAAAGAGTGTCCATAGCGATCCAGCGTGACAATGCCGCTAGTGTACTGGGCACCTTCGCACCGGGAGGGAACGCACAGCCACTAGCTTTTAATTAGTTTAAGCAGTATAGTTTTATTTAATGTGAATTATTTTTTATGTTTAATGTACATGAATGTCTCCTTTCAATTTAAATAATTTAATTTAATATAAAGATATTTTTTCATATATTTAGCACATTTTAATATAGCACATAAACTTCTCAAATTTTATATTCTGGAAGAGGGTAGTGTGTTATTTTCCTTGTACTAAAGTTTTGACTATAACTCTAAGGATATTAGAATTGGGTATTGGCAAAACATTATAGATAAACAGCTATACCCAGTGCCGTAAGTAGGGCGGTGCCACTGGTGCCCAGGCACAGGGTGTAGACTCTGGGGGGCGCAAGAATGGCCAATTGGCCAGACCAGGCAGGACTAAATAGGGTGTAGTTATAGAATGTCGCACAGGGCGCAGAAAGGTCTAATTACGGCACTGGCTATACCTAACGTTTTGCATGCTAAGTGTTTGGCCCCCTTATTACCTAAATAGCAAAAGCAAAGCGATAGCGAAAATTTTACAAAAATCGCTGATTGCTTGTTAAATTCGTATTACGTAAAATGAATTTCAAAGGCACTTTGACATTTCGAGGCGAATATTGTACAATTTTCACTATCGCTTTGTTTCGGCTTTGCTATTGCTCTGACGTAATCAGGGGGCGGATCTGATTCTGATCATCGTGACTGTAGTTGCCTGTGATCGTAATCATGAGTCATCCTGAGATCCTAGGGTGGAGGGAGAGCATCAGTTTCAGATTTAAACTTCCAAATTATGCCTGAATAATTTGATGGGATTAGACAGTTTAGCAAACACAAAGTGATTCTACTAAGTGTAATCAGTGTTGAAGTGACATTTTGTGATTGGTAGAAAAGGCGACGCACGCGCAGCTCTCTCGTCTCAATGGCGGGTGAGTTTCCAAAAACAATTTTCACAGTCAGTGTGGCTTTATGTAGGTTTAAATACTTAGGAGATTTCTTAAAGATTTAATATAGTGTTTGGGACCTACCGAGCGCCTTAAAAAAAAGGTCTTGTACATCTGACCGGACGGACGGACAATAACGGACAGAGTGTTGTGACTACACATATTCCATGGAGTAGGGATGTGTATTGACGCGTTATCCACCCACACATACAAACCATAGTAAGCTCGGCGCCTACTGGAAAATACGCACACATGTCTAACGGGCCGCCATTTCGGTGTTTCAATCTGTGCAGTGACAGCTTTACGTCCGTTGTTCTTTATACGTTTATGTGCTAAACTTGTTCAAAATGTCTCAACTATTCTCAGGTATTGAAGTCCTAGTACCACTGGACTGTTTGCTGATCAAACAGAAAGTAACAGGAGTTGGAAACTCCAAGTATGCAGTGACGAGCTCTAGCGGAGAAGTCGTACTACACGCGAAGGAAGACTCGAGCCTCATGAGCAAGATCTTCAACGGGAAGTCCAGGGCTTTCTGCATGGATATTTGCAATGGCAACGATGATGTGGTGAGTGTTTTAGATAATATAGGTGGTACCTACCTACGTAATGGACAATAGGCGAAGAAGAAAAAAACATTCAGTGCAACTAAATTTTAGTTCTTTCCTCAAGTTTTATTTTTAATTCTAGTAATAATTTAATCAAAAGATTTATCTACTAAAATAGTAGCTACTGTTACGTACTGGGTACGGGTGATTTGGAGCTGCCGATTAAAAGGTAGGCGTAGGTGTTAGAACTCTTTATTAGGTGGAGCAGGTTACAGGATTACAACACTAATCACACTTTAACTCTAGTACAAGACACTTCCAATAGTTCACTGTAAACTTCTTCACTATTACCATTTATCGCTCGTATCTCTTCCTTTATCGCTGGTTTAGCTTTCCTAGTCTTATCCCAAGACTAACTGAGACTGACTGCGTTGGCCAAACCCGCCGCTTATATTCACCATGCGGTGCGCTCCTACATATTCAGGAATATTCGCTTGGAGAAAGGTAGGTAAGGACAATCCGACACATTCTCGAGAAGTCCGTCTACCTTCCTAGTCCTAGCTAGCTAGTCTAGAACGTTCCCGACCACAGATACTCATTTTTTTTTTTTTTTTTTTGAATGATAATCTGATGATAGCCTGAAGGGCTTTGTCATCTTCACCGGGCTACTTGGTGTGCGCTGAAGGCGCACAACCGAATGGTTTAAACCTACGCGACCAGTGCACCCCAGATGCGGCTGGGGCTTTGTCGCTTGGGGGACTAAACAAAGGTTTTTATGACTATTTGTAGGATGGCTGGTAGGGTCGATGCCCAGCAGCGTCCTACTTTTGACTCTACCTACTAAGGGTTCCTGAAAAACCCGCCGCTAAAGAACCCTCGAAACAACTGCGGTGGGGCTGTGTTGGCCAAACGAGTCAGATCAGGGCTGCCTACTTTGGTCAGTCACCTGTCTGGTGTGTGTTGCATCTATGAGAGGTTGGCGGCGTCCCCTCCGACGGGGGCGCCGCATAGTGGTTGCGCTTGACGCGGGGGCTGGAGTTAAACTGGCCAGATACGCCGTAATAGCGTCGTCGTCGTCCGCGAGTACGTCTCGGGGACGTCGTCTCTGCCCCGTCGAGTGGTAGTGACGGGGTTGGTAGGTAATGGCTTTCACAACCAGCGGGTTGGTGTGATGGGATAAGCGGTCAAAGAAGCGACGTGAAGCGTCCTTCATGTATTTACGGAGGGTCGGTACCTCGAGGTCGCGATGCAGATCCAAGTTCCGGACGTACCACGGGGAACCCGTGGCACGCCTCAGAAATTGGTTCTGGATCACCTGCATTCGGTAGAGAGTGGATCGTGGGATGTGGGCGAAGACTACGCTCGAGTACATGAGTACCGGGCGTATGATCGTCTTGTAGAGAGTAATCTTGTGCCGAAGCCCAAGTTTGCTCTTTTTAGACGTCAACGAGGAGAGGCGGCTTGCGAAGAACCGCGCCCGATTAGACACTATCTTGAGGTGAGCCTTGAACGTAAGTTTACGATCAAGGGTCACACCAAGGTATTTGTACGTCTCTACCCAGGGGATAGAGCGGTCAAATAGCCTAATGTCTGAGACCGACTGGCGTCGGCCCGGGGTGTACGGGTCTGGGCAAGTCCGACCAAAGAGCATTGCTGCGCTTTTGTCGGGGTTGACCTCGATACGCCAACGCCGGAACCATGAGCCTAAGGTGGTGACGGCTTTTTGCAGGGTTTTGCAGATAACCCCATGGTTCCAGTGCGACGTGTAGAGTGCGGTGTCATCCGCAAATAGGGCGAGCTCCACGTTTGGAGTGTGCGGGATGTCGCTCGTGTAGAGCGAGTAGAGGATGGGAGAAAGGACTGAGCCTTGGGGGACGCCGGCCCTGATGGGGCGGGGGGAGGAGAGTTCGCCCTCGATGCGGTACTGAAACGTTCGGTTGACAAGGAAATCTCGCAAGATGAGCACGAGACCGTGTGGCACTCCTAAGTGGATGAGCTTGTAGATCAAGCCTTTGTGCCATACCTTGTCGAACGCTTTAGCCACATCGAAGAAGAGCACTCCTGTGGGGACCTTGTTCTTGAACACGCAGAAGCGGTCCAAGATGTGCTCCGTGAGGCGGTGCACTTGCATGGTGCACGAGTGTTGGCGCCTAAAGCCAAACTGCTCGTCGGGAAGGAGATTGTTGTCGTTGACGACTACGAGGAGCCGTCTGACGACAATTCTCTCATAGAGTTTGGCCATAGTCTTGAGGAGACTAATCGGCCTGTACGAGGACGGGACGTTCGCGGGTTTACCGGGCTTACGGATGCCGATAACGATGGCATTTTTCCAGGCGGCTGGAAAAACGAAGTTACTGAGTGCAGCATTGAAGATGCTCACCAGTAGTAGGATGAGGGGGGCAGGGAGGACTTTGAGAGCCTTGTTCGGGATGCCGTCGGCACCCGGGGCTTTCCTAGGTTTAAGATCGCGAATGATCTCCTCGACCTCTTTAGGAGTGGTCGGGGTGAGAGCCTCTGAAGGAGGAGGGAGAGATGGGAGGGAGTCCACTTCACTTTCCACCGTTTGCAGGTGGTCGGGGTCGACCGGGAGGGTGCTCGGGGAGCACTGGGATTCTAGGCTGTCCGCCAGACAGTTGGCCTTCTCGCTATCATCGAAGGCTAGAACTCCGCCGGGAGTGACAAGAGGAGGGACATCGCTCAGGGTTTCACTCCTGAGGGCCCTCGCCAGTTGCCAGTACGCCTGGTGACTGGGAGAGATCTCGCTCATGAAATTATCCCAATTGGTGTCCCTCAGTTCTTGTATTCTGTCTTTGACTTTCCTCTGAAGGAGGTTCCTACGAGCTTTGCGCTCCTGCGTAGGGTACATGTCGCAGCCGCGAACCGCCGCGTTCTTTTCCCTTATCAACTCCTTTATGTCGCCAGGCAGCTGCCAGCGGCGATCGTTCGCCGCTGGCACCCGCCTGGAGCTTTCGCTCATAGCGACCGAAAGGTGGTTGGTGAGGGCGTCGATTGCGACGTTCGCTTCTTCGACAGAGGTAATAGTGTCGGGGACTGATTCTAAGTGCCGAGTAGGGTCGAGTTTGAGGTAAGCCTCAAACTTTTCCCAATCCACTACGGATTTGTCGGGCAGCTCATTGAGATCGTCCGTGCCTATTTTTAGGACTACGGGCCTGTGATCCGAGTGAAGCTCGTGAAACACCTCAATGGATTTGAAACGTAGAGATACGTTCTTGAGTATGGCTATGTCTAGGACATCGGGGGCATGGTCGTTGTCGAGTATGTTGTTAACGGTCGGGTAGCGCGTTGGCTCAAGGGGGGCGATCACGTCAAAGGCGTGATTGAGTTGCAACTCGTTAAGCGCGTTGCCTCTGGTGTTGGTTCTGGCGGAGTTCCAGTAGCGATGTTTGGCGTTTAGGTCCCCGGCCAGTATGACCGAGGGGCCTAGGCCAAGCAGAGCGAGAAGGTCTATCTCGAGGAGGGCTTTAGACGGGCTGAGGTAGACGGATGCTATTATGACTGGCTGATGGCCGGTCATACTAATTCTACAAATGGAGGCCTCGATGTTGGTGAGGTCCGGGCAGTCGATAGGCATGCAGTGAAAGGACCGCTTGTAATAGATTAGGGTGCCACCTTTCGGGGCGCCCAATCTGTCGTTGCGAACGATGGAGTAGTTTCGCTAGGCGCGGGTCTCTATTCGCTGGCTTCAGGAAGGTCTCCTGAAGCAGCATGATATCGATTTGGTGTGTTCGGATGAAGTGGAAGACTTCGTCCTTTTGTTTGGAAAGCCCATCTGCGTTGAAGAACGAGATGGACAGTGAACGCGGTTTCATCCTACTGGTTGTGGAAGCCATTTTATGATAACGAGAGTTTTAGAGTTGAAATGACGTCTCTGTACTTCAGCAGAGTCTGTAAGTACACGGTGGCTTTGCCAGACCGACTGGCAATTTCGAGTGCCTCCGCTGCTTCGAGTAGCAGCGGGAGGTTTTCGAAGGTGGCGTCCAGCAGAGTGCTGAAGTCGCCTGCGTTAGGCGCAGCGGCGGGAGGATTGCCTGAAGGGCGAATCCTCGGATCGCGGCTCGAGATAGCAGCGATCCTAGGTGCGGCTGAGGGCCGGCTTGTGGCGGCGGCGGGCTCGGCCTCTGTCACAGGAGTGACTGAGGCCGGGGGCGCCGCCGTGGAGGGCGCGGAGGGCTTTTGGGTCAAGCTCAGGGGCTTGGCCCACGCGTTTGGCACAGCGGAGGGAATGGGAGCAGTGGTGGGCTGCGGAGGAGCGACTCGACCGGGGTTAGCGGCCTTATCTGAGTCCGCGCTCGTCCTAGCGGGGACTGTGTCCGGGAAGCGCCTCCTGGAGCGCTTCTTTGCCTTTCTGGCCTTAGGGGCCTTCGGGCACCCGCGGTAGTTAGCGGGATGACCGGTCTGGCCACAATTTGTGCAGCTGACCGGGACAACTGACTTGTCTCTGGGACAGTCCTTGCTAGGATGTGCGCCCTGAGCGCAGCCCACGCACTGAGGTAGTGCAAAGCAGAAACGGCTGCTATGACCATACTTCTGGCAGTTATGGCACTGCGCGGGTATCCCCTTCTTGTGGGGGACCTCAATCCTGATGCCGGAGAGACCGCATATCGACTTGATGTCGAAGATGCCTTTCCCCGGCTCGGACCGTTCCAAGGTGACAAGTACCATGTCGTACTTGGACTTGGTTCGGGAGTTGATCATTCGGTATACCGAATGAACCGGCAGGCCTTGTGCCTTGAGGTCATCGAGCACCTCGGGTTCCGAGATCTGACTCGGTATACCCCGTACTACCGCGCGGAGCTGGCGCTCCTCCGGCAGCGCGTATGTGTGATAATGAAGCTTCTCATTGGTGAGAAGCTTCGTTAGTGCACGATGGTCCGTGCACGTGACAGGGCATATTCGAATGCCCTGTTCGGTGTTGGTGGCCCTGCTGTATTTTACAGCGAGCGCGTTAAGCTTCCCGCTAAGGGAGGTCCACCTGTCTTTATCCCGAAGGAAGACAGGTGGGGGAGTAGCGGCTTTGGGAGCCGCAGGAAGGTTATCCTGCGATAACACAGGGGCGCGAGGTCGCCCAGACGCGGGCCTCGGCGTCTTAGCAGGCGGGGACGATGCCCCGCTGCTGTTAGGAGAGGTGCGACCTCTCTTTCTCTCGACCGTGGTCCACTCCTCCTCCATAGGGGAGTCGGGAACGGGCCGGGGAGGAGCTCCTCGAGGATGAGGATGAGGATGATGCCTCGCTCGAGGACTCAGCGACCTCCATAGAGGCTACCGAGGCCTGCGAGCAGGGCATCGGTGAGGATGGTGGAGATGTAAGGATCTCCGCTGTGCCATTTGAAGGGCCTGAAGGGCCGGGGATGGTTTGCCCTGAAGGGGCGGCTTCGCTGGCTCGAAAGCGTTCGAGCAGCGCTGGTTCTTGAGATACAAGGTATCTCAGGAATCGCGACATTTCGTGGTCCTCGAGAGGACCCGCGGACGACGGCGGAATAGTAGGTGAAGCCATCGGGCTGAAGGCCCGGTGACACCCCTCCTAGTGAGAATTGCAAGTCTCCCTGCCTAGGAGCGGCAGGGAGGTGATCCTAACGCGTGCCGACCCCGCTGGGAAAAGCGGGGGCGGGTGACCTAAGTGATGTATGTGAGCCCCTGAGAATCTTGTGCTCAGGGGATGTGTGCTGCCCGCGATGGGCGCTGAAAATAAGAAAATCTCACCAACGGCGAGACGACACGGAGGCGGGAGCGCAGCTGGAGCAGCGCGTCCGAGCGCGGCAGTGGCGCGGGGCGCACTGCGGTGCGCTGCCTGACTCCCCGGGAGGGGGAGCGAGCCGAGCGGACGACACTACACTGCACTGCACTACACTGCAATCCGGGGGGCGGGTGCCCGAAACTGTCCGTGACGCACTGGCTGATCGCCCCAGGGTGGGGGATCGGATCGGCGGCCGGGCGGCGGCACTACACTGCACGAGTGGAGTGGGACGTCCGAGCGGAACGACTGCGCGAGCGCGACTGATTGACTACGACTGACAGATACTCAAATACACCGAGATTATTCTATGAACCCGGAAAGAGTAATCGAATTTGCGATCTATTTTTATCAGTAGCGACATCTAGTTGATCGTGGCGTAACTACATAGCGGGGTTCTAACACTGCCCAAAGGAATCGATGTTGCGGACTACTTTTACCAGTAGCGACATCTAGTTTATTATCGCGTAACTATACAGCCCGATTGTAACACTACTAAATCATCTTCCTGTCCTTATCCCTTTATTTATGGAGTCGGCCAACAATGTGGTTCTCCAGGATTTGCTTATTTATTATCTCTGTCTGCCTAACGACGCCTGATGCCTACCATCCTTATACAATACAAAATCTGTAGAGACTAGTGATTTACTAAAATTTTTGTTCGCTCACTCAGACACTAAAAATTGTTACCAACAAAGTGATGTGCGTGTCCACTGGCCATAAAATAAACAAAGGTCAAATCAGTAAAAATAAATAGGTGCACCTATACTTTAGGTCTGGTAACTTAAAACGTGCAATGAGCATCTAAACCGCCTCAATTTCAATCTATAGGAATCAAAGTTACCAGTTTTTGTGATTAAATTTTTCACAACACAAACACATCATGGGTACTAAGCAACGGTATATAAACACATAGATAAGTATAGAAACATCCATTACTCGAAAACAAACATCGATATTCGAACCATCATATCAATATTCACACCTACCGGGATTTGACCCAGGATCTATGGCTAGCTACCACCAATCGACCATCAGAAATTCCTGAACAACTTTTATTTACAATCTTGAAATTTTGTGTATTATCGAATATTCTCGCTTAACATCTACCCCTTTTGGTTCACCCTGGGTGATTCGCGCTATTCCAGTTTCCAATGATTAATTCATAATGGTATACTCGTAAGCTTCTACCGTCACAGTTTTATATAGGTAATCGTGTTTCCGTCTTTCTTCATGCCTAAACTACCATATTTCCAGATGATAAAACTCCGCCGTCCCTTCACCTTTGGCACGGATAAGATGGACGTGTCCGTGGGGGGCCAGCTGGTCGCCGTGGTGCGACAAGAGATGACCTTCTTCACCCCCGTCATGAGGATCTACGATGGTCAGGACCGCGCTTTGTACAAGGTCAAGGGGCCTATTAATAAAGTTGGAGACTGTGACTTCAAGGTTGGTATTGGGTAATGACGAATGGCGAAGTATGTCATAGCTATAGCGCCACGTAGGAAGTTATTCTGGAGACAGCTATATACCCATCTTATAGAAAAACTTATCGAAATCCGTTCAGCGGTTTTTGCATGGAAAAGTAACAAACCAATATATCCAAATGTCCATTCGTATAAAATCACATTTATTATAGTAAGTACCCAATGATTTATTAGATTGATATCTACCTATTTGAGGTTTTCAGAATCAAAGTAAATAGCATACGAATAAGTATATAGCAGCGAATCAAACGCTTTCCTGACCTGATGCGAGACTTCACTGGTCATGTCACAGACCATTTACATCTCTTATCACTGTACTGAACATAGATGTGAGAACTTCTTTGTGATCCTGCAGCTCTAGCTTCCCTATTTCGGAATATGTATGAATATATGAATCTAACGCAAAACAATTCATTTGCATTAAAGCTATGTAAGATACAGTATGTAGGATGCAGCCTGCTTCCGACCGGTCGGGGTGGAGGTTGTTGGGGGAGGCCTATGTCCAACAGTGGACTTCCCAGGGCTGTAAATGATGATGATGATAAAGAAGATACAGTAAACACACATGATTTCCCCTATTCCAGGTGTACACCCTCGACAAGAAGCAGACCGGGGTGATCTCGCACGTATGGGGCGGCGCCATGCGGGAGATGATGACCACGGCTGACAGCTACCGTGTGCAGTTTCCCGCGCACCTCCCGCCCAACCATAAGGCAGCCATCTTGGCGACCTGCTTCCTTATTGTAAGTTTTGATGAGACATCCTTTAGGTGAAATGAGCTTTGAATGATATGTATTTATGGCCAGAAGGAACAGATATTGGCTATTGACGACTGGTTGGTGAAGTTGAAAGGCTGCCCTGCCTGTCGCGGGTTCGAATCCCGGTAGATAATCTATACATATAATAAAAATGTTACGGATCGCTGTCTGTACATGGAAGATATATGAGAAAAAATATTATAGGACACCTTTATCAACGCAATAGGAACCAAAACGATGATTTTTGGAATTTTTGTCTGTTTGTCTGTGCGTTTGTGCACGCTAATCTCAGAAACGGCTGAGCCGATTTCGATGCAGTTTTCAGGATTATATTGTGACAGGTCCCACTTAACATATAGGCTACTTTTTATCCCGGGAAAATGTTTTTATCCCGGATAATTTCGACATTTTGTTTTTTTTTTTGTAGTCCGCGCGGACGGAGTTGCGGGCGTCCACTAGTGTGTTAATACTTATTTAAGTAATTATTGGCATAGGTACAAAATAAGAACGTTATAATACATGTACCGTGCATGTTGTATGAGTCGACTGAGGAAGCAACTTGACAGGGAAGATTTACATCTGTCCCCGTGCGGTATGGTAAACGAGGTTGTGGGATTTCCTTTAAGGTCCCACAGTTCTAGCTACCCCATTTCGGGATCGCCAGCCGTGTGTGGCAATTTTTGACAATCTCAGATTTAATCTTCAATGGCTTTCATACATACATAATATAATCACGCCTTTTTAAATGTGAAATAAATATATATAGACCGGTAAAATTGACATTGGCCGTATGTACCTAAATAATAAAGTTGTTTTAGCCGCATGTTAATAAGAAAGCCCTTTTCAAATCATATGTGGAACATTTAAAGAAAAACAGGCATGTTGATAAATTATCTTTATGCAGAAAATTCAAAAATAATAACAATGAACAAACACAAAGCTACTCACATTGCCCAGCTAAAATCCTTAGATATCCTTAAGACACTGTTAAAATAACTTTACCACGTAATAATAAGTTAGTTTATTCAACGAAAGTCACTCACTACCTACACACGAATCATTTTCTTATCGTCGATCAAAGAAAATGTATGCGAAATAATGCGCATACGCTTTCTCGCGGAACACTGTCTGCCACGGGCCACGGACAATCCGCGGCGCCACGGCCGGTCTCTTCGTTCGAAATTTAAAACTTTTTTTTTTAATTTATCCCGAAGGAAAGGCAAGGGGAACTAAGCCCATACAGCCATTGTCTTTAGTAAATGATTTCTGAATTTATGATGGATGACAATGATGATGATGAATGGAAACGCCGGGAAAATCCTCAAGAACAAGTGTAAAGTTAGTAAAAATAAAAAAATATTGCAGAAACAACTTACATGGGTCCATGAACAGATCGTATTCCGGCTAAAGTTTTACTCGGCTTACCTGCGTATAAAACCATGCACACGCACTAGATTCACATCACAAGTAATCAAAATATAACTTATCTACCAGAAAACATCACTTTACAGACACATGCAAGCCATTTACAAATATTTTTTGATTTTCACAAGAAAATTACACCTGCACCCTTCCAGCTTTTCCCGCCGAATCCTCGAAATTTAAAACTAGCTAAATATGTAATTTTTTTAAATAAAGTTTGTTGACCTGGATACAAGTCCTTAGGCCGAGCTAAATATGTGTTTTTTTTTTTGTTTAGTTTATTCCGAAGGAAAGGCAAGGGGAACTAAGCCCATACAGCCATTGTCTTTAGTAAATGATTTCTGAATTTATGATGGTGATGAATGGAAACGTCGGGAAAATCCTCAAGAACAAGTGTAACAAGTTAGTTAAAATGAAAAATTATTGCAGAAACAACTTACAAGCGCCCATGAAGAGATCGTAATCCGGCTAAAGTTTTACTCAGCTTACCTGAGTATAAAACAATGCAAACGCACTAGATTCACATCACAAGTAATCAAAATATAACTTATCTACCAGAAAACATCACTTTAAGGACATATGCAAGCCATTTACAAATAATTTTTGATTTTCACAAGAAAATTACACCCGCTCCCTTCCAGCTATTCCCGCCGAATCAGCTAAATATGTATTGGCTTGGGCTTGCCATTGGTCGGTGCCCTAGCATGGTGACGGTTATTTAATTTTTTATTCAGGCAAGAACATGGTATTGTCCGTTTCATAATAATAGTTCCGATGAAGGATGACGCTAGTTACTATGTGTATGACTACAAATGACCACATTTTCTGTGTCACTGCATACAAAAAATGTTATTTCCTAAATCAGGCACAGGAATTACTGAATGAAGAGTCAGTCAGTACACTAAGTAGTCTGTTATGAAGAGTGTGTTTTACTACATAGTTCCCTATGAATGATGGCTCTAGTTACCTATTATGCGTTAAAATCACAGGTCTGTTTCATACAATTAAAATAACTTCTGCCTGATTTCGCAACTCATATTTTTGTATGTAGTAACACAGATAGGTAAATAGCATGTAAATAGTCATACACATAGATATTGCAACAGTGTGCACGTCTGTACGCGATGAACGTGATTTCGAACCATGCTTCAAAGGAACTGTTTAAATTGGTGAAAAACACACAACCTAGTAAAAACTTTGAAAATATTAAAATTATTATAGTTTCTGATCGATCTAATTAACGACCATAACATGTCAATTTTTTTTTAGGATTTCCTGCACTACGATGGCTAAAACCTCGAGCTCTCTACAAGCACATAGAATAATTTAATTATAAGTACTGACCTAGTGTATAAATTAAAATAATGTATGTACCTATGTAGCTTAGATAGCGTATGCTTTTCTTTTGTTTAGTTTATCCCGAAGGAAAGGCAAGGGGAACTAAGCACATACAGTTTGTATGATTAGACTAGACATTGTCTCGTCAAGAACCAATCCTATGTGTTGTATGTAATCATTATGGCCCAGATTGGCCCAATCACAAGATGGCGACGCGTGACGTGTCGTGTGAAAGGTGTTTGTGACAGCCAGGCAAATATTGATACCATGAATTCAGATTATGATTCTGTGGCGGAAAACACAGAAAATTTTGTCAGGAAAATTCCAAAATTTTCTGATTTTTTTTTTCATATTTTCAGGAAAAAATAGTTTGGTTCGTTTAATTAGGCCTAAGAAAATGACTTAAAAATATTTTTTTAACCAATAGATGACTTTGAAAAAAAAAGTTGCCCTCAAGAGTTCAAATTACTTATCAACCCTAATGGAGAGTCACAAGTGATCCATGCGAGTAATATCGTACTATCGTATAACAGAACACAATGTTCTGTGTACTTGTTCGGCATTTCAGCATTTGCCTGGCTTTCACCCACACCTGTATAAAACCATAATTCTTAAACTACTATAGGTCTGTATAGTATACTGATCTAGTGTGTAATGTTTTTAAAATCACACGATTAGGTACTGATAATGCTGTGTGTGAAGGTCCTTTATTTTAAGACTTGTTTTAATTTTGTTTATCGAATAAAACTGCATATAAAACGGAGAATGAGTTTGTTTGTTTTCTTTTTTTGTGAAATAATAATCTAGCTATTGAACTGGACTTGAGACTAGTTTATTTTTAACATGAACATCAAATAATGAAGTAACACATCATAACAATCAAGATTTCATCATCTTGTAATCGAAAACGACGTATTCACCATGTTGGGTATGTTCTCACTAGTTCGATTCATTAGTTCGATCGCCGAACTAGTGAGATTTTTTTTTTCATTTCTTCTACCGTCGAACTATACTAGGTGTAAAAAGACAACTTTGTTCTTTTAATACCTCGTATTCTTTGTAACATCACGATCATTTTTTTTTTCTATGGAAGCACCCCTGGGAAACCACGGGTTTCCAAGATATTGAGGTCCAAAGTTACATTAATATTATCATTTTTTTTACATAAATCCATCTGAAATCGGATAACAGTTCACAACATAGATTTATTATGGTTAACAAAAAATTTTTTCAAATATACCATGTTATAATGTTAGTTTTGTAGGTAAATTTGTACCTACTTTGCGCATCAAACGAATACGTTGCTTGCAATAAAATGACAGTATTTTTTCATATTTTTTTTTGTCATTTTCCAGGGTTGGTTCCATAGAAGAAAACGATCTTAACCTTACAAAGAATACGAGGTATTAAAAAAACATTGTTGTCTTTTTACACCCTGTATAAACTCGAATTTACCGTTTATTCCCGGCTGTCCCGATCCCGACCCTGTCGTCCCCACTGGGGATGAGTGAGAAAAAAAGTTTCGTTCGTCTCCAGCAATGGTGAAGATTGAAACTTTTTATTTTATTTTTATATAAAAAGTTATAAACTTTTTATTTATTAAGATTTCACGAATTATTAAAATGCTTTAATTACGACTAACAGCCCGTTCACACATGTAGGGCTAAGATGCGCACCAACGAGATGACATAAGGTCGATAAAGTTCGACTTGTCGATTTGTAGAGCAGCTAACATGGCAGGCGTTTTTATAGTTTTTTCTTCTTTCTATGAAAGTAATGTCAAACGAGAACTTCTCGAAAGATCTCTACAAAACGTAACATGATGAATTTTGTCGAAATTTAACGATTTATGAGGATTTAAGGCACTTATATGTCGATATGTATTAAGAAATTAGACTGCCTACAATTCAAACTTTGGTAGAAACTGTGCGGGCGTGAGGGGGCCATCCTGGTAGAATAGCGGCGGTATACTGCGAATTTGCTTGTGAACATCGTATCCAGTAAATGACGGATACGTTGAATGTTACGGTGCCTATGTGTAAACAAAGCATAATTTTTTCTTGTATCCGTTAAAACGGACCAGTAAAACGGAGACCATGTGTGAACGGGCTGTTAGAGCCCCCGCACATTATATCCACCAGTATATATGGAAGTGGCTGCCACTGGTGGCATGATACGGCCGGCCACCTTGTGTGACGTAAGTGGCACATTAGCCGCAAGTACTGTGGCCGTGTGTGCGCACGAGTCGAACGACAAAACGCAGTCACAAGTAGCGAGCGCGGTCGTCTCCCGCAGCTTGTGCGAGAGTCGATAGCGGACGTAAGTAGCGGACGAAGCCATTCAAACGCTCGGTGTGCGCCGATTCTGTAGAAAATGTATGAAGAAACGCGTCCGCAGCTTGTGGCGGCCACACTAGTCGCTCAAGCGTGGCCGCCACTAACAGCTGGGGGGCTCTAACTGAGTAAGTCTGAACAATGTTTTTAATTGAAAATAATTTTAAAAGACTGAGGAAATCGTCACCGCTGGGGACGAAAAAAATTTTTTTTTCCCACTCGTCCCCAGTGGGGACGACAGGGTAGGGACGACCGAGAATAAACGGAATTTACCTATATTTAAATCGAGAACTTCTAGCATTTGTCATTTTAACAGTTCTAAGATAACTTAGATTAATGATTGGTTGTCGCTGAGCGAATCATTTAAGCCTAATAATTATGCAGAAAAAGTAAATTTCTTAATCAACAAAAAAACTTAGATACCTACTGTAAATATCTGGATACCTACCTACATCAAACTGCGTCTCTGCAGCCTCTGCAGATCATCCTCACAGAACACATTTACTCCTAGCGGAGAAGAAGCACAACTACGTACAAAAAGTATTAAAGGCAAGCTCACTGTCGCCATCTTACCTCACCCCCGCGAAACTGACGATAAATATAAAATGCAGGGATACTTAGAAATGTACGATACATTCAGGATTAGGCATTTTCACTTGCAGAAAACTCGAACCAGAGTTCTGGCTCTAGTTTCCTACAAGGGAAATGCCCAATCCGAAATATGTATATACACACGTAACGTTAGTCATTTTATCAAATAAAACAATATTATTTTATTATTATGTTATGAAGATATATAATACAGTTTATTTAATTTAAAGAAATAAGTAGAGATAAGCTTGCCATTGTACATGCATCTCTTCTTTAATGTTGTATGCCATATTTCTTTTTGTGTATGTGCAATAAAGAATAAAGAAATAACACAAAAAGAAACAAAATCCTTCCAAAAAATCCATCCATGAGCCATCCATGCAAACCATGATAAAGGATAAACAAATAACAAAAAACACAAAACCCTAAGTATCTTGCAAAAACTAGGTTATGAAAAAAGTCACTATCTTGGATTAAACGTCTCTATCTTAGGTTAAAAGTCACTCTCGGAATACTGTTTAGTATCTCACACACTAAACGGAGAAACCGAAACACTACTCAACATTACCGGAGCGATTAAATATAAACAGAAAAATTCACAAAGAATCCGACCGCCAGAATAAACGAACGCCCGGTCGTACCATTCACTTACAAAATATGTCTCTGTCAAACTGCGGTAATGGACGTTGGCATGTGCGAGGGAGATATCCGAACGAGAATGCGCTAACATTTTTTTGCTTCAAGAACACCTGTAAACCAAGGATGTTATATAAAAATGGACTGAACAACTCAACCCCCATATGCATTCTCGTAGGTATGCAGGTAGAGACGACAACCTACGAAAGGAATCTCCGTGGAAAGGAATTGAAATAAAAAAAACTTTATTAGGTAACTTAATGTAATTTATTTAAAAACTATAGAACTACTATTTACATAAGGTAACAAGAGAAAATTATTGTGAAATATCTAAAAAAACTATAAAAACAGATCATCTTAAATGTAATCAGTCTACCTATAAATGGCAATAAAAACAGAACTCTACATTTACTCTATTTCTGTTCACTATCGCCTTTAGCGGATTTGTCTTGGATGGGTATGCTCTTCTCCTCAATTGGCTCGGACCTGAAGGCTATCAGCTTCAGCTTCCCCTTGTCAAGATGGCACTCCACCCGCTCTGGAGGAAACCCTTCAGGCAACAGGAACCGCCTCTCAAAATGACTCCTGGTCCAACCATCTTCGCGCTTCAGTTCTTTCTTCCCTTCAATTGTCACCTCATTCCCTAGAGTTTTGACTTGAATCTGCTCTGGACTGAAGTTCTGGACGTCTAGGTGGATTTCCACTTTCTTCCCGTCAGCTTTCACTTCAGAGTCGGAGTATACGCCTTCGATGCCGTGGTGTTCGACTGGAGCTAACGCTTGCTTCGCATATTTTAGTGGGTCACGGAAAAAGGGGTCTCTGGAAAACACGACAAATGGATCTTCAAACACTCTTACGAAGGGATCCTGACGCGCCACATTACGGAGATGACGAATCCAATACGGCATTAGAGACATTTTGGCTGTTTACACTTTTGCGCTTCACTTTGCAACACGATAGCTTGTTTTGAACTGATATTGCCGACGCGGTCTCTGCGAGTTTATATAGTCGCTCGAGTGGTGCCATCTCTGATCTAGTAGGCGGGAGAAAATTCTTGAAGTTTCCAGTTTGCCCCGGAAGGTTTCTCGATTTTTTTTTTTCATGCAGCGCCATCTATTGACGAGTAGATATACTAAAGTATTATGTAAAAAAATATTTTAAACATTTTATTGCAGTATAAAATAACATATTTTATTAAATGCTAGGTAATATATAGTATAATGAAATTCAGACCTAATTGCAACTCGTAAAACTTGTTTGACATGACGAAACACATTAATAACTAGATACGATGTAGCACCATCTATTGTAGCGTTGAAGAACTTTGATTTGCAGCGACATCTAGTTTGCAGTATAAATACAAGGAAAATTCCAGCGTTTCACAAAAAATGGACAACACGTGAAAGTGTTTCTGGAAAGTTTATTAATGCGCAATATTTTTTATTATTTCACTACAAATGCGAAGGTGAAATAAATACCTCTTATCGCATCTTGTTTGTAGAAACATCTTTCGGTCTAATCGTAGTCTAGAATGTACCAGGGAAGGTATTACGTTATCACCCTACATTATTGTGCAATCCAAATTGTAGTTACTTATACATCGATTGATGAAATCTTTTAAATATTTCATCATCACTACTCTGTACTATTCTCATTCTATGTCCTTTTTTTCTTACCTATAATAACCATAGAAATGTATACAAGCTGGAAACAGCGCTTCTTACTAAAAACTGCCTCCCGAAAATTTGACCAATTTGACCTTGAAAAACTAGATGGGGAAAAAGTAGAGCGTACTCACAATTTAATTTTAATGGACATTTCATTCAATGACATTTCTACCACGAACAACCCAAGTAACACAGGAAGCATTTTAACAAACGGATAATTAACTTATGTAGAACTTAAGGTTCGTAGAAACTCTTATATGAGTTTACCGAGCATCTTGATGCTTTATATGAGCATTTTGAAACCATTATGATGCTTTACACTTTGTAAGGGGTGGATAATGGCATATTAAAATGATTTTGTAATGCCTGTAGTTTTAGTGCATCAATACACAAAGCAGCTTTGCAGCTTTCAGCTGTTTTTAGTACATTTGGCTCTACAATTGCATTTTTAAGTAGGATATAAATGCTCAATGCTGTTTAGTAACATAAACATAAACCATTATGTCATGTAAATGCCATACAGCTTTTAGCTGTTTTTTATGTCTAAGGGTCTACAATAGCATTTTTAAATAGTAAGATAATGCCTAATGCTGCATAATAGCATAAACTTGTGCTATTATAATGCAGCGTAATTCCATTCTACAGCTTTGGGCTGTTTTAGTGCTCTTCGTTATTTAATAGCACTTTTAACTAGTAAGGAAATGCCTAGTATTGCTAAGTAGCATAAACGTGAATCAATGTAATGCTTGCATTTTTGAAGGTCAACTGAGTTCTTTTAAACAGCTAATTTTTATGGTGGATACATAATAATTAATAAGTAAAGATTAGATTATCCGTTTCTAAAGAAAAGAAGGAATAATTGCAGAGAACCTAATGGAATTTGTATTGGCCTAAATATAGGTAACATAAAATTTGCACAATTTACATTACACATTTACAAAATATAAAAGGATGGTCTTAGCCATTGTGATATTGTCCGTTATCCTAAAGAC
This sequence comes from Carposina sasakii, assembly GCA_014607495.2. NCBI lineage: Eukaryota > Metazoa > Arthropoda > Insecta > Lepidoptera > Carposinidae > Carposina > Carposina sasakii. Next base: position 651,756 of record CP053150.1, read on the forward strand.
CTGGAATGTAAATTGGTATATTTACGAGTATATAATTATGAATACTTATATTTCGTACCACTATTGCATGCGTACAAATAAGAAACGTTGTTTTAAGTGCTTTAGTGTCTTATTTAGATTAAAGGGATTTAACAACTATTAAATAAATAACCATTAAATATCTTTTATTTTATTTGCACAAGTTTTTCCATCGTTCTTTGAAGCTGAGCATAAGAACGATAAATGTTTTTGTAATGAACGACAAATGTTTTGTGCTCTATCTGCCAGTAATTGATCCAGTGATATAATATTTCGGTAGCTGTAACGTTACTATAATCCATACGTGGGTTTCCTTGATTATCTGAAAATTTAAATTTTAGCACCTATACTAACTAGTGATTACACAATGTTACAGTGACAGGCGCCACCAAGCTAGGCGTTTAAACCTTTTCTGGGTCCACCCAAAGCTACGCAGAGAAAATTATCACTAAAAAAATAATCCGCTTAGTAAATGGCGGCAGTAGGCGTAAAAGCGAGACAGACAGAGTTACTTTCACATTTATAATGTTATATATGATAATAAAAAGTATAACATTTCAAAATAAATTCATTGTAGGGTCGGTCTCTCTGTTATGGAAAAGTATGTGCACCCTACTCAAAAATATACAATACACAGAAAATGTTTAAAAAGTAGCTTCAGAAGCAAATATTGGGATTATGAGGATAAGCAACTAACTAAATAAAGTTTTGTGACAAATATTTAAAAAAGCAAGAGTGAATATTGCCTAAAATTTGCCGTTTAAGTTTTTGCCTAGGGCCATAGTTTGGAAATTCAATTTTGTACTTACGAGTGATATAATAAGTTGGATCCTGGATGCCACTCGCTTCTGCAACCACGAACAATACATTTCACTACTGTATTTATATCAATACCACCAAAATATCTTATTTAGTCCACACAAATATGCGAAGCGATTCAAACAAATCGACTTGACATGATTTGACAAAATTGTCATGTGCTACCCAGGGATACCATTACATAGCAACAGAACATTCCTTAAATACAGAATTTTTGCTACCGCGAAGGTTTGTTTTACTATATTATGTACACTTTATTTATAATACAAATTACATTAAATACATTTCATTACTCTATTAAATATGTAAACATTTTCAAAACGAATCCAAGTTTTTCATGATAATATTATATTTATGCCTTTTTCAACGTCTTTACTTACATTATAGGGTATTTTTTTGCAGTGTAAGGGATCCCTTGTGGGAAAACAAGGGGGGGAGGCTGTCATTTTTTCATGTTTCAATTTCTTGTTCAGAGCTTGGAATCCATCCTAAGAGGAGATACCAAATCCCTGATAATAACCAATGTGCTTTAAATGCAAAAAAGGTGGCAACCCTAATTATAAGCTGGACTTGGGAACCTACCTATACATATGATATAAAAATGTCCGTAATTGTCTATAATCTCAGTATTGAAATTGACCGTAAGAGTACACCTCCCAATGAGTGCCGGCCCGCCCATACGGCGAACGGAGCAGTCGCTCTAGGCGCCAAATCCTAGAGGGCGCCTAAATCCGGTGTCCGGGACATACTCCCGGGATTTAATCGATATTCTATTTCTTCTAAAATGGATCTAGCTCCATTCTAAAATTTACTTCGGGCCAGCGCTGCCTGCCATCTGACGCTATCATTACCAAACAACCTAACCCACATAGGTAGGTACTCGTAATGGGTACATGGTGAGTAGTGGGTGTGTAGTTTGCACACTTCTGACCAACCTTTTTGGGGGATAATGAGCGTGACTGTAGGTACGTGTAAAACTTAATAATATCTTCTCTTCTTCGCCTCCACATGATGATCTACGCTCTACCAGCCATGTTTTCCATCCATCTGGCAGGTTGTACTAAGGTACCTGCGGCAAATAAGGCCCGGAGGGTAATAAAGCCCACATTTGAAAGCTCGCGCTAAAATATTTCAATTCCGTTCGAACTTGACTCACAGAGCACAAGAACCGTTAGGTTCGCTGTGTTGGTAGCGCGCGGCCGCCGCGTGCCGCCATCTTGCCAGTAGTGAACGATTTGTGACAGGGTGCGCTACACCGCTCGGATTAATAAAATTTGGTGATAAAGAAATGTAAGTATTTTGATTTAATTGTTATTAAGCTATAAAGTAACGTAATTTTAATAAACATTAGACATCAAATTAGTTATTTTCTATGCTATTAATCAAAAATAAGTGTTTAATTTCGTTCTAAATTGATGATTTTATAAAGCATGTTATGCGTCTAATAAGGCCCACTACAGTAGGTCATGGGCCTTATTAACCGACCTTTGCTATACAACTTGATTTTTGTTTCTACTCACAGATCGAATAAAATGCCTCCACGTCGAGCTCCGTGGACTCAAGAAAACTTGCGTTCTGCTATGGCAGCCGTACAACGAGGGCAGTTGACGCAGCGTGGTGCAGCAGAGCGATATAATATACCTAGACGTACGCTTAAGGAACCACTTGAAAAGTGGAAATACAATGCGATGTTTAGGATGCCGTTCAATTATGACTGAAGCTCAAGAATGTGATCTTGTCAACAGAATCATAAGATTTGCAAATATAGGGATGCCACTTACTCCAAAGCTTATTCGCAGACAAGCATTCATCTTTTGTGAAAAATATGAGCTAAAACATAACTTCAACGCAGACATTGGCCTTGCTGGCAAAGATTGGCTAAAGATGTTTTTGAAACGGCATCCAGAAATTTCAAAGAGAAAGGCACAGTTCATGAATCCAGCTAGGGCGCAAAAGCTAAACAGACCAATCGTTAGCCAACACTTCTCAGAAATCAAAAAAAATTATGACGAGTTTGAAATTATAACACACCCGCAAAGACTTTACAACATAGATGAAAAGGGATGTCGGTTGACTGTTCATAGTCAACAGACTGTTCTAGCACAAAGAGGAGCTTGACGAGTCCATTTAATAGCGCCAGAGCATGCTCAAAATGTCACGATCGCAATGTGTGTCAATGCTGTCGGGACCGCTATTCCACCGATGATAATATTTAAAGGACAGAGGCAGAAACCTGAATTCGGTGACAATTTACCCGCGGGGAGTTTCGTGAAGATGTCAGCAAAAGGGAGCATGACAACTGAACTATTCGTGGAGTTCATTAAACATTTGGCAAAATATAAGACTCAAGGAAAAATTTGTTGATCTTCGATGGAGCGTCATCGCACTTAGATTACACGATCGTTGAGGAAGCAGACCGGCATGACATAGTCCCTGTATTATCTCCCGAGTAATACTACGCACGAGCTGCAACCTCTGGACAAATCTGTGAATAAGTCGTTTGAACATTATTGGGATCAAGAGGTTTTAGATACATGTACCAAAATCCTGAAAGACACATAACGAAAACCAGTTTTAATACAATTTGCACAAAAGGTCCAAGTGTTTGACTCACGACAATATAGTGGTTTTCGATTTTGCTACGGGCTTGTACCCTTTCAACCCTGACGGGTGTATATTACTGTGAGGCATTTGCTCCTCAATTTTAACAGAGCTGCCTCCACCACAGAACCCAGCGCTTTAGTAGGTTTAGACACAGATCATCCTAATTATACTGTCAATCAGCCAGAAGAACAGCTTCGAAACGAGGATGATTCTCAATCTCATTTAGAGCAAGTTCCTGATTTACCCGAGAAAAGTCCTGCTCAAAGCGCCATGGATCTAAATAATTTGTCGGTCTTAACTAACCAAGAGCATGAAGACACTATTCAATCATCTGAAAAGATCTTGAATGATGTAGAAACAACACCAAAGAAGGCACAAATCATTGTTACTCCGACCCAGTCACCAAAACCATCCACTTCAGGACTTCACAGGGCTCCTATTTATCGTCGTCCAATAATTTACAGCTCAGGATCCGAGACAGACTCTGAAACAAATATTGAATTGCAGATAACACAACTGGCATTAAACAAATCATCACTGGCCATGGATAATATATATGGTTCTGAAGAAAATATCGAAGACAGCGATGATTTTGGTTCTGATGACATCGTACCTTTGGCGAACCTCAAAGACAATAAATTTAGGTCTCCTTTTCAAGAACTACTGCCAACGCCAAACTACGCTGTGACAAAGAACAAACCTAGGAGAAAAGCTATCAATTATAAAGGCCAACGAGTCACCAAAGATCTGTTTAAGGAACAAGAAACATTGAAAGAAAATAAGTTGACAAAGAAAAGAAAACCCAAAGAATCAGAGAAGAAGACTGAAAATGAAAAAAAGAAACGATCTAAAGGGGATAAAAGAAAAAGAAGCTTGGTTCTGCCCAGCTTGCAATGAAAATCGTGTGTCTGATATGAGACAGTGTGTTAAATGCAGAATATGGTACCACGAAGAATGCCTAGGGCTAACCAAAAATTATAAAGATTTTTTTTACTGTCCAAACTGTGATGAATAAGTATAGTTCCCAAAGGAGTACCTATTTTTTCCTAAATATTTGTGTGTATAATGGTAAATTCTTAGTGGTTGAAGTACGATAACTTCTAAACTAATTTAATTCCAACAGTTCCTAATCAAAAGTCTGATTTAGAATATGTTATTACTAGTCTTAGTATAAGAAATGTTGTGATAACTTAATCAGTGGCCTTATTACCCCCTGGGGGATAAAAAGGCCCATTGTTATTATCTCTTATGATTATGTGAAGAAAACATTTTTATTTGTTCTATTAGCTGAAAAGTGCCATAAACATTATGTTTCGTTGATTATTTCATAAGAAAATAAAAAATTATTTTCGGGCCTTAATTTACTATGGTAGTTTAATAAGGCCCACGGTAAGTGTTTTTAAAAATGGTTATGTTTCTTTCCATACTGATTTTTGTATTACTATTATTTTAATCGCAAATAAATAAACATTCATATGAACTAGACTTCTTTAATTTTTTTACAATAATTTCTGAGTTATTTGGTTTTAAAATTAGGTGGGCCTTATTTGCCGCAGGTACCTTACTAGGCAGTCTGCGGTTCAGGGTAGCCTCTATTGAACCTCTTTGGTTCACCTACCGTGTCAAATGTCTGACCACTCAACGACTACCCAAATAAGTGGTCTATGATCTGTCCGAGCTATCATCATCATCATTATCATCGATGAGAAGTCCACTGCTGATCATAGGCCTCTTCCAACAACTTCCGACCGGAACCGGCCTGCATACAACCGACGACACCCGAGCTATATTGACACCAAACTCTGAACTTTCAAATCCGCCTTCCATTCAAAGTCCTTTATTTGTAAGCTACTCGTATTTAGTGCAGAATTAGAGCCGAAAAAACACGTCAATGATACGTCAATGAATGTATCTCAAAGCGGCTGTTTGTTATAGAAATTAGGTACACGATAAAATAAACTGGATTCTATTAGCGCTTCGTTATCCAGTTTGGTTGTAAACTTTAAAGCTTTTTTCGAATTTCTTGTTAGAAGAGAAGCTTTTATAAATATTTAGGAGAAGATGCCTGAATAGCTGTAGGGATACAACTAAGGACCGATTTCCAATGGTCAGATCGATTTAGATACAGTAGTTGAAGGACAAAGTTGATGCTGTCTCTATCTTGATCGAGTTTTAGAGAAAGACAGCCTCATTATCCTTCATATAGGTTATCCGACCTTTGGAAATTCGGCCCTAACAGAATACCTGCCCATTAGGTAAAGTGCCGTGTCCCCGACACAAGACGCGCTCTGAATAAGATAAATATTGAAATAAAAGGATAGGTAATCAGAATAAAGGTTATAATGAGGTTAAGTAGGGTGGTTGTGTGGCTTATTGCATTGGACAGCAAGGGATAAGCTTAGAGGAATTATTAGAACCCAGCCCAGTTCAGTAACGGTAGGAGGCTGTCTATGCTACTGCGAATAAAGGTAGTAATATGCGTAGATCACCATATTGAACGTTTTAAGAGGCAGTTTTATAAGAGACTAGTGGACTCCCGCCACTTCGTCCGCGTGGACTGCAGAAAAAACAAAATATCGAAATTATTCGGGATAAAATACTTTCCCGGGTCGCCTCTTTGATGCACAGGCTGCGGGGTAGCCCGGACAGCATTCTATCGGTAATTGCCAAGCGGGTCGATGGTTCCATTTTGAATTTTTGGATGAAAATAGTCTCAGGAATCCCACCGGTAAATAGAGGCTTTAAGAGCCAGCAGTCAAATAAAAGTCCCACGGTTGCTCCGCCCACATACCCCGCCACCCGCAATGCAAGGATACGCGTTAAGATCTGCGTAGTGTTAAAATTCGAAATTCGCGCGCTTTCGAGCAGGCGGGTCAACGCTAGGTCAAACGCAGAGAACATAAAAACCCATAGAGTCGTTATTATAATTGATTTCAATGTTATGTTTATTTTATTTTTGTTTGCAAAATACAATTAAATTAAATTAATTAATTTATTAATAAGTAATATAGGTATGTTAAAAAATCATTCATACAATAGAACACATTACCTGCATCATAGTTATATTTATGTATGAAATTCATCCAATGCAACAAGTACCTATTAGGAAGTTTTGAATAAAACGAATTAATGGTAGATATCAAAGATTTATTTTATATATCTGTTAAGAACAGCAGAGACTGTAAATAAGTGTTATAAGTAATTGAGGACATTTAATCAAAAGTGAACTAAAAGTGATTATTGTGTTTTTAATAAGTGCTCGACGCTGATTGGTCAGATTATGTTTTACTATAGAGATTACGAATTACATAGGATAATTAATGTAAAATATAAAGTAGGTCACACATTTTATTATTTGTCAGTGTAGAGAACGTTACGACCTACAAAATGATATATAAAACATAGATATACCTCGAAAGATATGTTAAATAATTAATGAAAAAGGTTACATGAATGTCTAGTTTTCGTAGAACGTACCATTTGAATTGTAAATAGCTTTTTGATTTCAAGTTCTACATGAATAATTGTTTTGTTATAAGGTAAGGCACTGAAAAACCTGTAAAAATATGTAACTTTCAATAGTGTAAGATTAATATGTTTTGAGATTGCGACCGAAATAGGTATAAACCAAAGTAAAAATTGTAGTGAAAAGCGGTCAAGTTTGGTAGGCAAAATCTGCCTATTTACGGACGGTAAGGGAGAACCCGAGGGATAAAAATTCCGTCCGTATGAACTTTGTAGTTTTTCCTATACAGTGCCTACAGTCAAGAAATAAGAAGAAAAATTGTAAATAGTTAGAAATAATAAGAAGCTTTGTGTAATAACTGTCTTCGAGGGAGTTAAGAAAATATACAGTCCACGAGCATCGAAAGTGTTTTATTCGGTCGGACGGGGCACCGCTATTGGGAAGTTTGTTCGGTAACCCGCCTGGCCCCCCAACCCCTTGTCGCCGGCGACGACCGAAGTCGGAGTCCGCGACAATTTTGGTCCTTCGAGCCGGATCAGAAGATTGAAGACTCAGCACCTGTGAAGATCGAAGATGGTTCGTACGCGAAGCCAACGTGGGGAGAGTCCCTGCCAACAGGAACGCTCGCCGCAGTCACCCTCCGAGACGACGGCCAGCACCGAGACCCACACCGCCGCCGGTGATCGGGAAGCCGCCACACGCGCCGCGGGCGGCTCGGACGCTACCGTGCGCACCGCTGCGCACGACGGCGGACGGGACGCCGCAGATCGGTTCGCTACGCGTTCTGGCGGCGCCGCGCGCGCCGCTAGCGGCGGTCGAGAAGCCGTCACGCGCGCCGCCGCGCGCGACGCCGGTTACTACGAGACATCCGCGCGCGCCGACGAGCGCTATGGTACTGACGAGCGCGGCGCCGAATATCACGATGCCGCCGGCCCCACGACGTCTCGACGCACTCCGCCAGGGAAGAGGGAGCCGTCCCGCACCCCGCTACGTTGGAAGGTACTAGGACGCGCGCCGCCAACTTAATGGAAGCTCGTGCACACGCCGCTCGACTGCGCGAAGAATACAACGCCGCCGCCGCTCTTAACCCGGGGTCGCATACCTGCCGGTCCTTAGCTGTGAGGACCATCACTGCTACCGCCGCCAGAAATGTCAAACGGGGGGAGAGAGAAGCAACCGCTACGCCCTATGAAGAATACTCCGCCGCAAGTACTGCCACCGCCGCTGCACGAAGACCGTCCCCGCCGAGGTCGGTACGCTCCGGACGATCGACCACTAGCACTGTCGCCCGTATCCGGCAAGCAGAATATGAAGCAGAGGAGCGACTTGCATTCTTGCGAAGGAAAGAAATTGAAGTAGAAACTGAGCTAGTACGCAAGAAGCTAGCTATGGACGTCGCGCTAATCCACGAAGAAGCCGAAAGTGTCGGGTCAGAACCGGGGATGCACCGAATGACCGCGTGGATGAATGGGTGCAAGGGGCTGTAGGCACTGCTATAGGAAGACACCATGAAGTGGGCCGCCTTCGCAGAAATGAAGGATCGCCGGAACCTGAACGACGCCGCGCCTGGGCTAATATTGAAGGCCTAGGAGGACGAGCAGATTCACCCCCACCACAGGGACGAATACGTTCAGAAAATGTGCCGCCATCGATGGAAGCATCGCCAAGCTTGGGATGCCGATGAAGAGGGTCCTAGAACCACGGGCGCGCTCACCGTCGATGATGTGTATGGCATCACAGAGGACAGCTTCGTTCAGGAAGAAATATAAGGAAAACGTCATACCCACCTGACGGCCAACGAAGCCGAAGGCGCGCGGGAACCGGATGAACGCCTCACCTAGACGGAGGGTTCTTAAAGATGAGTTGCCCCGGAAATAGGCACCCCGCCTGTCGGGCTGCGAAGCGAGCCACCTACAGCAGCGAGAGAAATGATAGCCTAATCCGGAAGAAACGCCCAGCAAGAGACGCGTCGAGTACGCCGCCTCACCGACGAGGAAAGGGAATCGAGCAAACTAAGGCCGTGACCCTCTGGAAGAGAGAGTGATGCGAATGACGTCGCACCACCACGACAAGTGACGCCCCGAGCTTCCTACATTTTCAGGCTCTAGCCGTGGAATGGCTCGCATTCAAAGCCGCCAGTGCGAGACTCAACGGACTTATATGACTTCACTCGCCGAAGTCTGGAAAATATGGCAGCGGTTGAGGAACGACAACTAAGAGGGGAAAGCCCGAGAAGCGGTCGCATGCCCATTAACTGCATACGACCTCAGAGATCCTGAAGCCATCATGAAGACTTTGCGAACACATGGCTTCTTGGGCGAAAGGAAGTCATCATCAACCGAAGCACTAGAATCGAGCTGATAGAAACTCAGTCGTCCGGGACCGTCAGCTGCGGACCTGAAATGCCCCTGCGCGGTTGAAGCTCCAGAATGTATAGTATATACACACTTGAAATGCCCCAGTGGATCGCCACGAGGATGTTTGAAACAATCCCGATGTTGGCAAGAGACATCGCTAGAGAAGCTAAGCCCATACTCTTTGAGAACCCCACACGAATGGTGTGACTTTTCGCTAAGAATGCAATGAAGCGTTCCGAAGAACCGGAAGATGGTTGCGCTCTAGAGCCGATTTCCTGATGCAATGAAGCTGACTTGAGCGCTCCGATACACATATACGACGGGGGAGTGTCAGCCACGCCAACGAGCGAGTATGACTCCAGAAAAGAAATCCGCCAACAGAAAGACTCCAATGAAGCACCGACGTCTACAACACCACAGAAGCAAGAACGCAAGTGTGAGCTAGCCCTAACTGTGGATCTGAGAACCACCACTTAGCGAAGATGCACGAAGATTTGCCCGTCTAATCATGGATGATAGATGGAAGTATAGTCAAAGAGAAGGAAGGGAATATGCTTCAAGGTGCTTGAAAGGAAGGCACCGAAGTTTGTCATGCAGTGAGCCAAGCCTTGGCGGCAAGGACAATGTCGAAGACCTCATCATGTTTTGCTGCACACAGAATACAAGAGATGTTTCCGATGAATCAGAAAAGGAGGCCACGGATGAAGCTGTAATGACCACACAATCCGCCGAGAACGGTCGCGTCATACTGAAGTTATGTCCGAGTAACAGTGTCCGCCGACCCAAGCGGAGAAGTCGGAGGTGTGTACGCACTGCTGGATGATGGCTCAACCGTCACACTGGTGCGCCAAGAAATTGCGGAACAGGTCGGCGCAATGGGGAAGGAAGAGCAATTGAAGATAAGAGGGGTCAATCGACGTCGAACGAAATGTCAAGCAAGAGGGTGACCCTTAACATAAAAGGGAGACAGTCACAGAACGCGTCACTGCATAGAAGGAAGAACAGTGAAGAACTTAAACTGCATACCCAGACGGTACCCACATCCGTCTTGCAATGTCCTCACCTAAAGGATCTGAATGCAGAAAACGAAACGTATGCACCGCAAACGGAAGCCGAAGATGCTGATAGGCGCTGACAACTGAACCTAACTAGTATCATCCAGATACTAAGAGGAGGAACTAAGGAACCAGCAGCTGCCAAAACCGCACTAGGATGGGTCTATATTTGGGTTTTTATTTGGATGCATCAAACACCAGCACAGCAGGAAGAGATGAAACGGTCCTTCACCTCTTCCACAGAAGAATCAATCAAGGAGTCCAACAGGAGCCTACGACCGGACAGGACACGGCCCTGGAAGAATTAGTGCAACGACATACGATTTGGACGCTTGGGAGTTTCTCTAGGCATCAAGAAGACGCCAAGAGAAGAACAAGCAATTAAAATATTCAATGAAACATCGCGTCGAATTGCAAAAGAGATACGAAGTAGGACTTCCATGGCAAAGGACAATGTGAAGATGCCCACGAAGTATGAAGCGGCGTACCGACAGCTGAAGAACATTGAAAATAAGATGAGCCGAGATCGGCTAGTTCGCACGTGAATACACGGCTCAGATACGAAACCTACTGGAAAAGGGTTACGCAGAAAAATGCGACGGGACAGAACAAGACAGCCCTATCGCCTGGTATCTCCCGCACTTCGCAGTCCGGCGGAACGAATAAGCCGGAAAGATCCGCCTTGTGTTCGACGCAGCAGCCACGTGAATGGGAAAAGTTTGAACAGCGAGCTCCTAGAGGGACCAGACCTTCTGAGATCGCTACCCGGAATATTGTCCGATTTCGAGAAGAACGGTGGCAGTAACAGCAGACATTCAAGAAATGTTTCTGCCAAATAAAGATCAGGAAGAAGACCAGCCAGCACAGATGTTCTTATGGAGAGAAGACAAGAAGTGAACCCAATGCTTCTCAAGATGACGTCGATGATATTTGGAGCCTCAAGTTCTCCGTTCCGGCATACAGCGTAAGAAATCAGAAACGCATCTGGACCACGCGCTTACTCACCCAAAGCGTTGAGGTCCATAACGAGAAATCACTACATGGACGACTGGTGGAGAGCTTCAGAACGGAATTTCAAGAAGCAATAGAAACAGTAAAACCGCGCAAGTGGACTACGTGCACCGACAAGCAAGCTTTCAAATTAAGAGGGATGGTACTCCAATAGCAGAAGATTGCTCGAAAAATCCCCAGCGGAAACTCGAAGATCGACACCAGCCAAACTCATGTCAAAAGAAAACCTCGGATACGAGAAGACCCTCGGCATGATTTGGGATGCCGGACAAGACGAGTTGGGATTCAACACTACGCTGGACTCGAGTACCAGAGGAATTTCGTCACAACCAAGCGTACACCGACCAAGAGGGGAAGCTCTGAGCGCGAGTGATGTCTGTGTTACGACCCACTAGGCTTCTTGAGTCCATACACCATTGCGGACAAGATAACAATTGCAAGATATTTGGCGGCCTGCAGATTGAGAGGGATGAAGCTATTCCGAGAGAAGAGGCAAAAGAGTTTAACAATTGGTTAAATGGATTACACAACGTTGCAACCTTGCGAATACCTCGCTGCCTACGATAACACAGCGAAGTACAATCGACGAGAGCTCCATATATATCTGCCGACGCAAAGTGAACGAGTCTCATGCTTTGTGGCGAGCATATTGGAGGCTACAGAACCCGATCGGTAAGGGAGAGTGAAGATATGTCTTGCGGTGCTGGCAAAGAAAGGTAGCCCCAAGAAGATCTCAAATAAGGACTGGAACTACAAGCAGCAGTCATCGGAACAAGGCTGAGGAAAATAAAGCACGAACACCGATGGAAGTGGAGAAGACCGTATACTGGACGGACTCAAGAACGGTGTTACAATGGATTAGAAACAACGCGAAGAGATATACGCCCTTCGTAGCGCATCGATTGGGTGAAATCGCCGAGCAAACGGAATCCGAACAATGGAGATGGATTCCCACAGACATGAACGTTGCAGACGATGGCCACCCGAGAAAAATATGTCAACGGAGTTGGGGAAAGGTGGCTTCAAAGACCCGCTTCCTATTGAACAGGGAAGAAGAATGAGCCCAAAGAAGAAGAGGCTCACGAAATATAGACTGTGCAGCATGTGGTCGAGATCAAGCCACCGCCGCACTGGGAAGCCATGCGGACATTTCAAGATTTAGCTCCTATGGACAAATTAATACGCACTACAGCACGAGTGCTGATGATAGCGGAGAAATGGCGTCATCTGAACAAAAAAGCTTGGAAGTAAACACTTAAATCAAGCAGAAAGACTGTGGATGGAACGCGCTCAGATCGAAGATTTTCCCTGAGGAAATCCATAACCTCAGGAAGGGAAGAGCATTAACAAAGAGCAGTCGCTATACAAACTGGACCCGGAATTAAAAGAAGGACTACGCGAGTACAAAGCCGCATCATCGAGACCACCAACATAGCTTCGGGAATGAAGAACCCAGTATCCTGAGTGGAAGGCATCACTCAGCCGCCTGCTTATCATGAAGCACCACAAAGCAGCGGGACATGAAGCCACGAACGGGTAGTGAACGACCTACGACAGCAGTACTGGATCCTTCACCTAAGACCAGCCGTAAAAAACACGGCGAGAGAATGCACATGGTGCCGGGTCAGAAGAGCCAATCCTCGAATACCGAAGACAGGGATCTGCCGCTAGCTAGAATGGACCAGGATCACGCCCTTTCACCAATTGTGGCGTGGATTATTTTCGGGCCCATGATGGTACCATTGGAAGGCGACACGAGAAGAGATGGTGTGCACTCTTCACCTGTTTGACCACGCGAGCCATTCATCTGGAGCTCGTGGGCCAGCCTGTCTACCGACTCTGCCATCATCCATGGCACTAAGAAGAATGGCAGCAAGAAGAGGATGGCCCCGACTAATGTACAGCGACAACGGGACCAACTTTCGAGGAGCGGATGTTGAGTTACGCGCCCGCCTATGAAGAATGGGACCCAACTCTTGAAGACTCGCGCTGACTCATCGGATGACATGGCGTTTCATCCCTCCTGGCGCACCTAATCAGGGAGGTGCAGGGAGCGCTTAGTGCGCTCGGTGAAGGTGGCACTCAACGCCACCCTGAACGAGAAATACCCCAAAGAAGAGGTATTACATACTTTACTGGTTGAGGCTGAGTACTCGGTAAATGCTCGCCCTTTAACCCATGTTTCCTGCAGTCCTGATGACCCAGAGGCATTAACTCGAACCATTTCTAGCTGGGTCATCGCAGGTCTTCCTCAAACCGGTCCATGCCAACCAAGCTGATAGAAAAGCCTGGCGCGTAAGCCCAAGCGCTGGCTGACGAATTTTGGAGAAGATGGATCCGAGAGTACCTACCCACTTGGTACCTCGAGGGAACTCCTCAGAAAACAGGCAGCAGATCCAACCCGGAGATTTTGGTGGTGGTTGTAGATCAAGATCTCCCACGCAACGTCTGGCCACGAGGGATCGTTGCCGTCCACCCAGGACCTGATGGTGAGGTGCGAACGGCTGACGTAAGGACCAGCGGAGGTGTTTTCCGGAGTGCCGACCAGGAAATTGGCTGGTTCTTCCGAAGTGAGGCTTCGAAGTAAACTTCTGCGCCGGCGGTGAGAATGTTAAGAACAGCAGAGGACTGTAATAAGTGTTATAAGTAATGAGGACATTTAATCAAAGTGAACTAAAAGTGATTATTGTGTTTTTAATAAGTGCTCGACGCTGATTGGTCAGATTATGTTTTACTATAGAGATTACGAATTACATAGGATATTAATGTAAAATATAAAGTAGGTCACACATTTTATTATTTGTCAGTGTAGAGAACGTTACGACCTACAAAATGATATATAAAACATAGATATACCTCGAAAGATATGTTAAATAATTAATGAAAAAGGTTACATGAATGTCTAGTTTTCGTAGAACGTACCATTTGAATTGTTAAATAGCTTTTTGATTTCAAGTTCTACATGAATAATTGTTTGTTATAAGGTAAGGCACTGAAAAACCTGTTAAAAATATGTAACTTTTCAATAGTGTAAGATTAATATGTTTTGAGATTGCGACCGAAATAGGTATAAACCAAAGTAAAAATTGTAGTGAAAAGCGGTCAAGTTTGGTAGGCAAAATCTGCCTATTTACGGACGGTAAGGGAGAACCCGAGGGATAAAAATTCCGTCCGTATGAACTTTGTAGTTTTCCTATACAGTGCCTACAGTCAAGAAATAAGAAGAAAAATTGTAAATAGTTAGAAATAATAAGAAGCTTTGTGTAATAACTGTCTTCGAGGGAGTTAAGAAAATATACAGTCCACGAGCATCGAAAGTGTTTTATTCGGTCGGACGGGGCACCGCTATTGGGAAGTTTGTTCGGTAACCCGCCTGGCCCCCCAACCCCTTGTCGCCGGCGACGACCGAAGTCGGAGTCCGCGACAATATCACAAAAAATAGTATCCGATACATATGTGAAATGGGACCAATTTACTCATGTAGATCGCTTTTAAAAAGGCTTTTAGGTGAGTCAATATGTTAAAATGTTACAAGTAGTAACTTAACAAATTTTAATATTAAGATTATTATGTAAAAAAAAGCCGTTTCATTTAGGTAAATTGCTGTATGTTAAATATAAATAGTAGGTGTTTTTTTTAAATAAAGGGTTAACAGGTATGTATAATGTGCATTCGCAATATTAGCTGTGCATAAATAAAAAAAAACTTTATTTAAAGATAAATAGCGGTATGCGTATGCCACAAATATAAATTGCAGTTTGATTAGCAATAGTCTCATTTGAGGATTTTGCTGTGCAGTCAGTAATTTTGATACGAATTCCAATTATTTGTGACTATAAAAAATCATTTTATTTGATGTGCGTTTAAATACTATACAATTAAATTAAATGATTTTTCTTACTAATCCTCTACACTCCCCAGCAATATATATGAGGGGTATAGAAGCAAAAACGCCTCTGTCCATTTGGACGGCCAATGGACAGAGGCGTTTTTGCTTCTATACCCCTCATATGTACTATTTACCTTATACAGTAAAATACCTTCTGTTCTATGCTCCACCTCATCTGTTACCATCAAACTGTCAATCGGAGAGCTAAAATATGAAATGAGTTTAAAAATATCAAAAAAGTTTTAGTAGCCAAAAGTGAAAACAAGTGAGCAAAAACAACAAAATTATAGCAGGTAGGTAGGTTCTCACTCACTTTCTTCAAACATTACAGGTGGTATTAGTTCGGTATAAACTTTGACGGGCGACTCCAGGACTTTTTGTTCGGCACAATTTGTTTGAATTCTATAAACAAAATATTGTAGAAGGAACTGCTGCCGAAGATGCTACGTAGTAAGTAAAGATGGGTCGGATTAGGTAAAAATCGTACCTGTTCGACCTAATACATACTAATATTTATGCAATATGGCCGTTCCATTACTGTGATCCATTACGTATTAGATAAATACGTAGAATCTTTATTCGGTGAATATTTAGTATCGGTTTTCGGTGAATGATCCATTATCTAATAAATACCTACGTAGAAAGAATAGTTGTGGAAATAGAAAATATCGTGATAATAGCGAAATGCATTTTTATATTAGGTTAAATTTTTAATATTTAGTTAAATTGTTTTTAGTTTGTGTCACATATTTTGTTTAAATAAAGGATTTTAATTTTGTAAAAAAAAAGAAAAAAAAAGTCTTGTCTGTGCCCGGATACGAACCAGGAATATCTGATTTTCGACTCCGCCGATGTAACCGCTGGGCTATTATAAACTTGATAGAGACGGTGAAAATTATCTTCATATTCTAATGATATTGTAGTATTTTTGCTAAATAATAAAATTGAAACTTATAGTCTATGCCTTACGGTTGATTTCTCATAATAAGATGATATTTTATGCGATACCTAATACCTAATGTCGTCTTGTATCTGAATGCTGGGCCGTAAAGAAGAAGGATAAAAATCAATTCCATGTAAGCAAGATGAGAATGTTGAGATGGATGTGTGGAGTTACAAGAATGGATAAAATAAGAAATGTGTATATAAGAGGAAGTTTGAAAGTTGCGCCGATCACAGACAAGTTACGAAGTAACCGTCTGTCTTGGTACGGGCATGTAAAGCTATATTATGAGTCTATGATGTAAAGCGACGGGATGAAAGGCATATTTTACAGAGAGCTTTGTGCATGAGTGTGGATGGATATAAAGAAGAGGTAGACCAAAGAAATGTTGGATGGACTGTGTGAGGGAGGATATGCGTGTACTGGGAGTGAGCCATGAGATGACGGATAATAGGGATGAATGGAAGAAAAGTACATATTGTGCCGACCCCAAATAAATGGGAACAGGGCAGGAAGATGATGATGACCTAATCACGTTGTATTAGGTACCGACTAGTATTGAAAAATACCTAATCCACATACCTATTCCAATATTTATGCCTCACCTGTAGTAGTAAGTAAGTTCCTTAGGTGGGTGAAAGATATTGTACCTACATATACTCGTAAATGTATATAAAATTTGTGTATGTGCTTCATGTGTAAAGCAGTGCGCTTATAGAATACTTCTCATGCTGTGTGTGTGATTTCGGAACTAATTTCTTTTGTAGACTTTTACATAGATAAACAAAGCAACTAGCGCCATCGTTCAAAGGAATTCTACCAATTTATAAAGGTGAAAGTTTGTATGTGTGTGAGTGTGTATGTTTGTTACTTCATCACGCAAAATCCTGAAATGTATGGAACAGCTGATTTTTTTCACTATATCGGAGTTGGCCCCATAGTGAAAGTTGTTTCTTTTTACTTTCCTAGTTTCGTGTCAAAGGCAAATCACTAATTTCGGAAAGACCTTATATTAGCTTAGGTACGTATCAGAATAACACATTATACTTTTTATCCCGGGTAAATATTTTATCCCGTAATTTCGACATTTTGTTTTTTCTGCTGTCCATTATAAAATGCATTCTCAGCACTAAACTTTACATACTTACTAATTATGATTTTAGCTACTTACACCTTTGATTCTCTCCCCTTTTTAGAAAATTCTCTCCAACGTTGAGCCATCTTCCTTTTGGAAACATATTTTTTAGTTTTATTTCCCATTAGTCCGAACTCAATCGAGTAATACCTACACCACAAGATAATAAAAAATGCCACTGCCGTGGGCGAAAGCGACATAGACCCTACGTCGTCGGCGCACAGCGCGGTACTGAGCGTCAGCGGGCACGAAGTTACTATTTAACGCTTTTCAGTAAGCATTAGAGTAGAATATCGCTTGCACGCTAAACAACTGATTGAGCTCAGAAGTAAAGGGCGTAAGTCTCAAAAAGATTTTTATTAATTGTGTGTTCAATTATGATTGTTTTTTAATTTTGGCTTTACAAAAGTTTACTATCATTATTATCTTGATATCCGAATTTATTTTAAATGCCTACCTCATGTAATAGCCGAAATAAAAGTAAAAATGACTAATAAACATGTCGATTTCAAAAAACAAAACTATCGAGCGAAAATCGTTAAATCATGTTTTTGGCTTTACATGACATAGTTAAGGGTACTAAGAATATAGTGTAATAGTCTCGCATTAAACAAACATGCACCCGTTTCAGCATATTTCATCAAAAAGATGCTAAATAAGGTCTGCCTCCTCTTAAGCGCAGATTTTTCCATACGTCACAGGCTATGTATCAGAGGAATAAAGTTGATGCTGATCTCTATTATGATTAAGTTTTAAAGAAAGACAACATCAACTTTATGCCTCTGATAGGTTATCTGACGTTTGAAAAAATCGGCACTATGTTTAAAAAGCCGACAAGTGCGAGTTGAACTCGCGTGAAGAGGGTTCCGTACGATGTTACAGTTGGTACGCACAATATTGAGTGATTTACCATGTTATTTTAATATCATGGACTTCTTATAGGTTTTCCTATAATCTATAAGGAGAAAACTAATTTCTGTATTTTTTTCAAAATTTTAGGTTCAGTAGTTTCGGAGATAAGGGGGGGGGGGAATGGTCAATTTTCGTCTATTTTCTTGAATAACTTGGAAACTATTTATTTTAAAATTACAAAAAAATACATTTAAGATCTTCTCAACAAGACCTTTCATTTGATATGCCACACGATGTAGTTTTCAGATTTTTTTTTTTAATTTTCCCCTTCCCCCCCAAAAATGACCCCCCATATACAGATTTCATCTGCTCACGTCACACCTCTGTGTTTGGGTCACAGGAATTGATATGTGTACCAAATTTCAACTTAATCGGTCTAATAGATTCGAAGATAATTGACTGTAAGCGACGGACGGACAGACACACGAGTGATCCTATAAGGGTTCCGTTTTTGTATTCAGACGTACGGAACCCTAAAAACACAGAAAAGATTTGGCCATATGGAGAAGATTGGGTGGAATGGCGATTAAAGAAAGAGATATAATTATTATATGGAAGTAGTGAATGGCAATGTTGGGAGGAGCGATCCTACATAGACCAAATTGGAGACATGTTAAAGAAAGGTCAAGAGCACCCGAAACCGACGAGAATTTAAGCGAAAGAGTTGTGTTTGGAACGTACTAAATGGAGATCTGTAGTCTCTGCCTATGGGACATTCATACATACATACATATATGTAGTAGGTACCTGCCTATCTACCTACATACTCATTTTAGAAAAGGTTATGCAAATTATGGTATGTATACCAGACGGCAGCAGCCTTCAAGACCACAAACTGAGTAGAGATGCTAACTTCAAGACGCAGTTTTTACCAGATAAAGTTTGCTTAGCTATCGGAAATAAACCTTATTTGAACAACACCAAATAATTCCGTTCAAAACACAAAAGTTAGAGCTATTTTTATAACAGTAAATAAACAAGGTAAACACTGACGATATATTATAAATATGCCTATGCGTAAACAGAAAAGATTTTCCTTTTACTTTGTAACATTCGTAAAAATACATAATAAAAAGCACGCGGAAATGAGAAGTATAAAGCCGTGCAGCGTACTAAGTACGTGGGTAGATCGAAATGCGAAATGGTATCGCTGTAATTTATTCATGACCAAGATGAAAATCGCTCGAGTACGAGAAAATCCAGTCATTTTAAAATACCAGAGAAATTTTTATTCCCTCGTGAAAAATATTCAATTTTGTACTAATTTTGTGACTAAAGGGTTCTCGTCTCTTTTTTAACCAAATCTGGCCTGTACAGACCCTATGCAGCACTGTTCTAGATACTATTAGAGCTCCAATGATTGTAGTGACTCCGCTACACTCCAGCCTTCATGGGCACATCTTCAAGGAGGATCACCCTAATCGCCACAAATCGCTGTATAAACAAATGATTTGCTTACGTTAACTCGCTCTAATAAAACAATATTTATTATAACTATTACAGGGTGCGATCAGCGTCAGAGCTCGTTTTGAGAGGGGATACATAAAGGTATATAATGTTAGAAGACAGGGTACCTACCTTCACATTATAACAGATCAAGAGTCCATATCTCAACAAAGGCTCAAAATCAAGTAACAAAATTATGTCCAAAATAGTTCTTTGTTTAGTTGTAGTGACGTTAAATTCAGTTTTAAGTAAGCCGTTGGATAATTTGATCACAAATGGTGAGTCACAATTTCAGTAATACCTACTAATTACCACCTAAAACTTTAGACCGCATGATACTCTCGTAATAGTCGTATGAAGCCAAATTAGTCAAACTGCCATATCTTAAAATTTAATGAATGTGGTAATTTTTTTAAGCAGTTGCAGTAAGTTTTTATTTTTGGAAAACTAGAAGTTTGCCCACCATCAGGCCCTATACAGGACTGACTGCCTCCGCAGACCTTCGAATCTAACTAATGATCACAAGTGGCGGGCGAGCCGTAGTTAGGAATTAAACTTCCGAAACTACCTGATACAAATGACTGACTGGTTAGTTTTTAAATGTGGCCAGTGAATAATAACGAGATATGATTTCAGAGGTTCCACAAGTGGATTTACAAGGAAGTGCTGAGCCGCACAGCCTGAGCAAACGGTTCATTAACCCAGAGTTCACGATAGGTAGTGGGTTCGAAGCTGGACTGAACAAAATGAGGACCAAAAGATAGTACGTATCTAATCTAATAGGTAACTAAGTTTACTACAACGTAGATTCGTTTCGTGTTCTTTTATTAATGTGATTAAATTCTTTATTTATTATCTCAGTTTCCCTTTTTAAGTTTGTTGATAGTAAAGAATGGGTTTTTAAAAATAGCTGCGAAAGTTCTTGCAAAATATAGTATCTGCCCGCCCACGAATTATATTCATAGTTAAGTATATTGCTAATACAAATATAGTTAAACTAATAATATATCTTAACCCCCAGTGCAGTGGAGGACTGTGAGAAGCTACAGCTGTGCAAGTTACACTCGCGGTCTTCGCGGAATTTCTTCGCTGCCTTCGAGTTATACTTCGTCAAGTAAGTGAAGCCTACGGCCATTAGGAAGCCTTCAATTTCGCGCATTCGTCAAGTCACGTGATGAATTCCAATCGATTTCAACGAACGTCGATACCAAACGATGTTATGTTGTTTGAACACTAAGTCTAAGGCCGCACTACGGTTTTTTCCCGCAAGCGATTAAACCGCGAAACCGCAAAACCGCTCGAGACGCACACACTACGGTTAAAAACCGCGAATATAACAAAACACGGTTTTAAAATCAGTCGCGGGAAAAAACTGTTAGTGCAGCCGCTTCCATTGGTTTCACAAAGTCAAGCGGTTGAAAACCGCGGCTGTGTAGCCGCAGTGTGGCCTAAGCCTAATTCTCAAGCGTAAATACAGGGTGTTTGTGACAGTCAGGCAAATATTGACACCATGACTTCAGACCATGATTCTGAGGCGGAAAATACTGAAAATTTTCGCAGGAAAATTCCAAAATTTTCCGTAATTTTTTTTCATATTTACAGGAAAAAAATAGTTTAGATAATTAGACCTTTGATAATGACTAAAAATAAATTTTTAACCAAAAAATTATTTTCAAAAAAGTTGCCCTCAAAAAAGTTTAAATAACTGAACAACCCTAATGGAGAGTCACAAGTGATCCAAAAACAGCAATGTGTCACACAATAACCAATAAGACCATTTAATTAGTCACAGGATCGCCTGATACAATTGGCGCGGAGAGCAAAGGTTACTGATAATCAAATCAAAAATACATTTCCTGCGAGTAATAACACTGTCGTATAACTCAACACAATGGTACTTGTTCAGCATTTCAGTATTTGCCTTGCTGTCACCCACACCCTGTATAGCAGAATAAAGGGCTGAGCCATCTACAGGATGTAACAAAAAGGGTATGTTAAGCGAAAAGCTATGTAAATAGCCCACTATAGAGAACCTATCTACAAAATTTAAGACTCGAAATCACATTTTTATTTTTCAAGATTGTATAAAAATTCCTGAGATATTTAAAAATTCTCCATACTTTCCCGAAAAATAAACATGTGATTCCGGGTCTCAAATTTTGTGGATAGGTTCTCTACAGTGGGCTGTTCATATAGCTTTTCGCTTAACATACCCTTTTTGTTACACCCTGTATAATTATAACTGATTTATTTTTGGCTTTTAAAAACTGATTTTCTCCCTACTGTTCTTCGCCCATCACCGGGTCTTACATCATTCACTGACCCTCGAATCCGTGAATAGGTGTATCGAGATTATGAGTCACCAAATGCGAGGGGCAATGGCGTGTAGAACGTGGTATACACCAGTTGATATAATTTGGACATCAGCATAGTAACGCCTGATAGGTACATATATACATTATAACCTCACGCCTAGTCCTATAATGGTAGGCAGACTACTGCGGGGCAAGCACGAAGCTTTCGATAGTCCGCAACGCTATCGTCACAACAGCATATCTCATAGATTTTGCTTGCGAGTCGATAGCGTTACCGGTTACGGCGCATAAAATTGTTTCATGCTTACCCTACAGGCCTGTATTTACAAAGTTTGATATCAATATACAAAATTGTTTTTATGTTCACAGTAAAGAGAACGCGAGACTATGGGACCATCATGCCCATTCTATTGCGGAGTGCGAACAAAAATTCTACTGCTAAGTAAATTTCGACATATTCGGTGTTATCATAAAACATGTATAAAACCCTGTCTAAAGTGAGACACTGTTACAAAATGACATTTGACAGCAAAATACATGCTTATAATTATATGGAGTATCTGTTAAACAATGATTAAATTCTTTAATCACACCCCCAATAATTTAGAAGCACAACTCGAAAAAGCATTGTCTCTTTCAGTGAGAGCCATCTTGCAGGACTATTAACTGCAAAGAGACTATAAAGAGCCTTTGTATGACAAAGAGTGCTTTGTAACAGCACTGATTAAGTCCAATTTGCAATAAACTAAATATTAAGTGTTATTTCTAAGAATAATATTAATTTAAGCTAAGACTGCCATGTGTAAATTATTGTTAACTAATTTATAAAATAAAAATATGTTTTTATACAACAATTCATTTTATTACCCTTAAAAATACAAAGGAATACTTTCAATCGGTCACCACAATAAAAATAAATGCATAATTTTTAACCATCTATACCTTGGCGAAATATATATGCAGAAATATTTTTTACTGCACACAAAACTTGCCAGTGACTAAAAATTTGATCTGAATCACAAAGCATAACAAATAAAATAAATTCCATTGATAAATTTGGTCCAATTAATAAATTTGATAAATAAATAATTTAATAAATCTTTGCATAAACAACGATTGGAAATAGGCAACAATCAGGATATTGCGATAGATGCACATAACTGGTAACATTATTAAATTAGAAAACTATTCACTTACAAGATACCACACACCGATTCTCACTTATAAAACCTGACTGACTCACTTTAATCTAAGGTACCTCTTAAGCTACTAGCAAAAGCCCGCGACTGTACTTGAGCAAACTACAAACAAATAAATATGTTATATAGCCGTGTTGGGTGCATACTTTTAAAATTTCTGTCAAGGCCTATTTTATATATGTCGTGGCCATATCGTAGATTTGATCATTTCTTGAAATGCTCGAGTATTTCATGAAATGGTCGTATTTCATGAAATGTTCAATTGTCTATGGGCCACATCATGATACGGTTTGGGCAGATCGATGATAAAAATCATTTCTCGATATGGCCACGACATATACATCAAAGTATATTTAAGCTACATTGTAGAATATATCCTTTTATATCACCTAGCTGTTTTCGATAAAAATAGAAGGTTCTAGTACTTTACTAACCTCATGTATTAAGCACTTAGAGTCTCTACTCTATTTATAACAACCCAATACATTTCCTTAAAAAATTATAATGATCCCATACAGCTATCTGTTATGTAACGCGGATTTGATTTGAATGTATACTTCTTGCCTGTATATCTTCGTCAATTTAATTTGATCAATAGTTTAATACCATCCTCTGATAAAAACTGTAACCACAAACTTGAACTGAAACACACGCAAAATCATGTGACAAGAGTACACTAGAATGAAATGTTCAAAATACAATCATTCACTCACTCGTTCACTCTTCAAATGAACTTTATAGGGTCTTCTTTTTAACCGCCTTCTTGGGCACCACGGAGAAGGTGTCAGATTCATCTGCACGATACTTCGTAACTTTGACCGGCCAAGGCTTGACATTGGCCAGTTTGGCCAGCAGTTTGTCTTGTTGCAAATACGCCAGAACTAAAAGTCCTATGAAGGGAATCACTAGGAACGATGTCTGTCTTAGTTCTTGCTCAGATTGTTTTACCTGAAAAGGGGAACGAGTTAGTTTAGACTAGCCACCGTATTGGTTATCTTTTTTGACAGTTCATAGTGATAATCACTTATTGAAACTTAATGAACTGGAATTGGCGTGTATACGTGTGTTGCCAAAAGTTTCTCCAGCCTAGACATGATGCTACTTCCATTTGTTAAGTTTTAATATGTGACCATCTCTATGAACTGTCAAAAAGGATAGCCGATACGAGGGCAAGGGTGGTGCGGTCGATCGCATCTATGAGACCATCTATATCTATATCTACAGTCGATCGCGGTACATACCACATACTAAGCTATGCTATTCAAGATTCGACAGCTTTTTGTCTACATCGATCATCGGTTCCTCGAGCTATGTACCCTGCCACTATATCTTGTGCACTATACAAACACAAAAAATACAAAAAAAACTTACCTCAGGCAAAAACTGAATAGTAAAATGCTTGAACTGGCCATCCGAGTTGAAATAGTACACTTGGTCGCCGTAAGAGTGCGTCGCCTTCGACAAACTCGACTCTAACTGCAGGGAATACGTCTTATTATCCGCCGGCAGTCTTGGCAGCACATACATCAGGCCTGGGTTGGAATTCTGGGTGTAACCGGTTGGATCCAGTTTGGTAGAGTAGAGAGGAGAATTGGACGCGTCTAGTGTTAGAGTGAGACGCAAAGATTTGTAGTGCTCGATGTTTGGAGTGTAGATTAGTACGTTCGTGTCCGTTAATTGTTGCGGTTGAATCGCTATGAGGCGCACGTTTTCGATGTCTTTGTTTTCTTTTACCTGGAATTAGAATAATAAAGTATAAATGAAAAATGGTCTTAAACTTCAACAGAACATATTTATTAACCTTATACAACTCGTAACCAAATACAGAACAACAGCCATGACAGTTAGAGCGAGTAAGCTATATCTCTGTCTCACTCACACCTAGACCATATTACATTGCACATTAATAACCTTTTATAACACCCCCTCTCAATGTAATAAACTGGATACATATATACTATTAACTAAAACTAAATTATCTACTGAGAAAAGAAACTTTGCAACTACTATAACAATAGGTATTCTAATAACATTCTATGCAGTTGAATTACTCTAAACCACACATACTTACAAATTTTAACAATGTATTATTTTTCAAAGCTTTGGTCAACATATCAGCAATTTGCTCCTCAGTTTTTACATATTTAATACATACTTTTTGTTTCTCAATAAGTTCCCTAATAAAATGATATTTAATATCTATGTGATTTAATCTCTTTACAGTGTTGGTATTAGCAATAACCATGGCAGACTGATTATCACAGAATAAGATAGCTGGAGTTACATTTTTTATATTAAAATCGCACAACATGTTGCTCAGCCAACATGCCTCAGCTCCTGCCATACTCATTGCTACATATTCGGCTTCGGTGGAAGAAATACTAACTGTGCTTTGCTTCTTTGAGCACCAAGAAATTAGGCAGTTTGCATACTTAAAGCAGTAGCCTGTGGTAGATTTCCTATCTGTCAGGTCTCCTCCCCAATCAGCATCACAAAATCCCACCAACTCATCATCATTACAATTATAAATCAATTTATAATCTAATGTGTGTTTGATGTATCGCAGAACTCTTTTCAAAGCTACTAATAACATGTTACTAGCCCTATCTTGATATCTACTTAAGATTGATATTGTAGCACAAATGTCTGGTCTGGTACTGCAAGCTGCATACATCAAACATCCAATTATTTGTCTACATACATTTTCAGTTTCAGTTGTACACTTATTATTCTCAAGTTCCTTTACATTAAAATTCTGGTCCATAGGTGTGCTAATTTGTTTACATTCATACATATTGAATCTCTTAAGTACATTTTCCAAATACTTTCTTTGACATAATACTGTAACACGAGTTTCTAAATTTTGCTTTACATTAATTCCTAAAAAATCAGAGACCAGACCCAAATCTTTCATTTTAAATTCCTTTTTTAATACTGACTTTAAATGTGACACAGAATCTTCATTACTACCAAAAATCAATAAGTCATCAACATATATAAGTACATAAATCTTTTCATTTTCATTACACTTAGAATACAAACAAGGATCGCATTCAGATCTTTTATAATCTTCTCTAATTAGCACAGAGTTGAATTTGTCATTCCAGTACTTTGGTGACTTTTTTTAAGCCATACAAGGCTTTATTTAGCTTTACAATGCAATTGTTATTTTCATAGGCTCCATCAGGTAATCTGATGTATACAATTTCATTTATTTCCCCATATAGAAATGCTCCCGTAACGTCCATTTGATACACAGGTAAGTTGAATTTTGTTGCAATAGCTATAAACAGTCTAAAAGTGGCCAACTTAGCCACGGGGGCATATATTTCACTATAACTCAATACATTTTCCTGCTCAAAGCCTCGTGCTACCAACCTAGCTTTATATTGAATATCATTGTTGTTTTGTTTTATCTTAAATACCCATTTAGTACTAATTGCTTTCTGATTACCTGGTAGATTACTCACTGTCCATGTATTGTTTTCTTTTAATGTCTGTAGTTCCCTCTGGATCGCTTTCTTCCACTCAGATGCCTCTGGACTCCTCATAGCCTCCTCATACGATTTAGGCTCACAATCTTCTACCAAAACATTATTACAATTAAAGAATTGAGTCTTATTTCTGACACGCTTGTTTTCATGGTTTAAGGGTGGATTTTCAGAATATTCACTTTCACTACTATCACTTGGTTCATATAAGCTGCCCTCAGAATCACTCTGTAAGGTATTCACTGTGTTATCATCTTCTTCAACAACTTGTGCTCGATCTTCAGCATCCTCCTTCCCAGCATCATCCGGATTGAACTCCTCCACTTGGTTGTATACACATGGCACCGTTGTCGACTCTGGTTCTTGTTCTTTATTTTCTTTCACAAAAATAATATCCCTTTTTGTTTCTACAGTATTCATGTGTGGGAAAAATACTCTGTATCCTTTAGTTGTCTCTCCATAACCAACTAAAATACCTTTTTCACCTTTAGGGTCCCACTTACGCCTCTTTTCCTTTGGTATATGGACATATACTGGAGTGCCAAACACTTTAAGGTTGTTGATATCAAATGTTTTGTTTGACCATAATTCATATGGAGTTTTTCCATCAACTGAGCTTTTTCCAGTTCTATTAATTACATATGCTGCTGTATTTATAGCCTCTGCCCATAGGTTGGTAGGTAAATTTTTCGCAAATAACATTGAACGGGCCGCTTCTACTAAAATTCGATTTTCTCGTTCAGCTCGACCATTTTGTTCCGGAGTAAAAGTCACTGATGTTTGATGTACTATTCCTCTTGCCTGAAACATTTCTCGTACCTCGTTATTTACGAATTCAGTTCCGTTGTCAGTACGAAAAATCTTAATTCGATTTCCAGTCTCATTTTCAGCCCGAGCAATAAAATTTCTAATACACAGTTTAATTTCATGTTTTCCTTTAACAAAACACACTTCCCTGTATTTTGAAAAATCATCCTTGAACACGACGAAATACCTCGAACCCCAATAGAACTCTCTTCCATCGGTCCGCATGTATCTGCATGAATTATTTCACATGTCCTGGAGCTAACATTTTCACTTCTAGGGTAAGGCAGACGGTGAATTTTACCCTTCATGCAACTTTCGCATGTCGCCGAGTCGGATAATTGAGTATTAATATCAACTTTATTGTTCTTCAACACTTCTTTCACATAAGTTATGTTTTGATGCGCCATTTTTTCATGCCATTCGTGCAAAACTGAACGCTTTATTTCCGCAATATTGGCTTCGGACGTATTATGATAACGAAAGTTCAAATAATACATGCTCCCATTACGCTCAGCAACTGCCATCACCATATTTTGTTTATAAAACTTGCATTCATTTTCCCCTGTCACAATAACATAACCTTTACTTGTTGCGCGGTTCACAGAAAACAAATTGGTTGACAGTTCGGGAACGTGTAGTACATTGTCTATGGTAGTGTCGATCCATTCGTTCCCGGTCCATACTTGTACTGCCACCTGTCCGCTACCCTTGACACTAATTTGCGTTCCGTTTCCCACAATTACCGATTTACCTTTACGGGACAATAAGAGTTAAATAGTTCGTAATCACAACACATATGTTCGCTTGCACCCGAGTCCACCAGCCATTTTGTTTTATTAAAATATGCACTAGATTCACTAATTTTGTCCATGACCACGAATGCATTACCTTTTTTGTCCTTTCTAAAACGGCACTGACTTTTTAAATGTCCGGGCTTATTACAGTAATAACACCTCACTTCCAAAAGATGATCCTTGGAATTACGAAAATCATCAGTCTTATTAAATCGGCACTCATTTATATAATGTCCTAGTTTATTACATTTAAAACACTTGACAGTTTTCCTGTTTGTTTTTTTAGCCACAAACGCTGCCGATGATTGCGAGCTTCCGCCTTTTTCTTTAATTCTCTCTTCTTCTATTAACAACCTAGCGACTAGATTATCATAGGTTTGCTTATCGTCTGGAGCGGATTCCCATGCCGAGACAAAATGCTTATAATCTTCCGGTAACGACATCAAAATCTTCGTTATAACAAACTTATCGGATATTGCTTCGCCGAGCTGTTTCAAGTGGTTTTGCATCTCCTGTATTTTTGATAAAAATACGGACATATCTGAATTTTCATCGTATTTGAATTGAAAGAAACGTTGTTGTATTATGTGGATGCTTGTTTCAGATTTCTGTTCATAGACACTCAGTAGTTTCTGCCACATACTAGCTGAGGTCTCACACGAAATGATATGTAACATGACTTCTTCCGACATTCTTGTAACCAACAACGTTTGAGCTTTCGCATCCTGAGCCTCCCAACGATTTCGTTGTACTTCACCCTCAGGTTTAACCGAAGTTCCATCCACTATATTGTAGACACCTTGACCACGCAGTAATACGGACGTTTGAAATTTCCATATGTTCCAATTTCTGGCACCTTCCAGTTTTATAGTAGAATGATTGTTCTGTATGGACTCCATTTTCTTTCTTTCTGTAGACTTTCCTGCCTTGTTGAACTTTTTCGAACAAGTAATTTCCTTCCCGACTTAACCTCAAAATGTTTGCCGCCAACGCTCGCCGGTTTTTGCACTTTTACACTACAGTATTTACTTTCCTTTTTAAACTTCTATAATTTTCTGTTTAATTCGTTATCTGGGCCCATAACCAGATAAAGTATAAATGAAAAATGGTCTTAAACTTCAACAGAACATATTTATTAACCTTATACAACTCGTATCCAAATACAGAACAACAGCCATGACAGTTAGAGCGAGTAAGCTATATCTCTGTCTCACTCACACCTAGACCATATTACATTGCACATTAATAACCTTTTATAACAAATAACTTCTTTTATTTACATATCTTGTAAGTTACATTTTTTGTGTATGTGCAATAAATAATAAGAATAAAAAACTCTAAAACACTAAGTTTTGGCAAACGGGAACCAACCCCCACATATACAGTAACATCCGATTCTAACAAAATTTACAGATTATTTTGATGTTTACAAGGTTGATAGAAAGTTCATTTTTGAATGCTTATGTAGCTTAAAATTTTATATAATACATTAATGGGTTGGTTCCCGTTTGCATAACTATGTCCAAGTAATTTTAGATATTTCAAAATTTCTTCGTCTAAAATGTTCTTATCCAATTCTACTTGCTTCCCGAGGCATGACAATGACATTTTTAACCGACTTTCAAAAAAGAAAGCCTATCAATTCGTCTGTATGTTTATTTACAACATAAAAACTCGTACATGAGATAAATTCAACCATTCCCGCGGGAACTTCGGGACGTTGATACGTGGTTTAATAAAAACAAATATTTATTTTAAGATTGTATGAACATTGGTCCGTATACTAACCACAATGGCCGGCGGTGCCTTGACGAGTTTAAGTCCAGCCAGCTCCGGGGAGCTAGACTCCTTCAGTTGCAGAGTGTATTCGCAGTTGGGCAGCAAGCCACGGATTCTGTACAACAAAATGTAATCGTTTTAGTCTTTATTATACTATGTTTTGAGCAAATAAATAATCATTTCATTTCATAAAAGTTATAAGTTATGTATAAGCAAATAATATGGTCGACCGTCACACTTATACGCAAAGTTAAACTTAGTCAGGTCTATCCCTCTCCGATGTAAACATAAATGGCTGAGAGAGAAAGGGACAGGTAGGAGAAATTTTACATTTAGGTTTAAGTGTGATAATCATAATCGCCTATAATGAACACCGGAGTATAGAATTTTTTTCCTGTATAAACTAGAATGTTTCCAATTCACAACACATTAACCTAGTCCCACATTAAGATCCCTAAGGTCTTGTGTCGTGGGTACTAAGCAACGGTATATAAATACATAGAAAGTATAGAAACATCCATGACTCGGAAACAAATATTAATATTCATCATATCAATGTTTGCACCTACCGGGATTTGAATCCAGGAGCTATGTCGTCGCAGGCAGGGTCACTACCAACTACACCAATCGGCCGTCTTATTTATTTTGGATAAGTCATGGTGGATGTTTTATTTGCGCCGCCGAGGAGCGCACATCACGTTACAAGTGTGTGTCACCGACCTGAACACACCGTCCGCCTGAGTGACTGCCTCCTCGGTGGGGCAGGCGGCGGAGTCGGCGGACGCGGCGTACACAGTGGCGCCGCTCCAGCCCGCGCCGCCCAGCGACTGCAGTGTGCCGCCCAGCGACCACGCCACGCGCACTCCTCTACACGACGGGAGACCAAGTTCAAATTCAATTTCAAATTCAAAATCATTTATTCGACATGAAAGCATTAACAACTTGTTTGTCGATTGTCTAATTATATGTTACTTTCTATGTTCGCACCCCGAAAATGAAACCGTTACCAAACAAAAAAGGAGGTGAATTTAAACAACCCAAAAATAAATAAATCGCAAAGCTTTTGCTTTGGCAACGGTCACCACCCCAAGGTGCGATTGGTTACGGTCTGTCAGGCATAAGTTAGCGATTCGGGGCTTAGCCACCAACGTGGAGCTTAAGGTCGCCTAAAGACGAAATCCAGCAGAGCTGCAACACAGTTCTCCTTTATGGCAAAACCAACATTAGGTCTGACACACCGCATGATTCTACTATTACTGTTACACTATCTCAGTGAAGTGTCACTGCTTGGAAGAAGAAATAGCAAGAAAACTCCCAGCGACACAGTCAAATAAACAGTAAACCAAGTTGTCTTACAAGTACGACTACCGAATACAGTGCGAAACCACCGTGTTCAAACCGCCGTACAATGCCGGAATTGGCCCACTACTCATTCCCGCCTCTGCGACTCCTGTTGAATAGCTACTTTCGGAAAAGATTGCACGCATAGAACTCGCGTACGCAAGTCGTAATTAGCAAACATGCAAATCAAACCCTTGATCCGTCCCCCTTGTAATATATCGTGTGTTGACATTGACCGGATATGACATTTGACACACTCTTTAATTAGGGCTCGCGTACGAGAATTTTCTTACATGTTTATTTACTAACGGTTGCCCACGACTTCTTCCGCGTGAAACGGCATTGCATCCGTTCGAAGCCGGGGAAGATCCTTACATATAAAATTTCCTCTTGAATCACTTTATCTATAAACCGCATCAAAATCCGTTGTGCAGTTTTAAAAATCTAAGCATACTTAGGGATAGACAGACAGTGGCAAGCGACTTTATTTTATAACATGTAGTAAGGATGTCTAAAATTTTATCAACACTTGAGACAGTAACTGAAATTGTTACTTAACTATACCCGACGGTCGCAAAAATGACGCCAAATCCTTGACAATTTGAAGTTTAAAAAAAGCGCATTATCTTCCTGCCCTTACCCCCCGTTATTTAAGGGGTGGGCGCAATATAGTTTCTTTCGAATCTCATATTTCCAAAGATTTAGCAACCATATTAATATACAGGATGTTTTTTGGTCGTTAACGTTCCCGAAAACGACGGAATCTCCTCATAATCATGATCATTTTTCTCCATGGAAACATAACTGGGAAGTGTCTGGTTCCCAAGATATTAGGGTCCAAAGTTGAGTAGATAGACTGCGCTTTCCTGCATAAGTGCACATTGTCGCGCGTAGCTAGATTTTTTACGAGAAATAATTAATATCTAATCAAGATTTTTTTTATTTACTTCTTTTCCCAGCATTTTATTTATTTTAAGATAAACTTACTTTATTGGATGTGTACGTAGCCTTCGTTAAAGGCAACGAAAAAACACCTGTATAAACCATATTGCGCGTGCGTAAATGAATAACGATAAGGGCTGAATTATATGTATTTAATTTTATGTAACCTCTATACTCGTATAACCTGTGACATGCAATAAATGAATCTAAACTAATCTAATCTGAAAAATGATGAGTTCGAAATGCATTTCCAGTGTTTCACTTGTCATATAACACATAGACGGCCTGACCTGACGGTGAGGTGCCGCGAGTCAGAGCCGGCCACGTGGACGATGTGGTGCGGCGGAGAGAAGCGGTACTCCTTCATGTGCGGCTTCACGAAGTAATCCGCCGGCGCCAGGCGCGGGAAGCGCAGCGCGGCCTCTGAGGACACCAGGTTGCGACGGTACGAGCCTCCGGACACGGACACGAGGCAACCCTGGGGAATACACACGTATACACGTATATACATGTGGGGGTAAGGGAAGCGCTTCCGCTCCCTGATTACGTAAAAGCAATAGCAAAGCCGAAGCCGCGCGATCGCGATAATCTCGGGTGTGTGTGTGTGTGTGCTTGGGCGAGGTGCGGGGCGCGGGAGGACGCCGAGCGCTCGTTGCGCGCACGTACACACTCGAGATTATCGCGATCGCGCGGCTTCGGCTTTGCTATTGCTTTTACGTAATCAGGGGGTGGCCCCGCCTGGCCACTAATTGATGTTTGGGCCATGTATATATTCCACTTATTGTGAGAAACTTCGATATCACGTTCTAGGATATGCATTGGATTGTGGTTCTCTCTTGCATCCGACATGTGGGAAGCGGAGAGCAGAGCCTGATGATATCAGATTACGACGGTACGAACCGTCCGATACTGATATGAGGCTAACCCTGGAAAATACTCGATTCGAAAATATTCGATTTGACAACTTCTAGTAACTTCATTACATAGCTCGAAGAAGCGATGGCCAATGGAGACGAAAGATTCTAGAGTGGATACCGCGTATCGGCAAACGCAGCGTGGGAAGTCCACAGGCCATCCGCGAGATGGACGGACGTCTCGGTTGGATGCAGGCCGCCTCCGACCGGTCGGAATGAAGGTCGTCGCGGGAGGCCTACGTTCAGCAGCGGGCTTCTCCCTAAATCTAAAAGCTGACCTGCAGCGGCGCGCCGTCCGCGTCGTCGACGAGCGTGACCGTGATCTCGGCGAGTCTGTCGGCACGGATGCGGCCCGCGTCGTCCGGCTCACTGAACACGTGGGAGTCCTTGTCGGCGCGCACGCGGTACGTCCCCGACGCGTCCAGCGGACCGAACGAGTACGTGCCGTCCGCGCCCGTCACGTACGTCAGTTTTAGATCGTCTGCGGGAGATGTATATTGCGGTGATTTTTGGTCGTCAGCGTTCGCGGAAACTACGGAATCTCCTCGTCGTCCCGATCATTTTTCTCCATGGAAGAAGCATACCTGGGAAGTGTCCGGTTCCCGAGATATTAGGGTCCAAAGTTGAGTATATAGACTGCGTTTTTCTGTATAAATGCACATTGTCGCGTGTAGCAAGATTTTTTCACGAGAAATTATTAATATCAGTTTATGAAAAAACTAGCATAAACGCTGGACACTATAAATTTTACCCGATCAATTTTTTTTTTAATTCACATCATTTCCCAGCATTTTTTTTTGGCATAAACTTACTTTATTTAATGTATAGAGTACGTACCCTTCGTTAAGGGTGGCAGAGAAAAAACACCCTGTATAATTTTAGTTATGTACTTTTCCAGTCGACTGCTGTGCCTTCCCTGGGGCACGCCGCAAGGCAATAGGGGGGTTTTACCCATAGACATAGCATGTAATTATAACATGCCAAAACTAGTGACCGCCCACATATTCGTCCACGAAAACTTTAGAATTTTTATATAAATTTCAGGGGAAAATCTTTTCTTATCGGATGCCCACGTAATAAAAAGAAGTTCTCCAATTATCAGATCTCAGGGATAAGATACAAACGATGTACTGGCTACCATCAAATATCCCTGTCCGTTTCCCGCACTCACCATTCCCCTGCTGTGTGAGCGAGACAGTCACCCCGTCGGTGGGCGGGTCTATCTGCCCCTTCACGACCACGCCCCTCGCCGCCCTTAGTACTAACGCTTCCGGCTGACACTCCGCTTTCGATATCACTTGCTGTGGCGCCTGAGGGTGGAATACTAGCGAGCCGCTTCTAGCCGACACTACTGCCACTTCACCCTGTAAATATTATTTTTTGTAGATAAACTTTTTTTGCAAAAGCTAAAACATAATTAAACTAAGTTTAAGATGAGCCGGGAATGAGGGTGATGTATGAGCGCGCGTAGCTTGCTTGATAGCTAATATGCTATTTGACAATGTGAAAAATAAATCGTCAATTACTGTAATCAGTATGTATTATGACCAGTGGTCGGAGTAGGTATATTGATTTTACATACTTGCGTCATGATATCATAACATGGACATGCATTTTTTCCGGAATGTACCGGAGTTTCCAAAAATTTGGTAAATAGAGTAATAAAATAAAACACCATATGTTACGAAACAAAATTGTTTATTGTTAAAATAATCATTATTACAATTTTATTAATCCTCATCGGTTACAATTTCTACATTTTGTTTTTCTGTCTTTATACAATTAAAATAAATAACTATAATTTTTTCAATATTTTCTAATTTTAAGCTATTTCTTTTAACATCTAAGATCCATTTGTATCCGGAAACTCGGAGGCGTATCCATATTAACATATACGTTTGATGTCAATGACCTTAATTCAATATACCTACTCCGACCACTGATTATGACTCTAAAAATGGTTATATACTAACGGAAGTTGAAAATAATAATTGATTTACCTAAAAATCCGTAAGTAGAAATTTTTAAACTTTTGTCACGTGACACAAAACGCTCATGATTGGTCGGGCTTATTATGACGTCACCTGCTTATAAACATTGTTTTATGTTTACACTAAAATGTATGTGGATGACATGTGTCAAAGTGACAGATACAGGCAAGTGATGTCACCGACGCCATATTTTCAAAGAAGCGTTTTGGCGCGCTATTTAAATATAAAACTTTTAATTTGATATTATTCAGTAAATATGTACCAGAACTCAAAAATACAACTTTTACTTGGTTTTTAAACCTCCAGAGAATAGTATAAAATAGATTTTGAATGATTTTTATATACCATGAAGAGAGTATAAAAGAGGTGGGACTACGAAGTGAGTCGTGTGGCAATCGTGAAACCATGACGTCATGATAGGGGCGGAGCTTCAGCGCCAGTGTAACGCAGTAGCTGTAACCACACGTTTGTACTCCGAAATGTAACCGCATTAAAATTACAAAGACACTAGCGCTTTTATCAGGGTACTTTTTTTTACTAAAACGTAGTATAATATGCCATCTAACGATGAGTAATTGCACTAGTAAAACAATTCTGAACCATATTGATAATGAGCAGGTAGTTTGGCTAGTCACTATAAGGTGGTTTTAGTCCGGGAGGTAGCGTTGCATTTTTGATGGTGATTTTAGGCCGATCGATTTTGAGTGCAATTGATAGTTTAGATGAGGACATCAATTTAATTGAGCGTCAGCAGGCGCACTCAGGGTGGGGCGAGTGGGGAGAGAATTTCAAGTATGTCAAAAAAAAAAAAAACCAAAAATTATTTCTGTTCGTCCGAAAATTTGCACATCAGTAGTTTTAACAATAATAATAATTATAGAAACCGTCAGCTGTGAAGAAAATGGCGGGTTGTACGTCAGCAGGTTATATATACCTATATTAAAAATAATTATTTTCATTTCATTTCCGGTCGAATGAAACTGATACAGGTTATTCTTTATGCTATAAAAATGATAAAAAAAAGCGTCAGCAGATCTATCGATAGGGGTAAAATCGTCAGCAAGGGGATTATATGTGCCGAGCAGGTATTCAATCCGAGTATGCATTAATCATCTATATTATTCAACTGACGACCTTCTCCCTGTCAATTACTCTGCTGATTCTTTTCTTCATTATATACATTGTTCAAATTATGCTTACGATCAATTTTCAAGTGACCTGAAATCAATTTGATTATAAAAATTCTCATTTTTTAGTCCAGTCAAATTAGCTACAAAAATAGGGGTAAGGTTACATTAATTCGCACCTTGCTAAAAATTTGCATGAATGTTGGGAACACCATATACATACAATTTGTCAATTATCCACATCAATCCAATGTGTGGAAAATTTTTTATTGAAGGTCAAATGTTGCAAAAATCGGTTTTTTGAGTTTTCCAGCTAAACGGTAAGTTCTATCATGAAAATAGGTGAGACAAAAATTATTCATCATCCAATTATCTACAAAAATTGTTCATACACTTTTTTTCCTAAGAATCGCCATTTCGGAGATATAGCGATGCAAAATGTTGAAAAAGTTGTGTTATTCATAATATGCACACGTTTCCGCGCCACCCGTGAGGTAGTGTACATGACGCGTTTTTTTTACGTGGTTTCCCCGGTAGGCCTATTCCACGATCTATTGTGGTTCTGTTGAGTTAAAAAACTATTTTATTAAATTTAAAATGGTACTATAGTAAATGACAAGAGCGGTGTAAGTAATGAGTAAATTGAAAAAATTATTCGTCTGATAGATACTCGTTTAATGGAACATAATCCATACTGTCTTGCACTTCTTCTCCTTCTTCTTCTTCTTCTTCCTGCTGGGTACAAATAAATTGTTCAAAGAGCGATGCATCAGATGTCTCCTCGCCTATATCGTAAGAATCCTCTTCTTCTGGCGATTGAACATTGGAGCACGATTGGCCTCGACAACTGATACATGCTAATGAACAAAACAACCCAACTTTTTTACAGCCGCATTTAGCATTACACCCCGTTTTGCAATTGCAAAAAATTGAATTGAGGAGTTTTTCCGGTGCAGGAGGGAGTAAAGTCTGAACTGGTTCCAATATATTGTCAATTAACTTCCAACCCCAGTCTTCTGGGTTTAGTTTATTACCGAGCCATACTTGAACTTGATAATATACCCGAAATAGATGTTGATAAGCAAAAGCAGAGGTTGGAGGAAGACAAGCTAATTGTACTTGTTTTTTTTTATGCGTATTTTTTGCAAAAGATAAGTATCGAAACTTATCTAAGCACGTAATTTTTTTTGGAGCTCCGTAAACGGAAAGAAGAAAGCGAATTCCGTTGGTGATTACAGCTTGTGGAGTAGAGGTACTTTCTTTAAAAACGTCAGCACAATCAACTAAATCTTGTCTCTCAAACAATTTCAAAACTGATTTTTTACCTCTCCTGAAAAATGCTGATGTCGTGTCGCAACCAGTTACTGCATGTAGAAATAAGATATGATTTTGGCATTTTGAAAAAGCAGATAAACTCTTGGATGAATATATTTTTGATTGTTGTTCAGCTTTCCCAGGTTTTAAAAAATAAATATTTTTTTCGGTTGGCGTTCGAGCAGTAAGTAATACCAACAAATCAACATCTTCACCAACAACAATAGTTGGATTTGTCGAGTTAAATTGTTCTATTGCTGTTTCAACTATCAGGACATCAGCATCATTATCAGCTTGCGCCGCCCAACATTCATGCAAATTTTTAGCAAGGTGCGAATTAATGTAACCTTACCCCTATTTTTGTAGCTAATTTGACTGGACTAAAAAATGAGAATTTTTATAATCAAATTGATTTCAGGTCGCTTGAAAATTGATCGTAAGCATAATTTGAACAATGTATATAATGAAGAAAAGAATCAGCAGAGTAATTGACAGGGAGAAGGTCGTCAGTTGAATAATATAGATGGTTAATGCATACTCGGATTGAATACCTGCTCGGCACATATAATCCCCTTGCTGACGATTTTACCCCTATCGATAGATCTGCTGACGCTTTTTTTTTATCATTTTTATAGCATAAAGAATAACCTGTATCAGTTTCATTCGACCGGAAATGAAATGAAAATAATTATTTTTAATATAGGTATATATAACCTGCTGACGTACAACCCGCCATTTTCTTCACAGCTGACGGTTTCTATAATTATTATTATTGTTAAAACTACTGATGTGCAAATTTTCGGACGAACAGAAATAATTTTTTTTTTTTTTTTTTGACATACTTGAAATTCTCTCCCCACCCTTACTGGAGCTGCTGACGTTCGAGTTACTCAATGACTATCCATGAAAAGTACGTTATGACATTAATCAATCGACCAGAAATGATTTTGTAAAATGCAACGCTACCTCCCGGACTATTTCCAAATGCACTTAAAAGCGGTGATAGCTCAGTGGTTAAGACGTGCACCTTCCAAGCGGGAGGCGTAAGTTCGATCTCAGTCACGGGCCTGTACCAATGAATTTAATTCATGTACAGATTTTAATGTTGTAAAATTGTCACTTAGCTCGTGCCTCGGAAAGCACGTAAAACTGTTGTTCCTGCGCCTGATCTCTCTCCGGTCGTGTCGGTTTTCCGTCCCATCGGACTATGAGAGTGAGGGAATAGAGAGTGCATCTGTGTTTGCGCGCACACTTGTGCACTATAATATCTCCCGCGTACCTGGCCAATCTCCGTAGAGATCGGTCGCCTTGGCCGAAATACGGTCGGAGTTCATCATAAGGTGGTTGCTATGTAAACGGGCAGGGCTACAGAGTCCAATGCTCCCCCCGTCCCATGCTTCACCCCCGCTCCGCGGCACACTATCTTTGTACGAAAACACACTTAGCCGCTACTCCTCTCTTATTAGTTCTCCATGTGACATACTCACCGGCGACATGTACATGGTGTGTGAGTACCGGACACCGCCGCCGGACGCCGCCTGGCCGGACAGCGGACCCTCGGCGCGGGCGTTGATGTCCAGGTACAGGTCGTCCACCAGCGACGGAGAGTACACCACGACGGTCACCTCGTGCGCCACCGACGTGAAGTACACCGTCTGGACGACAACGTGCGGGTATAGAACGTGCTAAATGGAGATCTGTACCCGTACGATGAATTCGGTGAGAGCGAGATGTCTCACTTTTAAACGTCAAATCCACAGAGCTAAGTAATAACTAGACAAGGCGATTGTTTCTACTTGGTGTGTAAAAAGGGATCGCAAACCACTTCTATCAGCCCTAATTCATTCAGTCCTGGCTCGAGAACGAGTGTCTATTCTAGTTCTTAAGTCTATTTTTTACATGCAAAGTACATACACTTAGTTTATCTAGTTATTAATAGCTCTGTGAATTTGACGTTTAAAAGTGAGACATCTCGCTCTCACCAAATTCATCATACGAGTGCTGTAGTCTTTATCTACCCCTATGAGATTCACACGAGGGCAGTTTATGGGCGTATATTATTTGCATATAATAAAATCTTGTGTCTCAACTAGTGTTCAGGCTGCTTCAGAACTAATCTACTATTTTGATGCATGTAAACCCATTTTTAAAGGATGTAAGTATTTACATTTAAAGTTTTACTTTTAAACTGAGTCCAAACAGGGCACACAATTCTTCTTACTGTTCTTCTTTACGTGTCTACTTCTACCTGTCTACCTACTGCTTTTAATTTGTAACTATTTCTACCCTATTTCTATTGTCTTGTTCTATGTTATTTCTGTCCGTGTATGTGTAACTCTGAAATAAAAAACTATTCTATTCTATACTGGGTGTAAAAAGACAACTTTGTTCTTTTAATACCTCGTATTTTTTGTAACATCTCGATCATTTTTTTCTATGGAAGCACCCCTGGGAAACCATGGGTTTCCAAGATATCGAGGTCCAAAGTTACATTAATATTATAATTTTTTGACGTGAAACGTCTTTAAAATCGCGCCGACACATACGGGTACCAGGTTTAAAAACTGGACCGTAACGAAAAGGTCTATATCATCGTACCTTAATAATTAAAAAACTATTGGTCTTAGAAACAAAAATGTGGTGTAAATATTTCACTTATATAGTCAGCTCGCTGTTATGACATTGAGTTCGTGTCGGGGTCAAGCGGGGGGGCGGGGGAGGGATACTGCGATAACTGTGCGAAACCGGCGCTCACGCTTGTTTCTATTCAGTGTAACTCGTGACTCCGACTTTATAGCGTGGTGATTCTTTCGTGTGTTTGTCAAGTTTATTTGAACCGATTGATTTATACAAAAATAAGTGTAATTTGGACAGTATTTATATCTATACTAATATTATAAAGCTGAAGAGTTTGTTTGTTTGTTTGTTTGAATGCGCTAATCTCAGGAACTACTGGTCTGATTTGAAAAATTCTTTCAGTGTTAGATAGCCCATTTACCAAGGAAGGCTACAGTCTATACAACAACCTGCCCGGCTTCGCACGGGTACAACGCCCCCTCACGCGGACGAAGTCGTGGGCGGCTGCTATTTAAAATAACCAGAAAGTGACAATAAAATATATAAACATTTGCTATGTATTTTATGTTTCTATTACGTACCTGTTCTTTTTTTATTAAAATACTTAAAACAGCGTCCATCTTGTTTTCATTTCAATCTTTTACTTTAAAAGCGATTCGCTAACATAGACGTTTCACGTTAAAACCAACGGCCGTGTGCCCCGACACAGCCCCACCCGCTTTTTTACATAAATCCATCAGAAATCGGTTAACAAACATTTTTTTTAAAGATACCATGTTAAAATGTTATAATATTAGTTTTGTAGGTACATTTGTACTTTGAGTATGGAACGAATACATTACTTGCAATAAAATGACAGTTTTTTTTTTCATAACTTTTTTGTCGTTTCCCAGGGTCGGTTCCATAGAAGAAAATGATAGTAGCCTTACAAAGAATACGAGGTATTAAAAAAACATCGTTGTCTTTTTACACCCTGTATAAGTAGGTACAGTTACATCTACACAGATAGTTACCGGCGGCTCGGCGCCCACTAGCGCCACGGCGCTCGGCGGCTGGTAGCGGCGACACGAGCGCGGCGTCAGTGTGACACTACCGGCCTGCGACACGCACGCTGCGCTCGCGCCGCCAGGCACCTCCAGCGTGCCGGACGCGGTGCCCACGGTGTAGTCCACCTGCGGAGTACGTAAACCGCGTCACATCAGGGCGAATACTCCAACCGAGGAGTGTTGTCAATGAGCCATGTAAAATCGAAATTGCGTATTGAGTTTTGATTTTGTTTAATGCGGTTTTAACTCTTTCCGTCACGCTTTTAGATTAAGAATATTTTTAACATATATATGTAAGTTTTAGCATTATTAACAATAAAAAAATCATAAAAAGTAGGAAAAAAAAATATTTATTGAGGTTTTCGAAAAATGAGGTGGTTAGTGCCACTAACCACCATGACTATTGATACAAACTATTAACGATAATTTATGCATTTCGATGTGAATACACAGTAGTAGTACTATCATGTAAATATATATAAAACAGATAAATGAGAATAAAGTTAATAAAAAACATTAAAGATAAAAGCTTACTTACTTACCTGTTATT
Organism: Carposina sasakii; assembly: GCA_014607495.2. Lineage (NCBI taxonomy): Eukaryota > Metazoa > Arthropoda > Insecta > Lepidoptera > Carposinidae > Carposina > Carposina sasakii. The sequence continues at coordinate 693,598 of CP053150.1, forward strand.
TTTTTTATAAAACACGCAATTAAAATTACGTAAGTGCAATATTCAATTCAACTAAATTGAGTTGTCATTCCTTCATTTGGCGGTATATTCGATTGTATCTTGTCAAGCATGAATCGAACTTTCATGATAGTTCAACCGATTATAAATAGATGGCATAGATTTTAATTTAAAAAATCAGAAATAGGTGGTTAGTGACACTAACCACCAAGACTGAAAGAGTTAAACAGCCACATGAGCCGTACATAAAGTTTTACATCAGATACATACACAGTGTCTCCTTCACGATGACGAATCTAATCACATCTGTCAAAAAATAGGCGGATCACAGAAGAGCTACGTATTTATTTAACAACTGTAATGACCTGTGCATCACAAATAAACTATTTCATTTGATTTGATTTGATTTGAAAGCTAGAATGTGCCAAAGAAACAAACACACATACTCAAAAAACATAACCTTCTAATAACTCTTCAACTAACCTCCATATCATAATCCACATGGAATCTGATCAGATATCCGGTGTGCACAAACGCCGGCACGATGGTGACCTGCTGTGTCACCGACACTTGGTGACGTGGCGACTCCCAGCAGAGGCGGCTGCTGTCCACCGATACCTCTACTATACCGGGGAGGACTTCGGTGAACTTGTATTTACCGTCTGCGGGAAAGTTTTCATTATAATATAAATAAATATATAAATATTCACACATTAACCTAGTCCCAGACTAAGATCCGGTATATAAATACCTATATAAGCATAGAAACATCCATGACTCGGAAATAAACATCGATATTCATCATATCAATGTTTGCACCTGCCGGGATTCGAATCCAGGATAATCGGCCGTCAATATAATACATGTACACGGCTGTAAAATAACGCTAAATCTTGGGCAATATAAGTTTAAAAGGAAACCATTATTGCGCCGACCCCATTTATAATGGCACAAGGGCAGCAAGATGATGTACACGGATGTAAGTATTCTCGATAGGGATAGGCGAATGTGAATGACTCGTGAAAAATCATTTGGTTTCTTGCAATTTCATTCGAACGATTTAAATCGAACGTTTCGAATAGCACTTTCTAATAATCGTATAATTCAAATACTAGCCCATTCGAATGAATTATTCACATTCGCCCATTTCTAATACCTGCATACACTCGTAAAACATTGACACAATCAGGTCAAAACTACTCGTTTGACATGGCACAAAAAGCCGTCAGTGTAATTGAATTCAGAAAATAAATAACATTTCAAATGACATATCGTCTGCTTATTGGTAAGATTTTCCATAGTTTGTACCACCCCATGTCTGCCCGTGGGTATCGTACGAGGCGATTAAGGGTTTCCGGGAGGTGGGCAGCAGCGCCTCCCGTACTGACAACATAGTCCGAAAATCACACTGCGGTCACCAACCCGCCTGCCCAGCGTGGTGACTATGGGCAAAACCCCCCTGTGGCAGTAGCCTTGTGGCGTGTCCTGGGAGAGGTCTACGTCCAGCAGTGGACTGCAATAGGCTGAAGAAGAACAAGACTGGTAAAAATATGTTAAGTGCACAAGATGCAAACAATGCATTTACCATGTTTCACCGGGCAACAGACGATATTATGGTAGTACACAATTTTCAACAGCCGAGTGTGCTCAAAGTTTTTAATTACATGTAAATAGCTTTCACAGCGAACCTTTAGCCTCCGTATACATAGGTTTCCCGACATAGCCGCCATCCGGCGCGAGCGTCCGCAGTCCGACCGGCGCGGTCCGGCACGCGTCCGTGTTCAGACACGAGATCTGTCCGGACACCGTGCCCTTCAGCTGTGAGAACGTGATGTCTTCTATCGGCGACTGCTCCACTGATATCTTGCGGGCTAACGGGTAGTATCTGGAATAAGGAATTTGCTACACATCTTATGCATACCCCTTCTGCAACACCCTGTATGGAGTATAGATATATACACATAGAATATACAGGAAAGTGTTCCCGAAAATGGGTTAGGTGGGATTTCAAAGGAAATTAAATGCAAAACTCTAAAGGAATTTAAGATCAGTGAAAAATTGTTGCCTCATCATCATCAACAAAGATAAGGATGTAGCTGATGTTTTATAGTAAAACCTTGCATCAGCTGTTTGCTTCTCTTCACAAACGACCCTTTAGCATTTTTTTTTCTTACTAAAAGTCTGAGGTCTTCTCGTCGTCGAGGTTGTGGTCTAAAGCACAGGACTACTCCAAATCTATGTGATTGAAACTTTAAAACAAGAGTGTAATAAGTTCATTACCCTCTTTCTGGTGCAGAGTCAAGTAATGAAATGATGTAAGTAAAGCTATATACTCACTGCAAGCCCTCCCTTTGTTCCTGTTCAGTGACATCAACACTCATGGTGTACTCTCCCGGCGCTAGGAATATGCACCAGTTACCTGCAAGTAGATAGTTATGTCAGACACGGTTATATTGTCTTGTCAAGGCTCCTACACACAATGCCGTCGGTAAATGCAAGCCGCCGGCAATTGTTGTACAAAGCTGCCAAGCATCATTCTGTTTATGACAGTAGTGTAGAACGTTAGTGCAGTGCAGTGCGGCAAGTGGGCCCAGACGGACGGGTCTCGCGGGCCCAGACGGACGGGTCTCGCGGGCCGCACACTCACCGCCGGCGTCGGGCGTGGCGGTCGGGCCGCGCGGGCCCAGACGGACGGGTCTCGCGGGCCGCACACTCACCGCCGGCGTCGGGCGTGGCGGTCGGGCCGCGCGGGCCCAGACGGACGGGTCTCGCGGGCCCAGACGGACGGGTCTCGCGGGCCGCACACTCACCGCCGGCGTCGGGCGTGGCGGTCGGGCCGCGCGGGCCCAGACGGACGGGTCTCGCGGGCCGCACACTCACCGCCGGCGTCGGGCGTGGCGGTCGGGCCGCGCGGGCTCAGACGGACGGGTCTCGCGGGCCGCACACTCACCGCCGGCGTCGGGCGTGGCGGTCGGGCCGCGCGGGCCCAGACGGACGGGTCTCGCGGGCCGCACACTCACCGCCGGCGTCGGGCGTGGCGGTCGGGCCGCGCGGGCCCAGACGGACGGGTCTCGCGGGCCGCACACTCACCGCCGGCGTCGGGCGTGGCGGTCGGGCCGCGCGGGCCCAGACGGACGGGTCTCGCAGGCCGCACGGCGCCGCACACTCGCCAGCGCGCCGCCCGCAGCTGCAGCGCGCCGCTCGGACCGAGAGGCGTCACTGTTAGAGTAATGTCATCGAACTCGCATTTCTCTGAAAAAATAAAGTCATCAGGTTACTATAAAATATCATTTGCTGAACTCTACAGATTACTTAATCAGTTCCACTGGCGGCTCGTCCTAAGGAGCGCTGTAATCTATATTTCTCCATATTTATAACATTTCCCTAATACTTACCGTTCTGCGCACCGACCGCATACCTCCCGGGCAGCAGGTTGGGCAGTGTGAACTTGCCCCCCGCGTCGGCACTGGCCACCGGCATGCCGTCAACCAGGATGCGAGTGGCCCCGGTCGCGCCGCCCAGTGATACCGAGCCTACTATTGTGAATCCGGTGATCTGGAAGTACAAATTATGATGATGATAAGGAGAATAATTTTATTATAGCTAGCATTAAAAAATTGTGTCATCTATATAATAAAATTAAAACGGATCGATGTTTGTGCACGCTAATCTCAGAAACGGCTGGATCGATTTCGATGCAGTTTTCAGGAATATGTTGTGACAGGTCCCACTTAAAAGGCTACTTTTTATCGCGGGAAAATTATTTTATCCCGGATAATATCGACATTTTATTTTTTCTGCAGTCCACGCGGACGGAGTCGCGGGCGTCCACTAGTTGTTACTATGGTAGGAGGCAAATGTTAGCCATCAATTAGGGTTGACAGATAGTATTAGAGACTAGTGGCCGTCCACAACTTCGTCCGCGTGAATTTTGTAGCCTATGATGTATTCTGATGTCATCTTCATATTGAAGTTGATGCATAACATTTAAATACTGTATGACATTTTCCTACCTCAAATGCATTTTTGATATACAAGCTGTCATGCTTGACAATGAACTCCACATGATCAGGTTTGATGTTGTAGCTGATGACATTCTGCCCAGGGGTCTTCGAGAGGGCCAGCAGTTTGTACTCCCCTGCCGGCACCAGACCGAAGCGGAACTCTCCTGAAGCATCGGTGATGGAGTGACAGATCGGGGAGTCTGGTACTCCTTGGAGGAGAGCAGTTTTACATCCTTCTACACGGAATTTGGGGCTTTCCTGCAATGACGATCAGTGGTCAATAGTTGGAAGATTTTTGGGTCATAGAGGTTTTAAAATCATAACATTCTTATACGTAGGCTGAAAAAAATTTTTTTAGAAGCACAATATCAAACTTTTATACAGGGTGTAACAAAAAGGGTATGTTAAGCGAAAAGCTACGTAAATAGCCCACTGTCGAGAACATATCCACAAAATTTGAGACTCGAAATCACATGTTTATTTTTCAAGATTGTATGAAAATTCCTGAGATATTAAAAAATTCTCCATACTATCCAGAAAAATAAACATGTGATTTCGAGTCTCAAATTTTGTGGATAAGTTCTTTACATTGGGCTATTTACGTAGCTTCTCGACATACCCTTTTTGTTACACTCTGTATAGGAGCCACATTAGTTTTTGTGCTGTTGTGAAGTTAATGTAACCATTTCATACGCAATCATTCCCCTGTCTGCCTTCTTCACCACTTTGCCCACCTGAATATAAATACCATTTATAACCACATAGTGGTTGCACACAATGGTTGCAACTTTATTTTTCTGCAGGCAGACACACTAACCTAGTCCCACACTAAGATCCTGTGTTGTGGGTACTAAGCTACAGTACATACTTACATGGATAAAACTAGAAACATCATGACTCCATGGCATATCCAAAGATCAATGCTCATCATATCAATGTTTGCACATACAGGGATTTGAACATAAGGACCTATGGTGTAGTAGGCACGGTCACTTCCAGTACCAACTACAACAATGGGGTCGTTTACAGTTTTTTTATTTGTATTTATATCGAAAGATCATAAAATAAAAGAAACATTTGCGAAAGAAAAACATTGCTAGCTTGAAAACTTTCCGGGATATAATGATTTCAAAATCACAATTTTAAACTTGCCAAAAAACGCTCTATACAAACGTCTACCACGACGTGACGTCACTCTTTAAGCAACTTGTATGTGTGTAAAAGAATTTTGTTCTACAGCTATATTAAATATTGCGTTTATTGGACATATGAGGGTAGTTTTAGAAAGTGCAGTTTAGATTCCAAAGAGGACAACAGTGCATGAGCTCTCCAAAACTGAGGACTATTTGTGAGTATATAATAGTGGCGACGAGGAAAAGTGTTGTTTTCAGTGCACATTAGTGTTATATACAATATACTTTAAGTGTTTTGTGAATTTGTTGTGATACAAACGAAAAATATGGGCATAAAGTTTGGTGAGTTTGACATTGCACACGGTTGCTGGAAAAATTATATTGAAAGGTTCTGTTATGGCTTAGAAGCTTGTGATATTGTGGAAGATAGCAAGAAAAAGGCAAATTTATTATCTGTATGTGGCCCAGACCTCTATGATCTAATTGTTTCTTTGGTGGCCCCATCTCAAGTATCTCAGGTTACCTTCACTTTTATCAAAAATAAATTGGACTCTCACTTTCACCCAACTCCAAATGAAATAGTACAATCATATAAATTTCATACCAGAAATCAAGAGGAAGGGGAAAAAATGAGAGATTATATTGCACAGCTGAGAAAGTTAAGCATAAATTGTAATTTTTCTGATTTGGATCGCACATTACGAGATAGACTGGTATGTGGGATTATAGATAAAGAAATACAAAAGAAGCTTTTACAACAAAGCATATTAACTTTTGATCAAGCGTGTGATATTGCATGGTCTCATGAAACTGCAAATCTAGATTCAAACATAATAGTGGGGGTAGGTTCCAGTGGAAATAATCATGAAATTGAAGTGCCGATGGAGGTGAACAAAGTTAGTAATATTAATAATTATGTGCATCAGAATAAACAAATTACTATTGATAAGTGTGTTCGGTGTGGAAAACATCATAGAGGAGAATGCAAGTTCCGTTGGAGTAAATGTAATTCTTGCGGTAAAATAGGCCATATAGCTCCGGCATGTTTTAAAATAAATACATTAACAAGAATTCTCCAACTGTACCGAATTGTAATGGATTATATGAAGCTAAAATAAATAGTTTAAGACAGGATAGGGTGGCTGCATTTATGATTAATGTTTTGTTAAATGGAATGAAGGTAGAAATGGAGGTAGACTCAGGGTGTGCATTTACACTGATAAGTGAAACAACGGCTAAACGTATATGGAATGACAATCTGCCAAAATTAGATGATATGGATATTGCACTAAAAACATGGACGGATAATAAGTTACAGTTATTGGGACAAATAGGTGTACAAGTTCAATATAAAGATATTAATAAACAATTAATGATTATTATTGCAAAAGGGCTGGTCCAAGTTTGATCGGCCGGAATTGGTTTCAAGATATGAGAATCACCATACAGGGTGTATATAACATTAAGGTAGGTGCTAATGAGAATTTAATTATGAATAAGATAATGGGAAAATATAAAGAATTATTTGAAGAAGGGCTAGGAAAATATACAGGGCCAGTGGTAAGTCTTAAGCCAAAGAGGGAGCAACCCCTAGGTTTTTAAAATGTAGATCTATTCCATTTGCACTTAGAGAAAGAGTTTGCAAGGAAATTGACAGATTAGTAGAAGATAATGTTCTTGAAGCAACACCACATTCTGAATGGGCTACACCAATTGTTCCGGTACTCAAGCCAAATGGGAGTGTGAGGATCTGTGGAGATTATAGGGCTACCGTAAATACTGTCACGGATACTGATACATATCCATTGCCAACGCTCAATGAAGCATTTGCACAAATACAGGGTGGTGTAATATTTACCAAAATTGATTTAGATAGAGCTTATACGCAGGTTACGGTGGATGAACCTACATCTAATTTATTGACCTTAAACACACCAAAGGGTCTATATAAAATGAAAAGGCTACCTTTTGGTGTTAAAGCATGTCCTGGTATTTTCCAGCGATTAATGACATCAGTATTGGCAGGCATTCCGGGTATTGCGGTATTATTGGATGATATAATTGTAACAGGTCGAAGCATAGAAGAACATAATTCTAGACTGAGCATGGTATTAGAGAAATTGCTTAAAGCAGGTCTAAAAGTAAATAAAGACAAGTGTAAATTTGCAGCAAACTCGGTAAATTATTTGGGTTTTGTCATTGATGAATTTGGAATTCACCCGAGTGAAGAGAAAATTCATGCTATAGAGAAAACACCAGCACCAAGAAATCTTAGAGAGCTACAAGCATTTTTGGGCTTACTTAATTTTTATGATAGATTTTTACCACATAAGGCCACAATCGCAGAACCTCTTTACAAATTATTGAACAAAGATGTTAAATGGCAATGGAAAAAAGAGCAGGAGCAAGCATTTACAAAATTAAAAATGATGCTGTCTAGTAAAGACACATTAGTACATTATGATATGAACAAGAAACTAATTTTGTCATGTGATGCATCACAGTATGGGTTAGGGGCTGTACTGGAACACCAGATGAGTGATGGAAGCATTAGACCAATTATGTTCGCATCAAGAACGATGAATGTTCATGAGCGAAACTATGCACAGATTGACAAAGAAGCAGCTAGTATAATATTCGGTTTGAAAAAATTTCACCAATATATTAGTGGAAGAAAAGTCGTGATCAAAACAGACCATAAACCACTTTTAGGTATATTTGACATAAAGAAGGCGATACCAAATATTATTTCACCTAGAATGCTGAGATGGACACTGTTATTAAATTCTTACGATTATACAATAGAATATGTAGAGGGAAAGAAGTTGGGAAATGCAGATGCTTTGAGTCGCTGGCCATCGCATGAACAAGCACAGGAAGAAGAGTTTTCAGGTGTTTTACTATTAGAAGAAACACCAACAGAATTAGAATTTACAGCCAAAGAAGTAGCCAAACTTACAAGAAAAGATAAAGTGTTGAGTAAAATCATATACTGGATACAGAATGGATGGCCAACAATAGTGCAAACTGATTATAAAGTATTTTGGAACAAACGGGATGAGTTGTCAGTCTTTAAAGGTTGCATATTATGGGGAAATAGGGTTGTGATACCTGAAAAAATGAGAGAGTATGTTTTAGATGAGTTACATAGAAATCACGATGGCATAGTGATTACCAAGGCATTGGCTAGGAGCTACTTCTGGTGGCCAAGTATTGATAGGACCATAGAAGCACTTGTTCGAAATTGTCACATTTGTTCAGAAAATAGAAATATGCCAACACCGGTTTCCCATCAGTGGATCAGACCAGATAATGCTTGGTCCAGACTACACATGGATTATGCAGGACCGTTTCAAGGAAAAATTTTTTTGATACTTATTGATTCATTCTCCAAATGGCCAGAAGTAAAGATAGTGCAAGATTTAAGTAGTGCAACACTTATCAAAACATTAAGAGAAATATTTGCTGGACAGGGTCTACCTGATACAATTGTGAGTGATAATGGTAGGAGTTTTGTTTCTGAAGATTTTAGGAAATATTTAACATCAAATGGAATACGGCAAGTGTTGATAGCACCATACCATCCAGCATCTAATGGCCAAGCAGAGCGCACGGTACAAACCATTAAAAATAAATTAAAGAAGCAAGCTACAGAACCCTGGCATATAAGATTACCTAAGATTTTATATGGATTACGGACTACACCAAGTAGTGTCACAAATAAGACACCAGCTGAATTATTAAACAACAGACGTTTCAGAACAAAATTTGATAATTTAAATCCACTTTCATGCAAGAATAGTGAACAATTAGAATCCATTGAGGATAATATCAGTAAGAAAACAAGAACGTTTAATGTGGGTGAGACAGTCTACGTGAGAAATTACTGTGGATCACCACGATGGCTTAGAGGGGTGGTAGATAAGAGAGTAGGGGTATGTCGTTATCAAGTGAGATGGAATGATAAACTGCTAACCAGACATATCAACCAAATGCAAGCCTCGGGAATAGAGGATGGAGAGAAACATAAAAGCTCTCAGGAGAATAAAGTGGATCAGTATGAGGATGATAAAATATTGTTGCCGTCCCCAAGTAAATGGGCAGAAATAGTTGGAGTGTCGGGGCCACAGGACATTGCCTTACATGAGAGTCTAGAACCACAAATAGGATCATCCAGAATGTTTAGTAATAAACGCACGAGATCAAGCTCACCTACAACTCCTCCACAATCAAAACGAAGGACCACTAAAGCCAGTGATAAAGAATATTCAGATGATGATTCAGAATCTCTGAATATAGAGTCTGATAGTGAATAAAGTGTGTAATTAAAGTTTAATAGACATTAGTAATAGATTATAGTGTATATATAGTTAAAATGAAGTGTAGTGATTTAAAAAGACGATAATATAGAACTATCTAAGGGGGAAGGCATGTTGTATATTGGACAATTGAGGGTAGTTTTAGAAAGTGCAGTTTAGATTCCAAAGAGGACAACAGTGCATGAGCTCTCCAAAACTGAGGACTATTTGTGAGTATATAATAGCTTTTATAAATATGGTCACAAAACAAAAGTTGCTGTAAATGATGCAGTTGGACATATGTTAATTTCACATTTGAAAAATGGACTTGCCCACTTAACTTTGAAGGCTTATTATTACCTCATTTGGACACCTAATCAAATTTTAATTTTACAGATAGGTATGATTTTGATGATTTATTCTGATAAGCATAAAATGTTATTAAGATTCAACCATAGGAAACTACCCCATTGGCCTTAATAGACTGGTATCCCTTTGAACTAACCTGTTTATTTTACTAATGTGACACAAGTGCATGTAAGTGCAATTTTTATAAAAAAATATTCTAGAATATTCTATTACCTCTTTGGAATACAGCACAACATAGACACCACTCATGGGAGTACCGAAGGAGGAGACTGAGCCAACCACTTCATATCCTTTCACTGCCAAGACACCAGTCTTGAGACCTGTGTTGCCTTCCGTTACTTGTACTATCGCTTGAGATGGGTCTAACTTCCATCTAAAAATTAATACTCATACATATAGTTACATGTGGTTGATTTTGACTGGAACATTTAAACATAAACCTCAAACTTGTTCTATCTTCAGCCTTTTACATAAAGAATGGTGAGGGGCAGACATAACTAATTTAAATTTATGTTTAAGTGTGACAGGTGAGTAACAAATACCTTCATTAAAACTTTTGTAGTTAAAGTTTAATATAAATTTTCTAGCCTTCATCAATTGCTAGTTTTATTTGTTTTTATTTTATTTTTTTATTATTTTAATCATGCGATCAGTCAAGTATGACTATAAGCAGATGTGATGAGCATATCTTTCGTTTTATTTGTAAGTGCAGAAAAAGCTGGCTTTAATGCGACATCAACATAATAAAAATACATCATATTCACCTTGGATGAGAAGCCTTTATAGTGTACTTCCCAGGAATGACTGGAGTGAATGAAAAATCTCCACCCACTGTGGTCACAGTGTTCCTCTCATCTCCCTTCTCGTTGACAAGCTGCACGGCCACCCCTGCAGGGCCTTGCCCCTGGCCAGCCGTGATAACCCGCCCCGTTATACCGAACCCATTGAACGAGAAGTTCACATCTTGACCAGAGGAACACCGGTCGGTGACACCATCCACTGATATTGCAACTTCGGAAGGCTCAAAGCTCCATCCCGCTGGTGGGTGCACCTTAAGCACATACTCCCCTTTCTCGTACAATGGTAAAAAGTAGTATCCATTGGTTGGGGCGCATTCAGTCTTCTCTTTTAGACTTCCCTCTTTAGTGTACCTAAATTATTTGGTTGATGAGTTGGCAAATTAGTTAGGATATACCCTATAGGAAAATAGTACCTACACTTTACATATGTACTTCTACAAGTAAATTAGATTAGTCAAAATTATAGGTAAGAAATAGAGGTTATAAACTTACAAGCCAATTTCGATTTTCGAGTAATCCAAGTTAGCGTGACTTTTCACAAATCCTCCACATCCTAGAATATCATTTGCTTCACATTTTGAAAGTAAAATACTACAAATTATTAAGGTAATTAACTTATGAAAATGATAAGAAATTTCCATTTTCACGACCGACACGGAAAAAGCTACGTTCACGTAGCAAAACAGAAAGAAACCGTAAAAGCTTATGTAAATTATCATGCTACGCTCCTTACTCTTTCATTTCATTACTCATAGAGAGAGAAAGCAACTGTATCAAAAAATATTATACCTACGCGACTTCTCTTATTTACTTATTTTTACATATAACTACCGAGGAACGACTGAATCAAAGATCACGGAGCCAAAAATCATAATCAACATTACCTATGGCTAACTGATGGCTAAGAATCACAAACTTACAAAATAATGGGCCTAAGTTCAGCTCTTCTCGACTTTTAGAAATATACACAGCACAGATCAATACAAGACTACCCATATTAGGTAGGTACCTAAAGATCATGCTAAAGATAAATCTTACACACTTCGCTATGTGCTACTATCATTACCTTATCTGCTATGATTAGCTTCAGACAATGTACTTACATATTAACTATTTGATTAAATTTAGGTTCATTTGTTAGTACAAATAAGATTATATGGATATTAATATTATCTCACTCAGTCTCAGTAAAGGGAACAAACCAAATAAACCAAGTCCACAGACTGAAAACCGCACAAAATTATATTATGCAATACATATATTTCACAAAGAGAAATGCATTATAAATTGCTGTCACAATGGTCAATGGTCACTCATCATATCAAAACAAGAATACAAAAACAAAATATACTTAACAAATACATTTACTAAAGTTAAGGCAACTTCACATTGTACTATTTGATTTTTAAGATTTTTATGTTGAAACTGCAGTTTTAGTTTTGTTTTGTATTGGAAGGAATAATTTAAACTCTGCAGGTAGCTCATCCTCAGAATACAATCTATCAGAGAAGTAAACTCGTCGAATCCGGCAGTTGGCATGTATTTGTACTCTCAAAGTTTCAACGTAGTTGGTGCCATATGCTCGCCTAGTGAAGTCAGCCAGATTAAACTGAATCTGATTCCATCCCTCATCAAGCCGCATAGGCATGGTACAAATGAATGGCTTGACCCGTGTCGTAGACTGATAGTTGCTAGCTCTAAACCTTCTTCTTACATTTTTATCATCCAGCACCTAAAACAGAATGAACATAACCTCAACAATGTTTCATGTATGAATTGTATTTACATAACTAGTAAATATTGAAATTGTTCAATAATATTGTTGTACTCACTTGGACTTCAAATGTAAAGTACTTTTTTAAGTTTTAAATGATCATAACCAGAAATGGAAGTTTGATTCCAAGTGTCTTCTTGGGATCTGCTGGACATGTAATGTATGTTGTACTAACATTTGTGCCAACGATTTCTAGCACTAAACTCTGAATATCGTTGTCCGTTATTCTCTTTATATGTCCATTTCTCACTTTTTTGTCCCAAATTTGCATGGTTGCTGTGCATGGTAAAGAATGGTAAGAACCTATGCTTAAACACTTTTTGAATCGCGCACCCAGGCACTCCACATACATGGTGAAGTTACATTTATCAAGTATCACATAAAAATGATAAGAACAGTTCCAAATATACCTAGTAACTTGTACTAACATTGTGCCCGATCTCACCTAAACTCAAATCGTTGTCCGTTATTCTCTTTAACAGGTGTTCTTAAACATTTTTGAATCGCGCACAGGCTGTAAAGAATGGATAAGAACGGTGTTTTTTGAAATTGGTTGTTTGCGCGCTTACACATTTATCAAGTAATCACTAAAAATGTTTAATCAATAATGGTTTTTTACTGGGTTGCATTACAACCTGACACAGTATGACAGACAATACACAAAAATTTTGAAGATGGCCGGGCCATTCATTGTTCATTGGTTGGATGCACATTGACAGCAGCGTCTTGTTATTATGCAGTTGCTATGGCAACCGACCAAAACGTTCCATTACTACGCTAGCATGACTGTAACCTATTCCATGCATGGGCTATGTATGGTGGTCATAAAAAATAGTATCTATACAGGGTGTAAAAAGACGATTTTTAATACGACCATTTTCTTTTATAGAACCAACCCTGGGAAACGACAAAAAAATTATGAAAAAATATTGTAAATATATTGCATGCAATGTATTCGTTTGATGCTCATAGTACAAATGTACCTACAAAACTAACATTATAACATTTTGACATGGTATTTTTGAAAAAAAAATTGTTAACCGATTTCAGATGGATTTATGTAAAAAAAAAATTATAATATCAATGTAAATCTGGACCTCAATATCATGGAAACTCGCGGTTTCTCAGGGGTGCTTCCATAAAAAAAATGATCGTGATATTACAAAGAATACGAGGTATTAAAAGAACAAAGTTGTCTTTTTACACCCAGTATATGAATAACCCGTTTTTTTTTAAGATAGAAATTTGAGTTTCAAAGAAGCATTGTTTGTAAACATTAGCACACTTGTTTGTAAGATATGAGTGAAGTTTAACATTTTTCAATATTGATGTATCCTACTAAAAAGTTCCGTTTTGTGCTTGCGACATCAGCCTCTTTAGGTTTTTTATAGTGCAAACTTTATATGAGTAGGTACTATTGAATTGAGTAGCAATTTCTTTAGGAACTATTCATGATAATAATACACAAAACTGTGTCTAAAAAACCCAAATTTCGTTCTATTGGATTCTTTCTATTTCTTAATAAAATGAGGTAGGTATCACAAGTGGTCATAAAGTTAGTAGGTATGAAGGGATATAAAAATAGTTTATGACCTACCGAACATAGATATTAAATTTCATATAAATCGGTCAAGCCGTTTCGGAGGAATTTGGTAACAAAACCCGCGATACGAGTAAAATGGGATGAAACCGCAGTAAAAAAGCAGAGAGTCTAGCTGCTGTGCTACTACTACTCTTTGTGTGCCACCGACGCGCGCCATAGACGCGCGCCGCCGCCGCCGCCGCAGCGCCGCGCCGGTGCAGCGTCAGAGAGTAGAAAAAATGCCTGATTAGCTTATAGCGAAGCAAAGAATATATTTTTTCTTAAAGTTGTTTAAAAAACACATACCTACATGGGCTAATAATAATAGGTAGGTAATGGTCTAAAACTACAGCCTAAATTACATAAGCTCACTACCATTATAAATTATAATTAGGTACGATGGGTTGAAATTAGTCTAAAATTATTACTTCTAAAAGTATTACGTAGGTATTATAAAATCTCTCCTATTAAATAATAGTGAACAAAGTGAACTTCTTGGCTGTATAATTTATATTCTATTACTATATGTAATCTGCTTGATGTATTAAAAAGTATATTATTGACTGACTTTGACACTTAGATTATATACATAATCTTAGCGATTCGGCGGGAAAAGCTGGAAGGGAGCGGGTGTAATATAATATATTTGCGTTACAATTTAGATCGTATTTTTATAATTTGCATAGTTTAAGTTGCATGGAATTGTAATGTGTAGTGTGTGAGAAATAAATAAATAAAAATATTCTTGTGAAAATCTAAATTTATTTGTAAATGGCTGGCATGTGTCCGTAAAGTGATGTTTTTTGGTAGATAAGTAATATTTTGTTTACTTGTTATGTGAATCTAGTGCGTGTGCATGGTTTTATATGCAGGTAAGCTAAGTAAAACTTTAGTCGGAATACGATCTCTTCATGGGCTCATGTAAGTTGTTCCTGCAATTATTTTTGATTTTTACTAATTTTAAACTCGTTCTTGAGGATTTTTCCGACGTTTCCACTCATCATCATTGTCATTCATCATAAATTCAGAATACATTTTACTAAACAATGATTAGGCTGTATGGGCTTAGTTCCCCTTGCCTTTCCTGAGGGATAAAAAAAAATAAAAACATAATCTTAGCTTTGACATTTGTTGCAAGACATTTGCTTCCATTGGCCAAAAAAAAAACTATTCTATTTGTGCATTTCACGTTCATGCGGCATGTGTTTATTTCTATTATAAGTGCTATTAGTTACTAGAAAATTAATATACCTATGTAATGAAAACGAATAACTAAAGTGTACATAGCTATTTTGTGAGAACTATTATGAACATTCGTTATCATTATCAACCACCTTGTTTCTTTTTCTTTTTGTGAACAAAGATGACGGAAACTGCACAAACGACTTCTAAAAGGTAATAAACTAAATACTTACGTTAATTTTAGTAAGAGATTTACGTTTTTATTGTGTGATATATACCACAGTTCATAATTATGCTAGTTTATTTTTCCTGCTTTATCAAGGGCTTAACATTCCGTCTCAACTGTAGTTTAGTCCTACTAAATTCCTATCCATGATAAGCAATGATAAAAATACAAAATCTTTATAGAAGAATTATATAGTAGGTACCTATAATAGTTAAGCTTTGTTATTAAAAAAAATTGACAAAGTCAAAGTGAAAGTTTAGCAGGTTCACATGTCAGGATACTTAGGACATTACTTCCTCCTTTTGCAAACCTTGTTGTTATTATCTACTGTTTGTTGTACAAAACTTAAACTACCTTTGGATTTGTTGGGAAAAGCTGGAAGGTAGCGGGTGTAATTTGCTGGTGTAACTTTCTTACATGTGTCCGTAAAAGTGATGTTTTCTGGTAGATAAGTTATATTTTTATTATTTGTGATGTGAATCTAGTGCGTATGCATGGTTTTATATGCAGGTAAGCTGAGTAAACCCTTAGTTGGAATACAATCTCTTCATGGGCTCATGTAAGTTGTTTCTGCAATTATTTTTTATCTTGACTAATTTTACACTTGTTCTTGATGATTTTTCCGACGTTTCCATTCGTCATCATCATTCATTATCATCCATCATAAATTCAGAAATCATTTACTAAAGACAATGGTTGTATAAACTTAGTTCCCCTTGCCTTTTTTTCGGGATAAACAAATAAATAAAAAAGAACTACCTTTACCAGAATCAATAAGTCTGTTGCAATATATTGTCTTGACTTTAATTGACTATAAACATGATATGATAAACCGATTTATTGACATTTAGCCTGTCAAAATACAATAAATATAGCCGCCATGTTGAATTTTGTATAAAGATGATACAATATCCACAATGCATGGTCATGCTAGGGGGGCTGTTTCGGCTGTATTAAATTTGTGTTTATTGTGGTGTTGCAAAAGAGGCAATGGAATGTTAAAACTTTATGGTACCTACCATATTACAAACATAATAAACATCTGTTAGCTAAAATGGGGTAAACATTGTCTTATTAGACATTTTGACAGATATTCCATATATTTAGCAGTCAAATGTGATTTTTGAATAGTGTTCAACTATTATAGATGGTTTGGCTTACAAAATATGACCAGAAGAAATCTATAATCCCCCTATACACTTATTATTACCAAATACATCAATAGTGTTTTAGTGTATAATGGTTTAGTTCCATACTTTGGTTATTAGATGGCAGCACACACAATTTTAAAATGCGATAGCGTTTGGTTTTGTGAGCCCCATACATAATGTAAGTTTTTTTTTGTTATATGCAGTTCAAATATATATTAGTGAAATATGAGATACATATAGTAGTTTCAATTAACCATTAACAAATAGTGTGTCCTTAAGTTTGGAATAAGTTTTGACTTTGTATATAGTATAAATTATTATACTATGTTTGTTTGTATACTATATTATAAATTAAACACTGACATGAAAACTAACATGCATGTGAATAACTATTTATTTCATGACAAAATTATGGTACTAATGTGACCACTAGTCTTCATTATAATTAGAGGTGTAAAAGTAACAAATAAAAGCGTACCCATATGTATTTGTTACTTTGACTATGAGTACTCGTTACTATCATATTGTTACTGTACTTGTAACTTCTGACAATGCATAATTATTATGGTATAGTATGTAGTATGGTAACGAGTCGAATCGACGTGTGACATAATATACCAAATTTGCAATGTATTTAGAAAATTTTAAAAACCACAAACTTAAATTATATTACAAATAATAGTACAAAACAGTAAAAAAGATTTGTCAATTTTTTAATAAAATTATAGGTACTTTAAACAAACCTAATCACTGTTCTATGAAATAAGCAATTTCATTGAACCGCATCACGCACATTGGTAGAACATAATATGATCAAAAACAAATGTATCAATACACCACTTGTAATCCAAAACAGTGTATTATACGAAAAATACCCATGATGATACGAAACATGCGAATAACGAGACAAGTTCCTGGGTAACATTTAGTTACTCGGTACTTGATGGAGTACCCGTTACTCAGTAACTGATACATACGGTTTGTTACAGCTTTAATTATAATAATATTAATAATACATAAATATACATTTCCCAAAAATGGGCTAGCCAGCACTGCAGGATAGCAACGCAGGTCCTACAGCCAGATTTTGTGTAGAAAGGTCAGATGTTAAAAAACAAGACAAGTTTTTAGCTCATTGCCCGAGACAACACCCTCTCTCGTCTCTATACATATCGTCTCTAATACAAAATTCAACATGGCGGCTATATTTATCGTATTTCGACAGGCTAAATGTCGATAAATCGGCTTATCATATCGTGATCCGCAGGTCATGCTAGGCTTGCAGCACAGGTAAAACCACCACTAGTCTCATTTAGGTATTTCAGCATTCTTATTTTAAAAATTGGTTCAGTAGGTGAGAGAATATTATATGTATTGCCTTCTTCTTCTTCAACCTATTGCAGTCCACTGCTGGACGTATTACCTACTTGTTGAAAATTAATATTGATTATTTGAAATTCTATCTCAAGTGATATAGATTGTATTACACTGCAGTCTATTGACATTAATGGCTAGAAATAATATTCATATTTAGCTAACTAGCCACATTGCCATCTTGCATTAAGTTTTCGATTCCAATTCCACCTTGATTTTCTATTGAAACTCTAGAGTAGATGTTATTAGTAATTTTGAGATAGCCACTCACAAGTTATTACTCTGTCATGATATGTTATTTTTTGTTTTGCAAAGGTTATATTTATATCAATCCGCGCGTATCAGTGACGGACTTCCGACGGTACAGTTCCGTCTAGTCAATGATAATATTTATTACAACAGAATGTTGTTGTACTTGTTTACATAAGTACACATTTGAATATATGTAGTAGTGTTAAAAAAAAGGGTTCCATCTAAATTCTAAACATCTTGAAATTAATAACAGCAAAATGCGATCAAAAAATTCATTATGAAGTTTATTAATATTAACCAATACATTTTTATTACGGCGATGAAACCCAAGGCCTCTGAGACGTACGTATCCTAGGCACCCGTAACGTACCATACCAGACGGGCAGCAAATACTCATCGATATGGTAGGTTTGCAGACTCTTTAATGGTTTCGAACTGTTTCAAAGGCTTAAACGTGCTAAACGTTAAGCTATTCTCCGATAGCTCAAAGTACGTTAACTTATAAATGGTGTGTTTATTCATACTTCATAAGAATAAACCTTTATCGGCTGCATCTCCTTCGGTGCATGTCGTAAGAGTCGACTAAGGAACTTAGGCATTCTCTTAGGTTATACGCTAGCCTGGCTAGGATGAAGTAGGATGACTCGTCATTCAAATCTGATGACTCAACATTGCATTGAAGTACAACTTAACGAGGCTTTTGCGATCTCTTGCAAGGGATTATTGAACTTCATGAAAGTATTGAGTGAACTTGTAGTCTTGTTGCATTACTTGCCTGCAAAAAAAAACGCTTTTGTGAAAAAAAGTTGTGCTTGTTATGTGAAGCAGGAATCCGCGCAATGCGGCCTAAATCCGGTCTTGCACAGGTTTTCAAAACAAATCGTGATAACTATACTATGTATATTATGTAGTTGGTCGTGCTGTGGTGGCAAAAGTGTATAGCCCATATTGTGTTTGAAGTAGGAATGAACAATATTGATCAAAGACTTGGGTTTGTTATACATACGTTTGAGAATATCACACTTAATCTCACTCAACGTTGTTTAA
Organism: Carposina sasakii; assembly: GCA_014607495.2. Classification (NCBI taxonomy): domain Eukaryota; kingdom Metazoa; phylum Arthropoda; class Insecta; order Lepidoptera; family Carposinidae; genus Carposina; species Carposina sasakii. The sequence goes on from CP053150.1 coordinate 712,787, forward strand.
TTTTTGAGACTACTAGGCATCTTGAAATAAAACTTAAATTTTGATGTACTACTGGTCGAAAATCTTGGAATTTTAAAACCACAACCAAACACGAGAAGAATGTAGAACGTGAAGCAATGCACGTGCAATCAATCCATGATAGTTTTACGATGGCTTTGAAAGGCATCCGTGCACTGCGCACGCGCCATAAAGAGAGCTGGACTTTATGGCCGGGGTATTGTTATGTTACTGCTTTAAGTATGACTCGAGATGTAGTGGTATTGTCAATACCATGTGATCTAGATATACCTCGTTCGATAAGACATTTGAATTGGTGTCCTAGGTATTCGTTGACGCTATTAAATCTATTACCTGTACCTACTTACCTTCGTAATATTGTAAAGTAGGGAAAGGATCCTGTTTGTATTAACCTTTAAAAAAATTCATACAAATCAGCCTATTACAGTGTACTTCCCCAATGCACGCCAGATGGCTATTGCCCTAGCGAGTTTTGCCTATAGTCACCACACTGGGCAGGCGGGTTAGTGTTGTCAACACGGAAGGCGCTACTGCTCACCTCCCGGAAACCCTTATGATACCCACGGGTAGACATGGGGTGGTGCTATTCAACTCTGCCGACACCATACTTGATACTAATTTATACTAATTAAATTAAAACCAGTTCACATTTGACACGCTTTGTAATTCAAATCAAGTTTAAGCGCTACCTACACGATTGGAGCGATGCTCCTAATCTAATTGTCTACCAAGTTGGACTGAAGTTCGCATTTGCCATTAAAAGGTTTATGCTTTACGCGTTGAGAAAGTTTAATCTCAATCAATAGTATAAGAGTAGAAGTAGTACTACTACGTATTTGAATAGGCTGCTGATGTTTTACTTGTCCGGCTAACGCCCAAAGATATTACGTGTAGTTAATAGCAATTTAAACGAGATATAAAATATTTCAGAAGAGTAAGTCCAATCTTGTAAACTTCAAATAGATAAATGTAGCCTGATGGTTCTCTTAAAATACCTAACTGTTTGTTTTGATATTAGCGAACAAGTTTCAAACTGTCTAAAGATATCGACCTGTATAATCGACTGCCTCTCTATGTAAATGGTACACACATCCCGTGTATGTCCCGATAACCTGCATTTCATTTGCTGCTTAATCATAAATGATGACTTGTATAAATGTATGAACTCAGACCACTATGTAGTGTACCTACTATTATTTTTACACGGTCACCCAAGAAAGCTGTGGAGTAAGTCCCCTGCCGTATGTCCGTTAAGTTTCGTGCATTTAATATGCATCTTTTGCTTTTATCGAAAGTGAACGTGACCTTAATCTCTCCTGATGAAAAGTTTTGCAAAATTTTAATATTGAATTTGGGAAAACCCAATGCGTATCTATCTGCTATACTCGTATACAGGTGTTTTTTCGTTGCCACCCTCAACGAAGGGTACGTACTCTATACATCAAATAAAGTAAGTTTATGCCAAGTTTTTTTATAGACAGACTAGCTTTTTACCCGCGGCTTCGCCCGCAGTGGAGCCATTAAATAAGTATGAGAGATAAAGGGTAATAAGGGTATAATAATAGAAATGAGTCAATATGATTTATTTTTCTTTCGTAATTTTTTTTTATATAAAGTACCCTATGTTACTTCTAATACCTTTAAGAGTATATGTACAAAGTTTCATGATGATCGGTTAAGTAGTTTTTGCGTGAAAGCGTAACAAACAAACTTACATTCGCATTTATAATATTACTAGTGGACGCCCGCGACTCCGTCCGCGTGGACTGCAGAAAAAACAAAATGTCCAAATTATACAGGACTATTTCACCCCCAAACTGGTAAAAATTTCAAAATGCTAGAACAAACGATTTTTTGTTTCTTATGACGTGATATTTGACGAACTTGCATACTAACTTTCAACCCTTATTTCACCCCTTAGCTGGTCGAAATTTCAAAAATGCTAGAACAAATGTTTAATGATTTCTTATCAAGTGCTTAAATATAAAGTTTCATGGTTTTATCTTTTAAAATTAAGAAATCCCATACAAACTTTCAACCTCTATTTCAACCCCTTCATCCCTTTTTTTCGAAATAAAAAGTAGCCTATGTTCTGTCTCAGGGTCTAAAGATTGTCTGTACCAAATTTCATCAAAATCGGTTGCGAGGTTTAAGCGGGAAAGCGTAACAGACAGACAGACAGAGTTACTTTCGCATTTATAATATTAGTTGGGATAGTAGGGATAGGGATATTAATTATCATTTGTTTCTCTCCTTTTTTTTATAATTTAGTTAGTCTCGTAGAATTATTGCACATGTTACCCTGTGTTTGTTAAAAATTTCTCTTTACTTGCTTGGCTTGCTGGAAGAGATCTCCTGTAGAGATAAGCTTGCCATTGCACATGCATCTCTTACCTAAGTTTTATTTTTTGTGTATGTGCAATAAATAATAAGAATATTTCTCGTAAAAAATCTTGATACGCGCGTCTATGTGCATTTATGAAGAAAAACGCAGTCTATTTACTCAACTTTGGACCCTAATATCTTGGGAACCAGACACTTCCCAGGTATGCTTCCATGGAGAAAAATGATCGTGATGATGAGGAGATGACGTAGTTTTCGGGAACGTTGCAAAAATCACCCTGTATATAATAGCTATCTGTTATAATGCTATCTAATCTAGCATCCAGGGATGTGAGTTTTCGCGCTTGATATCCACCAAGTAAATTCATTGACATCACGGACCAATAAATGAAGCAAACGCCCTATGGTATATCTCTGGTGAAAAGCAGCCTAAAGCTTCCTATTGAAAGCAATCTGACGATGACGAACTTATATCAATTTGATCAAGACACGATGTTACTTTTTCTAAGCTGTTGTGCTAACATACCGATTAATAATCGCTCCGATTCGTGTGAATTTCGCCAAAGCGTGGGGTGACGGACGGTATCATGGTAGATATTGGCTCCGTTACTAGGTCGTCGATCTGGCGTGACCTGCCTGCCCCGCTTGCCTTTGCCTGCTTAAGTACACTTTCCCGTAGGTATTACAAATTGCCAATTCATAATACCTTAGATAATCTGTAAAATTGATCACTTTACTTCGTGGTCTCGATGGGAATTTTATGTGCGAATTGGTAATAAATATAAACTTATCCTTTTTGATTGATTCATAATGTTAAAAAACAGCTTGAAAACAATGCCGTATGCTACGTATCTATAAAAAATTATGTAGGACATTGTCTACAAATGGTTCATTGAACCGGGCAAGGAGCGCGCGAAATATCACAAACGGAAACTCAATGTGTCGAGCGAATCTAATTGGCATTCTAGGCCATCTTAAAACGAAAAAAGGAATGTTTTAACCATCATTATCAAATTCAAATTATCTTTATTTGTGGATCAAAGTAACTTAAAAGCACTGTGCCGTATATAAATCTCTTCAAAAATTGTCAAGTAAACTGTAAAGTATCTAAACATGTGTTTAATTGTAGACTAATTCGAGTATAATAAGCCGCTGCGCTTCATGCTTTATTATGCCCTAGTTCTTGGCATAATCTAATCCAATTTAAGAAATCGATAGTAACAATATCATAGAACGTATACGTGTTTCGAACGAGTAGGTACACCGAGGCGGGAAGTTTAGCGTAGCTCATTTCGATGTCTGTGCTTTGCTATGTAATTTATAAGTATATACAACTGCAAAGTGCAGTGTCTCTACTTTGAAACTACAGGTGCCTAAAAATAGATAGTAAAGTAACTACTGGCATTGACCGAACAGTGCCGGATGCAATATTTTAGGTAGCATGCCTTCCCGTAGATCTGTCAATGTGTAGCCTAACCGGAATCTTCTATCAGCTGTCCCAAAGTTGAAGTTGTCCGATATCAAAGGAAGCACGGATGCTCAAACTCTACTTTTAGGTCCACGCCACAGTCCACGCGGACGAGTCACAGCTACAAGACTTCTATATTTTCAATTCGGGTTCGCCCATCACGGGCCTTACACTTGACAAATCATCATCACGATTGCGACTATGATGAGGGACCAGATCCGAGCATCTAGCATGTAATATGTACTAGCAGCTGCTATCTATAAAACATAGCCTCTACTATTTTCGATATTTCAAGTTAATATAATTGTGAAATTGTGTAAAAGGGGGATTTTTTATTTTATTTTCTTAATATTTATAATTGATTAAAATTTCATAATATTTACCAAGGATCTAAATCACACACAGCACACTCATATTGTCGGCTAGGGCATACTAGATTTGATAGTTTATTTATAGACAGACCAACACGCAGTTTATGTGTCTCAAGCCCACCCGGCTTGGGCGTCCGGTAAAAAACTAATGTGCCCAAGTGATTTATGATGTTATGGAACTATCAGTCAGCGTTTCTATAGTAGCATACTTCCTGGGCTGAATAGAAAATATTTGGGTTTTTCTTGTATGAAAATTCTATAAGTTGTCTCCTACAACCTGTTAGGATAGGAAGTTCATAGGTTCGATAAATACCGTATAGGATATTTTGCGGTATCGCTAAAAAACCTTGCATGCACCCTCAAATTTCTGCCGAACCACAAACAATGTTCAGGAATTCCAGATTATTATAATTGAAACGAAGCTTTTTGCCCCGGTTCGGTTCGGAAGCGAATCAAATCAGTCTCGTGAAACACGTCTGCGCGGGCGGACGTGCCGCGACCGGTTATTAAAACCGCGGACGTAAAGGACTCGCGCTTATTTCGGGTTTGAACTTTTGTTGATCGCTTTGGATGTCGCCGTCCACATAAAACGAGACGTGTGTTCCGTCACTGGAGAACCGAGGTTAATCCGGTTTCGCATAATCTTAGTTAATGCTTATCTTGCACTACAACGTGAAGTTTAGTCTGTAAGCGCTTGTATCCATGTTACAGCGAAAAATGGTTTAGTTGACTAGAAATACCGATTTGTTTAGGTTATTAGAGAACTTATTGATCAGTGTCGAAAAAACTTTCTAGATGTTCATGGTAGAACTATATTGGTGTGATGGATAACGAAGGTCGCCTCATTTTCTGGAAGGGTGGGGTGTGGGAGGAAGGCACGCCTACCCTGAACTGCAGCACCTGCAAGAAGCGAAGAGACGACGGCATGAGTGAAGACGACTGCCCGCCAGGGTGAGTGAGGCACTTGTTTATTGTGAACACGAAGTTATAGCCGTCCCAATAATAACGGGAGAGGGGACTTTTAAACCTACTTGAAGAGAATACCTGTGTCATATAGGTTATTTGTCTCTGGGATACTCAGGTATTGGCTTCAAATTAGTGTTAACAGTGTTGACTCCATATTTTCCTGTTACTTCGTGATTGTGAAAGGCGAATTTGTGATCATAGTTTACCAGAACGCTTATCGGTGGTAGGTTCCCTTATGCAGTCGACTGACCGATCACATGCTGTACATATAAGGTTCATGTATGCAGAAATTAGTCGTTTTTTTTGCCACGTGTTGTGTTGTGAAGCTGGTGAAGGTTCAGACATGTATCATTTTAGGACCATTGCCTAGCTTTTCTTTGTGATGCCACGCATTTTGTGACAGACCAAACTGTGTCATTTATGACATGTTCCTACATTGGTTTCTGCATATATGAATCAGACATAGCTGTACTTTGTAAAAATAGTGTAATGTGGTGTGTTTTGTATTTAAAGTGATGAGTGACGTAGTTTGGGGGGGAGGGAGGCGTGTTTTTTGGTCGTATTATTTAGTTAACTGTGTAAATGGTGTGTGTTGCATTAGAATAAATGTATATAGTATATTAAATTGCATTCTTTGAAACTTGTATTATATTATAATCGACGGCATTCTTTACCTACTTACTTAAATATTTTTAGGGTGATTCTCACGTGACATTGGTATAACAGTGCACGCTTCGGTAAAAATGTCAGCTGTGTTGAATATTATGAGTTTTGGAGATATAGTATTATAGGTTTTAATTCTAGCATATCGCCGGCTATGATACGAGTTTGGAGATAAACTATATAGCTAACAATAATATTGCTACAGTAGTAAAAAGGGTTATTTTGATAAAACTTGCAACTTTAGCTACCTATGCATATACATACATACATACATACACAGAACAGGTAATATAGGCCTATATATCGCACCTTCGGTACAACAACGGCACAATTGTGTTTTGCATTTTTTGGCAAATGTGCCCTTGTTCTAAAGTAGAATAACGACACAATTGCTTTTTGTATTTTTTGACAATTGTGCCGTTGTTGCACCGAAGGTGCGATATGTTCTGTGCGTACATATAATCACGCCTTTATCCCCTACGGGGTAGGCAGAACACCAAGGGCCGATAGAACCACATGGTGCCACTTCTGACCAATTTTGAGGGTATAGTAATTAATTTTGAGGGTATAATAATTAATTTTGAGGGTATAGTAATTAATAAGTTATTGGAATTTTAACACTTCCCGTCTAACTTATAAGCACCTTTGGTAAGATAAGGGCACAGTTGTAAAAAAATGCAAAAAGCAATTGTGCCTTTGTTCTACCGAAGGTGTGAATTATGTAAGCTACAGTATATTATATAGGTATCTAAAAAATCCTGAGTTGAAGCGTATTTCTAGAAGTATTCCGGAAAAAAATACCACAGCGAGCGAGGCCATCGATGTTTTTATAGTATTTTCCTCAACCGCATTCATGGGAATTGGACGCAATGTGACTAATACATCGTCGATAACGAAAAAAAATGAACGTAAACGCACGTTAACATGAGGGCGTACCCTTCATCTTGATAACAGGTCACTGCCACCAAACTTACGTAATTAGCCTTTTTATTGTGTTACAAACTGTAAATAACTTCGGGCATGCTTGGCGCGATGCCAGCGTGACATCAAAAAGCATGGAAAGAATGTAGGAGGATTGATTGCTCGTGGTTTTTTCACATTTGCATCTGTCAAGGCGGTTTCCTACTGCATCGGATTCAGTAAAGTTACACAACTAGTTACTTTAGAAAAACACATTGTAATGTCCTTGCACAGTATATATCAGGGCAGGCAAACCTTTAGCATTGACTTGTAAATTTTTCTGATGAGCTCAAAGACACGCCTAGTAGAAACAGGGGCATTGGTTAGCTATCCCTGCCCCCCTAGCATGACCACGCATCGTGGATATCGTATCGTACGATATCGTGTCGCCTCTATACAAAATTCAACATGGCAGTTATATTTATCGTATTTTGACTGATTGAATGTCGATAAATCGGTTTATCATATCGTGTTTCGCAGGTCATGCTACTTGGGCTGGTATAGGTATACTTATAGATGCACCCCTTCCTTATACATATTTCAACATACGAGTACGTCTTCTGTGTAGGTACCTTTGTGCCTTGCTACAGTCATCTATCTATATCTATACATATAATAAAATTGTAACGGATCGATGTTTGTGCACGCTAATCTTAGAAACGGCTGGTCCGATTTCAATGCAGTTCGATTTCAGGAATATATTGTGTCAGGCCCCACTTAACATATAGGCTACTTTTTATCCCGGGAAAATGTTTTTATCCCGGACAATTTCGAAATTGTTTTTTCTGCAGTCCACGCGGACGGAGTCGCGAGCGTCCACTTGTAGATAAATATATCATAACATATGACATGATGGGTGTAAGCATTTACCTAAATATCTATCTCAAGTTCAAAGTCTCTCATATTAGCTTCGAGTAAAGCGATATGGTTGACTAAAAACAGCACAGCTTTGGCAAGCACAGATAGTAGTGTGTCTAAATGTAGCTTTTGATAATAAATATATCTACAGTTTTAATTTGTTTATTTATTTTATGTTGCGTTAAGTAAAAATGGAGAACCTGTCCACAAGAGACGTAATAGCAAAGGTTTATGCACAATTGTGTGAACATTCTGTGTCCCCGAAATGGGGCAACCACAACTGCATTAAAATCCCGACTAGGCGAAAAAAAATCTGGCAACGCTATCCCACAGACACTTTTAGCATAGCCGGGACATAGTTAAATTATCAATAATAAGTTGCTAGCTTAACCCCTGAGAGAAGCTCTTAAGTCTACTCTTGCGACTAGCACGGAAGGAGATGCAGTTCATGTATTCTAAAACTTTCAAAAGTTTGACTGGTTCTGGTAGACCCTACCTATATATATATAGACCTGTTTTTTTCACGTTAACGTAGACCCCCATTGAGTCTCCCGTGGACACCTGACATAGATTATTTTGATGTATCCACATACTCCAGATAACTTAAAAGAAAACTTGTAAAGATATATAGTTTTGCAGCTTTTTTTAAAAATAAAACAAAGATTTATGTTTGTTTTCCTTTCTACTTATGAACCTAAGTGATAAAGTTTATAAATATATTCCTCACAAATTATAGTCTGATAACAATTCAATGTTTTAAAAAACAAAATACCCGTCTACGTCAACATTTTGATTAGACAAATCTAATGATACCTGTCAAGCTCAAATGTGACATGCCCACTGTTTAGGCTCCAGAGCCAAAGAAATATATGTACATACATGCACTTGAAAAACATAACCCTCCTTCTGGCGCAGTCGGGTAAAAATAAATATAACACCGTAACTATGTAACGTATATAACCTACTACAATATTAATTGTGAATACGGCCTTACTTTTACAATTTCTTGGCATTTCCTAACGAAACAATTTACTGACAATTTCGTGACGTACAAATATTTTGAAAATGACTCATATGTTCTATCTGTGACCGTTTTTATAGCATACTCGTTCGCTTATCATACCTTCCATTAATACCCTGTATAATAGTGAAATACTCGTATCTATTCATTCCAGCGAGCTGAAAAAGCTCTCCGAAGAGAGTCTGACGAGGCAGCCGGAGGAGGTGTTCGACATTATATGCAAGCTCGGAGAAGGCTCCTATGGCAGCGTTTATAAGGTAACGTATTTATAGCGCGTGCACAAGGAAAACAATTGATTTTCCTTTAGGAGTAGTTGGTTGTCAATGCACTTATGCTAATTGCGTGAATTTGCGTGCACTAACAAGGGCTAACGCCTAGAAAATATAACTTGTACCTACCTACATACATATAGACACGGCTGTGCTCTCGTAGTGAGGTAGCCAGAACTGCAAGATCATAAAGGAGACCTCGCAGCCACGTTTAGAATAGTGAGGTCAGATGTAACGTTCAGTGTAAAGTTGCTAGCTCAACACCTGAAGGTTAAAAATATTTCACGCTAACTGCTGATACCTACATAGCAAAGGGCTTGATAAGCTCTTACTCAAATCATACTGGTACATACGAGAAGTTAATTTAATCTCCTTGTTATGTTCATTCTCTTCTCTTGTATACCGATTAAGGTTAACACCTTTTGGTGTCCCTTGGGGGACGCCTATATCCAGAAGTAGACTGGCAAAAAGCTAACTTATCTGTGTATTTCACTGATGTGACTTGACAAAATATGCTGTATACTCCAGGCGCTTCACAAAGAGAGCGGGCAGGTGCTGGCCATCAAGCAGGTGCCGGTCGACACGGACCTGCAGGAGATCATCAAGGAGATCTCCATTATGCAGCAGTGCGACAGCCCGTATGTCGTCAAGTACTACGGCAGCTACTTCAAGAATACCGACCTGTGGGTGAGTGCTTAAGCTGATGATAGGTTTCCTCTTCTTCTGGGGCAAGGAAGGTGTCCTTCCGATCCCGCTGCTGGTAGTACTTGCGGCGGCTGCAAGACTGGTTTACATGCATGATAAATATAATCCAATGTGCCGTGTGGTGCTGGCAGAGTAGAATTCGTACCACCCCATGTCTGCCCGTGGGTATCGTACGAGGCGATTAAGGGTTTCCGGGAGGTGGGCAGCAGCGCCTCCCGTGTTGACAACATAGTCCAAAATACAAACTGCGGTCACCAACCCGCCTGCCCAGCGTGGTGACTATGGGCAAATACCTCTCATGGCAGTCTTGAGGCGTGCCCTGGGGGAGGCCTACGTCCAGCAATGGACTGCAATAGGCTGATGATGATGATGATGACATTCTTATGCAGCAGCTGCATCAGCTGTAGCCTGCAGCCAGGATCGAAAGATCACCTTTACGGTTAGAATATCACAATCTTTCATTAATCTCAGTTTTTGTTTCCACCATCTCATCTACATAGTTCATCCACGTAAATAATTAATTAATTCAGTCACTCAATGTAGAGCCCAGCCCCCTTATTACCTAACTAGCAAAAGAAAAGCGATAGCGAAAATTGTAAAAAAATCTTGCTTGTCAAATTCGTATTACGAAAAACGAATTTCAAAGGAACTTTGACATTTCAAGGCGAATATTGTGTAATTTTCGCTATCGCTTTGCTTCGGCTTTGCTACGAGTATTGCAAATTATAGTAAGGTAATCAGGGGGCAGATCAGTCATCTTGTGTTAGATCAAATACAGATTCAGTTGCAAACACACGTCCGTCTTTTACTCTGTTTCTAATCAAAATACCTTCTTTATATCAGATAGTAATGGAATACTGCGGCGCCGGATCAGTATCAGACATAATGCGGCTCCGGAAGAAAACGCTATCGGAGGACGAGATCGCGACCATCCTGTGTGACACACTCAAAGGGCTGGAGTACCTCCACCGGCGGAGAAAGATCCACAGGGATATCAAAGCAGGGAACATCCTGTTGAACACCGAGGGTCATGCTAAACTGGCTGATTTTGGCGTGGCGGGGCAGTTGACTGTGAGTATAACTTTGGTGTTTCACCTATTTCCAGGTCCAAATATTGATACCTAACCTACCTAATAAGTTGTTTGCATTAATCTCAGTTCCATTACACCAGAGGTTCCCAAACTTATTTCATCTAACACTTCTCACGGCTGACAATAATTTCGGATAATATCATCAAGATTTTCGAAATTCAATTTAAATACTTGCGGCCATCTTGTGATAGGTGAAGCAACCCAGTAGATACGTATTCTCCTAAGATTCGGCGGGAAAAGCTGGAAGGGAGCGGGTGTAATTTTCTTGTGAAAATCAAAATTTATTTGTAAATGGTTTGCATGTGTCCGTAAAGTGATGTTTACTGGTAGATAAGTTATATTTTGTTTACTTGTGATGTGAATCTAGTGTGTGTGCATGGTTTTATATGCAGGTAAGCTAAGTAAAACTTTGGTCGGAATACGATCTCTTCTTGGGCTCATGTAAGTTGCCTCTGCAATTATTTTTGATCTTTACTAATTTTACACCCATTCTTGAGGATTTTCCCGACGTTTCCATTCATCATCATCAATATCATCCATCATAAATTCAGAAATCATTTACTAAAGACAATGGCTGTATGGGCTCAATTCCCCTTGCCTTTCCTTCGGGATAAACTAAACAAAAAAGTATTTTCTTAATCGTAAATGTTTGTAATAATGAGGTTTTATTCAATAAATAGATGAGTGTCATTTCCAGTGTGATTTCATACCATAGAGTGTTAATGTCTAACTGCCTCGATGTACCATGAGACTTAAAGCGACAAGGACTGGAATTGTGAGGTACCGGAAAGTCTCACGGTGCATCGAGGCAGTTAGAAGGACATTAGGGTCGATTCCGACAGTCACACGTAAACGTAAACCTAATCTTAGTCACTTTATCTCTCTCCATTCTTAACATAAATGACCGAGAGAGAAAAGTACAGGTAGGACTAAATTCACGTTTAGGTTTAAGTGTGACTGCCGGAATCGACCAAATTAGCACTCTATGACTTCTAATGAGCAATTCTCAAAATAATGGTGAAACGACTTTATAGCCTTGTCCCCTAACTTCAACACTCTTTTTTTCAGATCCAGTAAACTATTTTTAAAAAATGATGATAGGAATTAGATATAGCCCTATTTTTTTCTATAATTTAATCGTTTTATTATTAAAAAGCTGATATTTTTATCACAAAATTGAAGAAAACTCATACGAAGGCATATGTCAATGTATGAAAAATGAAGTGTCCCCTTTCCAAAACATAACATTAGATCGCAATTTTCTCCGCAAAACTGTGGGCACCCATACATATTTTACCTTGTCATTTGGCTTTAAATAGGGTGTATTTTGATTTTCAAGTATAGTTTTAGTAATAAAACCCGTCGTTTTTAATAAATGAACAAATAAAATATGTCCTCAGAAAAGTTCCTTTTTCAATTTTCCTTCTTCGTAACCATGTATTAATATTTTCTTGACTCGTAATATTTGGTAGAATAATTTTAGATTAAAGTAGCAACACTATACAATAAATTAGCATGCTTAGGTTGGTCGCCTTCAGTACTGTCAAATTCATTTCTTTAAACTTTTTCACAACCGAGCCGGCAGCATCGCAATTTTAATCTTATTTTGTAACCCAAAAACAAGGGTAAGTTTTAATTTATGATGTATTACTGTAGTTTAACCTAAAAACTGTTTATTATAGTTTTCATTATGATACAAGTTGATTTAAGCTTATGTTGACTTATTATAAATAAAACAATATAAAGGCATAAAAGCCTATGTTTGTTACTTCTTTTTGCGTTACTTTTTTGTGGTTACTTATAAGAGGAAACAGAGGAACAAAGGTGGAACTTAATAAAGCGGGGTTTACATATAGAACTGCCCAATATTGAAAGGATATTGACCACGCAATAAAGAACCGCCGTATCCGTATAAAGTTACTGTTCAATAATAATTATATAACGTTGTTAAGATAATATTTAGAGCTATTAAATAAACTTACCCATTTCATTATAATTCTATGGAGTTTTTAGTAATATTATTTCAAAACTAAGTTAACCTACCACTGTTTCACAAGGCAATATGAATATGTCAAAAATCGAGTCCTGTCTCAAACAATAAATAAATATAATTACGAAATGAGTCTATATCTCTTATAAACACGAAAAACCACAATAACATGCAGATCACGGACCAGAGAAAGTATATTCTTTGCCACGGATGAAGTCGGCAGCTATCACAACATAGACTATTATATGTACAATTACTTAATTAATAATATAAAAAAACTAAAAAATATAAAAAAGGTTTTTTACCTGGTAGTAGGTACATTTCTTTTTTTTATTTTCTTCTTAAGCTGGCAGCTATTAGTAAAAAATAAATACCCCATGTGTGTTTTACAGAAATAGACAAAAAATGCCGCTGACAAACGCTGAAAAGCAGAGGCGTTATAGGGAACGTCTGAAACAAAAACCTGAAGAATTCGAAAAACATAGAAAAAAGAACTTCGAGCGAATGAAAGCTAAATATCAATACAAAAAAATTAAAGATTTGACAGAAAAGGAACAACAAGAAACGAGAAAAAAATGGCGAGAACAAAAACAAAAGAAGAAAAGTGAACCAAATCAAGCAAATGACACAGAACTAAATGAAGAAGGCATAAATATAGATACACCTTCCACTTCTCAAACCAGTAATATCATTCTGCGACAGCTAAAACTCTTTCGAAGGTCCAGAAATATTTACAGAAATAAATACACCGCATTGCAAAACCGCATAGTCACTTTATTACGACAGAACGAAAACCTGAAAAAAAAATTGTATCGTATTCGCAAAAAAAAGAAGAAAGATGAGTCCTTGCAACAGAAAATAGCGAAAATGACAGTTAGAAATGAAGTTCTTGAAGCAGCTTTGAAGGCGACATATAAAAGCTGTAAAAGCAACGAAGAAAGGAATGTTCTCAAAAGAATTGCTGTTCAAGAACCTGTTACTGAAACTTTGACTAAGACAAGTGTGTTGGAGCAAATTGGAGTTAAAGGAGGGACAAGAAAAAAGACACAAATAGAAAAGAAGGCGATGAAAACAAAAAAAGAAATCGTTAAGTTTTACATTAGAGATGACATAACTCGAACTACAGCTGGCAAAAGAGAGTGCATCACAAGAAATACTTGCAAAAAACAAATAAGATACCAAAATAATACGCTAAAAAACTTATACGAAATATATAAACAAGAAGGAGGAAAAGCATCTTACGCCACTTTTTGTAGATGTAAACCGTTTTACGTGCTTTTTCCAAGCATTCACAAAAGAGAAACATGTTTATGTATCAAACATAGCAATATAAATTTTAAATGTGTAGCACTCAGGCGTAGCAACATTATACCTTTCGCAAATAGTCATGATGTATTGAAGGCTTTGGTCTGCGATATGAAGTCGTATTCCTGTTTCTACGGGACATGTGATGCGTGTAGAAATAAAAAATTGCCATACAATTTAGAAAACCCGGCTTTGGATATACAATGGCATATGTGGGAAACTACTGAACATATTTATAAGAAACAAATTGATGGTCGTGAAAAAACTATGAAAACAAAAAAAACTACGAAGAGTCTAAAAAAAGCAACAGTTAAAGACCTCATTGACATTTTTGAAGCTGATCTTGTGACATTTAAAAAACACAGTTACAACAACTACCACCAAACGAACCAATATAATTTGTGTAAAAATAATTTAGCTGAAGATGAAGTCGCTATACACTGTAATTTTTCAGAAAATTTCGAGTGTAAAATGGCTGCTGAAATTCAATCGATGCATTTTGGCTCGTCAAAAACACAGGTTACAATACATTGCACACTGGTGTAGTTTTTTGCGCGGGTTCAAAACAATCATTCTGTACAATTTCTCCATCAAATGTACACCAGCCAGAAGCCATTTGGGCGCACTTAAAACCGATCGTTAATTTGGCCAAATCATTAGTACCCAACCTTCAAAAAATTCATGTTTTTTCTGATAGTCCCAGCTCGCAATATAGGCAGAAAAATAACTTTTACCTAATTAAATATTTTGCTATTATGTTTGGTGTGGACATAACATGGTCGTTTTTTGAAAGTGGGCACGGGAAAGGTGTAGCAGATGCAATAGGGGGTGTTGTAAAAAGAGCGTTAGATAGAGATGTCTGCTATGGAATAGATATTATAAATGCCTCTGACGTATATTCATCTTTACAGCGAAATGTGCCAACTGTGAAATGTTTCTATATCAATATCACTGATATTGAAGAAATAAGAAAATTAATTCCAGTTCCGCTTAAAACTATTCCGGGTACTATGTCAATCCACGAAGTTGTTGCTATGAAGAACAATGACAAAACAATCATTCATCGGCCTCTAGCTTGCTTTTGTAATGATCTTATTTGCGAGTGTTTTGAACCCAAAACCTATAAGTTTCATGAAATGATTATTTCTGTGCCAGTGACAACCGAAGACGACCTGCCTTTTCGTGAAAGTGTTGCATTGTCCGAAAATGTTGCAGAAGAAATAATAGTTGCTGTGAGTCCGACAAACAAAGATGTTTCTTTGGAACGTGAACATGTGGTGGATATATTATCTGAAGAAAATATGGCAGCTACTATTATTGTTCCTTCGTCTACAATGGATCAAGATCTGTTGTTGTGTGATCAAAAAATGGACATATCTGATGAAAATGTGTCTGAGGAAGTTATTATTTCAGTAGAATCTGAATTAATAAAGGACAATCAAAACATTCTTCTAATGGATATCACTAGTTATGAACCTCACAAAGAAAGTTATTTAACGAACAAAAATGATGGTAATGACATTTTTGTAAACTGCAAAACTACTACTCAACTGGTTGGTGAGTCTTCTGCCTTAAACTATAATGATAAAAACAAAGAAAATATAAATATTTTAGACCGTAATTTAAACGTGCCGCAATCTTCCACTTCTAAAGTGAAAACTAAACTTAAACTATCGCAAAGTAGATCTTTAAAAACCGTAGTTAGCCGTCAAATGACTTGTGCGAGTTGTAATGCCAGTATGCGTATGTATGAAGCATCAAAATGTATGTCTTGTGAAAAGCATTATTGTCATTCATGCCATGGTGACTCCAATGTGGATTTCTTTATTTGTCCAAAATGTTTCAGTTGTCTTTAATTATTTTAAACAGTTTTTAGTGTTAAGCTTATGAATATTTTTTTTATACTGTTGTTGAGTATTTTTAATATCTTTTCAGAGTTTTAAAAAGACTGGAACAGAGCTTGACGAAATGGCTATATTAATGTTTATTGATGTTGATAAATTCTTATCAAAAACAGATTTTCGACTGTGTTTGGCCAATAATTTGTCCTGGCCTTGGCAAGAAACTCATTTTATAATGAGCCCAAAATGTTTCAATTGTGGGTGGGACACAAATTCAATAACATCAAAGATAGAATTTCATTTCATATCATCTTTGAATTGTGAAGCCATACATATGCTGCTTAACAACATATATGTTTGGTGTCCTATTTGTGAATCATGTGTATTTGATCATTACCCTAAAGATGAATGCGAATTTTGTAACTTGTAATTTATGATATAACCTACTATAGTTTGACCGCTAGTGCCGTACCGCGCCCTAGGAATGTGAGCGGCACGGGAGGGTGAAATATCACATGAAATGATCTGTCTAATCCATAGCACTATAGACGTGATACACCCCCTCCCGTGCCGCTCACATACCTAGGGCGCGGTACCGCGCTAGTGGTCAAACTATAATTCGACTTCCACCTATAGCCTCTGAATATGAAAATCAAAATATCCATAAAACCGTTGCAAAATCGGATCATATTAACCAATATAATATTTTGAAATGCCCAAAAAATTATTTCGATTGCCGATCGAGTCAGAGACTCAAAAGGCTAGGTTATATTTTGTAAAAATTTACAAAAATTACCTGAAATAAGTGTTTTTTCATAAAAAAATTTATTGAATGATTGTTAAGTGTAAGTACCTACTTGAAAATATATTTTGGGGCTGCTCAGACTATCAAACAGAAAACCTTCGAAATCGCGAAAAAAAATGATGTTTCTTATATTTGTACCTATCATATATTTTTATAAATCATTAGGTACCTACATGTTTTTCACGTTTTTTTTTCTCTTAGTGAAAGATTTTTAGTTTGATGTTCTGAGCATCTTCATGAGAGGTAATAGGTAAAGCTTACAATGTTTGTTATATTCTTATTTTTTATACCTGTTACGGTGCCATGTAAGCCCAACCTTATAGTTCCTACTTTCTAACCAAATTTCCTTAGATATGTAACTGTCCCATGAGGATCTGACTGATTTCTTTTGGTTTTTCTGTAAGTTTTAAGAAATTAAGAAAATTGTATCTCATGCAAAGCTTTATTATTGATTATAATTGTAATGTTTCATAATTTTAAGTATAAAAGTTGTCTGTTATCGAAGAAAACTTAAAGTTTTGATTCGTTTTTGTCCTAAGAGTAACGAAATGGAACAAAAATAATGAATAGTTTTCATAAAAAGCATATTTTAGAGAAAAGATTTGCGTTTTTAGAAAGATTTTAAGTTTATAATTGAGATTTATATGCCAAATTTTCTCATATTTGAATTTTTGATGTATTTTTATTAGTGTTTAATAGTTACGAAATAGGAACTTTTAATCCGTCCCGTATTTTGTTTTTTAAGTTTTCAATATGTTTAATTAAAGATACAAAGTATCTCAATTGAAAATAAGAAACAAGGAAAGCTTTAAATTACAATATATAGATTTGGATAAGTGAAAGATAAAGTTTATTTTTTAACCAGTCCGAGAAATTTTTCACCATTATTTTGAGATTTGCTCTAATATGCCTTATACTAACAGCATTAATTTCTTCTATGCTGCTCTGGGAGTGAAAACAAAAACGTATAATACTACAGCTGCTTCTCTTCCCGGGCATACTGTACAAGTCAGTACAGGGACAAGAGGGTCTTGGTGTTTTGTAGGCGATGGGCTGACCACCTGCCACTGCTAACCGAACTTGTACATCTCAACTATACCCTTAAAATTGGTCAGAAGTGGCACCATGTGGTTCTATCGGCCCTTGGCGCTCTGCCTGCCCCGTAAGGGATAAAGGCGTGATTATATGTATGCATTAATTAGTATATGTAACAGGACACGATGGCGAAGCGCAATACGGTAATCGGCACGCCGTTCTGGATGGCGCCCGAGGTGATCCAGGAGATCGGGTACGCGTGCGTGGCGGACGTGTGGTCGCTCGGTATCACGGCGCTGGAGATGGCGGAGGGCAAGCCGCCCTACGGCGACATCCACCCCATGCGCGCCATCTTCATGATACCCACCAAGCCGCCGCCCTCCTTCCGGTGAGGACTTTTGCTCTCACTTTGCGTTCTGGTATGCTGGAAGAAATCTCTTGCAGAGATAAGCACGCCTTTGTATGCATTCCTTTTGTAAATTTCTTTTTTATTCATTGTTATGTTTTGTGTACAATAAATAATGAGAATAAGTTTGCGTCCGCGCGAAAAACTACGTACAGAACTGCGGGATTAAAACAGATATCCCAATCAAGGTAGTAGAACACAAGTGACAAGTCGCTAGCTCGTCGCCTGAGACAGCACTGAGTTCCTTAGTCGACTCTTACGACATCAATGGAAGAAGATATAACTGATTTAATATATGTACTCGTTCTAATAATTGGACAGCCAGCTAAAACTATGATGTTTCATTAGGCTGCCGCCATTTTTACAATGTACAAAGAATGAAAGTGAAAAAAGAATGCCACCTCGTTCTATAGTCCTTTGCAATTTAAAGAGATGATTTCTTTTATATCAGAAGCAAGCTCTCAAAACTCCCGTCCTATGTAAATTCGGAGCCTTATTTTTTAGCTCGTATATCAGTCCATCCTATACCTAGTCTGTGATGTTTATATCTATGACGGTATGTTGCAGAGAGCCGGACCAATGGTCTCCAGAGTTCATCGACTTTGTGAGTCAGTGCCTCATCAAAAACCCCGAGGAGCGAGCTACGGCGGAGTTTCTATTAGCACACGAATTTATTGGTAAGTTACGTGGCGTTCTTTTTGTGGCCGGCTGTCTGTCTGACGCCAACCCATCACGGTTATAGCTACGTTGCGGGACGTTACGTTCGAAAATATTATCTGGAAATTTTATATAACTGTTATTTGTTATGTATCATGTGTATAAGTGCAAACAGTATTGTTATAGTTGCTGGTTTTGTCATGAACTAATCAATGTATCTTCGCTATACCTGTATAAGGTCTATTCAAAATTTGTGATTATCTTTTAACACGAAGCTAGGTAAAGGTAAAAAGAAACAACTTTCACTATTGGACCAACTCCGAAATATTGAAAAAAAAATTTAAGATTGTATGGAACAGCAGATTTTTTATATATCAGTTAAATTTCAATATCACGGTAATGGATTTCTATTGAACTGGTTCCGCCATGCGTCCGATAGGTGGCGCCGCTACAAGTATTTTGTATCCATTTCAACGGTGTACGTAACATTTCAGGTAACGCAAAACACCCGAGTATATTAAGCGCCATGATAGCCGAGGCGAGAGAGATCAGAGAGACGCAAGCCTTCCGGAATTCGTCCAGTGCTAACAACAAGGCTTTTGGAGGGGTGAGACTAATTATATACATTGACTAGCGGACGCGTACGGCTTCGTCCGCTTTAAAGGGCATTACACAAGTGTGAAGCCGGGGCGGCTCCCTAGTTATACATACTGGGTGTAAAAAGACAACTTGGTTCTTTTAATACCTCGTATTCTTTGTAACATCCCGATCATTTTTTTCTATGTAAGCACCCCTGGAAAACCACTTGTTTCCAAGATATTGAGGTCCAAAGTTACATTAATATTATATTTTTTTTTACATAAATCCATCTGAAATCGGTTAACAAACATTTTTTTCAAAGATACCATGTCAAGTGTTATAATGTTAGTTTTGTAGGTACATTTGTACTATGAGAACGAATATATTGCTTGCAATAAAATGACAGTATTTTTTCATAATTTTTTGTCGTTTCCCAGGGAAGAAAATGATCGTAACCTTACAAAGGATACGAGTTATTAAAAAAATAATTGTTGTCTTTTTACACTCTAAACCTTCCTCTTGAATCACAATCTATTTTTGAAAACCGCATCAAAATTCGTTTCGTAGTTTTAAAGATCTAAGCATAAATAGAGAGCGGGAAGCGACTTTGTTTTATAATATCTAGTGACATGTCCTAATCTATTCATGAACGCTGAGAACCGCGGCTTCTTTTTGTGACGTATAGATACGGGAAATGACGGGAATTTTACAGTTTACGCGGATGATGTCGATCCGTTGACTTTACTACTGCAAGTTACGTAATAGCTCTGCCGAAGCTTAAGTGTAGTTTCGATAGCTATGTGTGTGCTTGTGTGATAACCAAATTAAGAGATAATGTTATCTTTTGAAGTGCGATGGCGGCGGTACACTAGTGGGTCGCGCGGGCGGCACGCTGGTGGCGCGGGACGACCTCGCGGCTGATCTCGGTACCATGGTCATCAACGAGCCGGGGGACTGCGCCACCATGAAACGTGAGTGTTGACTTACCTAACTACTGCGCCACCATGAAACGTGAGTGTCGACTTACCTAACTACTGCGCCACCGTGAAACGTGAGTGTTGACTTACCTAACTACTGCGCCACCATGAAACGTGAGTGTTGACTCAACTAACTACTGCGCCAACATGAAACGTGAATATTGACATTTTAAGCGTACACGGCAAGCGATGTGTCCTGCTTCATAATTTTGTATACTTGACAACTCCGCAGTACGTGCACGTGTATGCATACGCATCCGGTCTGCCTTAAACCTTCACTATGTAGAACGTTCGCAGGTCACGACACAGACCCACAAGACCCGCGCCGCCCGCAGTACAGGCCGCTGTTCCTCGAACACTTCGACAAGAAAGAGGGTTCGCCTGCGAGGCACAGCGAGTCGCCGCCCGCCGCCACGCATAATGAGTGAGTGCATTACATATGTGATACAGGGTGGAAGTGACAGTCAGCCAAATATTGATATGCTGACTTGAGACCATGATTTTGAGGCAAAAACCAGTGAAAATTTTCGCAGAAAAATTCCAAAATTTACCGACTTTATTACCAAAAGATAATTTAAAAAAAAGTTTCTCTCAAAAAGTTCAAGATCATTCAAAGATCAACCCTAAAGGAAAGTCACGGGTCTAAAATCAATCCATCCAAATAACAGCAATGTGTAACACGACAAGCAATAAGCCCATTTAACAAGACCTCCCGATACAATTGGCACGGAAAGCAAACATTGCGAATAATCAATTTAAAATTGCATTTCCTGCGAGTAATAACACTGTCGTATAACTCAACAGAATGGTACTTGTTCAGCATTTCAGTATTCAGTTAATTGACCCGATAGCTCAGTTGGTTAGAGCAAAAGCACGGTTTGCGAGAAATTTCACTCGGGTGTTTTTTTTTTCATTTTCTTCATTATATTTATAATTTCAATATTTGTCTGGTTGTCACACATATTCTGTATAAACATATAATAAATATTCACACACTTCACAGGACATTAACATAGTCCCACATTAAGATCCCTAAGGTCTTGTGTCGTGGGTACTAAACAACGGTATATAAATACATAGAGAAGTATAGAAACACCCATGACTCGAAAACAAGGATCAATATTCATCATATCAATGTTTGCACCTAACGGGATTCGACCCAGGACCTATGGCGTCGTAGGCAGTCACCTACGATACCAATCGGCCGTCAAACGTATGTGTTTGTTACTCTTTCTAGCGAAAACTACTAAATGGATTTTGATGTAACTTGCCAGCAATATAGCTTATACATTAGAAAAATACACAAGCTATAAAAGTAACGCGGACACAATACATTTAAAATTTTCGTTCGTTTCCACATATTATAATACATTTAAAACAGTTTTATTTACGTTTCTCAGGGAGCATTTCTTTTTAAATAGTAATAAATAGCTAATATTCCCCCCCCCCTCCCCCAGCCCGGCGGCCCCGCCCCCCTTGGCGGCGCAGCGCGCATGCGTGGAGGAGGGCAACTTCGAATTCGTAAGTCAACTGCACGTCGTCTGCCTACTGCCGCTGCGTGAGTCGCACTCTGTGCACACACGGGATAGATAGCGCAGATTATACTGGCCCTTATACATTAACTACGGCCAAAACGCTGCGGATTTAAACCGCCTGATTGTGAGTGGAGGAATGGAAGCGTACGCACTGACGGTTAAGCTCAGATGGTTAAAATCAGGCGGTTAAAATTCGCGGCGGTTTAGCCGTAGTGCGACCTAAGCCTAAACAATAGATGATAAGTTGCAGTATATTGTTTTTATGTGTGATCGATCACATTCCAAGAGAAAAACCAGGCAATGATTAACTATGCAAATTGATTGCCGTTTCCACCTTGCCCATTCGCTAAACAAGAATACTTGAAATTAATGTTGATAGCGTACTCTAAATGCCGTAGTATTTGTTTAGTGGGGCAGGCCTATGTGCAGCAGTGGGCTTCTCGTAGCTGAAAATTATGATGATTGGCTTTAAAATGTGAACTCGCACTATCTATTCCTGTCGACTGTGGCTATGAATGAGTTTGGGATCAAACTAACAAAATAGTGGCGCATTCACTGAATACTAACCCCTTTCGCTTATGTAATAAAAAACTGTAGATTGCATTTCACCAAATAATTCCTTTGGATGATGGCGCTAGTTACTATGCATATGGCAATGTTAGTTCCGAAATCAGGCAAAGGAGTCGTGAAACGGAGTCTACCCAAGATCGCATATAATAGAATTTTTTATTATCACTGTAGAGAGTAGGGTTAAGCTATGTTTTCCTAGTGCCGTAATATAGCGGCGGCGTAACATGGCGGGATATGAAAAGTTCCATCTTTATCTTTAGTAACACGTCATAGTTTTTAACCCGCAACATAGACCTATTTTGACTATTGAAAAATCGACCCTTAGTACAGTTTTTACCCGACTGCGCAAGAACTATGTTTGTATATTTCTTTGGCACGCACTAGAGCCTTAAACGGCTTGTTGCAATGAAGCTTGAGAGGATTAGATTAGTCTTAGTCGCGAGAGTGACACAGGTCAAATATTTTACGAAGTTGGGTGTTCTTCTTTAAGGGCTGATTCTTCCAAACGTCAGCCTATCTGAAGAATAAAGTGAATGCTGTCTCTGCCATGATCAAATTATATGGCCAATTTCAATACTAGAGATCATAATGAATTTTTAATTTCAAATTGAAATTTTGCATGATAACAATGATTCCATTGTTTGATTGTTTAATCTGAAATATGCAAAATCTCTCGAGATTTGTTATTGAAATTGGCTGTAAGTCGTCACAGTAATACTGGGTCAAATATTTTACGCAGTCGGGTGTTCTTTTCGTTATTAACCCAGTAAACCTTTCACAGCTGGGCTTCCTATCCGAAAGTGAGTTGGAAGCGCGCATGGCGCTCGTGGACCGAGAGATGGAGGCAGAGATAGAGCAGCTGCGAGCTCGCTACGAGCGCAAGCGTGCGCCCATACTGCACGCCATGCATGTCAAACGACAGCGACAGCAGAACTTCTAGCCTCACATGTCACACGACAGCGACAGCAGAACTTCTAGCCTCACATGTCACACGACAGCGACAGCAGAACTTATAGCCTCACATGTCACACGACAGCGACAGCAGAACTTCTAGCCTCACATGTCAAACGACAGCGACAGCAGAACTTCTAGCCTCACATGTCACACGACAGCGACAGCAGAACTTCTAGCCTCACATGTCATACGACAGCGACAGCAGAACTTCTAGCCTCACATGTCACACGACAGCGACAGCAGAACTTCTAGCCTCACATGTCACACGACAGCGACAGCAGAACTTCTAGCCTCATATGTCACACGACAGCGACAGCAGAACTTCTAGCCTCACTTCTCAAACGACAGCGACAGCAGAACTTCTAGCCTCACATGTCAAACGACAGCGACAGCAGAACTTTTAGCCTCACATGTCAAACGACAGCGACAGCAGAACTTCTAGCCTCACATGTCACACGACAGCGACAGCAGAACTTCTAGCCTCACAAGTCACACGACAGCGACAGCAGAACTTCTAGCCTCACATCGTCATCGCTGCTAAGTCCGCCATTTTTGCTGTATCTATGAATGAAGTAAGAGGTGTATATGCAGCCATAATTTAATATCTTTTGTGGTCTATGTCTCTGTCTAACTACCATAAAAGACAGATATATTAGTTGTTACTAATGATTACTCGTGTGTGTAAGCAATACTTAGCTAAGTAAAGGCCGGCGTGGAACGGCAGTGTTTGCTGTGTTATACCGCAGGATGACACGACATGCCGTGGCACAAGTTTCAACATCATTTCAATTAGTTTGTATCATAAAATTATGTATCATGCATTCTAAACTCATTGAAATAAGATTAAAAAATCCTTTGCATGCCAGCAGTCAGCGCCGGCCTTAAAGGAGCAATACTTGCGTCTACTGAGTCCACATACCTGTAGTTATGTTTGTGAATACGAATGTTAGGGACTTTTATAAAAGCTTGTGGTCAAGCTCTAAAGACGTAGGAGCTCACTAATTTCTATACAGCTTCATTCTTCTAATGTAACTCACACACGCAATTAACACTATCTTTTAGAGGCAGATGGGAAAACAGCGTAGGAGTTTATTTACTGATGACTCATTAAAATTACATCATGGCGTCATCAGTTTTATATTGTGACAATGGAACGTGTGTATGTTTGTAATATTTACTATGACATTCACTAAAAATGAGATTAGTAGACTTAATAACAAGGAGATGTGATAACCAGAGGTCGGAATTAGGTAGAGTCATTTATGTACTTGCATCGAAATGTTGATATTAATGTGGACCTTCCCAGGATTTCTAATGGACAATCCCGTGTGGCCAACAATATTACAAATAAATAATAATAAAACCCTCAGAGATAGACAAATAAAACAAAGATAATTAACATAAAATGTTTATTAGTATTTAGGTACATTAGTTCACAATACAAATTATTAATAGTCTTAAGGAAATTCTCATACGCATACTTCAACTTTTTTATAAATACGAGCAAATACTTTTGCTTCTAGCCTAGACTCGTGAGGTTTTGCTTATTCAAACGGCCCATTAGAATCATTTGAGGCATATCCACTTTATTCTTTCGCTGTATGAAATCAGTGCAAGTACATAAATGACTCTACCTAATTCCGACCTCTGGTAATAACTGGTGCCATGTGCTCGGAATGGTCTGTTCATTACTTGTCCAATGCCTTCTTTAAAATTATGCTAATAATGTGCCTAAGTCATTGCAATTTTATCTTAGTGTCACAAAATAAATGACGAAATTGTCTCAAATTCCTTTTATAGTGAAGATTCGTAATTTTTGACAAGTTTGTCAATTTCAAAAAGTGCATTTAATATTTTGCGCCAAGATTTTTGATAGTAAATTGGTAACTTGTTCCTAATCTTACTTTTAAAGCGTGAAAATGGATTTGTAACTAACGACTCTCATATACACAGTCTCATTTTGTTTATGTCAAAATAAGAAAGACAGCGTGCGTGTTAATTCGAGAATAAAATGAAGTCTAGGATTACGTATTTGCTTTGGTTAGAGGGAGTGAATGCATTTAATATGTCGACCAATGGTTTCAAATCAGACTGAATGAATTCAACGAATATATTAGTATGGACCAAATATAAAAAGGCAAAGGCTGGTTTCGATGTATTTTGATGGTATATAAATGCTGTCCGGTTGACTGTTTTGCTGACACATGACGCTACAAGTGAAGCGAAAAAAGATGACTTATTTTGGAAAATGCTTGGGCATTTTGAACTAAATATGTTATTCATTCAACAGTGTAAACCTTACGTTGATTAGTGCAGAACGAATCTAGTCAGACATTAATTTTCTGTCTATTTGACACACGTAGATATGTTAAAAAGCATAATGTATACTATTAACAACCATTTAAGAAACTCTTGTGCTTTTCATTTCACAAATCTAAATATTGTAGGTGCCAAAAAGCATAAAAGCAATGTATTCAAGCGTGAATATAAGCACTAACTGTGCATCAGGCAGGCAAATGTTTTTCGTGGTATTTTCAAGGCCTGTCAAAAAGTCAAAACTTGTCATAATTGTTATTTTGCGCGCCTAAATTTTGGAGGCATTTTATAGGCGCTTTTAGCCTGTTTAGAATTAATAAATGAACCGAAGATTCTGACGTCTCAAGTAAGCTCGGTCACAATAATTAGATTAGAATAAATTATTATTGTAAAACAAGGAACATTTTGTATGAATGGTATGTATGAACTACCTAATTTGAACAATATAGTGTCCGCACTGAGTCATCCACCATTTAGCCACCTTTGTAATTTCCGTGCCATAATAAATAAATAAACATCATTGTAGTAAAAAATGCTATACTTACAAAATTTTCCTTGCTTTAACAGAAGTAGTAAACGAACTATGTAAGACTAATAGTGGTTTAATTAAATAGATTGTTATTTTAGACTACAAAGTAAGTTAGATCGACATATCTTATACTACGGAAATATACCGCTAGGTGGCGACACTTTGAATACATTATCATAATTAACTTGTTAACGTAAAATTTTACCTTCCACGTCAGCCTATTGCAGTACACTGCTGAACGTATGCCTCCCTCAGGGCACTCCACAAGGCTGCTGCCATAGGGGGGTTTTGCTAGTCACCCCGCATGACGGGCGGGTTGGTGACCGCAGACTACGTAAAAAGACCATTAGTGGTGCCATCTAGTAGAGTAAATATTCATTGGTTAAGAATGAAATATATTTGTATACGGATAATATGATCGATTCCGGCAGTCACACTTACACCTAAACGTAAATTTAGTCCTACCTGTCCTTTTCTCTCAGCAATTTATGTTAAGAACGTAGAGAGATAGACCTGACTAAGATTAGGTTTAGGTTTAAGTGTGGCTGCAGGAATCTACCCTAATAAATCACTACAAATGTCTGAATATTTGTAGTAAATTAGAAAGCTTTACTAAATATTTTCCGGTTTTTAGTATATGCAAGTAGTACTAAAAAGTTTTGTTTGATTTCAGTATTGTTTTGTTTTGATGTTCTATGGCGACATGCTCAGTTGATGTTTAGTCTATGGCCATAATGAATGAAGGATGTTAGTCGTTGTAGTTAGGTTCCTTGTAATTTAGATCTCAAGTGAAGTTTCGCAGTTAAGTGTATAAACACTAGGTAAAAACTAGTTTTAACTCACATATAAAGGGGTTTCGTAGTGGGTTGTGAGATCATGAATTTATAAAGATAATTACTTAAGTGTAAAGTTTTCTCTGCAGATTATAAATACATCTAGTACCTATAGGACTAGGGGAAATATTTATTGTTTTAAATTGTCATACAGATATTGAGTTCAAATTCAGATTTTGAATATTATATGAATTGAATGTTTAATCTGAATTTGATCTTGGTTCTCAATTTACAAGTTTCCCTTGTACTTTATATTGTTTTTGCACAAATTGTGCAAAATGGATGATTATTTTGTCAGTCAAATCCTAGAAATATTTTTACTAGGTAATAAAAATGAAATAAACGTAACTTTAGCAATTTAAGAGAGATCGGTAATTACAAATTAGATGTGCCATCAGTTTAATGTCACTTATCCATACAGAAACAAGTATTGATTAAAATGACCGAATAAATGATACGAACATGTATGAAGTAGATAATATTATTTTTATTGTTTGTGCAATTATTTATCAACTGTAAGTAATTTGATTTATATTAGATAATTTTCTTTTTTGACAGTTTCGAAACAGTCGAAAATGCTTTCAAAGATATTAATGCATTTATACCTAGATAACAATTATTTGTTTTAGTTATATAATTCACGCATGTAATGTGCAATGAAGAATTAAGACTAACTTACGTACCTACTGGAGCAAACGTGTCGATAACGAACCACTATCGATTCCATCGAGTGATAATATCTAAAGACGCGCTTTTATTTGCGTTTCACGTTAACAATAAATATAATATGGAAACGTCTAGTTTTTCTAATATATTTACTGCCATTATAATTAGCTAGAACCACACAGAATACCTACTTACAAGTACATGTATGAAAGCGTATTAACTAGGTACTTATGTCTTAATGTCCACAAATTTAATATAATTAATTAGTCCATTCTGAAAGTATTTCAACACCTATCAAAGATTGGGTGATATCTTAGTTTCAAATGTATATGCGGGATGGAACAAAATAAAAATGCATGAAAAGGATCTAAGTAACTTTTTGTTTTGGATTTGGTCAATTTGGACATTAGCTTTGACTAATTATTGGACGTTATGAGTGTTGACATAATACCTGTGATGCGAAAAGTTTCATTTGTACAGGTTAATAGATAATGCTGCACATTATTGTTCTGTTGCTAAGACTAAATTGCTGGCCAATAGTGTTGTAGGGTTTGATCAAATAGCACGTGTTACGGCTCTTGTGAAATTTATTCTGCTGTTTTTCAACTCAAAATACACAAAAATCTACAAAATAGCATCAAAATGTTATTTTTACAGAAGTATTCTAGAGATTCCAGGCAGGCTCAGAAATATAAAAAAAATCTATGTATTTTCTTTTTTAGATATTTCGAAAGCCTTGGTGATTTAAACCTGAAGCTCTGTATGTGACTCACATTGTTTTATAAGAGTTTAACACGTGCTCTAAGCTATATTCTTGTATATTGTTGTGGTAAGTGAAGAAGTGCACTTGTGATTCAGTAGCTGTAACGTGTTGATAGCTATGCATTATATTTTTGGACAGAACTCACTGATTGAAGAGAAATAAACGATAATTATAAAAAAAAAACTCGCATTTATTTTCTAAATCCTTATTTATAAGATAACAATAATACAGGTTTTATAAATGAAATTGTATTAGGCGTTACAATTCGGAAGTTCAAACATTCACTATGGGTGCGCCCACCACCGGGCCCTACACCCTCCGATCTGATAACTCATAACTGCAAGAACAAGCACTTGCACTACCTACAATCGCCACGAGAAACCATATTACTATTTCGGAAATAGTGCGATGTATTATTTTGCATGCTAGGTGCTCGGGTCTGGTTTCTCGTGGCGATTGTAGTCAGTACAAGTGCCTGTTTTCGCAGTTATGAGTTATCAGATCCGAGGGTCAGTGGAGGGTGTAGGGCCCGGTGGTGGGCGCACCCATAGTGAATAATACAGGTTGATACCTAATGTTATAATTACGCCCCAATTATATACATGATTGTTACATGGCTCAGTTAAGAGTAGTTTTAAAATTCATTTACGACTAGTTCATTTGGAAAAATACAATTTCAGATCGTTTAAACACAAAGTATAATAAAATTGTAAAATAAAAGATTCAATCACAGCTAATCTTACGTCTATACAGTATTAGTGTACAGATATATGCAAAAAATATATAAGTAAAGAAATAATACTAATGAGGCGCTGTGATGTTAAAACAGGTACATTGTTTATAAAATGAGCAAATATTAATTAAAAACCTAATTCAAAGAGACCAGACGTCATAAAATAAAAAATACTTATAAATTTAACGAGGCGGCAAGAGTATGGCAAAATTCGGTGATGAAAGCAGACTTAAAGGCAGCTTCAACTTAATAGCGCGCGAAATGTAACTTCGCCTAGTTTAAGAGCAGATTTTTCATTTACCTTGTATATTATATTTTATAGACACTTTGTATCCAGTGCAGGAAGGTTCATTTCACAACATCTAGGTACTTCAGGTTGCGGGTAGACCGTCACGATTTTCAAAAGATTATTGGCCTTGCTGATGAAGGTTACTCAAAGTGCTGCTATGTCACATACTATTAGCAATTCGGTATGTATTCCAGAGAGCTGCCTTTTCACCAGAAATGTGCTATGCTAGGGATGTGTGTTTTATTCACCAATGATATTCATTGGTCTATGATGTCAATGAATTTGATAGTTGGATATCAAACACATCCATAGCAATGGAGTATAATTGAAAGGTAGTCTTCCTCTGAACACATCTTAATGAATGCATTTAGTTACAAATCACCTAAAATAATAATGCATTATTTAAATAGTCTAAAAGTAGACAAAACCTCAGTGGAATAAATAGCAATTGCCTAACAATACTGCAAATTATTTCTAAAGTCTACATGCATGACAAAATATACATTTATGTATTAAATATACACTTAATACTCATCTTACCTATCAAAGGCAGTTACTACAAATTATTGCATTGTTTTACAAAATATATTCTTGATTACAGACAATAATCTAATGACCAATTGACCCGGTAGCTCAGTCGGTGAGAGCACAGCACAGAATGCGAGAGGTCATGGGTTCGAGTGCCAGTTGGGCGATTTTTTTCCATTTCTTAAAAAGATATTTGTAATAAATAACCTAATACATTAAAATGGCAAGATGCTGCTTTCTTAAAGATGGCAGTGACATAATTATAGTTAAACTACAATTCAACATCATCACAGTTTTATGGAATGTAATACATTTTTTTGGAATTTAAGATAAATTCTGGAGGCTATAGAAAAAGGCTTAACAAATCAAAGCAATGATACTACTTGAAACTGGATTTGAAATCCAAAAATAAAACTAATTTAGCTGAAAACTATTGTGACAAAGACTAGTGAAGTTTAAGAATAGCACAAGATCTCTAAAATAAAGACTGAGAAAAGAAAACTTTAGTGAACAGCATAATCTTAAGAGTTATTTTAGTTTAGTTTTAAGATATAGGTACTTGTGCAATATTTTATCTTTGTGAGGTGGGCTGACTTGGTGTCTAGAAAAATATTCCTAGAGACCAACAATGTATTTATAATTAACCTATTCATAACAGCCAGATTTCATCACCTATACTGTATAATATTTATCAACAAGATCTTATAGATTTTTTATTTTTTTCTATATCTCACTAGCTCACACTAATCATTAGTTTAACCATTAATAATGTTTTATAATATAATAATAATAGTATACATTCTTTGACTACAAGGCATAACTATATGACTCTAATTTTGAATTTGAAATATAAATCATCATTGAAATTGAAAAAAATCAAATGAAATTACTAAAGTTGAAATAGAATCTACAGTTTAGGGTATATATGTAAATGTACCCTCTTCTGACTAAAACTTCTGAGTAACATATCATTATAACATTTACCTACAGAAATGATAAATAAGGTGTTTATCTCAATGTTAGTGTCTGAGGATCATCTGACAGTACAGAAAGCTGTCCAGCACTGAAACAAAAAGAATATTTGTCTTGAATATGTGCATATTGACCAATCATAGTGACATTTTTTCACATTAAACTATGTATACACTACAAGATACTTTTAGCGAATACTAATTAGAATTTGTATAAGAAACACTTTCATACTTAAGTCAACATTGGAATCTATCAGAAGAGGTGTAGGTAACAATTTAAAATATGCAGTACCAAACACAATGCAATTGTAAAGTAGAATAATACTCACAATACAGAGCAGCACTGACAATCAGCTCATACATCTGCAGCACTCCCTTGCCCTTTAGCACCACTTCAGATATAAACACATAAACAACCCGACTGGTCTCAAACAGAGAGTCGAGAAGCAGCCATATTGTGATGTTACGGCTTGTGTTATGCTCTGTCAGACGGTTCACCACCTGGCAGCTGCTCAGGAAGCAAATCACGCTGGTCACAAACATCAGCGCGCAAATGAAGTAGTGAACACCTGTGCATCAAGATAGAATTATCAAGGTGACCTTTCTATTGTCATTTATTACAGGTCATAAAAGGCGCACGTACCTAAGTCGCTGCCAGTTAAAGAATCCTCATAAAATAGTTCGGGATTCACGAATCGTAGACACGTAAAAGTTAGAGATACAGTTGATGAACACTAAAACAAGAGGCAATAAATTATGTAGGTAAGTAATTATAATTTTCGTGGTCACAAGATATGGTGGCTATTTATTAACACATCCAAAATTTGCAACTGGAGTTTGCGGAGACTTTAATGTAATTGCAGTCAGTTAATATATCTAGTATTATATTATACTTACACAGAAAACAGCACCTACAACACGCACGAATATTTTTAAGTCCAACATTGGTATAGATTTGGATTGAGTTGACATTGAGATTCGTTATGCAAAGGATATCGATAGTTTAATAAAACGTATTTTACATGCAAGATTACTAAGCGCAAATACTTATTTTGGTAAAAAAATCAATAAAATTTTAATATCGTGCGTGCTTTTGTTTGATGCAGGGGGGGGACAGTTATTTAGAGCTGTCAAATTTTTTTCAATGTATCACCATCTTAACTATGGCGCGGAACTAAAATTACGTTGTTCATTTCTACATACACTCAATAGATAGCATCACAATCGCATATTGTCCATATCATAGAACGGTTCCTGTGCCTGATTTTAAAACTAACATTTTTTGTATGCTGTGAAACAGAAAATGTCGTCATACACATAGTAACTAGCGCATCATCCATCGGACATATACAGTGAAACGCAATTTCTGCTCCATCGTTACCCTAATATCGCCATTTTTTATTTTGGTAGGAACTTGTAAACCATTCTAAAATTGCTACTTATAGTTTATCTGTATATGGTTTCAATAACAATAAAGTTTTCGTAACTTTTCTGACCTTAAAATCTACAATCATTATATTTTTCTAATGCATTTTTTTTAAACATTCATTTTGTATTTCTTATTCAAGTAGAAATAGTATAATGAAATCGCCTAATACTGGCAACTATAAAAACGCCATATTATTTTTTTACATTACCCTAATATCGTCATATTTTTATTTTAGTAGAAAGGGCTAAACCATTCCGATATTACTACTTATAGTTTATCTGTATATCATTATAATGAAAATTAAGTTTTCGTAACTTTTCTAAAATTATTTATAGATAATTCTTTTTTATATCCATCTCTCATTTCTAATTCAAGTAGAAATAAAAAGAGTCAGTAGAATAAAATTCGCTAATAATGGCAACTTTATAAAGCAAATATTTTTTTGTAGGGATGACGATTCTTTCCGACAAAGAGCGATTTTTAAATCGATTAGAATCGTAACCTGATAAATGGATTCACAAAAAGAGGTCTAAAAACCTTTTTTTTTTTAAGTTTGTATTTACAATGTATTATAATATAAATCCATGTTAAGAAAAACGTGAGATACCATAATAAACAATCTCTGTAATCTCTATCAGTAAAATCAGGGATTTTTAGTAAAGATTTCGATAATAACAAATATTTACTAGCGCCACGGAAGACCAGCGTTATATTGGTCATTATATTTTGCTGTAACATACATAATAATATGCTGAGTTAGTGATCAGTTTTCGTCATGCTTCACATTCATATTTATTGTAAAGCATGTTTATTTTGTATTCTTCTTCTTCAGCTCATTGCAGTCCACTGCTGGACGAAGGCCTCCGCCAGGGCACGCCACAAGAGTAGCCACAGGGGAGTTTTTGCCCATAGTCACCACGCTGGGCAGGCGGGTTGGTGACCGCAGTGTGATTTTGGACTATGTTGTCACACGGGAGGCGCTGCTGCCCACTTCCCGGAAACCCTTAATCGCCTCGTACGATACCCACGGGCAGACATGGGGTGGTACGAATTCTACTCTTCCGGCACCACGCGGCCAGCTTGCTTAGCATATTAAACCATGCACACGCACTAGATTCACATCACAAGTAAACAAAATATAACATATCTACCAGAAAACATCACTTTACGGATACATGCAAGCCATTTACAAATAAATTTCCCATACCAGAGAGCGCCCCATCTCCCAGGGTACGAGGGTCATGCCGTCCGGTCTCTTGCCATCGTCGCGCATCAATCCAATAGGTTCTAAAGCAGATGGTGCCCCGGCGGTGGCAAGGGCCCGACGGATGATATCATTGATGGTGGAATGACGTGGGATGCGACGAGCACTCCTAGCACATGAGAGGCCATGGTGTCCGAGTTGATCGACGGCATCGCCACATCGGCATCGGTGGGGGACGTACGTTGCAAGGCGCAACCAAAATAATTTACCCCAATACCAAACTTAATTATGTAGTACTCAGTATCGACATGAGTTCTACCTACTGGTAGTAATAAGTATACAAATAGCATAAAGGCGCCATGCATGTATTGCATGTGCATGTTACATCATTAGAAAATATTTTATTTTCTTCAATAGTACCTACATATTCATTCCATAATAATATTACATATTCTAGGCCACCGGACATCTAAGTGCTTGTTTTTTTCTTATCAGTTTTTTTAATTATGTACATACCTATGTAGTTTGGCTCTTTTTTACGCAGTCGGGTTTTTGGATTTTCCAAATAATGTTTTTTATCTAGACTTATAAGTAAGTACATCAATAATTATTCTTATTAATAGCTCAATTATTATTACTATTAGCTAATACCTATTTAGAATCGTACGGAAACATTTCCTATTGGATTCGTTGCCGGTCGCTAGATTGTTGTACCCGAAAAGCGGCGGTTGGCTCACCCTTACTTAGGTACCTACTTTGGTAAGTAGATCCCACAGCAATATTAAGAATAGCATTAACAAATGTTAATGATCAGCAACAAGTTGCTAGCTTATCGCCTGAAAGAAACCCCGAGTTCCTATAACACGTAAAGAAGGAGACACAGCTGATGTAGGTAGGTAATTCACTATGGGTGCGCCCACCACCGGGCCCTACACCCTCCACTGACCCTCGGATCTGATAACTCATAATTGCGACAACAGGCACTTGCACTAACTACAATCGCCATGAGATACCAGACCCGAGCACCTAGCATGCAAGACGATACATTGCACCATTCCGAAATCAAAAACTAGATAAATAATCTACATATGTTTCGCCAACAACCGTGGCATCCTCAGGATTATAGAAATTAATAAATTAGTAAACCACTAATTATTATGAACCTCTAAAACCCTAAAAAAAAATCTAAAAAAAAATACAATTTCATTTGTAGGTAGGTAAGCCTGTTCTAGTGAAGCTCCGCCTGAGCACAGGGCATTTAAACATTAGTAAGATTATTATGATTAATCCATTAAATGTTTTATACAATCAAATTAATATTTAATGTTTTGATTCGTATACGGTTGTCGAGAATACATTTTTTTAAATTGTTTCTAGTGGGGTGAGCCCATAGAGAAAAGAGAGTATGGTGAGCCGGCTGGCGCGGTTGATCAATTAAAAACTTTTCCAAATGTTAGTCACGCCTGTCGCCAATCAACATATACATAACTACTAATGAATATGAATTGTAAATTATTTTAATTTGCATTTATTCTTTGCTGCCCGCTTTTGACCCTATGATGGAATTAGATCTATGAGCTTAATGATCCTAGGTTGGAAACTACGGACCTAAGTACCTAGATCCATGACGAATAAGGATGATAGATCCCATATCGGCGTCCAGTCCTATTTTACTATTATGTATTGCGTTAGGTAGATATCTGGTTTTTCGTCATCATGATCCATTCCGCCGTGTTATCGCGAAATGACAAACCTAATGCCACGCCTTTGCATTCCAGTACATTACTAACCTAGCCCTACCTATTATTGTCAACCCCTACGGATGTGCCCTGCTCTACTTCATAGAGTGCGATTTTCCAAATAGTTCCTTTGAATGTTGGAGCTAGGTTATATGTAACTATCGTAGGCAGCTTCGTAAGCAGTAATGAGTAAGCTAGATGGTAGAAATCTACAATATATAGGCAGCTTCGTAAGCCAAGAGATAATCTATAAGCCTATAGCTAGGTAGAGTGCGTTTCACCCAATAGTTTTTCAGAATGATTTCATTATCTGCGTAACTGTACCTATATACCTACCACCAAAAAATATAAAATGTTACTTCTGAAATCAGGCATAGTTATTCTGTGAAATGGACTCTACGTAAATCGGAACGACTTAAATTTAAAAATGGAACGCACAGTGATGGGGTGCACATTATAATGGGACAGTCAATCGAAATCATTAGCTTTCCATTCATCGTACAACTTGATTACAAATTGATTCGATTATAATTTTACGAGATGTTGTCCGTTATAAATTTACTTGAATAACATCGGCCAACTCATATTTTTATTGAATCACTATATATTTGTAATGATTTATTGGACTTTGCAGTATGTGCAAATTTTAATTAGTTTAGTAGTTTGGTTTCTGATTTTTGTATTTATAATTTTATCATCGTTTTATTTATTAAAATCATTGCTATCGGTTGTTTTGCTAACAGTATTTTATTATTATATTAAAGTAGGTATAGGTACCTAACTATAACACGTACCTACCTATTTTTAATTAATCAATTAAGTATTTTTAATTTTATAATAATAACATCTGGGGCTAGATACTCTATCTAGGAAAGTGAACTAATGGCTATTCTCGTAATCAAATTGCGTAAATACAAAGAATACATTACACGCTGTTGTCTTTGTCCACTTGCGCGGACACAATTAAGTGGACATGTCCACTGGACAGTGGTCAGTCCGCCCTTTGTTAAGAACCCCTAGTAAAACTAGTTCGAGTTTTAACCTTACTCATAATCAAATAGGGTAAAATTTTCTGGGATATTAAGAGGGTTCTAATTCAATTTTAGTGTAAACTAATTGTTGTGCAATAAAGCGGTATGGCGATTCAAGATGGTTTGGTAATGTTTGTGTTTTGTATAAAGGCACGAGGATATTCGAGAGTGGATTGTTGAGATAGACCAAAAGCAGTGAACAAACTTTACTGTTCTGTCTATTCACATTATTAGATATTATCATGATTTTTATGTCTTTGACTTCTATTTGTACAAGTGGGTTAAAGAATAGGTATAAATTTTTTTAAGGGTATGTAAGGCACTTTTATAAGCATTGCAGAAGTAGGAGTAGGTACTTATCTTACGTGCTTAATTTGTATGGTTGTGGTTCGTTCCTATTCCTAAAATAATGAAGGCTTATAAATACAATGGCAAAATAAATATTAATTTCCCCTTACAGCCAATTTCAATAACATCTTCCACCCTATTTGTATAGTATAATATTGCGCTGTGCGATTATAATATCCGCTGTCCAGCGCAGTATCTGTCAATAGTGGTTATTTATAGTAATAATAAAGTATTTGCATGTACAATGTTTGTGGTATCACTCGTTGCGGTCAATGGGGCGATGGTTTTTGGAGCACATGTCAATGTTCATACTCTATTGAGCTCTTTTCTGAATACTCTAGTTGTATTTATATTAGGTATCTTGCTATATAAGGACCGTATTTCGGCCAAGGCGACCAATCTCTACGGAGATTGGTCAGGTACGCAGGAGATATTATAGTGCACAAGTGTGTGCGCAAACACAGATGCACTCTCTATTCCGTTACTATCATAGTCCGATGGGACGGAAAGCAGACACGACGGAGATAGATCAGGCGCAGGACCAACAGTTTTATGTGCTTTCCGAGGCACGAGCTAAGTGACAATTTTACAATATTAACATCTGTACATGAAATAAATTAATTGGTACAGGTTCATGACTGAGATCGAACTTACGCGTCCCGCTTGGAAGGTGCACGTCTTAACCACTGGGCTATCACCGCTTTACTTACCTACCTACGATACTTAATACGTTGTATTGGGTACCGACTAGTATTGAAAAATACCTAATCCACACACCTATTCCAATATTTAGCCTCTAGCGTTCACTCGGCTAGGCTACAACATTGGTCTCTTCAAAGCTAGAGTGAATAGGCACTTTCTAGGCAAACATGTACTACTTTAGGCCGCATCTTGCTTAACATCAGGCGGTCAAATCTATCTATCTAATTGTAAAAAAAATCTTGTTATATAAGGACCTAAGTATAGTTGGCTAAAATATCTAGGTTTATGTATGTTAAGTATGAAAGTGTCGATAGTTATATATGGTGCATGATATTATTGTTCTATAGACTATGTATGCTGTCTATGTGCTATTTATATACATATAATCACGCCTTTATCCCTTGCGGGGAAGGCAGAGCATCAAGATGATAGAACCACATGGTGCCACTTCTGACCAAGGGTATAGTTATCTGCGGGTATAGTTGAGATATACAAGTTCGATTAGTAGTGACCCTCTTGTCCCCCTACTGACTTGTACAGTATGCCCGGGAAGAGAAGCAGCTGTATTATACGTATTTTTTCACTCCCAGAGCAGCATAGAAGCTATTTATATAACGTAGTATAATAAGAGCTTTAGGGATAAGGTTACAGGTCGGGAAACTTAACTTCGACCGACATAATTAACCTAAAATTAACTATAAGTAATGATTGTTATCTAACTCAATCCTAATCAAAGTTTTACCGACTAGATAAACAAAAGTTTTAGCCACACTTCATTATTGTTGATGAAGGTCCGTATTTTACCTAATACTCTTGTTCTGCTGATTTGGGGCTTCACTAAGGCATAAGCTGCATCTCCTTCCGTACATGTCGTAGAAATCGCCTAAGGAACTCAGGGGTGTTCCCTCAAGAGATGATCCTAACAACTTGTTACCGATCTTTTACGTGTTTAACGCGGAAACGCAGCCGTGTAAATAAATTGCGATAAATCAATAAAAATATGATTGAAAGTAAGAATAATTACTTAATTAAAGCTTTTGGATGAGAGAAAGTAACTTCTCACTTATATTCTTTACTTTTTCACTCGCAGTTTTGCCTTATTTTATGGCTATAGGTCTCACGGAATTACGCATAAAGCGATAGTGAGTAAACGTCTACGCGTCTGCCGGGCGATGATCGATTGTAATGAATCGTCTCTTGCCAAGGTATCGATTCCTAACTCTTGAACTTTACTATCGAGTATATCCAATTCCAAGGAGCAAAGTAGGTGGGCATAGTAAGAAACTAAATCCTTCTAGTTGCAAGAGTTAAAAAAAATAAAAATAAGAGATTTTTAAAATTAATTATAATATACTAGAATGTACTAAAAATCAAAATATAGAAATTATCCAGGATATAAATATTTTCCCGGGGTAAAAAGTAAAACTAAATGATAAAACATCATTATTGCGAGAATATTGAGCTAGCGGTTAATATTTTCTTACCTAAGCACTTTAGGTACTTACTTTTACTGTAAAGTGTAATTTGAGTTTTTGTCTTTGGCTTAACATTTTTAATAACTATAAGCCTCATTGTTGAGTCATGGTTTCCCCAAGCAAGTGCGTCGGCCACGCGGCAGCCACGTGACACGCCGTGCGTTTGGCGCGCTTTGCGTTTTATTTTTATATTTTTTTCGTAGCAGGCAAAACGTAATTACGTCTGTGCTATTCAGCCTTTCAAAGTTTAATCTTTTTAAGTGCTCGTTAAACGGAAATTATGATTGACGGTGTTATTTGAGCCTTTGTTATATGATGGGTTTGTTTATATTTCTTATGTAGTTAGTTTATACTAGCCATGAAATCCGTCAAAAAAAAATTCAATATCTCTAAAAACATCGCAAGGTTCACTGTTTAGGTTATAACTTTCAACAATTTCAACAAAATACAAAATCCTTGGCAATATACGCTACATTTCGAAAGAAACCACACTTCATTGACCCCATAAATAATGGGGCAAGAGTATGATGAGGTATGAGTTACACATTTAAATTAGAAATTCTGTATTCACAAGAGAAAATCACGTAAATTGAAGGTTGTTTTATTGTAATGTTAGGATACTTGTGATCGATTCAACAAACGTAATCAGTACGAAATTGTTTATTTACTGTAGTGTTTTCGGTACAGGGTATACAGAAAGACAAAACAAATAAATACTGGTATTGCTTGTTGATAAATTACATGTTTCCAGAATACTATTTAACTATGTACCAATCAATTTAGTTTAGTGCTGCGTAGTACGAACGTCGTAGCAGTGTTCATTGTTTTCGTAGCTGTCTACGGATCTGCTATGGCCGGGGCGACTCATACTGCCAAACTGCTGTGTTGCTTTATTAAATGTTTATTGTTTTTCTAGATGAGTATAAATCTTATTATGTATTAATATGGATATGATATTTATATCAACTATATTCATAGTCTTTGTTATTATTGTTTGTTACCTCTTGTCGCTTTATACAAATCTTCTACTAGACCAATCTTCTTGAATATACTGGGTGTAAAAAGACAACTTTGTTCTTTTAATATCTCGTATTTTTTGTGACATTACGATCATTTTTTTCTATGGAAGCACCCCTGGGAAACCACGGGTTTCCAAGATATTGAGGTCCAAAGTTACATTAATATTATCATTTTTTTTACATAAATCCATCTGAAATCGGTTAACAAACATTTTTTTCAAAGATACCATGTCAAAATGTTATAATGTTAGTTTTGTAGGTACATTTTTTACTTTAAGCATCAAACGAAACCATTACTTGCAATGAAATGACAATATTTTTTCATATTTTTTTTGTCGTTTCCCAGGGTTGGTTCCATGGAAGAAAATGATCGTAAGAATATGAGGTATTAAAAAAACATCGTTGTCTTTTTGCACCCTGTATGTAGTTGGGAGTACGCAGAAGGACATATCATATATGCCATACTTATGCCGTATCCATGCGGACGAAGTCACGGGCAATAGCTAGTTATTTACAATTGATGTAATTATTGTACTTTAGGGTGTAAAGAGGCATGAGGAAATTACAACGGATTGTTAAAAAAAACTATAGTATAACAAACAATTATATATTTCTAATCTAACCTCCTCATGTTAATGCTATAAATACTGCTACCATAGAGGATTAAGATGTCATAGAGTGCTAATGTCATACTAACTGCCTCGATGTACCATTAGACTTTTCTGTGCTCCACAATTCCAGTCCTTGACACTTAGATTGCATTACTGTAATGTACAGTAATGTACTACATTACCAATGTACTGTAACGTATAGTAATGCAATCTAAGTGTCAAGGACTGGAATTGTGAGGCACAAAAAAGTCTAATGGTGCATCGAAACTGTTAGTATGACATTGGCACTCTATGACATCTTATTCCTCTATGCTGCTACTAGTGTCAACATATTATGGAAGTTAAGTTTCTTCAATAGCAGGTAGCACATATATACTACATTATGACCCTTTCCACTGATATGTTTGTTTCGCACACAAATCCCATATTAAATGCTTTCTTGTTTAATCAATACAGGCAGCCACATGCTATACTATACCAATATGCGCAATGAATAGGAGTGATAGGTGATTGGGATACCTCAGCGTATTGCATTGTGTAGAAGCATGCGACGTTTGTTTTGTATACAGTTTTTTTACGTACTACTTTTTACGGTCTATTTGTACGTAATTTTTGCTTTGATAGAAGTTTATTCAGGTTTGTGTATAGATACGGCTCAAGATTTATAAGGATAATTTCTTTGGGCGCGTCTTCGTCCGTGCTAACATAAAATAAAATGCAATAAACTATACTTAAGTAATATCCTGCATATTTTATCCCGTTAAAATCTTCCCAGCTTTTTTTAAAAAGGTTTATGACACTTAGATTTTAGTTATTTTTGTCCACAGATAGTTCTTTTCGTATTTGTAATATTGTAAGAAAGACTGTACTCGATCGGTGTTGGCTAATGGCTTCTTCAATGCCATTTCCTTGTTGCGGGTAATGGGATACCCGCGAAGGTTTGCTTCTTGATTTTTTTGTTTATAACTCATCAATTTTGGGGAGCAAACAAACAGACGTATTTATTTTAAGATTTGGTATATCTAATTCCGGCCCGGACGCAACAACATAGGATATAAAGTTTTTTTAAATAAATGGCCAAGTAGGCATAAAGGAAAGGTGTTTTAGGGTTTAGCATGGTCAAATATTTATATACTTACTAGCGACCCGCCTCGGCTTCGCACGGGTACAGTGCTGATACTATACATATAAACCTTCCTCGTGAATCACTCTATCTATTTAAAAAAAAACCGCATCAAAATCCGTTCCCTAGTTTGAAAAATCTAAGCATACATAGGGACGGATAGACAGCGGCAAGCGACTTTGTTTTATAATATGTAGTGATTGTCTTAACGTTAATGTACGCAAGTTGCCGATTCTGATAATGGGCACGGGCATTGAAACAAACTCTTACTATCTAAGTGGCACGGAAACTTCTTCTAGTTATTCAGTGATCAATTGGCATAGCTTTATATATCGACATTTTCATTAATTTAGATATATTTTAACGCATAGAGCACATCCTTAATTATCTTCATGGTCATTGAGAAGTAGTACACAAAGTATATACGGTATAGCCGGATCAGA
Organism: Carposina sasakii; assembly: GCA_014607495.2. Lineage (NCBI taxonomy): Eukaryota > Metazoa > Arthropoda > Insecta > Lepidoptera > Carposinidae > Carposina > Carposina sasakii. Next base: position 754,926 of record CP053150.1, read on the forward strand.
TTGAGAAAGTGGGATTTTCCCGACGTACACAAAATTCGGTATGAGGCTCCATCTATGTATGTCATTCATCTGAGGTCTCATCCCTACTCCGTGCTGTTTACTGGGTGAGAAGTGACACCGGTAGACGCCTGGGGGGACAACTTACCTAGTAATAGGTAATTGATCAGTTATCGAGCGGGATGAAAAATGATTAAATTACTAAAACAACTACAAATAAATAGGGGTTGGTAATAGAAGGGTGAAAATTTAGGGTTGTATGTATTTTTTAATGTCGCATAATAAAAAAATAAAAATTTATAAAAAAAAAAATTATTATTTTTTGGGGTGGACACTTCTTATCACTTAGGGGTTTGAAAAATAAATAGTAGCCTATTCTCAGACCTAGTGAATATGCATATAAAATTTCATAACAATCGGTCAAGCCGTTTCGGAGGAATATGGTAACTAACACTGTGACACGAGAATTTTGTATATCATATATCTGTGTATACCTTATTAGCAATAACATTAACCCGATCTAATCTCTGGAATTGAATGTACAAGCATACGTTCACTAAGGAATTTAGTGGAGTCCTATCAGGCGACAAGCTGGCAACTTTTCATTGATATTTTACATCTGACCTTGAATAACGTGGCTGTACAATCTCATTCGCGAATCCGCAATCCTGTAGTTCTACCTACACACCCGTGTGTATAGTACGAATGTGCTTTCAGACCAACTGATGCTTAATTATACAGGGTGATTTTTGGTCGTCAACGTTCCCGATAACTACGGAATCTCCTCATCATCACGATCATTTTTCTCCATGGAAGCATACATGGGAAGTGTCTGGTTTTTCTGCATAAATGCACATAGACGCGCGTAGCAGGATTTTTTCACGAAAAATAATTAATATCTGTCTATAAAAAAACTAACATAAACACTAGACACTATAAATTTCGCACGATCAAGGAATTTAAAAATTAAAAAAAAAATTAAAAATTCCCAGCATTTTTTTTTGTATAAACTTACTTTATTTCATGTATAGAATACGTACCCTTCGTTAAAGGTGGCCACAAAAAAACACCCTGTATTAAAAGGTACAGATTGTGAACTTGAGTATTGAAATATTTGAGTATGTTAGGGCATAACCCCCTGGACGAGGGTTACTCGAGAAGCCTACGTCACTGACTTCACGGTCTACCTTAGGCCGACTGTCCAGTATTTCAATAGCGGATATGACAACTGCTTTTCTTTTAAGGGTTAAATATATAAATTTCATTATTAGATAAACTTTGTACATAATTACCGGCTGCAATTGGTTTTAGCTTTATTTATATGAATAACATCATTAATGCTATCATAGATAAATGCGAAAGATAGTAGTAGATTTGTTTATATTGTTGGTACCTACATCTCTCTTCTCCTCTTGACATAGGTAACATTCTGTAGTCAATGCGGATGAAGTCGCGGGAAACAGCTAGTAGGTAAGTATATAAAATAGTTCTTCTTTTATCTAGATAATTTTCAGGCAAGTATGGACTCGTAATTGTATACATTAATTTTAAATTTTTCACCAATTTAGAAAGTAGGTAATTCACTAGTATCTAGTAGAAAACTAATGTAGGAAATTGTAATCAAGACTATAATATTATTTCAAATATCATTGCAATTTTGGTAACTATTCTGGCGATTTAAATAAATAAGTAATAATGGCGGTCAAAGCAAGAATAATACAAAAGCTAAAATTAACACGTGTATAATTTCAGATCAGTAATCATCACTTTGATAATCTTTGGGAAATATAAAAGTACAAAAAAAAAAACAGATTTGACTCCCATTGCACTAAGTTACGGGTAATTGAGGTCACCTTGTGGACAATGAGGATCATACAAAAATCTAACACAAATCGCGTCACGTCTAATACAGAGGTATCGTTTGATTCCTGGAGAACCTTGCTCTTTACTCTTTCGGTCCCCTTCTTCGGCACGCACGTAATTTTGCTACACACGTCAACGTGGATTTATGCAGAAAACGCAGTCTATTTACTCAACTTTGGGAAAACCAGACACTTCCCAGGTTTGCTTCCATGGAGAAAAATTATCATGATGATGAGGAGATTCCGTAAATTTGGGGAACGTTGACGACCAAAAATCACCCCGTACAGGGTGGCGGTCACTAGCGGGCAATGATTTCTCATTACCCACAAGTATTTTATGAAGATAAAATAATAAACACAAAATATACATTAGAAAAACTCCGGCTTTAAGTAGGAAATCATTACACCAAATGTACAAGTAAGGGTGTAAAATAGTAACATACAAGTAGACCAATAACTATAAAAGTTACTGTATATTTTGCATCCGTAAAAATTTACATCGGCGAGCCGCAAAAACAAAACACGCCTATTCTCTATGCTGTCGCCATACCCACGCGGCACGCTATCGAGGAGAACAGAGCGGGTTTAACGCATATTAGTGTTACTTTTGGAGATGTGTGGGTGACCACTATTACCCACTGACTCCCATTACCCGATCTTCCCCTATATCGGTAGACGCCTGACCTTAAAGAAAGTAGGAAGGTATATGTAAATGCAAAGTATTTCAGGGTTTGCAAAACAAGGGATATTTTTACCAAATTCAGTATAAAGATTATATGATTCGGTAAAAAATATTACCTTTATGTACCCCAATTCAAGTTGTAACTTAGGTATTTGTAACTATGTTTTATTTAAACTCCTTGGCGACGATGTCGCCTAAAAGGCCATTGAAACACTCTGTCCTTTCATTGTGAGTAGGCAGGTATATGTAATGCATGGATATATTTTTAAATTAACTTAGTCATGACTTGGCCAAAATTTTATTAAAGTTTACGCTGACTACATCGTGGGCGGCCACTAGCAGATAGATAATAACATACTAACTCTTATTTAAATATATAACTAAGTTAAACATAGTAAATAGTATCTTAAACTAAATTATCTGTAGTACTTAAACGAGACGCAGACATTTTGTTATCTTTCGTCAACCGCGTCAAAATGGACCGAACGTGACGAACGTCATGCCAAATCATCTACGTTTTGCAGTCAATGACTAGGGGTTTAGAACTGCAAAAGGCTGCGTTTCCACAACTCATATTATACATCATGGATTAATGAATATGGTTGGTAGATATCACATGCATCCGTAGAAACATCGTAGCCTAGGACATCTCTGGTGGAAAGACAGCCTTTAAATGTTTTTAATTTATTCAACTTCTTCTGTACACGAGACGTAGCCTTAAAAGAGTTCCCTTTGTCGTCCTTGGGGAACTACCCCAAGACAAAGCAGTAACAAACCGACACCGTTAAATAAAAATAGCTTTATCTATGATGACTTGTATTATTTTTAGTCGTCTGGCCATACTTGGTTTACGATATTGTATTAGCAAATACAACATAATTAATTAGATAAATAAAGTAATGTGTTATGATAAAAATGTAAACATCGCTTCGAGTGCAGGCGCACGTTCGAGTGATCCAGAGACATCTGCTAATGGCACAAGATACTCGTATTATTATATTATGATATTTGTGGTGTTGGTGGGTACGACTAAGGTTCCAAGTCTACGTCACTCGCCTGTGCTGCACCTATTCTATTTGTGCCTGAAAAGCGGTGGTAAGCTCACAATTTATCATGCGGGACTCAGCGCCTTGCTAGAAAAAGTCTTTTTCTGGTAATAAAGACGACTACCTGCCTTTAACCAGTCACCTATTAAGCGAGGTATGTTTTGTGTATTGCTCCAGAATAGCACCAACCCATGTCTGCCCGTGTGTATCGTAAGAGGTGATTAAGGGTTTCCGGGAGGTGGACAGCAGTACCTCCCGTATTGACAACATAGTACGAAAATCACACTGCAACCACCAACCCGTGTTTGTAGACAGTGGGCAAAAACCTTCATGGTACCCTTGTGGCGTTCCATGCATCCAGCAGTGTACTGCAATATAGGCCGATATGTATGGGTGATGATTCATCCCTTGCCAAGGATATCATAGGCGCATAGAGATTGAGCTAGCAAACGGTTTCAAAAGTCCGTGTTATTCTCTATGTCGAGACAAAGTAATAAGATCTATTTCGGGTAAAATTCGTTGTACCTAAAGAAAAGGTTTTATCTATATACCCTACGCGTACATGACCCACAATATGAAGGCTGCTAACCTCTTATTATTTATTTAGTATATCATTGTGTGACGCCACCGATACTCGTACCCGTGACCATTTCGTGCGTCGTAAAAATATAAATAGAATATGATCGGAAATATTCATTGTGTATTGCTCTTTCTGACGGGGTGGAAAATTTTATGACAAAACTTCCGCTTCCAGTGACAAACTTTGTTAATAACTACTTTTCAACTTCTTCCTGAAAGCGTTCGATATTTTTGAATGACAACCAAATATTCAACACTTTATTTTCCCTAGTCGCCCGCGGCGATCTACCTGTAGTTAGTAGTCGACAGGCTTGTTCAATTATTTCCCATAACATAGAAAAATAAATATTGCAGTCTCCATAAAATCTATCATATGTAGCAATTACTTAATCAATGTAGCAATTTTTATGCAATTATCACAGCGAAATTCTGACAAACAAGCCTGACATTGAACTACTAACAAAACCATTTTCCTTCAGTTAAAACATACCATCAATATTACAATTTATATTTTAGGTTACCCGGACCTCTCAGTATTTCCTTGACTATTTTATGATGAGGGTTACATCGATGACGTCACCACAACCTGGAGCTCCTTACGTTACCCACCACGAGGAAAGGAGCGTGATCGCAAACTTAAAGATGTATCTGGATGCTACAGTACTAATACTTACGTGAAGCCAATAATATAAGAGAATGGAATGTATATTGTGCTGACTATTTAAATAATGGGATAAGGACTGGTAGAGTTATTTTCCCGGATAACTAAATAGATTTAGTCAGGGCGTCGCTATAGGTAGAATACCTACAATGTCCTACATCAGCAGCATCTCCTTCCGTGCATGTTGACCAATGAACTCGGGCAATAAGCTAGCAACTTGTGGATCTTCCTTGTGTTATGATCCTAGAGTGCTGGTTACCTATTACGGAGACAGAGCCATATGCATATGTATGTAAATAAGTAGATAGTGATCGCCTATCGCTTAATTAATTGGCTAACTATATATAGGTATATCTATCTATCGTCTACGAGTAGTTCTTCAGTCCAATTACCAGTTAGTTAGTAGAAAGAGAGAGACGTTTCAAGAGCCCAATATTGCAATAATTTAGCTTTAAGTGAGAATTTGGAGTGTAGAATCCAGTTACATCTGAAATCCAAGAACGTGATCGCCGACACGTTTTATTATACCTTGGAGAGGGGACAGAAAGTTTTTACTAGCCAGGGATAATATTGTTGTTATTTTATGTAAATAAACTATAGGCATTCACAAGCTACTTTCGAAATAAATGTAGTTACCTAAAATTTTTTTCTTACTTTTCACAGATTACCTAGGTACATTATTTTGTACATAATGCGTACATTTGTTAAAGGATCCAATCTGGTTTGATAACTTTGCCTGTCATTTTGTTTGTCCTTGATTGTGTTGTGCCATTTATTAAATAAATAAAATGATAAATTCCAGTCAAAATACCAATGATGAATACCTCAATCCATAATAAAATAAATTATAATACTGAATCTTGCCTAGGTTCCAGATTCCAGATAAGGGTGCACGCACAGCTTGTTTGTTTTATTTTTATTTTTTTTACAAGTCTCCGCTTCTCCTTCTCTTTGTATATAATGTAGTTAATAATTTAAATTACAGTAATTAAAACATTATTGTTAGATTAGGAGATTTCGTATATACCACACCATATTACAAAACATCCGATACTATACGTTACAGTTTCCAGTACATTAGTAATGTAGTACATTACAGTAATGCAATCTAAGTGTCAAGGATTGGAATTGTGAGGCACAGAAAAGTCTAATGGTGCATCGAGGCAGTTAGTATGACATTAGCACTCTCTATGACATCTTATTTCTCTACGATTAGTCGTTGTTCAAAGGTCAGCGAATTATAAAAGTTTATCTTGTGGAAAAGCAGCCTTAGGATTAACATAAAAGTAACCATTGTCTGAAAAGTTTCAGATTAGGTACAACCACTTAGCTACTTACAGTTTCCAAACAAATCCAAAAGTTAATTAGTTAGCACCTAGTTTGAGTTTCACTAAATTAAATCTAGTTATATTCTTAATCTTTATTTAATAAGGAGATAATTTAAGTTACTGTATAAGTATTTATAACAATGTAAATAAATCATTCATCATCGTCATTTACCTGCCCTTCTCTCATTATTTAAGGGCTCGGTGCAATATGGTTTCTTTCGAAAGTCATACTGCCAATTTTATTTGTCGTTAGTGTTACGGCTACCAACCTGCCTGACGCAAACCTTCCTCGGGTATAGCTAAGTGACAACTTTAGTATAAAATCCGTACATGAAAATTCAGTAACTCAGGCTGTACTAAGCATGACCATGACGCATCGTGGATATCGTATCGAGCGGTATCGTATCGTACGATATCGATCGTCTCTATACAAAATTCAACAAGGCGGCTATTTTGTATTTTGACAGGCTAAATTTCGATAAATCGGTTTATCATATCGTGTTTCGCAGGTCATGCTAGGATTGCAGGGCCGTGACTGGGATCGAACCTGCGCCTTCCGATTGAAAGGCGCACGTCCTAACCATTGGGCTATCACCGCACAATGTAAATAAATGTAAAAAAGCAATTTTAGCATAAATAAATTACATAAACCTATCAGAAAGTAACACTCACCTCTCCAATCAGACTGAGCTGACAGAATCACGCTTATCTATCAAGAATGGAGATTAAGGAGATGTGATCGATCCATGTAGTTTACGCAGCACAGTACATATACGGCTGATATTTGTCGTCAACGTATACTAACGGAATAATTTTTCATGGAAGCATACCTGGGAAGTTCGGGTTAGCACATAGACGCGCGTAGCCCAAAAATAATTAATATCTGTCTATAAAAAAACTAACATAAACACTAGACACTATAAATTTCGCACGATCAAGAATTTAAAAAAAAATTTCAAAAAAAAAAAAAATCCCAGCATTTTTTTTTAGCATATACTTACTTATTTCATGCTAAAAGCGTGCCGTATACCTCTTTTGAGTCCCACGTGGGAAGGGCTAAGCGTGCCGGCTCTTTAGAGCATAAGTACAAGTAACTATTCTTGACATTATAAAATAAGCTGTAAGGCCACCTCCTTCATGCGCTTATCCTCATCCCACCAATTAGGTCAAGTACGTGAGGAGCATCGATAGGTATCCTCTCGGAGCCCTACGGGAGCCCCGACCTACATTGCTAAGCTCAATGTGCACCTTCATTAGTGAGGTGTCAGGTTCTGCTAATGCCTTGTTTGAATACGGTCTGGGTTTCCATCAGCCATCTTAACTTGGCTTAGCGATACTCATCAGGCTGTGGCGCACGTTTATAATAATAACAAGTAGACTTTGATGATGGTGAGACCCCGGAAATGGAGGTGGACTTCTTAATGATGAGATCAAGAGGGGACCAAATATACAGGGTGTAACAAAAAGGGTATGTTAAGCGAAAAGTTATATGAACAGCCCACTGTAGAGAACCTATCCACAAAATTTGAGACTCGAAATCACATGTTTATTTTTCCGGATAGTATGGAGAATTTTTAAATATCTCAGGAATTTTCATACAATCTTGAAAAATAAAAATGTGATTTCGAGTCTTAAATTTTGTAGATAGGTTCTCTATAGTGGCTATTTACATAGCTTTTCGTTTAACATACCCTTTTTGTTACATCCTGTATATTGTGTAAAAAAATTGAATGAATTATAAGTAATGCAGGTAACATATTTATAAATATTTTGTGTTCTTTACGGAAAACACATTAATATTGAATATAAGGATGCTTGCTTAGTTAGGCATATATGAAAAAAAATATAGTAGATTTTTTTGCTGTTGTAATTCCTTTCCTTAAAGTTGCCTCAAAGTTATGGTGTTTCTAAGAGTTGATCTGTTTTTGTGTATTTGTATTAATTTAGCAATAATTGTCAGAACAGTAATCCAAACAAAGATTTTTTCCGCGCTCAATCTTTTTCTATCAAACAACTCTTTAAGGATTCTATTAATACAGGTACTACGTAATTACATTTTGAATATTACTTATTTTAAAAGCTGAGAAGAGAGGGAAACTCTGGATAAATATCAAATTAGACATTAAGTTAATGTAAGATCTTCATTTAATATTAAATGGCGTTCATGTATCGTTATTTTTAAATACAACGAACCTGCTATCATCTTGTATGCTCGTCGTTTTTCCTTATTTGTATATGTATGCAATAAAGAATATGAATGGAATTATTTCAAAATGCAATAATTATTTAGTGGACCGTCCACGACTTTACCCGCGTGAAGTTTATGGCCAGTGTTATTCTGAGCTTATACTATATAATCATCAACTAGAAAAACTGTTTAGTAGTTTTTGCGTAAAAAACTACCATACACCCATCTTCATAAACTTTTACATTTAGAAATTAGTGTCTGTGCTGAATCGGGGCTTTAGTAGAATACATGAGCTGCATTGCCGTCTGTACTTGTCGTAAGAGTCGATTAAAGTAGGTACTCATGGGCATTCAAGAGAGCTAAGAAGTATATAACACGCGCGTCTATATTTATGCATGTTTTTTGGGACACTTCTATGCTTCCACCCTACAACTATACCCTCAATCATGTGGGGATCTGTCAGGTCAGAAGTGGCACCATGTGGTTCTTCGGCCCTTGGTGCTCTGCCTACCCCGTAAGGGATAAAGGCGTGATTATATGTATGTTTTATTACACTAGACATGTTCATAGATTACAGCATGTTTCTCATAATCAGGCAGTACTTTGTAGTCAAAAATAGATATTTATTGAGATTCCTACATGATATCTTCATAGCGTTTAGTCATATCGTACAAAAACGTTTCTCCGAAATAACTTGAATATTCATTTCGAAATACCTACTACGGAGAATTCTTGGACGGGGTTTTCCAATTTCTTTAGGATTCAGGGACGTTTTTTTACTAAGTGACTGTAGTTGACCGGATATAGTGGATAGGTAATATTGAGGTTTAAATGATTTAATAATAAATAAATTCATAACTTTGACGATCGTTTTACGTAGTTAGAACATAGTTGTTTGCCGCGCCATAGTTCCTGGGATAGAATCCCAGTGGGTGAAAAACTTGGTATCGTACTATGGTTGTTTCTAAGCTATCGATATTTCTCATCTAAGCAGACAGAAGACCTTAGGAATAGATTTTATTACAAAAGATTGTGAATATATTTATTACAAACTAACAACAAAAATGTTATTTCGACTGGGAAATAGAACATCGTGGAATTTTATAGTTGGTATTACGTACGCTTTGAGATAACAATATTTTACTTTGTATGGCAATAAATAAAACTATCCTTCGTCTAGTATAACCTTACGATGTTATATCAGCAAATATAAAACTAAATAAATAAGGTAGCGAAAACTCTCGTATTTTCTTTTTGTAGTATGTTGCTATCTGTAGTAGCGTGTTGGTTATAAGTCCAGGTTTTATTTGGCCTTTTCAGTGTACATCTGAAGTTGTAGACTCCGCGGGATTCAATTGTTAACGACTGTGTGCGCTTACACGTAAAAGTTACTGTACACTTTCCGAGGCCTCGTTTGAAGCCACGAGGTCAAAAAAGGGCCACAAGCTTCCCTGCGTCTTTTATTATAATACGGACTGTCAAACCTTATGTTGGTTTTGATATAAAGGAGAATTGACTTTAACAGTTCTCCTAGATTTCGTTTTCAGGCGCTCATAAACATTATTAGTTTCACGTTGGTGGCAATGAAGCCCCGAAACGCCAATTTATGCTTGACAGACCGTAACAAATATAGAAAGTAACATACAGGATGTTTTTTCGCTGCCACCCTTAACGAAGGGTACGTACTCTAGATCAAATAAAGTAAGTTTATTTTAAAAAAATGCTGGGAAACGATGTAAATTTTTTAGAATTTTATTTTAATTACTTGATCGGGCGAAATTTATAGTGTCCAATATTTATGCTAGTTTTTTCATAGACAGATATTAATTATTTCTCGTGAAAAAATCTTGCTACACGCGTCAATGTACATTTATGCAGAAAAACGCAGTCTATTTACTCAACTTTGGACCCTAATATTTTGGAAACCAGACACTTCCCAGGTATGCTTCCATGGATAAAAATGATCGTGATGATGAGGAGATTCCGTAGTTTTTGGGAACGTTGACGACCAACAATCATATGTAGTAATAAAAATTACAATCGACGAATATAATAAGCTGTAAGGTATATGCTTTTATGTCGAATGAATGAATTGATTTCAGATTTTGTCGAGAAAGTTCTTGCTCTCGGTTTACTCGGGAGCTTCTCGATAATAGTGTGTAGGGACCATTTTATTACTTCTCTAAGTCTGCTCGAGACAGCTTGTGGGAAGAGTTTTACTGACATTTGTGTTCAACCAACAATATGAACGCGAACAGTATCTCCTTGCGAATGTCTCTTTATGTACGTACATGTCATCTAGTGTGTACACAGAGACACTTTGAGCACTGGATGTATTGTGGTGTCTATTTTTAGTTTAAGTGTATACTTATTTTTTAAAAGTATTACATTCACGCTTATATGTTGGTGTTACACAAGAGGTATATCCGGCGAAATGCTATAAAAATAGTCCACTAACCAAACCAAATTAATTTAAAGATTATTTATTAATATTCCCGAGTTGTTTAGGAATTCTCTATAAAAATAAAAAATAAAAATGTGATTCTAAGAATGGACCATTGTCATAGTATTTCGCTTATAAAACTGTTACATGCTGTACAAGAAACATATTTTTTTAAACTTATTTAAACACACTTGTACTTTGATCCGGTCAAGTGACTGTCAACTCTTACCAGGAATAAGGATTCCTGGGGCCCCCAGTGATAACAGGGCTCAACCCTCCGCTTACTACACACCTGTGACACAGTATCACTGTGGGGGTTCGATTTTTTTGAGTCGTATTATAGCTGACTAAGCCGATCGTCAACCGTCCATTAACACGTTCACTGCCACCGACTACGTATTTGCGTTTCCTTGGTTTTCTAGAGGTGCCACCGGCGCTTATTTGCGTCCTGGCATATGCGTAACTGATCTAATGCTAAAAATATGCAGGCTAACATAATCTGCCAGCAGCGAAAGTGTTAAACTAGGTAAGTTATCAACTATGTGATGTAAGCTTATACAGGGTGTAACAAAAAGGGTATGTTAAGCGAAAAGCTATATCAAAATGGGTCTCAAATTTGTGGATATCTCTGCAGTGGGCAAATTTGAGACCCGACATCACATGTTTATTTTTCCGGATAGTATGGAGAATTTTTAAATATCTCAGGAATTTTCGAACAATCTTGAAAAATAAAAATGTGATTTCAAGTCTTAAATTTTGTAGATAGGTTCTCTATAGTGGGCTATTTACATAGCTTTTCGCTTAACATACCCTTTTTGTTACACTCTGTATAGTTAACATAATTTGCACATACTACAGGTGCAAAGTTGATATACATATAAACCTTCCTCTTGAATCACTATCTATAAAAAAAAAACTAAACGTGGCTATGGGTTTATGATCAGTTCTGGCTATTTATTTCGGAAACACATCCGTGTGTGTCATATACATATATGTTACGTTTTGTATGTATAACAATTTTTTTTTTACAATTATCTAGGCAAACATTTGACCGACATCGTGCCTGCTCCTCTAGTACGACCACGTATCGTGGATATCGTATCGTCTCTATACAAAATTCAACATGGCGGCTATATTTATCGTATTTTGACAGGCTGTATGTCGATAAATCGGTTTATCATATCGTGTTTCGCAGGTCATGCTAGGCTTGTAATGTTTGCCTAGTAAGTGCCACATGTGTATTTATATTTCGCTTAAAATAGTTAAAAACTTGACGTTTTCCTAAAACAACATGTCCATTCAACGTGCTTAATTGTGACATGTTTCCAACTAAAGGCGGCAAGTTAAATATTTTGACGTTAGTGTGAAACGATCGCACGTGCCCGTGACAACGCGGCGGTGCGGCGTTATCGCGGTGTGACGCCACCTGATATTTCTAACTAATTTTACTAAATGTAGTAAGTACCTAATTATTTTAAGTTTAAAAAATAATAATGGGGAATTATACAGTGTTTTTTCGTTGCCACCCTTAACGAAGGGTATGTACTCTATACATCAAATAAAGTAGTTTATGCCAAAAAAAATGCTGGGATACGATGTAAATTTTTTTGAATTTTTTTATTACTTGATCGGGCGAAATTTATAGTGTCCAGTGTTTATGCTAGTTTTTCATACACGTCTCGTGAAAAAATCTTACTACACGCGTCAATGTGCATTTATGCAGAAAAATGCAGTCTATTTACTTAACTTTGGACTCTAATAGTTTGGAAATCAGACACAGACCAGGTATGCTTCCATGGCAAAAATTGATCGTGACGATGAGGAGATTCCGTAGTTTTCGGGAACGTTGACGACCAAAAATCATCCTGTATACATATTAAAACGCAGTAGATACCATAGTAAATGTAATAAGACGAAAAGTAAATGTGGAAAAATTACGTCTGCGCGATTTTCTCAACGGAGTTGAACGAATAAAGACATACGAGTAGAAAAGAGGTCTACAAGATATTTAAAGATACATGACAGCAACGCTATTCCAGATAATCTTAGCTATACCATCCATGTACCATGTATATCACGATAGATAGATCTACCAAATAATATGCGCATGCTACTAATGTGTATGTAGGAGTAGTGCATAAGTGATCTATATAGTATGTATTATCTATCATATACTCCTAGTAAATACCTAAATAAATCATTATTTTATTCTTTCTACCTCTACCTACAGTGGGCAGGTTTAAATTTTGAAGCAAAAGAAGAAATACTTCAATTACCTTAATGATCCGTCTGACTGAAAGGGCCTCAGGTCTCAAGGGCCCTTTTATCTTAACAACAGTTCGTATTTAAATAAGACTGCCGTGCTCGGTCTGAAAACATAATCATTATGGGATACTGCTAAGGGGAATTTGATGTTACGTAATATCTCATTTTAAGTGAACTGTCTTCGGGAACTCTACTCGTATTAAAATCAAATTAACATATTTTCTGGTTACTAAGCCTAGGTTTTTTAAATTGGGTAGTTAGGTTGTATATATATCTAAAATTTCTACTATTCCCAACTCATTCCGCCAGTTAATATATTTTCGTGAAAGTTTGTAAAAATATGAAAATGTTTGAATGTTTGTTACTTTTTCACGCAAGAAGTAGTGAATCATTTTAATGAAATTTGGTAATTCATTTAGCTTAGTACATTAAAACACAAAATTCACCACACCACAGTAACCAATACGATGGTCTGGCCACGTGAAAGAGGCTTCAAGCCTACCCAGATTTTTCAAGGTGGTAATGGCTGCTTCCAACCGAAATTGATGGAGAAGGATTTTCACAAGACAATTTCCAGTGACCAGGATCCTCAGTAACGAGGGACCGACCAGAGAAAGGGTGAAGTTGCGTAGGTAGGTAAGCTAGAATTTTCATAATATGATAAAGAAATTAAAACAAAAGTGAATTTATTCTTCTAAAGACTGAATGAATGAAGAATCAGCCAGTCAGACGGATAAAAATTTATATTCTCATGGCTGGGTGGCGCCAAAGACGTTTTTTCATCGACATGTGTCACTACGTGGTCGCAACCTCTCTAACATCATTCATATAAGTATGCCGTTAATTTATTGTGGGTAGGTACCTACTTAAAATTTAAGGCAAACCGTCTACTTGTCAAGTTGGAATTTTTAAAGTACACCTCATGTATTTTTACATTCCAACCTCTCCGTGTTTTATTTTAGTAGTATGACGCCATGTAGAGATTAAAGGTTGTGTAAGATATACAAACCAAAATGACATGACCTACCGTTATTCGAAGTATATGGATCAATGGGCATTCTTTCGGCGAAGATTTTTGACTGACCAAATGCCCCTTGATTCGAGTAAGATAAATTTTGATGTGAAAATATTTCTGAGCCTTGCTTTGTTTCTATATATCTCTACCCAACTGCTTAGAGTGACATAAATGGATGTTATTTTGGGATTTCATTTTCAGTTTATGTAATGTGACTCTACAAATGCACAAGTAACTCTGTCTTTTACGCCAAGCATATTGTAGGTACTGAACCTATTTGAATGAAATTCGGTACACGTGGCTAGTAATTCAAGCCTTGCCAATTTATTGCTCTTTGTAATGTTTTCATAAATGTATTAAATTGTAAATAACAAAAGTTTGTGTAATTGTATTAAATAGAGGCAATGGGAGCCGTCCAGGGTCCGAGGGACCTTCTCCCGGGGGTATACTCGACTCTATCATTTTACTAGTAACTGTTATGTTTAAAAATTGGAACACAGAGTAAGAACAAGCTACCATGTTTCAGTATTCAATGTTGACAAAAAGATTTTTAGAATCAATTGCGCTAAATACTCATTACGTTATTCTCTAAATCAATATAGATCTCTTTTTCGAGGAATTTAGATAGTAAGCCTCCTTAATCAAGCTATGTTTTTAAAAATTTCATTGAAACTATTGGTTTATCATAGATAACTACATCTTCACTCATAATCTAATCTGCGTGTTGTACTTGTAGTTTCTATAATGTAAATATTCCAAAAATAACTCGACCTACAAACCTGGTTTCCTTGTTAAATGTATTAAAATTACATGAAAAATTCAATAAAATAAAATATAAATGTTTAAAATTTGAAAATCAGATAAAAGCTTGAACTTAGAGTAGTCACATTCACATAATATTTAATATAGATTCGTGTAGATTTGTCGCCCAGTTTTCCAAATCGATCTTGGGGTTATTCATGTACGAAAACATTCATAGACTCTACAAAATCAAAATCTTCCCAAAATTATTCAATACAATCCACCCTGCACACGAGTGCACATATTTTAACACAGGGTTGATAAGAGCAAATGAATGCACCGCCATTTCTCTGCCCTACATCGGCGTGCGGCGGGGGCGATATAACATTGCGACGTGCCAGAGGGCCGGCATTCCCTCTCAGAGAGCAGTGAGTGTCGCACGTACTCGGAGATTCTTAATTCGTATAATATTCACGAAAGATAACGCGCGTGAAAATGGTGCTAGCGGATTTCTTAACTGAAACCAGAAGGAGATGGCTGAAAGTAAGTTTTTGATTAAATTAAATGGGTCTTGCCAATCAATGGGAATTGTTGGTGGAGTAAAAAAAAGTTTTTTGTGAAGTGAAATTTGATTTGGATTTTAGTGTGTTTGAAAGTTTGTGAATATTCCTATTGGTTGGTCAATATGTGATTACATATTATTTATTTTTAAGAATAATGTATTTCTATTGTGTGTTCACTTTTATTTTGTTTACTTTACTCGTAACTCTACTTAATGCGGAAGTTGTTGCTTTCGGTCTTTTTTTTTACCTAAAAATGTAGATTTAGTAGTATTCACTAGCTAACACTATAGGCCTTTAACTATGTAGGTATGGCATATAGATTTATACATCTTCTAAGAGAACTTGAGTCATTTTTACAACGCGCTGCATGGGCGTCATTTAATTATCTCTTCTGAGCCAAAAGGCAAATACTAACATTGATATCTCCAAGTGTAATTTTTCCTTACCACCCTTGTTCGATGAGGCAATAAGGATACCTAATTAATTAATAGTCGTACGACTAACGATATGGAACGTCTTCTTCGTTTATTAACTAAGGTTAAGGACTCACACGTTATTTTAGAAACTTCTTGTAATCTATACATACATATAATAACGGATCGATGTTTGTGCACGCTAATCTCAGAAACGGCTAGACCGATGCAGTTTACAGGAATATATTGTGACAGATCCCACTTAACATATAGGCAAATGTTTTTATCCCGGATAATTTCGAAATTTGGCATCTCTGCAGTCCACGCGGACGGAGTCGCGAGCGTCCACTAGTTTGGTAATAAACCATACATACTGTGTTACCCCAAATCATGCTGAGCCTTAACTCCTAGTTTCGAATCTAGGTAGGGAAAATTTTTGTTTGGTGACTTATTTTCCTTACTTGACTCTTACGACATGCACGCAAGGAGATGCAACCGATGAATTCAGTGAAGCCCCATCAGCACAGGCTTGTTTGGATCATAAATGAAATTGTATTAGGCGTTACAATTCGGAAGTTCAAACATTCAATAAGGGCTTTCTTGTGGCGGATTGTAGGTAGTGCAAGTGCTTGTTTTCGCAGTTATAAGTTATCAGATCCGAGGGTCAGTGGAGGATGTAGGGCCCGGTAGTGGGCGAAATAGTGGGTGAAAGTGCGAGTAAGTGTGATAGAAGTACAAGTCTGTGATTAATGATATTATACATATAAGGAGGTATATAAGTGTCGGACTAATATTATAAGCATTTTGAATTTGGTTGGGTACGAGTAGTAGGTACCTATGCATATTTTTACTTGAACGAACATAGTAAAAATGTATTCCTTATTACGCACGCAGCCGTCTTCAATATTTACCCCGCGATAAAGCACAGTTACAGTTGTCATCACTGTCAGTTTGTACAAGATAAAGCGAGATAAAAACTAGGAAGGAACAGACCGACGGAAGGACTCTCAGATAATGTAATGACGTGCGAGGGAATCATTAGGGACCAATAAAGATAAGACCACTTAAGATAAATCTAAAGTTACACCATTAAGATCGCGTGAAGCTGGAGACTAATTTCTTTAAAACAACTGAAATACCCATCATCATCATCCTTTCAGCCGTAGAAAGGCCACTGAACATACCTAGATAAATTTCTCCATTGTACTAAAGTTTAAAATAAAATATTCAGGTTTCTGGGCCCATAACCTATAAAAGATATCTTGAGTAGCTTGACAATTACTAACTTTTTACTCAGTCAAAGACTAAAATACACAAATGAAAAAAAACTATTTCAATACCAATTAACAGTTTTATCCAAAACGGAGCTATAGAGGGTCGAAAAAGGGCTTGAACTGTGTCTAGAAAACTAGGTTACGACTGTGCCCAATAACAGAGGATTTAGAATCATTTCCTAGTATGAAATCTATGAAAAATACATATCTTCCACGGTGAATGTACACCTCGTGGTAGTCATTAGAAGGGTTTCTACTAAAATCATTCAAAACGAAGCGTGTTGGGAAGGTCTACAAACTGTTACCCACAGGGGATATTATATCTTTTATTAATGTCTAAATATAGAAGCTTAGTCAAGCCGAGAATAGGTCCGGCTAATCAAACTTCACCTAAACCAACATCAAAATATTCCCAGAGTAAAGATTACGCAAAATGAAATAAATACCTAATAACAGATAAGTTAGGTATCAGAGAGCTATCAACATCATCTGTAGGTACCTACTACAGAATATTGCATGGCTTTTAAAAAATTCCGTTAACTTGACTATTTGTTTGAGTTTGAGTACTCGAAATGTCACAAAAATTCTATTAAGCACAAAAGTAATTTATACTATGCCAACTCTGAATAGCTTTTTAAAATAATTTTTGAATGATTATATAGATAACTTTGTAGCCCCCAAGGTTTTAAAAAACGATCGTAACTTTTTAAGTGTGAATATACCTCTTTCTTGCCTTTTGCATACAATTTTATTAAAGCAACAAATGACTGGCATAGTCTATAGGTAAACGGTAAACTACCATTTTTCGTCGTCCTGCCGTTGTTCAAGTTTTTACTAGTAAATAATGGCATATCAATAATTTTATTGCTGTTGAATGTTCAAGAAAATGGAACCATGTAAATGGGGCTTTAGTTTCAAAGAGCAGGTTCCATGCTTATAGATACAGAAAAACAATCAGGATTTTTTAATAACGCATAAAAGAGGTGTGTTACAAATCACTCTTAAATGACGTAAAAATACGCTTTTGTTTGTCACTGTGACGTCGACATAAAATAAATATTATTCTTTTTGCAACCTCCTAGAGTATATACCTATAGTGTTCTGTGTTTGCAACCATCGTCTATGACCGGAAAATTTACGCTTATCATCTAATCATACTAAATACTTACTCCAATAGTTTATAGTTTTATATCATACGGATTTGAGTCTTTTGCAATACATAAAAATAAAGATTTATCTTTCGATGTTTGTATCGTGCGTCTGTAAATTAGAATCAGGATGTTGATTGTATGCTTATTTTATGTTGGGAGGTTTTGTTGAGAATTGTTTGGCTTATTGCAACATAATACCTATTAGTAAGTTTAATTAGTTTTATGTTGCATTAGATTAGTACAAACGTAAAATTTGTCTAAGTTCGAGTAATTTATGTAAGTATATTTTTTAATTTAGTGTATTGTAGGTGTATAGGAAAACTTATTTAAGTTTATATTACACCTAGATATCGTGCCAATTATTCATGTACATTATCATGTCTTTGTTTTTAAAAATTAAATTAAATGTCACCTCTCTTTTTTTAAGCAGGTTAATAAAGAGAGCACATTCAGATATGAGGCTAATAAAAACAAAAGAGCCTGACAAACATGACAACACTAAGGTTTTGGTATCTATAAATTCAGACATCCGACAGACAGAGATAAAGTACAGAAAAGATAGCTGTCTAGATCTTTATCTAACCTAACATTTTCACTAAATGTACCTAATGTTTGCTTGGGAAAACGCTTAAATCAATACCCAGAGAGGCTGTGTTTCATTTAAATAAGATATTTCTCTTTGAAACATATGAATATTGTTATAAATTATACAAACAACGTATACACACAGAACATAGTAGATAAGAATGTGGGACGGTGCTTACGTAAAATTACGTTAATCATTAATTATAATATATGCTAAACGTAATCTAATACAATAATATAAATTATTTATGTGCTAATAAAGTAAGGGCCCGGCCACACACAGCGCTTGTTGGTAGCTACTTCATCTATACATATAATAAAAATATAACGGATCGCTGTCTGTACATGGAAGATATATAAGAAAAAATATTATAGAATACCTTTATAGTACCCAAAACAATGATTTTTGGATTTTTTGTCTGTTTGTCGGTTTGTCTGTTTGTCTGTGCGTTTGTGCACGCTAATCTCAGAAACGGCTGAACCGATTACGATGCAGTTTTCAGGAATATATTGTGACAGGTTCCATTTAACATATAGGATACTTTTTATCCCGGGAAAATGTTTTTATCCCGGATAATTTCGATATTTTGTTGTTCTGTAGTCCACGCGGACGGAGTCGCGGGCGTCCACTATATTTAATATGCATTGTGAATGCTTTCTATTATGAATGCAAGCGTTATGTCACTATGGGAAAACATGGCTGTTAATAAACTGAATTCCTTCTTTATTTCTCTCGCTTAGTACTGTGGAATTTAAATTTAAATAACTGAGACAGTTCTGATGCGGGTTCGCTAGAACACATCAGCTGCATCTCCTTCCGTTCATATCGTAAGAGTTGACTAAGGAACTCGGGCATTCTCTCAGGCGATAAGCTAGCAACTTGTCACTAATCTATAACATCTGACCCCGATGTACTAAACGTGGCTGTGGGATTGCGTTTGTAATCCTGCAGTTCTCGCCACCCCATTTCGAGAACATAGCCAGAACAGACAATTTTGCATTTTTTTTTTAATATTCACACACTTTACAACACATTAACTTAGTCCCACATTAAGATCCCTAAGGTCTTGTGTCGTGGGTACTAAGCAACGGTATATAAATACATAGATAAGTATAGAAACATCCATGACATAATTAAACATAATTCTGCATAGTTGGACGCAAATGTTAGATAATATTCCTAAAGAGACTATGAACTATAAAACATGCAACATTGACTAAAATATCTGAAAAGATACGGTTCATTGGCTGTACATATTTTATTTTATGCTCTGTTGTATAAATTCGCTGAACTGCAGTAATTTGATGTGTGAAGGTGTTTTGTTTACTAGAGCACGTTTTATTAGTAACTAGGTGGGTACGTGTTATCTTATAGATAAAATATGGTAGATAGAGAGATAGAGTACACTTAATTATGCATTTTATAAGCTCGCAAATAAACAGATTAGTATGTTGCATACAAATATTGCCCCGATCGGAAATCCGATCACACTGGTTCGAAAGGCGAAACCGATCACTATTTTATAAATCTTTAATCATAAGACATATTTCGAATTAATTACAATCAAATCTGGAATTTCCAATCGCTATGTAGTTTTCTGCTAGAAGTATTAATTGTCTTAAGTTTTCATTTAAGTATGCATATCATTTTGTAAGAACATTGTGATCATTTTCTAAGACGCTGAACTCCAATATTTATTCAAACAGAGACAGTGAATACCTATATATGACGGCAGTGAAAAGAATTTCGAAAGGTGCAAAATTATATTCATATCCAGTAATAAATGGTGCTTAAACAACAATGGTGTCTAAAAATTTTTCTGCGATGAAGTCACTTACCGAATGTACTCGTACATATGCTTATTACAATGTTATTTGCTGAAAACAAACACATTCCGATACTAATAACGCATTAATATGGTATTTAAGGAGGGCGACATTTTTAAACACAACAACTACAGTTACTTTTGGCCCTGGGAAAGCTGTTTTTACCGATAGGTATCACAGACAAAAATTTCGCTTTTCTTCCGAAGTCATTTATTTTAGGATCAGCATTTTTAACTTATTTTCACTTTGCGTGCCAAAAATGTGGTAAACCAGTAGTTTAGGTTTTTTTTTTCTACTTTTATCAACGCACCTGAATTTGTTCATCCGACTTCCTATATCCAAGTCAGTTACCTTTAAACCACGGCCATTATAACCGGAGCTTCGCGAGGAATTTCGGATCACAACCTTTAGTAACTAATTAACATATTTGTTTAGTTTGTGACACTTGAATTAGACGGAATGCGGTATGTACAGACAGACAAACAACTGTATTTGCTTGTCTGTAGGCGCTATATGCGTCTCTCATCTAGTTTTTTGACATTGTGTTATGATAACGGACGTCCGTCATCCGCGGACGACAATGCGGCATACAATTATTACATGCTCAATCTGTCCAGCTTTCACGTCAAAAATACTGAACCGATTTAAATGAACTTTGATACACAGATAATCTAGAGCAGGAGAAAGAACATAGGCTATTTTTATCCCGGATATTCGACATTTTGATTTTTCTGCAGTCCACGCGACGGAATCGCGATGTGAATTCGTAATCTATAAATTATATCGAATAGTTTCGTTATATGCCTTAGACGTATTTCAGTCAGAGATCATTGTCGCTACTATAGCAAACTATGCTACGAGAAATCCGGTGACTTTCATCAACCCATACCCAACTGTACATCTTTGAAATAACGTCACCGCATCTTTGGTGAGTGACACTGGCGGCGCGGCGCCGCAAAAGGACCTTGCCAACATCCCTTGGTGACTTGCTAATGATCTGACGTCATATATTTACATTAAATCAATGAGTTGAACCTTCGTGTACATAGCTTTTTGCTTGAGTGAAGTTTCAATCTAAGTAATCTGCTTTAAGTAATATGTCTAAATTAATTACTTAAGTAAATTGTTTATAGCAAACGTTTATATTTAATTGAAAGTAAGAAAGCAATAGATAGTTTAGATTTTATCTTCTACTTAGAAGAAAAACCCAGTTCAAAAATATTTAATTTCACGTTATAACGAACGAATAAGATACTATTTCACATGCATATGTTAATTTTATTTGAAATTTTGTGAGAGTGTAAAATAGGATATATAAAATCTTAGTTCTGCAATTCTGAAGTCATATACAAAGACCCCACGTATTTCAGTCAAACGTGTGAAACATGCAATAAAGCTAATTATAGATATTTTTTTATGATGGCGCTTCGTGTTTATTGCACTTGCAATATGCTTCAACAATTTTTATCTACAGTCTTCTACAACTAATGTTAGAATACATACTATAATATTTATGATTTATTCAAAATTATGTGTTTATTCATCAATATATTCAGGGGAATTCCCAAAACACCCTAATAGAGACATGACATTTTTCAATTCAAAACGAACTGCATAAAATTACAATATTTTATTAGTACTTATTGAAATATCGTACGAGGCGATTAAGGGTTTCCGGCAGCGCCTC
This sequence comes from Carposina sasakii, assembly GCA_014607495.2. Taxonomy (NCBI): domain Eukaryota; kingdom Metazoa; phylum Arthropoda; class Insecta; order Lepidoptera; family Carposinidae; genus Carposina; species Carposina sasakii. The sequence continues at coordinate 777,233 of CP053150.1, forward strand.
CCGTGTTGACAACATAGTCCAAAATACAAACTGCGGTCACCAACCCGCCTGCCCAGCGTGGTGACTATGGGCAAATACTCCCCATGACAGTCTTGTGGCATGCCCTGGGGGAGGCCTACGCCCAGCAGAGGACTGCAATAGGCTGATGGTGATGATGATGATATTGAAATATAGTAAAACAATCTTATTTTGTGTCCATTCTATGACCAGATAACTTTTTAGTAAAGCAATTTTTCATGAATAATAACGGTGTATTATCATATATTAATATTAGTAACCATGACGTCTACATAAGTGTACTGATTAATTAAAAGGGTTTAAACACCTGGAAATAGCCCTGACGTCAATGAAAGCGAAAAGTTAATTTAAATAGAAACACCTACTTACATATCTTTAAATCATGTATATTTTAAGAAAATGCGATTTCTTTTTAAAGCCATGTCTATTTTTGTGGTTTGTATTTCTGTATTTTTATTTTCCTTGTGGTAGGTTTTTACGGTTTTCAAATTCCCAGATCTGTCTGGGATTAGACAGTATATCCCACGCACTGTGGTCGATGACCAGCTATTCTCGATAGAAGATCGTTTGTAAGCTGAACTTCGATAGACAAAATGTTGAATGAAAGTGCACTCTTCGGCACTATCGGAAGCTTTCAACTGACATTTGCGTGCAAAACCGGAAATCCAGCGAAAATTTTCGACACTAGTTTTTTTGAGGGTTTCCCGTTTACGGGTTTTACTAATAGAATAATACTTTTTATATAAACGTAGAAAATGAGAAATCATACTTACCTACCATTGTAACATAATTCCTTGCCGATTTTGAACTAATTTATCTCTACATTATAAATGAAATGGGTCAACTATTTCGCATAAAACCTGTTTGGTTGCGTTTGTATCTAAGTAGAATTGCAATTAAACTCATGACCCGTCGTTTACCTAGTTCTCTGTGTAATTGGGATATGTACTTGTGGCTGATACTGATAGTTAAAATCTGATTTATTTCCTATTTTAGTTTACGGTTGGTTATCAAAACGATAGTAGGTTCATTTACTTACCATCTTCATTGTACATAATTTGTTTAAGAGTGAACAATCTCACTTAGTTTTGTAGCAATAGAGTAGTAAGTTCCCTCATGCTTTTAGCAGTTTTTGTAACTTGTAAAAAATGATGTGACCGGTTGAACACGTGATCTAGTCGACCGTTGGTGCTCACTGACCGGGACGTGGTTTCCGCGCCACCGCTCCCGGGGTGGGAATCGCGAAATACGATAAAATGCGAGGATTTGTATAATTTAGAACTATTGGAACACTAGCTTTAATAATATTATTCACTTAAAGAAAAAGATCTGATAAGACTGCGTGAAATTATTGACCCAGCGTCACTCGCTCTAAGTCTAGAGCGTGCCAAAGAAATAAACATAGGTATGTACAAACTAGTAGGTTTAGATATGCTAAATTTCTTAAGATTTTGGAATACTTACTTAGTTATTAGGTACGTAGTATTTATTAATAGGTGACTTCACGTGGAGACAGATTACATATAGTTTTAGGGATTATACAGGATGATTTTTGATCGTCACCGTTCCCGAAAACTACGGAATCTCCTCATCATCACGATAATTTTTCTCCATGGAAGCATATCTGGGAAGTGTCTGGTTCCCAAGATATAAGGGTCCAAAGTTGAGTAAATAGACTACGTTTTTCTGCATAAATGCACATAGATGCGCGTAGCAAGATTTTTTCACGACAAATAATTAATATCTCTATGATTAAACTAGTATAAACACTGGATACTATAAATTTACCCCGATCAATAAAAAAGTAATAAAAAAAATGAAATAAAATTACATCGGTTCCCAGCATTTTTTTGGCATAAACTTACTTTATTTTATGTATAGAGTACGTACTCTTTGTTAAGAGTGGCAACGAAAAAACATATATTATATTTAAGGATCATGTTCAAGTATTTGTTAGCTTATTGAGTCCTAAATAAGCTCTTGGTAAAGAATCTGCTTTTTACTTCCATAGTAAATTGGCTCGGTGTATTGACATTGTATCCTTCCTTGTTTATTTTACGAAAATGACTTTTCTTCAGCATATTTGAACAATTTTCGAGCTTTAATTGGAAAAGAACTTTATATTTATAAGTTGACTTTTTTGGTACTTTGTACTTTGTAATTATAGATGAAAGTAAAACTTTATAATTCACATCTAGAGCTGATTAGTTTTATTAGATAACTAGTGGACGCCTGCGACTCCGTCCGCGTGGACTACAGAAAAACAAAATGTCGAAATTATCCGGGATAAAAACATTTTCCCGGGATAAAAAGTATCCTATATGTTAAGTGGGACCTGTCACAATATATTCTGAAAACTGCATCGAAATTGGTTTATAAAATTAGCTATTTAGAAATAAGCGTGCACAAACATCGATCCATTACAATTTTATTATATGTATACCTATAGAATAGATAGATTCTGTATAGAAACATCCATGACTTGGAAACAAACATCGATATTCATCACATCAATGTTTGCACCTACCGGGATTCGAACCCAGGACCTATGGCGTCGCAGGCAGGGCCACTACCAACTACACCAATCGGCCGTCTTCAAAGTAGTTCCAATAAGTCGTAAAACTGCTATATTATCCTTATTATTAGGTTTCAGTTCGAGCATCGCCCTACGGCCTGTGGGTGGCATTATCTGAATGATGATATTATGACATGAATTTAATTTATTACTGTATGTAATTTTATTGGCTTTTCACTAGGCTCTTGATGGCGGGTTTGCTTGTACTTTCTTACAACTTTCTTATAAACTTTCTTACCAAATGTTCTTATGTCTAAACTCCGTACCTTTGTTGGTGTAACCGTCTTCTTTTACCGTGTGGATATGACTATTTCAATATTCTTTATTACAATTTTACAATACAAATTGCATTCTACTACATATAAATAATGAATATTTTTTATTAAAAATGCTTATTTTTTATAATATTTTTCACACAATCACACTTTCTTTTTATGCTTTTTCTTGGAAACAGATATATATGTTATCTAGTAGGTATATCGCATTGGCTCGATGCAGTCTGCAGTATTATCTACGACCTTTCACTCTACTATCATTACATTGTTTACGAGTAGTGTGCTATGATAACGAAAAAAAAGATGTGTGTCAATGCACTAATAACAACATTGTGTTATTGTTATGCAACTTATGTTACATTGTTTTAGTATTATTTGCAAATAATTTCGAATGAAACGCAATTTATATTTTACTAGCGCCAAAACGTCATCCGCGTATACTTTAGGATTCTCGTTATTTCTCGTTCCCGTGGGAATTTCGGGAAATCTCTTCTTAGTGGACCTATACATCACTAGAGGTCCAAATGTCACATTTATGTAGCTTCAATAGTTTGACCTCAACATTTATAAATCAGTTTGGACTCTGGACATGTTACTTTATGAAATAGGTACATTTATCTATAGGTACATAATCCCACGAATAAGTCCCATAGAGGTAGACAGAGACTACAGATTCTGATATAAAATATCAGAACTGAAAAAAAATCAGGACCTATGTTCCACGCAGACCTTAATCGTCTCTTCCATGTTTAATGTTTTGTTCCATACACATATTTAACAAAACTTTCTATTGTCCACAGGCCTTCAAACTTTTCAAACGCAGCGACAAATGCAGGAATGCACGCAACCGCATCTCTCCTGCCCTGGTCCGGTCACCATCCTACAGTGGAACTGTTGATGCAAGGCCGGAGATCGACGTCAAGCGGTTCTGCGGCTGTCGGACGTCCATGCCACCTATACACATAGGTGCCACCGATTTTGACAGCTCATACTACAGCAGTTACAACAGCTATGACAGCTCAAGACTTGACAGTCTGACAAGTGACACCGCCAGGTCCGACTCAGCCTACGACTCTGCTAGAAGCAGTCCAGCTCAAACTAGACCGGTATGCTATGCTACGGTAACCTACTTCAATGTGAATGACAGTGAGGACAGCAGCAGCATCCTCACCGAGTATACCCTTCTAGACTTTGAACCTGAAAGAGAAGACATACCTGAGACAGATGAGATGGAAGAGGATGAAAGAACACAGAACTTTATCAATGAAAGCATTGAGCTTGTCAGTACGTTATAAGTTAGGATACGTTGATAGTTTTAGTAATTTTATTGAGCCTACGAAAGTTTATTTACATTTTAAGATTATTTATATCGTGAATACTTTATTTCTCTGGAAGTGAAATCAAAATAATGCTTAATATGAACATAATAATGACTCTGTGTCGAATATAATTTTTTGTACCTAAATATCATAATGTTAAGATATTATAATATACTTAATGTAGAACTTAGTTATTAGTGAGAATGTATGACTGAGCTTCCATGTTATTGCATTTTAACTAAATATCTATGACTGTTATCAATTATTCTTTCTCAATAGGCTACTTTTGATCCGAAGGCTTAATGAATTTCAAGGAACAGTGTGATCGATCAGTAGTTAAATGTTGCAAGATTGAATTGTGAAATGATTCGAAGAATCATCTTAAGACCCTGCTCTGTATAGTTGTATTCAATTTAGACTACCCCGACGTCTATAAAACTGTTTTGTCCGTGTAAGTACCTAATATCAGGACAACTCTATTATGTATGGGTATATAAATATATATTGTTCCAATAGGGACCTCAGTTTGTGACACAATCCTTTGTGAATTGCAATAATCCTTGGCAATGTTTACAACTTTGATCGTAGTAAATATTATTGTGGTTTTGTTGAAGAAGACGTTATAATAGTGTGATTAGATAACAATGTCATATGTATGTAGTAAAATGTAACAAACACGTCTAAAAAATGCTATCATTTTACCTTTGAGATGATATTTTGTATCTTAAATTATAGATAAATGTCCAATTTAGCTTTGTTTTAAAAGCTAAAGTTGATGGACGATTAAGATTTTGTAAGTTGCTTAAGCAGTTCCTTTTATTATAAACATGCCTAAAAACTTAATTATATCTTTGTAATTAATCTCAAAACAAATATTTATAACTTAGTTGTTTCTTGTCCGAAGAAGACATACCTACATAAAATCGCTACTATAGTTTTAGAGACTCATGCATGCAAATAAAGGAACAAAATTACTTATCAATTTAATCTCTCTTTATTACATGAGTAGTTTATAAGTGCAATAAAATGATTTGTAATACACTGTGTGTAAAAACTACGCAGTACCTATGTTATGATTAAACTGTATATAATCCTGTATAATATAATATATATGATCCGGAAAAGATTATTCGAAATGTTCGTGAGAGATGAATGAGTCACGACAGCGAGAAGTGAAACGGAGCTGTAAGAACATCAAATAGAGACAGACTATAGTTATATAACTAGTGGACGCAGATCGTTTTTGCTTGGTGTGATAGTCTTTCCCATTTTACTAGTAATCTTTTGATACCTAATTTTTAGTCTACCAAAAGAATTTAAATATTAAGCTTAACATAGCCTAGACATATATTTTATACATTTTGTTTGCTAAATGTATTTTTTTAACAGTGTCTTACTTTAGACAATACTGTTAATATCTTACGGTTCTAAGATAATGTACATGTCCGCTTCTTCTCTCCACCGTGGTGTAAATGTGAACCAAAGTGATGTGATAGTTTGGCAGAGTACTGTAACAGGTTGATCTCAATTCGAATATATTTAACTGAGTTATGTACATATTATAAATTATACGGAATTTTCATATAATTATTGGATTTTTTTTCCCTTTTCCAGTAGGTACATTACGGATACCGCAACATCTATCTACCTATATAAATGAGAAGCACGAACGAATGCATCGAAAGCTCCTGGCAAGCAGCGTAGCTGTCACTTTACTTTTTATTCCGTTCTACCCCCAGGGCAGCTACCTCCCTGAACTAAATTGATGTTAGGGTAGTTCAAAACACAGAATAGCTAGAATAGAGATAATTGCATTTTATACATATAATCACGCCTTTATTCCTTACGGGGTAGGCAAGTAAGGGCCGATAGAACCACATGGTGTCACTTCTGACCCATTTTGAGGGTATAGTTGAGATGTACAAGTTCGGTTAGTAGTGACAGGTGGTCAGCCCATCGCCTACAAAACACCAAGAGCCTCTTGTCCCTCTACTGGCTTGTACAGTATGCCCGGGAAGAGAATTGCATTTTATAATCTGCTGAAATACATGCATGCCTAAATATGAGATCACTTTTCCATACCTCTTTTGTACTCTCTTCCTCATTAAATTTCCGAAACCGGAAGCATTCCAAATAAAACCGGTTTACTCGTATTTTTTCGAAAATAATATTTGCAGTTATTGAATAACGACGCGTCCGACAACAGGACTAAGTTTTACCGTTTTGTTTGGAGACAAAGGGGAACTGGTTTTAGGGCTTTGGTATTAGTGACTAAACTATGTCAAATAATGCTGTTACAAAGTATTTTACATTAATTTTTAATGTAACTACATATTAGGTGTCCTGCTGCTGGGTCATCATCATTATCATCAGCCTATTGCAGTCCACTGCTGGACGTAGGCCTCCCCCAGGGCACGCCACAAGACTGCCATGGGGGGTATTTGCCCATAGTCACCACGCTGGGCAGGCGGGTTGGTGACCGCAGTTTGTATTTTGGACTATGTTGTCAACACGGGAGGCGCTGCTGCCCACCTCCCGGAAACCCTTAATCGCCTCGTACGATACCCACAGGCAGACATGGGGTGGTACGAATTCTACTCTGCCGGCACCACGCGGCTGCTGGGTAATCACATCCTTATATTCCACGTTTGACCACCCTTGGAAAAAGAAACGAGGTCAGGCTGCCATCGCCGTCTCGGCCTACCCCTACGCCGTCGTCTGCCTTGTGGCACCACCCCACCTCATTGATAATATTCAAACATCTGCATTTTTCAAACATAGCCAGCTCACGTTCACTGGAGCTTCTGGAGGTCTGCACACCTTACCCAAGTGCCCGTTAAGCCCGTACCTATGCCGGTTAAGGACCGAAAACCTATCCATTACTAAATAAACAAACAATTTATTATATTATGTACTTATAAGTATTTGTTTGGGTGCTAGTACTTCATTAATGTTTTTATCGCGGTTTGAGGCTTGGCTTAGTCATAAGCTAACTACGTTTTTATACAACATAATAATCTAATGTTTTTAAATTTAAATCGGTTGTGGTATAAAGCAAAAGTTATATTATAGAGTACATCATTCAGATAAGTATCTTCATAAAAGTGTGGGCGATCAAAAGGGACACGTCAGGAACGAAAGTTCGAGATCGGATATTTTACGAAATGGAATGTCAAATAAAACTTTCATTCGTTCTAATTTTGATTTTCCTCCTAAGTTCCCTCCACAAGTCGTTATAACATTTACTCTCTATATAGAATCTCACCCTCCTGTTTTCGCATCCCTTACAAACCGATAGACATAAATCCCATAACTTGTATTACAGGTTTTGAAGCGACACTTATTATGTCAATTTAGTTATTTAACTTGGTATTATGTTCGTTATCTCCAAGGTTTGGTTGTATTGTGGTGATGTCTGTTTGTTAGCGAACTGAGGACGAAAGTGGAAATATTGCGCGTTGTATTGTTATATAATTATGGAAGGTTTCGCGCAACTTCGGCCGTGTGAATATATAAATATATATAATTATATACTCTGTATTGTGTTATGTACCCGCTTTCTTTTACATACCACAGATTTAATAATAGTACTTATTTTGTACTAAATGGAACAAGGTATTTGTTGTTAAGTATAGTTATTTTTTTAATATATAGCGATTTTATGCTTATTGATGATAAATATTTGAATATGTAAGTACTTACCTGATACCGTATTAAACTACCCCATATAAAAGTAAATTACAGAGTTGTCCATATTTTTTTGTAAGTGAAAGGTAATCTCAGTAAATCAATCTAGCAGTAGGTTGACTCTCCTTTTCTTATTATATTGTAGGAATATTGTAGTGTACAAACTTATTATAAATTATAATTAAACTATCGATTAATTTCATACATTATTGAGCTTACCGACATCAACGCAATAAAACGGAAACAAGCTTAAGTGTTCCAATTTTCTAAAACCAAATAACAAAAAAATGCGCCTGCACACCTCGTTCAACATTCCAGCAGACACACGGCTCGCACACACGCACGAACAAAAACACAGAAAAGCGATGTTTTTTGCACCCTGCGCTTGCTTCCTACGGAAGGAAGCGTGACAAGGACAGAAATTCGCAGCTTACTGTTAAGCGAGGGAGACAGCTGCCGTGGGAAACATAGGGGTGGCAATATCCCATACGAGCACTGAAGTGGCAAGGCATAACGTATTTAATTTAGATGGTGAATTATGAAGTCGCATTGGGGTTGGTTAATCGCCGCTTAAAGCACCTGTGCTGATATTTATCTACTTTTTCTACAAGTTCACGGCAAATGGCCAATTCGTTATGTTACTGGACATCGTATTAATAGTTCAAACAGGTGTTTATGGTTATCATGTCCATATTTTTTCTCCAGTTAATTATGGGTTTTTAGCATTATGGTTACAGTGTACAGGGGAAAATTTGATTAAAACAGAGCATTAAATTTACGAAAATAATTTAATTCTTTCTCTTACTCTTTATATACAAATACTTGGTACACAACGTACCTACATAATATGCCTCAATATATACAAAAAACTTTATAAAAAAACCATACAATTTATAGAGATTTACAATTTATAGGTACTTAATGTAATATGTACTAATCTATTTTGTTCACAACCGCATTATATCCCGGGGAATTTTCGGGAAATTCCCTCAAAGGTATCCACAAACAGGCCATACAGTCTCCTGGGACGGCATCGACTAACGGTTGTGGGCCAAAGGTACATTTTTGCGGTCACGGCATGACAAATATATCAACACACATCAAATAACACGTATGGCCTGAATACAGAATCTTTAAAGCTTGCTTTTTGGTCCCATTATATTAATAGTGTAGAATATTAATAGTGACTTAAATTATATTTATATATTTTATGTTATATGTACATTTATATCACGCAAATTCATTATGAATTTTAGTGTACGGTCATGAACGGCTGAGCTAAGTTGCAGCTTTGAATTTATCGTCTGATATCTAAGTACATATAATTGCATAAGAACTGTATAAGTACTTCATTTGGCTCATATACAATTAAGTTCACTGAAGATATAGCTTGGAGACATGTCAAACATAAAATTGAATACAAAAAAATTGCTCAACACAAGTTCCGTGACGTAAAAGTTGCAAAATTCAATATAAAGTTTGATAAAAATAGCTCGACACAATTTCCGTGACGTTAAAGTTTTAAATATAAATTTAAGCTTAAAATGGTAGTCATCTGAGTCATCTCATACTAACCACTATGGAGTAATATCCGAAATAAAATATTAGAATTTGAATTACTATGGTTTCCGCAGAAACATAATTTGTTTATATATAGGTATATCAGAAATATACTTTAGAATTCTACCTACTTAGGTATATCTGGTTAAACTCTGAGATCGTTCATAACAGTCGTCTATGGTTTGGAAAACCTTTAAATAAGTAGATTACATGTACCTATATAAATCTCATTGGATATACATATTTTTAAATACAGGTACTAATAGACCTTATGTAATTTTTATATTTTTGGTTTGTACATCTAGTTCTTCTCATTTTTTTTAATGCAGACTAAAAAGTTTTCTAAAAATTCTAATACATCTAATAGGCTAGCTCTGCACCCCAAGGTCGATAGGGTTTCGAACTGTTCTGGGAGTACTGGTGGTGTGTGGGATGATGGGGATAAGGGGTGGGGTAGTGCGGCACGGGGGGCGCGGGGTGAGGTCCGGGAGGCGCGGGGTGTACGGGAGGCGGGGCGGGGTAGTGAGGGTATGATGGAGCTGCCGTCAGAGGCGCTGCTATCGCTGTAGGAGCTGCAACGGTAGTCGTCGCAGTCGATGTCGGTGCTATGTCCTGTCGGTGACTAATGTCAGTGTAGCCGTGTTGAGGCTGAGGGGCGACCGGGGCTGCAGGGTATTGGGGATATCCCCAGTTGGCAGACTTGGCTGCAAGCTCGCGCTGAGCGGCAAAACATTGTAGATGACTCATCAGTCGTAGCCTCAGAGGATCTTGAATGTCCAGGCCCTCGCAGCTGACGAGGTACCGGGCTACCTCTGCAGCGCACTCCCTGAAGCCGATGTTGTGGTAATCCATGGCGTACCTCTGCGGGTCGTAAGCGAAGGTATCCAAACCTGCAACCAAAAGACAGACAAAATAAAAATGTGCACATTTACTTATTAATATTTGGGAAAACTAGTTTCAAGTACAAAGGGAGAGGACCAGATGTTTCGTAAAATTTGCGTATAAATAGAAATTGGACAGTCAAACCAAAGGTAAGGAAACAACGAGACCCTTTGAAACTACCCCAAGAGCAGACCCTTACGCAACAAGTAGTGCGAGAGGGACAGACAAACAAACACACAGTAGTTAGAGCGAGAGAGCTGACGTAACGGGAACCCTAGTTCCGGACGTCTTCCGTAGGGATGCAATGGTGAAAAAAAAAACTAAAATTAAGACGATCCGCTATCCCCTTCGTTGAGTAAGGGGAAGAGGAAGAAAAAAAATGTTTTATTGAAGATTTAGGGCTCTTCCTGCGCCGGTCGAGTCAGTGGGCCACGGGGCCATGTGCAAGGGGTGAAAAAATTATATTGCACTTTGTAAAAGAACTCGATTTGAGTTTGATTAAGGATGTGCGCGTTGCTCAACTTTTTGAAGATTATTTAAAGAAATAGACTATGATGCTACATGTGAAGATTACTATGGAAAGTAACATTTATGGCTACTCATACCCATAGTTATAAAATATTATTATTGTGAAATTGTGATATAAGTCATCAACAGAGACAAGTATACCTATAAAATAAATTCGAGTGGCATAATTAGGAAATAACTTTGCAAGAAGTAATAGTTATATAATTTATGTACTTATCTAGCAATAGATACGGGTGTAGGAAATGGAAATAAAACTTCTGGCTACGATAATTATATCGTGAATTCTACTTATTGCTTTTTAATATATTATTATTAAACAAAATAGATAAAATATTCTAAGCTCCTTACAATTAAGACGGTCTCCTTTCCTTCCTGTGCAGTTGGCATCATATTGTTTTTTTTTATTTATGTTTTTACGCAGGTGTGGCAACCCTTTGCATTAGGCGTCTTACTTCCTGTCTGTCACGGGCACAATAAGAACGTTTTATGATTAGATTTATAGGGTTTTGGAGAAGTTTTTACTTTTTACAATGCTGACAGTTTTAATGAGTATCTTAGATTATAAGTTTGTTCATTTGATCTCAGTGACGAGTTTGATCTAGTAAATTTTGATTTAGAAAAGAGGTTCCTTTATATTTATAAAATGTTTTAAAAGTCATGAGCTAGAATACATCAGCTGCATCTTTCTGACTCCGCTATGATAAACGTGGTCGTCTAGGATCTCCTTTGATATTCTCCATGGTTACCCCATTTTGAGAACACAGGCATGTTTTTGTAAATTAATTGTGTATAATTTGTTTAGTAGATATCTCTAAAGTCGGTACAAAGGAATTTTTAACTCTTAAATTTATCTAATAAATGAATTATTATCTTGAATTTTGGCTACTTATTTTTCGATACATAATTAGAAATTACCCTTGTTTATATAATCTAGGTACAGTAATATAATACCTACATTACCTAATCGGTCGAAAGTGAAATAGTAATGCACCCCATATCGGAGGCACCATAACAATCTGGTGCAATAAGCTCGGAGGGTGGGTCCCTCAGTGGGACTGGGTCGCGAGTTCGATTCCCACGCGCCCCTCCCAACGCTGGACTGGTCGATAACGCGATTATCTTGATTGCGACTGGGGTAAATATGTGGTGAATTTTTTATTAGGGTTGCATGAGACAATATTGATATTGCACTTAATTGCTGATTGATATTTTTAATTAATCTATTTGAAATTAAAGTTTCATTATCTGTGTGCTGCTAGAAGAAATCTCTATAATTGTTATGTTATATATTTACATGTATGATTAAATCATGATTAAATTTTGATGACGAGTAAATAATAAGAATAAAAATTACAACATACCAAGTTATATATATAATAATTTTATAAATGCAAAGTTTGTTTGTTACCTCTTCCCGCTTTATATGCTTAACCAATCTGTTGTCAGTCGGTGAAGGACATGGGCTACATTCTGTAGGGTGTCCACGCGGACAAAGTCGTGGGCAACAACTAGTAAGTAATAGATTAAATATTAAACACTTTGTTATACTCTAGAAATAGAACATTATAAAATCAGACACCGCCAAAAGATTTTTTCATACACGATTTCATACAAAAAAAGGTACGAGTAACATCTTGACCACAAGATAATTAAAAAATAATTTCTCTATAAGTATCGGTTACTGTGACAGACGGACCGACACCTGGCGCAGCAAAAACTGAGCAAAGCAGGAAGTATACATATCAGGGTGTGAACAACCCTATTTGAACCTTATACTGTGTTATACAAAGATTATTTTTTGAAAAACTAATATTTGCAACCCTGTGTAGTCAGATAAGGTATTTTGAGTCGTATTTTTGTATCTTACGGATGATTTTGGGTTTAAAAGCGAATTTAGTAGTCATGAATGACGATAATACACAGATTTGCGGCTTAGACTGTTTGTCTGTTTGTCAAATTTGCTTTTTATATGTATATTTCCCACGAAGTAAGTAAACTTTTAATCTAAGTATTTCGAAGCTCGGTGGGAGCTTTTTTTACTGGACTAGCAATTATTTAACCTCATTTGGTGAGCAATATGAGGTCAAATTTAGATCAAAGTAGGACAAGGTTCTAAAACTGGATCTTTCCTCAAAACAATTATTATTAAGCACTTTTCACAAGTTTTCACTATGTCTGTTCATGATTGCTTTGTTTATTGATTTATTCAGACTGAACAATATTCAGTTAATCCTGAAATTGCTTGAACTTCTGGATAAGAGAGTATTCATGGAAACTCTTTGAAAGTATATCTCTTAATAAAAAAATAATTTAATTTAATACCTGCTTATAACCTGTGCAATACCTTACTTTCACTGAATCACCGGAATAGCTTTTTCGTTATTTTATAATTAAACGTCTAATTTGTAAAGCTCATCGAATATTAACAGAACCACATCCCAAATAACTTATTTCCTTGTATAAATATGACATTTAAATGGCTATCAACCACAGGAGGCGACCGCAACCGCGGCTGTGGCGGAAGGAAGTATCATTTCGGGTTACACTCTATGGCCAACGACATCCTATAGTAAGTTGTAGATAGATACCAAATCCCTGGTTGAAGCCAGCAGTTCGCTGTTCTTTTTCTTCGATACTCGTAACAAGTATTAAAAAAAATTGCCATATAAAGTCGATTCAGTAACAAAAAGGTAGTATAAGGTACATCGTAATTATGTTCTTTACAAATTATTTCGTCGTTAATATTACAGTTGGTCAGTTGTATTCTAGACCAGAGGACTCCGTCCGCGTGGACTACAGAAAAAACAAAATGTCGAAATTATCCGGGAAAAAAACATTATCCCGGGATAAAAGGTAGCCTATATGTTAAGTGGGACCTGTCACAATATACTGAAATCGGAATCGGTTCAGCCGTTTCTAAGCACAAACGCACAGACAAAAATTCAAAAAATCATATTTTGGGTACTATTGCGTTGATAAAGGTCTCCGATAATATTTTTTCTCATATATCTTCAATGTACAGACAGCAGCGTTCCGTTACATTTTTATTATATGTATATTGATGACTAATTACCTTTTAGATCAGGTCATAGTATGTACATGTACAATATACAATACATTTGAGCTTTTAATATTACAAAGAGGTTCCGAAGCGAGGAGGTTTTATGTCTACAGAATCGGTGGAGCGAAGGACCACATTATTCCAGCTCGCAGAGGCAAGTTTGTTTCAATGAATTATAAATAAAGTAAAACGAAGATTCCTAAACGGAAAACATTGAGAAACAAGCTTATTATTATTTCTATTTCACTACTTGTCTACATATTTTATTTCTTAGAAAAGTCTTTTATATTTTCATAGGACTTTTAATATTTCGTCACATTTTTTTCTGAAAAGCCTATATTTGTGTTTTTCGAGGAATAAATATACTGATGTAAAATATATTTGAATATAAAAACGCCAGTCCACCTGTTTCGCCCGGATGGCACCCGTGGGAACCCGGAACAAGCCTGAGCCCACATGTGACCAATGGCTTTTTTATAGCACCACGGGTAAAGTGGCTTTGTGGGCCTTTTGATTGATGGTCTCTATTTTGCTAACTTGTTATTTAATAAACACCTATTTTATTTAGAGTAGGTACTATAACATTGTGACGGCAAAAAGGTATTTAAATTTAGTTTAAATCACTTGTTAAAACCAATTTCATTGTGTAAAGTTGATCTGTACACATGTAATATAATAATCCTGTATATATATATATTTAAAAATAAGTATAGTATTATATTTATTTATATCACACATCATTTAACAAATAATTATATCTTTCACATAGGTATAATATAAACTTCTATAAGTTTTTCTATATACCTATCAATAAGTAAAAAACATTTCACCACATAAACATCATAATAACTACTACAACCTTAAACATTTTGCCTAGAGTGCACTTCATCGAATATTTCGCATACACGATGGCGCTTTATCAGTTCTTGGAAGTGACATTCAAATGTTCGAGGTAAGTACACCGTACACATAGTCTAGTACTATACCCCATTAATATTAAAATAATCTAAAGAATTTTTTTAGAATTTTCTTTTTACTTCAAAGTCTAGGTCTAAAATTCGACAAAAATATAATAAAGTGATATGTGAGTGTGAAATGTGTGATATAAAATAAATGTTTTCAGAGAAACGATACAAAGTAATAGCATATTAGGAAAGTGTCACTTGCAAGGATGCTTGGACACGTAAACATACCCAAGATAAAAATTTTCGTGATACCGGGAAATGAAGATCATAAAAATTTATACTGATATTATAAAAGTTGTTTTTTAGGTTAAAGCTTTTATTTCCGTCCATGATCGAAGTAAGTATTCGTGAGACTTTAAATTGGATCCGGATCAAAAGAAAGATGAGTAAAACTGTATCTCATAGAAGGTAACACGGATGTAACTACAATAAACAGGAAAAGTGAGTTGAATCTTAAAAACTGTAAACTTTTGCTTTTTAGATTTCGCCACTTTTTGCATTCCTTGGCATTTTTAGTGATTCTCATGGTATTTTTTATTTGCGTTTCCCGTTGAAGGAGAGACATGTTTCAGAACAGCAGGTGTCGGAAAATAGCTATAATTTAACGGGGCATTTAAAACAGCGCAGATTTCGGATCCGGAAATCCATTTTGCTCGGTAATATTTTTTAAGTGGACGTTTTCGGTGATGGAGGTTAGGTTTTTATTTAGTGGACTGTAAAGTATGTTAGAAACGGTATTTAATCGGTGAATTTTATGACTACTTGGGGGACGAGCGATGAATACAGAGCAGTTAGGTAGAAGTTATTGATGATATCACAAATAAATATGATCATATATTAGTCAGGCAGGTTGTAACCATAAAAAAAGAGAGCTAAAAAGCTCCCAACAGTAGTTTTTTTTTACATAACGCACAAGTTTTAATGCATGAAGTAAAAACCATTGATGGTTATTCAATGGATTCTTTTATTTTAGTTGCACAGTCGTTTTGCGAGATATTTCTTATAAGCATGACGTCTTATATTTGTAAAGGAAAAGGTATGAAAATACCCTCAATTAAATATAAATACTCAAAGCTTTTAATAAATAAGAGATCCACAATCTGCGGATTAAAATATCATTGAATTTTGGATAACATTTTGGAATTCGACGTAGTATCTAAATATAGACGGTGAAAATATTATTAGGCATTACGTAAGTCGATATTTCATATATGTCATAAGATTAATAATAAATTTTAATTTTCTTATGTAAATAAACAGGTAATTTAAATTATACAGGGATAAGTCAAAGGGAGTATTTTGCTATGTTCATGTCGCAAGAATCGACTACGGAAGTCAGAGGCGTTCTTTCAAGCGATGAGCTAGTAACATTTACATCAGGGTCCCGCTATAATAAGCATAGCATTCGAGATATTGCAGATCTTGTATCTTGTTTGTTTAGTTTCATTGTATTTTACAATACTTGCAATAATAATCGCTGCAACAAAATATACACCCAGAACTATTTCATTTGTCGGGCACTTGTCATGTGCAATAATGAATTCGCACACATAGATATGTTCCACAATAGTTATAATGCTTACAAAAAGTCTATAACTAACGCTTTGTGATTAATATCTATACTATGTATATACTCTATGCTTCTACTAAATTCAGCTTAACTATATTTCGTAAATTATGTTTGAATCATTCCTACCAAATTATTTGGATTTGAGCTTGTTTGTTCTTACTAGGATACGCTTTTTTCTTTTACTAATACTTGGCACTGTAAGGTCTTTTGTAAGAAAATGTTTTAATTTATGTGATTTTAGTACTTAATGACTGTTTGTTGCCAAAAAAAAACTTCCTACATAACCATACGCTACAATTCCACCAGAGATGGAGATTCTTTGTCGCTATGAATGCGTTAGATATTCACCAATAAAATCCATTGACATCATGGATCAATGAATATGATTGGTGAATATATAACGCATCCGTAGTAACGTAACATAGCGAATCTTTGGTGGAAAGGCAGCTTTAAGGTTTTCAGAATCTAGAGAGTATATAGGGTGTTTTTTCGTGGCCACCCTTAATGAAGGGTACGTCAAATAAAGTAAGTTTATGCCAAAAAAATGCTGGGAAATGATGTAAATTTTTGTGAAAAAAAATTTGAATTACTTGATTGGGCGAAATTTATAGTGTCCAGTGTTTATGCTAGTTTTTTCATAGACATATAATTAAAATTTCTCGTAAAACAATTTGCTACGCGCGTCTATGTGCATTTATGCAGAAAAACGCAGTCTATTTACTCAACTTTGGACCCTAATATCTTGGAAACTAGACACTTCCCATGTATGCTTCCATGGAGAAAAATGATCGTGATGATGAGGAGATTCCGTAGTATTCGGGAACGTTGACGACCAAAAATCATCCTGTATACCTAGTGTTCAGAATAGTATACGTAAACTGTTCTTTACTTACCAGTTTCGTATAGTAATAAGCCTAAATATGGATTGTTGCCGCGTTGGAAAATATTAAAATTATTCGGCGTTTTTAGAGGAAAAGTTCCAGAATGTTCTGATCCTCAATGTCCCACGACGATTAGAACAGCTAAGTTACGGTTATTCTCGAATAATACAGGGTTTGGATTAGATCCGGAGAAATCTCACATTTTGTTAGTTAAAAATACGGATTTTCTTGTACTCCACGAGGATACGCAAATTCATATAGCCTGGTATAGTTAAGCTTTTTACAGACTACGCTATGTTATTGTGCTAAGTATATATAGTATAGTAAATGGAGACTATATATTTGAGCCGTTTGGGGTTGAAACCATGGGGCCATGGCCCGAGAGCCCATGCTACATCTATGCTCTGTAAGCCACATTGACAAAGCTGCAACACAAAGCAAAGCATTTCAGATGCTTACCTTTAGCGTGCAAAGTCTTCAAATGGTCCACCGTAAGCTGGAGTATCTCCGCTTTCTCCAGCTTGGCAGATCCTTGTTTCTCACATGCTGATGGCACGAGACGTTTCAGTTCCGTCAGTGAGGTGTTGATGCGGTCTCGTCGCTTCTTCTCGATGACTCCTCGACGACGCTTGCGGGTCAGCAGCTGGCAGGAGTCGCCGCTTGGTGACCTGGTGGTTTATTGATGGTTAGAATTATATTTTAGTGCATAGTCCTTTAAATTCATCATTATCTTTCTGTCCTTATCTTATTTATGAGGTTGGCGCAATATGGTTTCTTTTGGAACTCACATTGCCAAAGATTTCGCGTTTGTTTTACGACTACCTACCTGCCTGACGCTAACCATCCTCGGGTATAGCTAAGTGACATTTAATACTATATTTAAATCTATTCTAGCCGCTAGCTAGTTCTTTAAATCATATAACGTAATTCTAGGTAGGTGTTCTTGATATACAGGGTGATTTTTGGTCGTCAACGTTCCCGAAAACTACGGAATCTTCTCATCATCACGATCATTTTTCTCCATGGAAGCACACCTGGGAAGTGTCTGGTTTCCAAAATATTAGGGTCCAAAGTTGAGTAAATAGACAGCATTTTTCTGCATAAATGCACATTGACGCGTGTAGCAAGATTTTTTCACGAGAAATAATTAATATCTGTCTATGAAAAAACTAGCATAAACACTGGACACTATGAATTTCGCCCGATCAAGTAATTAAAAAAATTTACATCGTTTCCCAGCATTTTTTGACATAAACTTACTTTATTTTATGTAAAGAGGGTGGCCACGAAAAAACACCATGTATTATATATTACCAAAAGTTACGTGATATTAGCCCAATGCTGTCTTTCCACAAGAGATGTGCTACTACTAGCTACAGATTTATATATTATATTATATCATGCGCATACATAGCATTTTAGTATAGTATAATATCTGACTGAAAGGCAGGCTAATGAGTGGATTGGAAGGGAGATGCACCTTGACGAACGAGAAGACCTTGCCGCACGAAATCGCATCGCAGCAATTCGTGTCGCAACTTTCTGCATCGCAGTTTTGTGTACAAGCCCTATCAGTGTAATTGAAGCCTAAGCAATGCTTAAAAGTTTTTGTAATGTGATATTCTGTGCTTATATTTCTTATCTTTCTAAAATACCAAATCGGAATTTAATTGAAATTTGTAATTTTATCCAGACGACGGGTTTTTATTAAATTGTAAAATAAACAACGCAAATAAATTTAAGCGTGTCTCTTAAAGGCTGTTGTGGATAGGTAATCTTGAAGATAAATCCTACTGGAAACACAGCCGTCTAGCTATAACTATTTCATATGTAACTATATATTCTTCTGCCTAATTCCATTTGTGAATGATTACTTGAAATGCAGGTAATCTTATATCCGAACAACTTTTACATTTGCGGAATAAGTGTAAATATGTAATCTCGAATTATACGCATAAAGTTTTTACGATCCGTAGCGCTACGCACGTCGTAGCTTGCTACGGACTACGAACTCTCATTTTCCTTCTACAAAGATTTTATTGTACTACGAAGATATTTATATATTATGTAGAGGTTTTTATGACACTCTAACTTGCTTTGAACAGTTAATTCATTGTTTGTTAACATAACAATGATACGCATAACGCAACCATAGGATATCAAGAAGGATATGGATGTGTTTCTTATGTAAGTTCTTTAATTTAAAATAATAAAAACCTACATCCAACTAAATATTAAACATACAGGGAACATAAGATCTCCATTTATTGAGGATCAGAGTATTCGCTCTGTGTTTTTGATAATTTGGAAATTCTAGAAAAACTATGTTTTCTTTGCTGCTTGTTATGTAACGAAAAACATTGGAATAGTTGACCCTTAATAAAACTATCTTAAAAACTAATGAATCGAGAATTTGTTTACAATAGCCTTTTTACATTAAACATGAGACCCTCACTCTTAGAAACTTACGTGGCATCCTTGCTGCTTTCTTCCGAGAAAGCATCGTCCTCGCTCTCCGAGTGGGCCCTCTTGTGCCTCACAACTGGAGGGGCGGTGGGGGGCGCGGGCGCCGGGGGGCCCCAGCTGTACCCCCACTGGGGGGCTGGGGCCTGCGCAGGCTCCATGTGACGCTGGTGGTATTCCATGCTTCAAATCTTTCAAGCTAGTTGTAACAACACTTTTTTGTAACGTTATTAAGTCACTTTACATTCACGTCGCTAATTCAAAGTCAGCATTTCAGTTTTTCACTTTTCACTAAAGTTTTCCAAGATTTATAATTTAAAAAAAATTTACAAAAAATTATCACAAAAGTTTCACCGATCTACCTGCCAGTTTATCAAGGTCACTATCTCAAAATAAACCCTTTTCCTTGCTCAATGCGCGCTGAAGACGTCACGTGTGCATGTCGTATGCATGGAGCGGACGCAGCGCGTGTGTGCGCATGGGCCGACCGCTGTGGAGTGTGTCTGGGCCGCGTGCGCCGGCCGACCCGCAGGGCTCCGCCGACAAACCCCGGCCACCCTCACACAAACCAAAATCCACTTTATATCTCAGCATTGAAACCTTTAACAACCGCACTACCATTTTGCTAAGCTTTCCCATAAATAATATTGTAACTGAATTCTCGCCAAATAAAAACGGCTCTAACGCGTTTGCAAAAAGTGCATTTTAACTGCATTTATTGACGCTTAACTCCGTGTTATATAAGTTTAAATGTCAGACACGCGAATGTAGTTTTTAACTCGCGTTTGATAGGAATGAAAAAAGGTTGAGATTTGGTTATTTGGGAGGATGAAAGGGTCGCGTGGCCGGCGCACGGTGGGAAACGGAGGGACAATTAGGGAAATGCAATTTTACCCAGCTATGTGTGAACGATAGGACGGAGGGACGAGGTATTGAGAACCGTGGGACAGTTCTAGGGGAGTTACTAGGTTACATAGTAAAACCTTTTATTAAAGCTCGGTGGAGGGCGAGCTTTATTGGTTTTGTCTTCAAATATCAATATTTAAGGGGGTCTCGGTGTTCCCACAAAAAGCTTCTAGTAATTTAATATTAATTAATACTTTTAATATCTTAATAATGTTTTCATAAGCGAGATATGCATTAGGTATAAATCTTCACTAAAAATAAACTAGTTTACTGATATTGCTGTAGCTTTAAATATTCCTTTTTAACTGGCTTCAAATAATAATAATAATTCTTTATTGGATAAAATATGGTACATAAGGTGTTACAGAGTTCAGTGTTTCACATATTTAGCTGTCGAACAGCATGCAAAATGTATTTTAAACTAAGCTAAGTTTAGTCATATAAATTATCCTGCAGTTATCAGTCACTTTTATCCAGTATAATAAAATTTTACATTAGGTTATTAGATTTACGTTAACTACTTACATTGAGATATTATATTTACATAATGTTCATTAAAAAAGTCACTTATGGAATAAAATTGATGATGCAACAGCCAATTCAAAAGTATTGGCTTAAATGCTTTCGTTGGTTGCTCTTTAATATGTCCTGGAAGTCTATTATATATACGAATACACATATTGTAGCATTTTTTTGTAAACATTGTCCTTTTTTAAAAAAAAGAGAAGGTATCCAATCCAACTGCACTGATCAATAGACTCTATTTGGAATAGACGATCGTGTGCGAATCGTGTGTCGAGCGTCCGTTAACCGTGCGGGACGCGATGGGGACGCGTGTCAGGTCCGTGACAAGAGCGTGTCGGAAGTGCAAGGTCGGGACTCCACCTGTTCCTGCTTACTAAAGAGTTTACTGCAGCTAAGAGCACGTTTATTGACCTTGACCGCAGAGAACTTTATAAATTCAGAAGGTACACTGGTATAAACTAGCTGATGGCTGCAACTTTGTTTGCGTGTACGTAAATTGTAGACTATGTGTTATGTATGTGTGTGATATTAAGGTTTTATTTTAAAAAATACTGTCGTACTTCTGCGGTGGTATCTCGTATAAATAGATAAAAAGAACTTGCTTTTATTCATTTATCAGTTCTAAGGAAGTTCACGCCGCTCTCCAGTAATTGAAGGTCCAAATTAAATCACGTGCTTCAGCAAAGTTTCCAAAAAATCTGTGTATTAACTAATTACTTGTGCGTCAATATAAAATTTTGAGTTTTTGCTAAAAAAAAACACGAAGAAGTTAAGCACGCAAAAAAATTGCAAGCCCAACCTCTTATCTTGGGTATCCTAAAAAATATGTGTTTTTGAAGGTCCAGGTCGGGTTTAATATCACAAAGGGTGACGAAGGTGTCACACTGTGTCGGTATAAACTACTACAACATATAGGTATGCTCTATCACATCATCTTAAGGTTCAAAATATGAAAAGTACCTTTGTTAAGGCTAATCCTATAAAATAGAATTCTATTATACAATAAATATCTGGATTCAGGAGCATTGTACCGAGATAATCCATTTTCAAGTATTGTGTTCTTTGCAGATTATGTTTTTTATAGATAAGACAGATTTCGCGCCTCTTGAGAGGGTCTTGCGCATTTTTTATTTGAAGACTTTTTTAATAGGACTTACCTATCTATTACAAAAAACCTATTCGCATGAAATAGTCGTTATGGTGATACTCAAAGAGATTAAATTAAAGTAAACTTAGCTGTTGCCGACGACCCCGTCCTACTGCATTACCTAACAACGAAGAATTTTTATTAAAGAAATGTAAGGACCATTTTTCTCCTAGGATGTAAGACAAGTACCTATTTTATTATATGTATTTTCAGATTGTATAAACAATTATTAGATATTCATACATATTAATACTAGGAGTAGGTATATTTCAGCTTGGCTCAAGGGAGATAATAGGTAGGTGGGTACTCTACCTAGCTAAGATAGTTCGCCAGAGCTTCTTTCTAAGGTTATTGCTTCCCAAATAGATAGCTTTAGTTATGATTGTCTTGAGGGCATCGACCCCGAATGATATTAAGCTCCATAGTAAACTATAATGTGATATTCTTATTACTCGTATACTCAATCTTTTACCACGAAATTAAGATATAGAAATAAAATAGATAGAAATAAGCTAAAAATGCGTTTATTGGGCTATGACTATGACCAAGAGTCCCAGTCAAAAAAGAATATTCTTTCAGCCTTATTTATGGTTTCAGCGCAATAATGGTATTTCGAAACTGTCTGACGCCTACCCTTCAAGGGTAAGTGACAATTCTAGAATATTTGAAGAAAGCCAAAAAAGAGTAAAATACAAAACGATTTTTACTAGATATTATTTAATGGATAAAGATATTTCTCTAAAACTCGATCAAGGGGAAGACAACATCAACTTTGCTGAGCTTTGGAGATAATAACATAATCAGTGGTGGCCTAAGTACACTCAACTATTTGTTATTTAGATAAGTACTACAACAATTCACAGTATTATTTTACGATCCCACTTCATTCGTAACTTCTATACAAGTAGCGCACAATACCCTCTTGACTACAGCAAAAAAGCTCGGCAAAAAGCTATGTGGGTTAGCATTTTTTCGCCCTAACCCGTTTTTTGTGGGCGTGAGAAAAGTCGATGAGAGTTTCGGACAGGTGGTAGCACCGCAGGGACTATTGTGGCCTACTATTGTTAGCGAAACGGTGCTTTCAATAGTTTCAATACAGATAGAGTTAACCGCGTATTTCTGTACTAGTAGGTGTGTAAGTACATATTACCTATACATATTTATTTCATAGCTTATTTTGGCTGCGCCTGTTTATTTTAGGGATTTATGGGACAGTGTTATTTGTATTTGTTTTCAATATTAGCTTTAGGAGTTGCGGTTTGTGAGGCTGAGTGGAATATTATTTTTATATGGCTCTTCGTACACAATTTGAAAGGAACTTTATTTATAAGTAAGTTTTCTCACGATTGGGCAAAATAGTAAGGTAGTAGTAGCGCGGATAGTAGGTATACTTAGTTAATAAAAATATATGAGATTGCAAATATTTTAAGATTAATATGAGATTGTTATTTCAAAACATGAAATCATTATGAAAACTTATATTAAGTTCCTGAAAATGTTTTAGTTTATTACTAAAAATTATAAACGATAAAAGTAGATAGGTACCTACAATACAACCCACACAATATTTTCTACTGTAATTTGATTTTAATCGTGACATTTACGGTAAACCTTAATATTGATTGCAATAGAGTCGAAATCTATTTCTACTTATAATATTTATTTGCGAGGGTAAAAGATTCCCGTGTGAATGGTTAGAGGGTGGGTGTGGTAGGGGTGGGGTGACTGGACAATTTGGCAAACGCTGGCAATTACTAATCATTTCACTTTTTGATTATTTGGGGTGAGTAAAGCCACGTGAGATTTGTTGCTTTTTTGTGAACACTTCTTTATTTTGTAGTGGGAAGTGTGTTTTGGCCGTTTCGTATTAGATTCCTTATTGCACCACACGTGAAACAGTATTTAGTGGCTTCCTAGATTCAATACGACATTTTGGTTGGGATTCTAATGTTCAGTGAGGTAGGACATAGGACACTAATGTTGAACATACACACTTCAGCATATTGCAGTCCACCGCTGGACGTAGGCCTCCCCCAGGGCACGTCACAAGGCGACTGCATAGGAGCTTTTTGGCCATAACCACGCTGGGCAGGCTGGGCTCGTCTTGGCGGGTCACTACCGTAACTTTAGATTTTCATAAAATATGTAGGTAGAGGTAAAGCTATGTAGGTAGTTGTGATCACTTTACTAGCTACATATATAAATAAAGTATACCTATATAAGTTAGTTAATTATTCGCAACTCTTGTGGAACTTACTTAATAATTCGCAGACAATAACAATAATCCCAAAATTTATCCCGGGAGAATAAATGGTTTGGAATAATAAGGAATACACCGCACACAATTGTCTAGTTATGATAATGAAGCGACGGATAGTTTCCCGGCCGTTATTTGATACGTGTTCGGATTTCAGGATATTCTTCACGGATTAAGGTGCGTTTACACTGAAGCTACTAGAATTCGACTAATGCCTATACAGGGTGTTTTTTTGTGGCCACCTTTAACGAAGGGTACGTATTCTATACATGAAATAAAGTAAGTTTATGCCAAAAAAAATGCTGGGATTTTTTTTTTTTTTGAAAAAAAATTTTAAATTCCTTGATCGTGCGAAATTTATAGTGTCTAGTGTTTATGTTAGTTTTTTTTATAGACAGATATTAATTATTTTTCGTGAAAAAATCCTGCTACGCGCGTCTATGTGCATTTATGCAGAAAAACGCAGTCTATTTACTCAACTTTGGACCCTAATATTTTGAAAACCAGACACTTCCCAGATATGCTTCCATGGAGAAAAATGATCGTGATGATGAGGAGATTCCGTAGTTTTCGGGAACGTTGACGACCAAAAATCATCCTGTATATATCCAGGGTGATTTTTGGTTGTCAACGTTCCCGAAAACTACAGAATCTCCTCATCATCACGATAATTTTTCTCAATGGAAGCATGCCTGGGAAGTGTCTCGTTTCCAAAATATTAGGGTCCAAAGTTGAGTAAATAGACTGCGTTTTTCTGCATAAATTCACATTGACGCGTGTAGCAAGATTTTTTTACGAGAAATAATTAATATATATCTATTAAAAAACTAGCATAAACACTGGACAGTAAGATTTTCGTCCGATTAAGTAATAAAAAAAAAAAAAAAAAATTTACATCGTTTCCCAGCATTTTTTTGGCATAAATTTACTTTATTTGATGTATAGAGTCGTACCCTTCGTTAAGGGTAGCAACGAAAAAACATCCTGTATGTACCTACCTATGTATATACAGGATGTAACAGAAAGGGTATGTTAAGCGAAAAGCTGTATAAATAGCCCACTATAGAGAACCTATTTCCAAAATTTGAAACTCGAAATCACATTTTTATTTTTCAAGATTGTATGAAAATTCCTGACATATTTAAAAATTCTCCATACTATTTAGAAAAATAAACATGTGATTTCGGATCTCAAATTTTGTGGATAGGTTCTCTATAGTGGGCTATTTACATAGCTTTTCGCTTAACATACCCTTTTTGTTACACTCTGTATACAGAAGCTTGCCCATCAGAAAATACGTACGGCTACCTACTAAAGCATAAAATGAAGGTTGCGATTAGTTCAATTTTCGTAAGCATAAAATAACATTTAAAATCAAACATACGTCATAATGCCCATTGTTTGAACTCTTCTCTGCCGAGACTTTACTTCAGTATATAAATCTTCAGGGAGTTTCCGTGACCTCAGTGCGTTTAGTACGCCCTTAAGGATTTTCCACCGTCTTCGAGGTCACCGGCCGGAAGTAACGGTCTGGTAAGAACAAAGAAGCATCTCGGAAACTGATCCTCTCTGTTTCACTCGGTATTTAACTATAGTTAAGTACGAGGAAAATGTTATTCACCTATATCTACTTAGTTACCTAAAAGGGCGAATCCAGATTTTTCTGGAGGTGCAAAGGGCAGTTTTCTTCGCCATTGAAGATAATGAAGGGCGCAATTAGTAAAGTGATTCGAAGTTTACTTACTTACTTAATTCACCTACGAACCTGACTAGCGTGCTTATTACAAGCTTTTATTTAACTTGTAATGTATGTTTGTTCGGGTGAAATCTTGCAACTCAATTTTAAGGCACTTGCCCTCAACCGATTGGGCTGAAATTTGGTGAGCACGTTCAGTTCGGATGACAATGCATGATTAACAGTGTGACGTCATTCTAAATCCAACATGGCGGCATACCCACAATGGCGGACCAATTATTTTTAATGCATTCCTACAATATGGGTATCAAATTAAAGGGCTAGCTGAGAGTAACTCGAAAAAAATGTGACGTCATTCTTAATCCAATATGGCGGACTTCTAAAACTTGAAAATCTATTTTGAAACAGATATTTTTAGTATAAAATAAAATTTAGGTAAAAAAAACTTTTTTAAAAACAAGCTTTTATTTAAATGCGCTAAAAAGAAAAAATAAACTTTTACACTAAAACTTTTACTGTTAATTTATAACGTCATTTCAAATTTAACACATTTGACACAATTTATATGTTATAAAAGCTTGTCGCGACATTTAAGTACTCGTATTTACGTTCTTACTTTTAAATGTTTATTAGGCAGCATCTTTGTGTTGATGTTTCAGATTTTCCCATATTGTTCCCACGCATATCGAAGAAATATCCGTCGACCCTTCCAGAGCTTCGTGTAGAAGAGTAAGAGAGTAATATACAACAGGGTTCGCCCCGGTGCCCCGAGGTGGTATGTTCACGACATCATGTCATCATGCCACTCAGTCCTCGGCACGGCCTCACCTTGACTTATTAAAAATTTAAAACTAAGAAAGTAAATACGAGTACTTAAATGTCGCGACAAGCTTTTATAACATATAAATTGTGTCAAATGTGTTAAATTTGAAATGACGTTATAAATTAACAGTAAAAGTTTTAGTGTAAAAGTTTATTTTTTCTTTTTAGCGCATTTAAATAAAA
The DNA here is from genome assembly GCA_014607495.2 of Carposina sasakii. Taxonomy (NCBI): domain Eukaryota; kingdom Metazoa; phylum Arthropoda; class Insecta; order Lepidoptera; family Carposinidae; genus Carposina; species Carposina sasakii. Next base: position 804,553 of record CP053150.1, read on the forward strand.
GCTTGTTTTTAAAAAAGTTTTTTTTACCTAAATTTTTTATTCTTATTCTTTACTAGCTACCCGCACGGGTGCAGTGCTGATACTATACCTACATATAAACCTTCCTCGTGAATCACTCTATCTATTAAAAAAACCGCATCAAAATCCGTTTCTTAGTTTGCATACATAGGGACGGACAGACAGCGCCAAGCGACATTGTTTTATAATATGTACTAGTAATTGGAGACAGAAAATACATTTTAAATAAATATTAATTCATAAAATTATTAATAAAGAAATGGAAAAAAATTTTCACCCGAGTGGGACCGAGTTTTCTTAAGGTAATTTTAAAATAAACTTACTTCCTGTGCATACATATCTACCACAAAGGAAATGTTTTAAGTACCTGACTTAATACATTTCCAAAATTTTTTTTACTACGTCCCATAATACAATACCCCAGTTGGGTACTGCTTTAGGTACCAGCTATCGACTTTTATTTAGAATGTTGCATCCGAACTGACCTCAGGCCGAAAGGTCACCAGGGCTGACCTGGGTCGAGTGGCGCTACGTAGTACCAAGCTGATTAGCAACGTAAATCTTCATGTCCTAGTCTATCACGTAGGTGGGCTATTCATGAATTATAGGAAAATTATTGAATTACTAATTACTACCAATGAAAGGTAATACAAGGCAAAGAATACTTAATAAGTATTCCATTTATTTACATAATCAAGGCGAGCGATTTTCAGCGTTTTATGTCTACTTACTCTACTTTAAAAGTTTTTTCTGGGGCAAAAATTGTCAACTGACCGGGCTATTGACATTCTGCTGATTTCTTGAACCAGCGGGCTTCTGCACGTTCACGTGTTTATGTTAAAGCACGTTTAAATGAATCAAGTGGCTTATTATCCTGTTTGATGGCACAAAGTACCTACGCAGTTCCACAAAAACAGGATGATATTAATGGGTACCTATTAGGGAAGAATTATGTGGGTAAACAATCTATTTAACGATTTTGATATCACGTCGAATCTGTTGTTTTCTTCATTGGAAACTGATTGGAAAGCTAAGTCGGTAAGGTTGCTAATTTAATTAACTTTTAGGAGCTTAGGTAGACTTACTTAGGTATGTACCTATACTTAGATGGATACTTTAACTGAAGAAGAGACCAGAGACTCTTGTAGAGATATGGGTAGGACCAACAAAGGACAATATCCTTAGAAATCTCATTTGGATACCTCTTCTGAGTAAAATTGGTCAAGTGTGGTCAATAGACGAAAAGAAGATAATCGGCCACAAACAAATACCTACACCCAAGGCCGTCTTAAGCTAGGCTGGGGCCCTTGGGCACACAAGAATTTGGGGCTGATATTTTTTAAATTACGGTCAGATATGCGTTGGAGCGCGAGGGCCCCCAATGCAATATTAAGCTGCGAAAATGACCGCTTTCCACTACAATTGGTAACCATTAGGCAAAGGAATATTCTTGTAGCCATTTCTACGTTTGGAAAAGTTTCTTCCGTGTGCCCTTATGGTGAAGACGGTATTGCCTACACCCTGTGCCATTTTCTTTTTATGCCTAAGTAGGCATAGCTCGTTTCTCCGGAAGCTTTTAACCTACCTACTATCCTATTCCTCTAATAATATTAGTAGGTATACCTAAATAATAGACACCTAGGTATACAGGATGTTTTTTTGTGGCCACCCTTAACGAAGGGTACGTACTCTATACATGAAATAAAGTAAGTTTATGCAAAAAAAAATGCTGGGAATTTTTTTTTTGAATTTTTTTTTAAATTCCTTGATCGTGCGAAATTTATAGTGTCTAGTGTTATGTTAGTTTTTTTATAGACAGATATTAATTATTTTTCGTGAAAAAATCCCGCTACGCGCGTCTATGTGCATTTATGCATAAAAACGCAGTCTATTTACTCAACTTTGGACCCTAATAATATTTTATATTATTATAATATTTTGGAAACCAGACACTTCCCAGGTATGCTTCCATGGAGAAAAATGATCGTGATGATGAGGACATTCCGTAGTTTTCGGGAACGTTGACGACCAAAAATAATCCTGTATAGTATAGCCTAAGAAAACCTAAATCTCTGTGGCTAAAATATAGTAAATATAGTAAAATATATAACGTTGCCAATATGTAATTTAGAAAAGAGATGGTAAAATTCGTCATTCGAGTAATTGACCCGGTAGCTCAGTGGTTAGAGCGGCTGGCACGGTTTGCAGTGGTCGTGGGTTCGATTCCCACTCGGGTGAAGAATTTTTTCCATTTCTTTATTAATAATTTTAGAAAATATAGTAATATGCGAAGTGACTTTACCCCAACCATTATGAATATAGAAGTTCGTGAGAATTTTTCTTACTTTTATTCTTAAACTACCAAACGAACTTAAATGAAACTTATCAGTTACCTACCTATAAGCTACCTATATAGGCATATCAGAATAGCGCATAAAAGTTCACGCGATAAAAGTCGCGGGCTGGCGTTGGAGCTAGTATAGTTTCTTGTAAAATTAAACAGGATTTCACGAACTGCGGTCGACAGTTACCGATGAGCACATTGAATTGGCACTCGATCAATCATCGAGAATCATTGATATAAGGAAGTTCCCCTTCTATCCCATGGGAACTGTTTGTAATGCAGTAGGGTTATAGGTACATTTAGCTAGAATTTATCAATTTATCAACGATTCAATGTTTGATGACGCAGTGGGTATGTGATATGATCTAGGAGTATTTCACTGTTTATAGTCTACACTGTCTACTGACATGGGTAAAAGTTGAATACTTAGTACCTACTAAGTATTCAGCTGTAAGGGTGCATTCACATTGAACTTCCGTTTTAACGCGCTGTCATATAACGTTCTATGACTGCGTGTGCGAGAAGCGTCGGCGTATAGGATACGGTATACTGTATTCTGTGTGAACTCGCTCGTACCACTACATACGCTAATAAAATATACGTTTTAACGGACTACCAGTACCATATACGTTTTAACGGACCTGTAAAACGAACGGTCTATGTGAAAGGCAACCGAGTTAAATATGGAAGCGGATATAAACGAAATAGCGTGCTTCCGATTCCGATCATAGAAGTGAAAAATCGAGTAAAAAAATCTCGCTAGACAACCCTAGTTAACGCGCAAAGGGGCGCGTGCGTGTCGCGTGTGAGCGCGTGCACCGGCGCGGTCGCACGCGCTTTGAGGGGGTCTTGATTGCGCGGGCGCAGGTGTATTGTTCCAAGGGTTTGGAGTCGCGGATTTTGAGTACTACTGTATTGCATTAAAGGTTTCTAGAGCGAAAAATAGCAAAAGGTTCTTACTGGACTTCTCTCAGTTTATACAGGAAGTATTAAAAGGCGTAAGTATGTTAAGCGAAAATCTTATATGAAAATAGCACATAGGTAAAGACCTATCTAAGATACTCTAAATCACATGTTTGGTTTTAAAAATTGCATGATCACTCCCGAGTTGTATAGGAATTCTCCATACTATTTTACATCAACTAAATACCTACCGCTTGCACTTGGAATTATCGATTAGTATAAGGACCTAATAATTAAAAACCTTGTGTACATACAGGATGATTTTTGGTCGTCAGCATTACCGAAAACTACGGAATCCCCTCATTATCACGGTCATTTGTCTCCATGGAAGCATACCTGGGAAGTGTCTGGTTCCCAAGATATTAGAGTCCAAAGTTGAGTAGACTGCGTTTTTCTGCATAAATGCACATAGACGCGCGTAGCAAGATTTTTTCACGAGAAATAATTAATATCTGTCTATGAAAAAACTAGCATAAACACTGGACACTAGAAATTTGGCTCGATCAAGAAATATAAAAAAATGATTTTTTTTACATATTTCCCAGATTTTTTTTTGACATAAACTTACTTTATTTGATGTATACAGAGTGTAACAAAAAGGGTATGTTATGTAAATAGCCCACTATAGAGAACCTATATTACTAATTTACTATGTTGTAGCATGGAGCCCATAACCGAGGTTCAAAATATAAATAAAAAGGAGATCATATAAAATTGTTTATTTCTTAACAAATCAGTACATACTTACAATAATAAAATGAGTTCATTTCGTAAATCATTTAAAATACTTATTTTACATTAGTCTTAAAACTATAAATAATAATTCAGATGAGGGTAGGTAGGTATTTCTTAAAATATACATATAGTAGATCACAAGTAGATGTTAAGCCCTGTTTACACACTGCGAAACGCTAATGCAGGTGTTAAGTGCAAGTGCGAAATAACATCACCCAATGTATATTATATACATACATATACAGGGTGTAACAGAAAGGGTATGTTAAGCGAAAAGCTATGTAAATAGCCCACTATAGAGAACCTATTTCCAAAATTTGAGACTCAAAATCACACTTTTATTTTTCAAGATTGTATGGACATTCCCGAGTTGTTTCGGAATTCTTTATACTATCTGGAAAAATAAAAATGTGAATTTGAGTCTGAAATTTTGGAAATAGGTTCTCTATAGTGGGCTATTTACATAGCTTTTTTTTTAGAGATAACCTCGCCTTTGTACTATTTCTTTTACAACTTACTGTCTATGATAAAAATTTATGTGTACAATAAAGAATACTAAGAATACTAAGCTTTTCGCTTAACATACCCCTTTTGTTACACCCTGTATACACGTACACAGCTGTATTCCCGAAATGGGGTGGCCCGAACTGCAGGAGCATACGGGAGATTACACAGTCACGTTTAGCGGGGACAGATGTGTAAGATCAGTGACAAGTCGCTAGCTTATCGCCTGAGAGAACACCCGAGTTCCTTAGTCGACTCCTACGACATACACGGAAAGAGATGCAGCTGATGTATTCTAGTGAAGCCAACCATATTAACTAAATGTATATTCTCATATATGTATTACAATAGAATTTATCAGCGTATTCATATTTACACTTTGCAAAATGAAAACAAGGCTTACATCTTATTTTTACAGTGTGTAGGTATGTGGCATAGGACGTAGGGCGATTTCTGGGCACATCAGCTAATGATATTTCGGGCTACATCAGCGTCTCTACCGGAGAGTTCCTACGCAAGAAGTTGTAGTTCTAGATTCCGTTTTATAGAATAATTCCTGTGCCTAATTTCGGCACTAACATTCTTAGTATGCAGTGACACAGAAAATGTGATCATACATATAGTAACTAGCGCCATCATCCATCGTAACTATACAGTTGAACGCACTCTACCCGTCCCCTTATTACCTGACCAGCAAAAGCAAAGCGATAAAATTCGCCGATTGCTTGTCAAACTCATATCACTTGAAATGAATTTTAAACGGAATTTTGACATTTCTACGCGAATTTCTTTGCTTTAGCGAGATACGTAATCAGCGGCGATTTCCCGCGAAAATACTTGTATTTTTCAGCATGGTGACCTATAGGCAAAAATCCCCCAACGAAGCCAATTATCGAGCCGTGTGGCGTGCCGTGGGGGGGGGGGGCTACGTCCAGCAGTGGACTGCAATAGGCTGACGACGAGTTTTATATGTCTACTTGTCGTGACTGGATCGTGAGTCAGGTTCCGACGCGGTGTCTCGCTGTTCGTGTTCTAACTCGAAGTCGTCCACCGCCATTGGGGTATCTGAAGTAAAATATTTTTGTTGTTATTACAAGCCCGACTTCCTAACAGTTGGAAACCTTCCGACCCTAGTGTTCCACGTAGATTCTTGTAATATTTTGGGAAACAGTGTGTCATATATTAGTATACTTCCTTAAATGGTCTAGCCTATTAAGAAGTAAACGGGGTGATTTTTGGTCGTCAACATTCCCGAAAACTACGGAATCTCCTCATCATTACGATCATTTTTCTCCATGGAAGCATACCTGGGAAGTGTCTGGTATCCAGAATACTAGGGTCCAAAGTTGAGAAAATACACTGCGTTTTTCTGCATAAACGCACATAGACGCGCGTAGCAGGATTTTTGCAAGATTTTTTCGCGACAAATTATTATTAATATCTGTATATGAAAAAACTAGCATAAACACTGGACACTATAAACTTCACCCGATCAAGAATTTTTTTTTATTACATCGTTTCCTAGCACTTTTTTGACATGTTTTATTTGATGTATAAAGTGCGTACCCTTTGTTGGCAGGCAACGAAAAAACACCCTAACAGATAAAATATATGATTCGAGGTCGAGTTATATTGAAATTTAAGTCAACGGAGATAAATGATAAATTATATTAACGATGAATCGGGATCTTCTATGCTGTGAAAAAAAAAACGTATAATACTACAGCTACTTCTCTTCCCGGTCATACTGTACAAGTCAGTAGAGGGACAAGAGGGTCTTGGTGTTTTGTAGGCGATGGGCTGACCACCTGTCACTGCTAACCGAACTTGTACATCTCAACTATACCCTCAAAATTGGTCAGAAGTGGCACCATGTGGTTCTATCGGCCCTTGGTGTTCTGCCTACCCCGTAAGGGATAAAGGCGTGATTATATGTAATGTAGTATGTAGTCACCGAGGTGGCGCAGCGTGACGCCCAGGGCGCGGCGCAGTGCAGGCGCGGCGGTCAGCAGACGTGGCGGCACACGGCCCGCCAGTCCGCGCAGCGCCCCCGCCAGCCGCGCCGCCAGCGCTCGCTCGCCGGCGCCCGGACCGCGCACGAGCGACAAGTGCCACGGGGGTGGTGCTGATAACCTGCGAGTGTTTTTAAAATGTAGCTCGAACAAAAGGCAAAGGCACTTTATGTTTATACAGCCACAGTAGCTTCTGAGCTAATTTTTTTTTTTAGTTTATCCCGAAGGAAAGGCAAGGGGAACTAAGCCCATACAGCCTAATCATTGTTTAGTAAAATGTATTCTGAATTTATGATGGATGACAATGATGATGAGTGGAAACGTCGGAAAAATCCTCAAGAACGAGTTTAAAATTAGTAAAAATCGAAAATAATTGCAGAAACAACTTACATGAGCCCATGAAGAGATCGTATTCCGACTAAAGTTTTACTCAGCTTACCTGCATATAAAACCATGCACACGCACTAGATTCACATAACAAGTAAACAAAATATAACTTATCTACCAAAAAACATCACTTTACGGACACATGTAAGCCATTTACAAATAAATTTTGATTTTCACAAGAATATTACACCCGCTCCCTTCTGCTAACAACATGGAAGAGATTTTTATTTATTTACGCAGACGGAAAGACAGAGGAACTTTATGTTTATGCAGCCACTGTGGTTCATTCCGAGCTGACAACCTGGGATTTTTTTACGCAGACGGAAATGCAGGGAATTCAGCCACTGTAGTCGATTCTGGGCTGACAACATAGGATATTTTTTTTTATGTACCTCGAAGGAAAGGCAAGGGAACTTTATGTTTATGCAACCATTGTAATTGTGACCGTCATCACTTAAAATTAGTCCATCCTGTCCCTTTATGTGTCAGCTATTTATGCAAACAATGGAAAAAAACAGAATTGAGTAATTTTAAGTTAACGTTTAAGTGTCACAGGAAAAATCGACCACACTGGGATTATTAACACTACCTGTATGATAACAAGGCATTATGGTAATATAACTGACATACTATAAACCGTAAGATAAGATTTTAATAAACTATTTCATTAATTTTAAATATTAATATTTTTAATTAGTTTCATTTGTTTTTATTATTTTAAAATCTTGGACTAAGTTTAGCTCTTTTTTTACAGTTAGCTAGGCAAACATTTGACCGCCATCGTGCCTGATGTTAAGCAAGATGCGGCCTAGAGTGGTACATGTTTAGCTCTATACTAACAAGAAAATAAAAAAAGGTTCTACAATTTCGGACAATGCTACCCATACATTCGTATCTAAGTGGCAATAAAATGTTATTTTACAATCAAAATCCCTACGTATTCACTATACATACCGTTCATACTGCTCTTTCTCAAGTTGCACAAGTAAACTGTGTGCGGTTTCAAGGCCAGGCCCAAGTCCGTAGTCTTTCTGCGAAGCGACTAGATCCTCTTCGATATCGTTGAGGAAGTCCATGTCGATGCCCAGCGACGATAGCGATCGCAGCTGCTCAATGTCGATCTTCACTTTCGATAGGTCTTGCTGAGGATGGATGGAAATGGGTTTAAAGTTAGTCGTGATTTATTGAATTGAAACATTGATATTACTTACATGTTAAATCTTTATCTATACATATAATAAAAATGTAACGAATCGCATAGAAGATATATAAGAAAAAATATTATAGAACACCTTTATCAACGCAATAGTACCCAAAACAATGATTTTTGGAATTTTTATCTGTTTATCGGTTTGTCTGTGCGTTTGTGCACGCTAATCTCAGAAACGGCTGAACGAATTTCGATGCAGTTTTCAGGAATATATTGTGACAGGTCCCACTTAACATATAGGCAACTTTTTATCCCGGAAAAATGTTTTTATCCCGGATAATTTCGACATTTTGTTTTTTTTCTGTAGTCCACGCAGACGGAGTCGCGGGCGTCCACTAGTATAAAATATGTCAAAATATAATAATATGGCAAATGTGTTGTGTTGTTGTGTTTATATATAAATATAATGGTTGTATTGTGAAGGCTTTACATAATGACAAACTGCAACTCCTATAGTACAAGCCCAGAGCTTAGTTTAGGAGATGGTAAACGAACTTATACAGTGTAACTACTTATACATGCGATAGAACATGATTTAAACCAACTAACTAGTTAACGAATTAGTTGGTTCGGTAGATAGAACTAACATGGAAAACTAATCCTGATGATGCCACGGGTGTTGGCGAAACATATGTCGATTAAAATTTTAATTGGTTTTCGGATTAGCAGCTATGTATTTATGGTTGCATGCTAGGTGCTTGGATCTGGCTTCTCGTTGCGACAGTAATGTCTTGTGTTCGTGGTCATGAGTCGGCAGATCCGAGGGTCAGCGGAGGGTATAGGGCCCAGTGGTGGGCGATCCCTCAATAGTGATAAGTTTGTGTTAATAAGTTATTATTATTATATTATTATTTACACCACATAAAGAGAATAAGGACTGATTTTTCCAATGGTTAGATAGCGTATTTGAAGTATACAGTAGATGCGGTCACTAACTTGATCAACTTTTTAAAGAAAGACTGCATCTACTTTATCAAATAGACTATCTGACCATTGCAAAACAGGCCCTAACTAGACGTTTATTACAAAACTACGTCAAAATTGTTGTTTTTAGCTATATTAAACAGTAAAATCTATGGAATATTAGTCATTCCTACTTGGAATTTTATGTGGTTATAATACATTTCAGGACTGACCATTGAACTTGGCACCCATTTAGATATCACTTCTTTTGTCTTTGGCTCTCATTTTCACATTTATGTTTTTGGTGAGATATCATTAGTTTTTGTACATACATATATAATCTACTTACTAAAACTACTATACGTGTAAACTACTTACTAACAACATTTGAAATGTAAAGTTGAAATATGGAATAAATGGCTTATTATATTATACATACAGGTTCGGGCGGCGCGGGGCGTTTCTCCGGGAACAGAGCCTCCATGTCGTACAGCAGCGCCAGCGGAGAGTCCGGCGCGAAGCGGAGTGACGACGGAGACAACTCACCCGTCTCCGACGCTACGGGTACAAAACATACTTAATACAATAACACATTATACGTTCACATAACATAACTACAGGAGGAGCAATGGAGAGAGCTGTGCTCTGGATCTCTCTGCGTGATCGAATCAGAAATGAGATCCGCAGACGTACAAAGATCACCGACATAGCTCAACGGTCCAGCAAGCTGAAGTGGCAATGGGCAGGGCACATAGCTCGAAGAACTGATGGCCGATGGAGTCGGAAAGTTGTAGAGTGGATACCACGTATCGGCAAACGCAACGTGGAAAGGCGGAGATGGACGGACAACCTGGCCAAGGTCGCGGGCGTCGGTTGGATGCAGGCTGCTTTCGACCGGTCGGTATGGAGGTTGTTGGGGGAGGAGCAGTGTATTTCCCAGGGCTGAAACGATGCCGATGAACATAACTACAGGAAGTAGTATTAAAACTGTGTGTGTAGGTATAATTTGCGTGCTAAACATAGCTGTCAAAGTTTGTTTAGGCATACACACATAATAATTATTCATACTTAAAAAAACTTATAATAACAAGCATAAGCGCCGGCCCGAAGTAAATTTTAGAATGGAGCGAGATCCAATTATGGCGCCTCTCCTGTTTTCTCCAAATTTTTAAGCACCTAATTTAGGCGCCCTCTTGGATTTGGCGCCTGGAGCGACTTCTCCGTTCGCCGTATGGACGGACCGGCCCTGACAAGCATGCTGCAAGGTTTATTGTTAATAATATCTTAATTAAGATAAATTTATAAGATACTTCTCCATAATATAATCCGCAAGGATATGGTTGATCGTTTCATCATTAAACATTGTGCTGAGGGATTCAGCTTTGTTTACCGAAATTTGGCTAGTGTATAGCTATCGGGATGAAAAAATAACGTTGCCAAAAACGTAATAATACGTAATACGAATAAAAGTTTAAAAGAGATGGTCAAATTCGTCATCCGAGTTAATTGACCCAGTAGCTCAGTTGGTTAAAGCACAGCACGGAATGCGAGAGGTCGTGGGTTCAAATCTCATTGAGGTGAATTTTTTTTTTCATTTTCATATTAATATTTTATTGTTAATCAGCTGTATGGACATAATTCCAGATACTTACATCAAATCTCCTTTGTGTATTTTTCTCCCTTTTTGCAGGTAACATTGGCAGAAATGTTATGAAAAGAATTATTAAATTGAAGAATTGTCACAAATTATCTCCACAAAAAGACATATACTTACGCAGCGTATGATATAGCAAATGCGACTCTTCCTTAGTCAGTGTCGCGAAGGTAGCGTCATAGGCCGGAGCGAATGAACTGAAAGGGCCGTAGTTAAGGGGCTTCACTCCTTTGGCCACGTTACGTCGGTCTTCACGGGTAGCTGAGAATGTGAAGTATTTTAATATATATATATATATCTTCTTCTATATATCTTTATATATATCTATCTTCTATGCTGCTCTGGGAGTGAAAAATAAAACGTATAATACTACAGCTGCTTCTCTTCCCGGGCATACTGTACAAGTCAGTAGAGGGACAAGAGGGTCTTGGTGTTTTGTAGGCGATGGACTGACCACCTGTCATTACTAACCGAACTTGTACATCTTAACTATACCCTCAAAATTGGTCAGAAGTGGTACCATGTGGTTCTATCGGCCCTTAGTGCTCTGCCTACCCCGTAAGGGATAAAGGCGTGATTATATGTGATTTCGGATCTCAAATTTTGTGGATAGGTTCTCTATAGTGGGCTATTTACATAGCTTTTCGCTTAACATACCCTTTTTGTTACACCCTGTATAAATTCTGAGAGTATCAAAGACGAAGGAAAATTAGATTAGAATAGAATTAAGTTATGTCAAGAGCGACCGTAGCGAGCAAACCTTATAAATAATTGGCATATATAAAACTGTTAAACCTAGATACATAAATAAACACAGCTGTGTTCCTGAACTGGCGTAGCCAGAACTGCTTACGAAGAAAAACTGAGTTGGTAATTAGAATAGATACTCGTCTTCGAGCCACATTGAATGAATTTGCGCTGAAAGTACAGCTCTGCATTCCCTTTTTACACGCCAAGTACTTTGACTTGTTATTAGGTACATAGATCTGTGAAATTCTAGGGAAAATTCAGGTTAAGAGAACCGAGGAGTGTGCATGAAGAATATCATGAAAGTAGATGAAGCAAAAGAGGTGTGTCAGGATCGTAGCAAATGGAGATCCGTGATCTCTGCCTACCCCCCCCCCCCCCGGGAAAGAGGCGTGATTTTATTTATGTATGTAGATCTGTTAGTTTGACGTAAATGTGAGACATTTTGCTATAACAAGTCAGAGTCCTACGGAAGCTAGTTGGTCTTCTCCAATTCCTTCGCCTATGCAACGATTGTCTCCCTGCAACACACTGTACTCACTGTGCAAGGTGCCGGTGCCGTGTGCCAGTTTGCCGACGTACCGGCCGAGTGTGGCGGCGGTACCCGGCGGCGCGGGTGACGTCACCAGAGCCAGCGTCGTCTTGCCTTCCGCGTCCATGCGGGGAAACGCTGCCAGACAAACACACGTTTTAGAATACCACAGAAGGCATTACGTTTGCCTTTGTTTTTAAATCTATACATATAAAATGCATTGTCCTGCCCCCCTAGCATGACCACGCATCGTGGATATCATATCATACGATATCGTATCGTCTCTATACAAAATTCAACATGGCGGCTATTTTTATCGTTTTTTGACAGGCTAAATGTCGATAAATCGGTTTATGAGTCGTATTTCGCAGGTCATGCTACTAGGCCTGGACAGATAGATCAACGCACAGCCTAAACAGCTGATCGTAGAGACCTCAAACTTGAAGGGTGTGTTCTTTGTATGACGTAGGCATACGATAAGAAATGATTTACAGAAATTTATACGTAAACGGGAGGAACGAGAATTTTGAAATCTTACACGAGGATTAAATCGCGAGCGACCTTAATTTGTAGTATATCTAATAACAAATTCCATCTACATATTTATTTATGTATAAAGACAAAAATGATCCGTGCGGAGGCGATATCATCACTGATATCTCAGTAAGAAACTCTGGGGGATTTAGACTTAAGATTCCAGACAGCTTTTTCTATCACTAAAACTAACAACAGCGCCATCTGTTATCGCGAGTCGGAACTAAAACCGGCGAGCGTCACCTTTCTTGGCGAGTTTCCGTCGGTGCAGCTCGCGCGCCATCTCCATCTGTATCTTGACGCTGTCGCCGGAGTCCTGGCGCTCCGCCGCACCGTCCGACGTCGTCTCGGCCTCCGAGCCGCCGCTCTTTATCGGACTGCTGCGCTTTAGCACCTTGTGCTGAGACGTTAAGGTCACAATTAGCCATCTGATTACGTAACTTGCAAGCAGAGCGATAACAATGGGATAGCGAAAATTTGAGAATGTGAGTGTGCGCGGGGCGAAGTGCGGGGCGCGGGAGGACGCCGAGAGCACTTTTAATAGGGATGTTTACTATGGTTGAATTTTAATGACATCTTATGCATATCAGAATAAATCATTGAAATCATACCTATCTGTAAAATTACAATTTGATTAAGTGTCCAAATGAGGTAGTAATAAGCCTTTAAAGTTAAGTGGGCAAGTCCATTATTCAAATGTAAAATTAATTGAAATAACTACATCACATGACCATCTGCATTATTTACAACAACTTTGGTTTAGTGACCATATTTACTAACGCAACATTTAATATAGCTGTACTTAGAACAAAAGTTCTTTTACGCGCGTACAAGTTACTAATAGAGTGACGTCACAATTGTGGTAGCCGTTTGTATGGAGCGTTTTTTGGCAAGTCTAAAATTGTGATTTTGAAATCGTTATATCCCGGATAGTTATCACGCTAGCGAAGTTTTTCTTTCGCAAATGTTTCTTTTATTTTATTATCTTTCGATATAAATACAAATAAAAAAACCGTAAACATCCCTATTTTCGCTATCGCATTGCTTTGGCTCTGCTACATTAAACTAGGTAATAGCCCGAACGCTGACTTTACATAAATAAAATGACGCTGGATTTATCACGTTTTAACTTTATAACAAGTTTAAAAGCAGATTTTTCTATACACAGTTCTTGATGAATTATGTTGTCCTTCTTCAAAACTTGATCAAGATAGATACAGCATCAACTTTAATTAAATATCATAGGTACTATCTGACCATTGGAAAAATCGGCACTTATTAATGCGTATTAAAACACATGCAAACTCTATGTTCTATAATATAAATGGACGATAAATCACAGACAATTATATCTAATACAAAACATAAGATCACAACTTCAATTCTATTTTATAAACTCGCGTGCAGCACAATACAGAAAACAATATACTGAGGCGATTTAAAAATTTGGTTCGTAAATATTTTATTTTCATAAATATTTATAAACCCGAATACTCGAAAACAAACGTTTTGTTGAATTGCAAAAATCCATCGCCCATTTATATAAATAAATCTATAATGGAAACACACTCGATCGCTACACTTATAGGCGTCAGGCGCGACTTATAGACACCGGCGGACGTGACTGATAAAATTTAAACTTTGTGAAATCGAGGCAAGGTATTGTGAATTTTATTGAGAGAGCTATTTTTTAGGCCCACTTCCTGCAAATAGTAAATATTTAAGTTGAATCGACAAAAAGCACACATGCCGTCTTGTTTACTTGACAAAAACAGAAAGAGTGCTAATGTGTGCTAATGTAAATACAGATTCAGCATTTCCTATAAGTGGGGCTGAAAGTACACCAACACTAGATGGCGCTATTCGTCAAATATACCTACTCACGCAGATAAAAGATGAAGATTTTTTTTTCTTCTGTCTTGCGTGGCTTACTACCCGTTTCTCAAATGTGAATCAAGGTCAACTGACCTTAAATTTAACATAATTATACTAGAGAAATCAGTGTTAAAGGCCTATAACAGCCCCCCTAGCATGACCACGCATCGTGGATATCGTATCGTATTGTCTCTATACAAAATTCAACATGGCGGATAAATCGGTTTATCATATCGTGTTTCTCAGGTCATGCTAGGCTTGCAGAAGGTCTTACAAAGCGCGTGGTGTGTAGCTCTCCTGTGTTTCCAATAACTTATACTATATTCACATAACAACAATCACTTCATTCAATAAGCAAACAAAACCGCGTGCGAATCACTACCCATGTCGTCTCTCTAATGTCTTTAAAATATATAATGTTATAAATTCACCTTTCGCCCGTACGTCCTAAGTGGCTGCATTGAGAAAAGTGATTTTGTAAACAATTTAGTAACTTTGCAAGAAGATTTTGGACAAATAAAAAACATAAATGTAATAAAAAATAAGTATTCCTAAACTGTTAGGAAAACCATAAACATGAATGTACAAGTGCATTTTGTTGTATCAACATATTACATTTAGGGCAATTTTTTCCAATCAATACTTATTGATGATGATATTTGAGAACAGATATCTGATCAATTCATGATAGAATTGATGTATGGTAGCAAATCTGCCCTTATAAATTGTAAAACATTTGTAATTGATAGAACAGATTGCATATTATTCTCATATTAGGCATATAACAAAATCAACATTTATAGTTCGTTACATTAAATGTGTTTACTCATATAAAGAAAAAACAAACAAATTAAATATTTACATAAATACGGTTTCTGATTAAAGGCCATAAATATATTAATAAATTAAACAAACTGGTAAATGCTAACACAAAGCCATCCAACATACCAGATCCATTTTCCCGATGTCAAATCCGAGTTCTCTGATGGGTATCTCGTACATGTATGTGAGGATGTCTCCGAGAGGCCGGAGCTTCTGTGGAGTGAGCTGCTTGAGGCCGATGTGCAGGAGTCTCTTCGCCGCCTTGTGGTACACCGTGCCTGGCTTGTTGTACTTCATGGCATTATTGCACATTAGCTTGAAATCATTCTGTAAATGATAAGAAAAGACAATTGTATTTTATGCGATACTCTTAAATCTTATACATACATAACCTCAAACATATACCCCATAGACAACAGATCTCCATTTAGTATGTTCCAAACATTCCTTCCTCAGGTCATTCTACGTTCATAAAATATTAACATTCACTATGGGTGCACCCACCACCGGGCCCTACCCATAGTGAAGGTTTGAACTTCCGAATTGTAACGCCTAATACAATTTCATTTATAAATATTAACATCTTTGTATTGTCAATGACTTTATCCCCTTTTTCTTAATGATTTCCTTTACATATGCCTTCTTATGTAGGCAGGGACCATGCCATTACAATGTCATGGTGTTGAATTGTTAATGTATGAATTATGTGTCTAAATTAGAGATTTACATAACAAATTAACTACATAATTACAGGTAGTACTTAAAATACTCACAATAAAACAGTTCAAAGATCTATATTCATTATCATCAATCTTCTGCTTAATAGTGGAGAAGTCCATCGGCCTCTTGATAATGTTAGAGTAGTTTGGAGCGAAGTTGTCATTCACCGGCCAAGCAAAGAACTGATGTGGGTCCCGCTTTTCCAGGTTACGGAGCAGCTGTTCCAGGAGACGGGATAATGGACGACGTTTTTGACTTGCCTGTAAAATATTATTAAAGACTTTGTAGAAAAACTAACAGGGAGATGGTGGTTTGGTTATTTATCTTTTTCCATCAGTCACTTTTGAGATAACACTATCCGATTAACTTAAATTAGATAAGTTATGACCAGCCAACTGAAATCAAAATCAAATTAAGTAAAGTCATAACTGAGGACTACCAAAACCGCTGTGTATTAAAATAGGTGGGTAAGTATGTAGCTACTTCCTTTATTCAGAATACACCTTTCCTCTTATGCCTTCAGGACTGAAGTATTAAGCTAAGCTAAAATATAACTGAAATTACCTTTAAAACGCAAGTACGGGGCTCCCTGTGCGATGCCGGTGAATTGGGTGCCTCACTTTGTCGACGATGCGATTTCTTTACCAGCACATCATCGTCTGTCTCATCGTCATCATCGTCAGATATTTTGATCTAAAGAAAATACTGATATCTATAAAACTAAAACCCAAACACATAAGACAAGAGGCAAGAGGTCAATAGTTTGAGTGTCATACCATTTCTATTTCTCGGCGTCGTCTAGTCTTTTTCTTAGGTTTATCGGATATTATTCTAATCTCATCTGAATTATCATCACTTACTTCTAGTGTCTCTTCTGCTGAAACATGGTTTTGTGTCAATAAATTGGCAAAAAACTGGAAAAAGTAATGTTAGGTTAAATACATACTACAACTCAATTTTTCTATAGTGTCCATGTTGTGGAGTGGTGGTGAAACCTATAGATATACTAATAATAAACACAGATCTGTATTGGTTAATTTAATTGCGATAATATAGACAGAAATTATAGTAAATTGATAAAAAGTTATCTAGCAACAACAATTTCACGAATTTCTTTCACCAAGCCGCAAGCGTTGACATTTTAACTTTTTTTATGGATCATACAATGTGATTGGTCGGAAAAGCTACAGGGCGATAACTACTTGTTGATGAAAAGAAGATTTTCGCTCTCATTGGTTATATTAATGAAATATGCACCCAATAAGTTTTTTTTTTGTTTTGTTTAGTTTATCCCGAAGGAAAGGCAAGGGGAACTAAGCCCATACAGCCATTGTCTTTAGTAAATGATTTCTGAATTTAAGATGGATGATAATGATGATGATGAATGGAAACGTCGGGAAAATCCTCAAGAACAAGTGTAAAGTTAGTCAAAAGGAAAAATTATTGCAGTAACAACTTACATGCGCCCATGAAGAGATCGTAATCCGGCTAAAGTTTTACTCGGCTTACCTGCGTATAAAACCATGCACATGCACTAGATTCACATCACAAGTAATCAAAATATAACTTATCTACCAGAAAACATCACTTTACGGACACATGCAAGCCATTTACAAATAATTTTTGATTTTCGCAAGAAAATTACACCCGCTCCCTTCCAGCTTTTCCCGCCGAATCGCACCCAATAAGACTTCCAAGTTTTTTACTTTTAATCCGAAGTTGAGGCTTACTAAATAAATGATTCCATACAACCATAATCATGCATGTCGGTAGATGTTGAGAGAAATAGTAAGAAATGTATTGTTCTCTTATTTTATGTTTACTTCATAAAAACGTATTACTTTTATTTACTTATTTCTTTCTTTCTTTATTCAATCACAAAATCTTAAAACTAGATACAATTTGTCCTTAGAATAAAGATTCGCTCCGGCGAAGACCTATCATTAATCTAAGAATTTGTCAGTGTCTTTATGACTGTCTGCCTGTCTGATGCCAACCCACCTGTGAATAGGTGATAAATCCTTCACCGTGACGCGCCGTCCTACGTACAACACATTCCGTTCGCTCCATAAAGTTTAATTTTAAACGGTGGTTTAAAGCATTGAGTACGCACTGTACTTATCACTATTCGGTGCCTGTTAGTGTGTGCAAAACGTTAGTGACATCGCTGAAACTGAACTGTAAGTGATTCAATAATTACAAGACAAATACTATCTAAGCTTTTTAAAATTATTGCTGTTTGGTTGCGCAAAACGCGCGCTCAGCTCGGTCATCGACCCGGTGCGCACCGCCCCGCGCGCTTGCCCCGCATGAGTCACGCTGCCTGCTTAGTTCTACGCTTGCTCCATCCATAGTCGTGTGCACCGAGCGCCTACGATTCTATTAGCCGCACTCCTCAGTTTTGCTATCTTTACTAATATACGTAATGTCGAACAAATGTGCTGGTTGTTGCGAAGAATTACCAAAACAGGATTTCATAACCTGCTTCTATTGCAAGCTGTCTTACGATTTGCTGTGTGCCAACATTTCAAAGGAGAGGTTCGAAGGCATGAACAAAGAGAATAGGAGTAGTTGGAGATGTCAGGGATGTCTGAACAAGTTACCTAAGACCAACAATGTAAATACTCCAGTACGACTTATCGAGATAGCCTCTGCGAGTGCTTCAACTACCAACAACTTGTCTATCGAGTATGGTGACAGTATCAATACAACGAAAAGAGTTAAGCGTGCTAGACCATCTGAAACCCAGGGAGATAGTTACATCACGGAGAGTGCTCTTCGTATATTATTGGACGACCTAAGAAAGGATATCACTGCCGATATAAAGAGATCTATTTCGGACCTTATAACAAGCAAAATGAATGATATGCACAAACAAATTACGGATTTTCAGGACTCATTATCATTCTTCAACGAACAACATGAAGGATTAAAGAGAAAGCTTGAAGAAAATAGTAAAACTATTCGAGATCTGCAGGCAGATAATAGTCAACTCATTGCAATGACCCAAAATATGTCGACGAGACTAAGCATGACCGAGCAGCATATGCGTGAGAGTAATGTTGAAATCAACGGAATACCTGAACATCGCACTGAAAATCTAGCGAACACCCTAACACAACTTGCCAAAACAATCAATGCCCCTCTGGTGGATGAAGACATTCTTCAGGTAACTCGTGTCGCCAAAATAGACAAAAATAGCAACCGTCCACGTACTGTAGTTGCTAAGTTACGAAGCCCACGTCACCGAGATGTGCTTTTGGCAGCAGTTCACACCTTTAATAAAGCGAATTCGACCGACAAGCTTAATTCGCAGCATTTGGGTTTCGGCGGTGCTCGTAGCGCTGTGTTTGTGGCGGAGCATCTAACACCTGCAAACAAGTCTCTGCATGCGGCAACTAGGAAGAGAGCTAAGGAAGTGAATTTCAAGTTTGTCTGGGTTCGAAACGGAAAAATTTTTGCAAGAAAAAATGAAGAGAGCCAAGCTATAAATATTCGAAACTCTGATAGTCTCAAGCTTCTAGTCTAAGCTCTATAACAAGAATGCTGTAGCGTGGACTTCACTATGCTCGACATATACTACCAGAACTTGTCTGGAATGAGAACTAAAACCAACGAGGTATACAAAAATGTTTTGACAAGTTCTTATGACGTTATTATACTGACAGAAACCTGGCTGAATTCAAGTATTAGTGATAGCGAGTTTATAGATTCGAGATACGTAGTGCACCGTCGGGACCGCCCTGTTAAGGAAAAAACGAGGAGAAAGGGGACAAGAAAGAGGCCTGGTGATCCAAAGTTGGATGGCGGAGGTTTATTGATTGCCGTATCACGTGAAATATCATCCTCGAGAATTTGCAACTGGGAGACTGACTGTGAAGATCTTTGGATCACAATAAAAATAGATATAGACCATATTCCAAGAAAAATTGCGATATGTGCTGTCTACATTCCATCCCCTGCCAGATTGGATACACTCACCAGGTTTCTGGAAGGTGCTAGCAGTGTCATGGATCATGTTGATGATGTAATTATTTTGGGTGACTTCAACTTGCACTCATTGGAATGGACCCCATCTTGTACTGGTTCGTATTTGCTACCAAGCAATTACAGAAATGAGTTGGAGTGTTTAATGGTCGATTTTATTACCACACATAATCTGTACCAATTTAATAATGTGTATAATTATAAGAACAGACTACTTGACCTGGTTTTATGTAATCTGCCTAACTGTAAAGTCAATAGTCCCTCTGATATCCTAAGTAGACCAGATATAAACCACCCTCCTCTTTTGTACTGCTTAGGTGATGGTAAGTCAGATTCCTCTGCGTTACTTCCCAATGCTAGAACAGATTATAACTACTTTAAAGCGGATTATACCTCTATTAATAAGGAGCTTAGAGAAGTGGATTGGGGTGCGGAGTTTTCCGTTTGTAACTCTGTGGATGAAATGGTCGAATTATTCTATGAGGTTCTAAATAAGACTATTATAAAAGTGGTTCCTAAGCGAAGGCCAGTTGTTTCTAGATACCCGCCTTGGTTCAGCGCTGCCTTGATCCGCTTGTTAGCAGTTAAGAATAAAATAAGACTAAGATATCGCAAATTTTGTAACCCCAGAGACAAGATAGAATATGAATTGTTGCGTGAACGTAGCCATAAGCTATACGACAGTTGTTACAAGGCATACATAAGCAAGCTTGATTCAGACATTGTCCGGGATACTAAAGCCTTCTGGAGGTATATCAAGGGAAAACGTAGTGGTACCTCTGCGCTCCCAGCTATAATGTATTTTAATGGTCGCAGTGCTGAGGTGGGATCGGAAATTGCTGAGCTATTCGCTTGTCACTTTTCTACGGTATATTCTGCAGATGTGTCAGCTGCCCCTGATCTGGTGTTAACGAGCGACTGTGTTTCTTGTAAAATACAATTCACCCCAGAGGAAGTAGCTAAAAAACTAAAACAGTTAGATACCTCAAAGGGTAGTGGCCCGGACTCGATCCCACCTTTGTTTCTTAGTAGGTGCGCTTCTGTTGTGTCTCTTCCTCTATCATTGATTTATAACCGATCATTGAAAGACGGAACTTTTCCCAAGCAATTTAAAAGTTCAAGGATAGTACCAGTATTTAAAAAAGGGAGTACAAACAATATATGTAACTATAGGCCTATATCAATATTGTCTTGTGTTTCCAAGGTTTTTGAGTCGTTGTTATACCCTATTATCTATAATGGTCTTCAGAATAAGTTGACCCCTCACCAGCATGGTTTCAGACACGGTCATTCTGTGCAGACCAACCTGGCCTTATTTGTTACTGATCTCTGTGAGGAAGTTGATAAAGGCTTTCAGGTTGATGCAGTATATACGGACTTTAGTAGCGCCTTTGACAAGGTGACCCATTCGTTGCTGCTTAGAAAATTGGAATCATATGGCATTCACGGCGTGCTGCTGTCTTGGTTCAAGTCATATCTGACGGGTAGGCAGCAGAGAGTGGTGGTAAAAGGTTATGAATCCAAATCTTATTCTGCCAAATCAGGTGTTCCGCAGGGCTCTCATTTGGGTCCCCTGTTATTCTCAATATTTATTAATGATATTGCATACAATATTAGTAACTGTAAATTTAGTCTGTTTGCAGATGATCTAAAAATTTATAGAACCATACGCTCCCCGGCCGATATTTCACTTTTGCAACGGGATCTCGATGGAATTGAGGACTGGTGCGTCACTAACAACATGGTCTTAAACCCGAACAAATGCTCACACATTACATACACTAGAAAATTGCTACCACTTGCTTCATCTTACACCATCGGTGACAGCCGTCTGCAGAAGGTCGATATCATAAGAGACTTGGGAGTATTGATCGATAGCAGACTGTCATTTATTCCACACATAGAATCGGTGGTAAAGAGAGCTGCACGAATGGTGGGGTTTATTAAGAGAAATACCAAGATTTTTAGCGTAAGAGTAAAAATAATCCTCTACAATGCCTTAGTGCGTAGCATTCTGGAATTTTCTTGTGTTGCTTGGTGCCCCTGGTACGCGGTTCATTCGCAGCGTATTGAGTCCATCCAACGCGCTTTTACAAGACATCTTGCTTTTGTTTCGTCGGGTATTTCCCACAGGCGTAGCTATGACGGGCGTTTGACATTCTTCAAGCTGGATTCTCTGCGTAGTAGACGCATATTACACAGCTTGGTTTTCCTGTACAGAATTGTCAACGGATGTGTTTGTTGTACACCTATTTTAGATTGTATCTCACTCTCGGTCCCCCACAAACTTCCTAGATACCCTTTGACTAAGGTATTTAGTATAGTACTTAGCAAAACCAATTTGGGAAGGTTCGCTCCTATCTCGAGAATTTGTAACGAATATAATCAGATGAGTTCTAGTATTGGGGAGGTGGATATATTTGGAGACTCATTTCCACGGTACAAAAGTTATGCCTGGAAGTATTTGCGTGGCGGTTGAGGTTGTATTAAGTTATTATGTTGATGTTGATTTGATTTAGTTTTATTTTATTTTTGTTTAATTTGATTAATTTTTTGCCTGATTTTATTTGTTTTTTGCATTAATTTATTTAACGTTAGTTTTATTTAATTGAGCTTAATTTGATTTATTTGATGTAGTATTTTAATTTAATTATAATTTGATTTGTTAAGCATGTTTTCTTTGTTTGTATTGTATTATTGAATTAATTTAGGAATGTTGTGCTAGCCTGTAAGTGACATATATATCAGAATATTTGCTCAAATAATGTTTTTAATAATGTGTGATATTTATGTTGTTGGCAAGCCTTATAAATAAATAAAAAAAAAAAAAAAAAAAATAGGTACGTGATAGGTATACCTACTATTTACTCAACGTTAAAATCCGTTCTGAGGCCTAGTATTCTTAGGATTTATTATCTACACATAACTTAGCACAAATGCACAACTTTACCTCGCAATGATCTAATGATTTGAAACTCTTTGAAGTTGGTTTCTAGTCAGCCTACTGATAGATAAACAAACATAAGTAAAGTAAACATAGAACACTTTCTTCTTAGAATGCGTTGTCAAGCCAGGTTTCCAATTCAAGCCAATTTGTGTTTATTTTACCAAATTAGAAAGTGATGTGACATTGTCTTATGTCCACCGTATTATGCGGTAACTATAGTCATTTTGGCACTATTTATTAGGTTTAATAAGCGTATCTTTCCTAGAGATATTTAGAGTTACTTACATACATAGGTAGGCACTTTTACATGGATATGGCAGCTGCTTCACACAATTAGTCGTGCTCAAATTAGAAGGATTGTCTCGGTTTCTTCATCGGGAGAATCTCGTAGACAGTCTTTATACTCTAGGTCTTAATTAGGCATCTAACTTAGGTACCTACTAACATACTTCCCTGTTTAAGTACATAGGTACCTCCTTCTTATTCCATCTCATCAGTAGAGTGGAATGTAAGATTTTCTATTTGTAACCCCGACCATCTTCTATTCTATACATATAATAAAAATGTAACGGATCGCTGTCTGTACATGGAAGATAAATTAGAAAAAATATTATAGAATACCTTTATCAACGCAAAACAATGATTTTTGTTTTTTTTTTCTTCTGTTTGTCGGTTTGTCTGTGCGTTTGTGCACGCTAATCTCAGAAACGGCTGAACCGATTTCGATGCAGTTTTCAGGAATTTTTATCCCGGGAAAATGTTTTTATCCCGGATAATTTCGATTATATTTAGTTTTTTTTCTGTAGTCCACGCGGACGGAGTCGCGGGCGTCCACTAGTAGAGGAATATGCCCCGACGCACAAACGACTAGGTAGTGGAATAAGTTTTTACTTTTCACGTTACTTATTATAGCAGAGACTATAGGTACCTACATTACAGGCAGTAGTATATACTCAGGGCATGGAATTACCTTAGGTACCTAGATAGCAAAAATATAGGTCGTAGGTACTTAATCAAAAAAATCTTTCATTACCATCGACAGCAGAAAACGCGGAAGCAACAATAAACAATTAGAAATCGATAATAGAATGTAATACAATAAGGGTGCGCGTGCGCAGGCGCTGACGCGGATGATCGATACGTCTTGCGGTATCGACCTCCGGAGGCCGGAGGGCCATTAATTGTGTTCCGGCACTGCTTTAGAAATGGCTTTAGGAG
This sequence comes from Carposina sasakii, assembly GCA_014607495.2. NCBI lineage: Eukaryota > Metazoa > Arthropoda > Insecta > Lepidoptera > Carposinidae > Carposina > Carposina sasakii. The sequence continues at coordinate 828,665 of CP053150.1, forward strand.
ATCTGGAGATGTTTGAAACTCCAGTTCGTTAGTTAGATCTGTTTATCTTTCGTCCGGAGCTTTGGAAAGCTAAATATTTGTATTTGGTTTAAAATTATGAATAAAGAAATGGAAAAAATTCCTCACCCGAGTGGGAATAGAACCCACGACCTCTGCATACCGTGCTAGTATTTGGGCCTTAAATTACATGATTAGATTACGAATTATTTGTAGTGTCTTGTTGATCAATTTCTCATTGATGTTTTACATCTGCCCTTGCTATGCTAAACATGAATGTAGCCTCCTTCGCGATCCTGCAGTTCTGCCCCCTGATTACGTAAAAGTAATAGCAAAGCCGAAGCAAAACGATAGCGAAAATTGTACAATAATCGGCTTGAAATGTCAAAGTTCCTTTGAAATTCATTTTACGTAATACGAATTTATGACAAGCAATCAGCGATTTTTGTACAATTTTCGCTATGGCTTTGCTCTTGCACCTAAACTCCGTAGATATATAAGTTTAAAAATGTTTAAAAATACGATTACATACTTGATGTTGAACTTCAAAATTATAGTTCCACCTACACTGTCCATTGTATTGGACAATACCATCTCCATTATTCCATCATCGAGATGTCTTTCATCACTCCAAAAATTGCCTTTGGGCGGACACTTGTGGGCTAGGAACTATTGTGATGTAAGTACTATTAGGTAGGTTCTAGTACACGGAACAGCTGAAGGTATACAATAACGCCCACATTGTGACCATTATGTTTATGCGCATCAATGACAGGTTGACATTGTATTACGGAGATCATATTGTTTAGATGCAGCGAGCTGCTTGATCTTCATTATTCTGATCATCAAACATGAGTTTTTCTGCTAGATACATTCAGCCATCGATGTAGGTAGGTACTAGAATTAGAGAAAACATATAAACAGATCATATTATGTTCAGAGTGGACTAACCCATCATCGATCATACATACCTACATTACATACATATAATCACGCCATATCCCTTATGGGGTAGGCAGAGCACCAAGAGCCGATAGAACCATATGGTGCCACTTCAGATCAATATTGAGGGTATAGAAGAAATCGACCATAATCAGTAATTATATTATAGGTATTGTATCTAAGGCCAAATTAATTAGATTCTTTTTTAATTTGTAAAACATACAGCCTAATCAATTAAGCAGGTTTAGGTTACAGATAAGTAGAACAGGGCTATTTACATTTTTCAGGTATTAGTTAATAAGCGACATACAAGTAGACAGACCTAACCTGCCGCAAAATGCCTTACCGCTGCCATTCCACCCCGTCCCTTGTGGTACTAATTAAGCCAAGCAAATTAAAGATACCTATCCATGGATGAAATTCTTGGCAGATTAAACAGTGCAGTGTTTTATCTATAGGGTTGCATAATGAAAAAGATGATGACAACATTTCAACTTGTCACTGATCATTAACATCTGTCCCCGCTACCCAAACGTGGCTGCGCGATCTCCTTTATAATCCAGCAGTTCTAACTACCCGGGAATACAGCAGTGTCAACAAGAGTATAGAACTACCGCGTGCGCAACATTAATTACAGAGATACGAGTGGTTGATGCCACGAAGTAACGCTTTTGTATTTATGTAACGACAGAAAAATAATAATATCGAAAGCACGTGCGTATTTACTGCTAGCAGTTAACAATAGTTAGTAGATAGCTTAGTATATAATTTATTTGTAATATCGTGCGTGATGATAATTAAACGTGCGTTAGTAAAATAAGATATAATCATAAGTGTTACCTATGCGATCCGAGCGAAGTGATCAATGAGCTATTGAGTCATTTTATATTTAGTGAGAGTGAGCACTGACGCTCCTATTCGTAGTGAAAACTTTACCTTTTATAATTTTAATGTCTGATTTCCCTATTTTGTGGTACCAATTAAGCCAAATAAACCAATGGCATGAGTCCATAACATACAAAGTATCAATAAGGATGAAATTCTTGCAGCAAAATATCAAATTAAATAAAACAGTGTTTTATCTATAGGTAGATACATAATGAAAAAGATGATGACCAACATAGTCACTGGATCACCACTCATTCCATAGTAACTCCTATAAGCTAGGATAAACAGAGGTGACAGAGCAATACAAATAAAGCATAGAAAATTCCGGGAGGACCTAACATGAGACTACAGTACCTATAGGTACCCAAGGTACTCGTATGTATTTAAACTAAAAGAAATGGCGGAATGTGAAGTATGACCTATGAAGATACCCAGGCATACTTCTATATCCTGTTAAAAGTTAACATTGTAAATAACAAAGCCAGTAATGCCACTGAAGCTTACTCTTCCATCAATGATGCTGGAATAATCCCCCTCGTGATGAGCAGAGCCTGCGCCGGCGCATATCACTCGATAATCGCAGTGTCGCCCCCGAGAGATGCGAGCGAAGTACCGCATCAATGAGCTATACTAAATGATGGATGCTGCAGTCTCCGTACCGTTTTTATATTTGACACTGGTAGGGTCCTTGTTCAAAAGTGAAGTTGTTTTTGGAGAGTATTTGACTGCAGATTTCAGGATGCAATTTAAAGCAAGCAAGAATAAGATACTAAGATCTTAGTAATAAACACGGTAGATACGTTCGTTAATAGTCCTACCACTCATTTACAGAAACTTAGCTAGTACCTACACACAAAAGAATATTCTTACAAAACTTAATCAGTCTAACTCTCATATTAAACTTTGACTCAACTTAACCGAAACTTAGGTACTCTTACGTCAAATAAAATAAAGGACTACAATCTGTTAAAAGAATGGCAAGGAAAAGTTACCTATAAGTCTTCAAAGTTACCATTGAGCATTAACTTAATGGAAAATCTATGAAAATTTAAGACTCAACGCAAGCTAAAAAAATTTGGTAATCTAGGGCTGTTGAGTATCTAATCGTCTTGCATAATCGCAGTTCGCCCCCGAGAGATGCCATGCACCGGCATTCCCGAAGGACTACGAGGCATTCCTGTCCCCTTTAACTATTTAATTCGGTCGTTTACAAGACCAGAGATAATCTCCCCCTTTGTTCATATTTGACCCTTCATAAAGGCGTAGGGTCCTTGTTCAAATGAGTGAAGTTTGCGGCAGAGTTTTGACTCAGATGCCTCTGAGGTTGTAATGAACGGAATATCTTACGCGGCTTACTATCTTAGTATTTTAGCGTTCGTTTATAAGGGTTTCGTGCCTTTTGTAAATACTGTGTAAAATCTGATGGAACCACATTTTGTGATTAACTGGACACTAAAGTTACATACACAACTATTATACTCAAAGAGCTATGTAAAAGTGTGCAAAATTAAAACTGCAAATAACACACGCCCTTTCCACTCCTCATTTAGTAAATGGCGCGCCTACCGTCGCTTTCCGGACAAAATATGGTAAAGGTAGTAAATAGTCGAACCCATCAACATTGTTTCTTGGTTAATTTTTTGGATTCTGTGCAAAGGTAGAATTAGTGTTTATTATAAGTTAGCAAGTTAGCCATACATAATTAGGGGAGCCGCCTATTATGTTCAGCAGTGAACTTCTAACTAATGAATAAAATTATGATGATGGATGACATATAATATCAGGGGTTAGCCTCATGACAAGCCAAAAAGAAAGCACATGGGCACTGCACTACATACATTTTTTCGAAGCGTTTCGTAACACTCATAACTCGTTGCGGCAATATTTAAGATGCCAACCTCTGAATATCAAAATCTAAAACCACAGTGTTTTCTACCTAGGTTTCCAATATTTGCCTTTTCTAGAAATCCTGTCGATAAAGTAGGTGGAACTAGTGCCCTCGTGTGGGCTCAAATGAATGGAAATGATGTCATAATAACAGTAAGTGTAGAAATCTGGTAGAAATTATTAACTCGTAAACACGTTGAGTTTTATCTTATCGCTACTGGGAGACTTTAATTTGTATATCGCCGGTAAATATTACCTCCAATTTTTTAAAAAGCACAGTATTTTATTCCATGTACAATAATTAATGGAAATCTGCCAATTTTATCATCGTCATAAACCTCGATACCAAATCAACATTGGAGTTTGTAGCAGATTTTGGCTATAGGTATCCTATCTATGTAAGTACTATGCTGCTGTATAGAACTGAGAATCATATAATATCAGGGGTAGCCTCATGGCAAAAAGAAAGCACATGCACTACTTACATTTTCGTTGTTTTTTTTATCATTCGGGTTTGGATGCGGAATATTTACACAAGAAGGAATGTTATCAACCTATAAGTACCTCTAAAACCACAGTGTAATATTTGCCTTTTCTAGAAATCATAAAGTAGGTGGAACTAGTAAATGAATGGAAATGATGTCATAATAACAGTTGTAGTCTCTCGTAAACACGAGTTATCTTATTTAATTTGTATATCGCCGGTAAATGCACAGGTACAATGGAAATCTGCAAATCACGTCATCCTCGATAAAATGGAGTTTGTAGCAGATTTTGGCGGTATATCTACTACTGCTGTAAGAACTAAGGTGCTATTTTATTTATTGTATCTATTATAAGCACTTACAGTTGTTCAAGATTAATAATGGGCATGGCAAAACATCGAAAACAATCGTATAACACAAAAAAATCAGTTTTAGTCCTAAAACACTTCTAAATATCAATAGGTCCTGGGTTCGAATTCCGGTAGGTGCAAACATTGATATGATGAATATCGATGTTTGTTTCCGAGTCATGGATGTTTCTATACTTATCTATGTATTTATATACCATTGCTTAGTACCCACGACACAAGACCTTAGGGATCTTAATGTGGGACTAGGTTAATGTGTTGTGTAGTGTGTGAATATTTATTTATTTCTTTATATGACAAAAAAATGAATTAAGTCTATGACAATGATTAGTCTTGTTAACCCGTAATAAGTTTTCTGTTTTATACCTACCATGTTCCTAATTCAGATGCTTCTTAGTGCCATTACCAGAAATAATACAATAAAATTTTCTTACGCGTTACCAACTTAAAATAAATTACTTGTGAACCTGCTACATCTCTTAATTTTTAATTTCATATCATATTGGAACCAGTCCTACAGTTTTAATAGAAAAAACAGCCCAAATATTAAAATATTTATTTCTAACACGCGCGACCTCAATCTCAAATTATTTTACATACTTATTTTCAGAAAATAGTTTGTCAATTACTTGGGAAAATGAAATGTTCTATGAAAGTTTAGTAATAGTATGGTAACAGTTACGAGACACTGCGTGCGCGTGCGCGTGGTACACTGCAATGTCGTCTAGAATTAGATATAGGCCGTTCAGAATTGTAATGTTGTGAATATTTCATAACTAGGTATGCGCTTCTATTGTATTTCGCTTGAAGACTTGGAAAACTTGTAGAACTTAAGTTTTATCCAATGTACCCACTTATCAAATTCCTATTCACACAGATATGATACGACCTATGATTTTCCAGGAAACACTTTACCGACACATTCATTCACTCCTCTGTGACAATCTTCTATTGAAATTCATCACGTGACTTGAACTCGCAAAAATTCTTCTCACAGGAGCAAACGTATTGACCTCTATCATATTGAGAAATGCGAGTATATAATACACTAGTATACAGTCCACTAGGACGCCGCGACTCTGTCCGCGTGGACTACAGAAAAAACAAAATGTCGAAATTATCCGGGATAAAAACCTTTTCCCGGGATGAAAAGTAGCCTATATGTTAAGTGGGACCTGTCACAATATATTCCTGAAAATTGCATCGAAATCGGTTCAGCTGTTTCTGAGATTAGCGTACAGACAAACCGACAAAATTTACAAAAATCATTTTTTTGGGTACTATTGCGTTGATAAAGGTCTCCTATAATATTTTTTCTAATAATTATATGTTTCATGTACAGACAGCTATCCGTTACATTTTTATTATATGTATAGATATAGAAGAAGAAATAGATAGATAGATGTTACTTTGTCTAAAGCCCTACGATAGATAGAACAGGAATGAATGATGGCAAATTTTTTGCAGACGTAAATTCTTCCGTGACTGCCATACTCTATGCCTACATATTTATAAAGATAGAAATAATACCATACTTTGTAACGCCGGTCAATACCAACACTGACTCACAGCCACTCTCCCACGTAAACAGTGCCGGTTATCTTAAGAAACGCAATATTACGAGTAATAGGATATTACCTTATTAATGATATCTGCTATCGTCTGCAATGAGGAAGCGAAGGTACGAGGTTCATGAGGGTGTGAGAAATCTGATATAACAGGATCTGGGAGATATACAGACAAACTGACGAATAAGATAAGATAGAACTTAGGTAATGTACATAACAATAAAGAGGGTAATGATAGACGTGCGCTTTCCAGTTGGAAGCTATAGGTTCGATACCAGTCACGGGCATGTAAGTACCATTGAATTTATTTCGTATACGGATTTTTATATTCTAAAATTTTTCACTTAGCTATACCTGAGAAGGGTTGGTGTCAGGCAGGCAGCCAACAGTAAAACAAACGCCTCGTTTCGAAAGAAACAATATAAATATAAGGACAACATTAATTTCGGAAGTCTCTACCATGAACGTATAGGGTCTTTACATTTTTAGGAAAATATCTAATTTTCTTTCGATGTGTTTTAATTTACATTATTTATAAAATAATAAAATCTTTAATAAAGAAACGAAATTTACCATTTTATAATGCCGTGCTTTACCTATATTATTGACGCAGTAGGAAGTAACTTGACCTCTATCTCACGCGATGGCTGCCAATGATTTATTTTACTTCACAAACCTTACCGCGAGTTGATAGAGCCTCTTGTCTAACTTCTGAATCTATCACAACATGGTAGATCTTCACGACATCAAGGTATTTTCGTTTTCTCATGACCCTGATCTTCACATCAGTATGTGACGGACGCATGACGGAAAGTAGCCCATGCCAAAGCAACTTGAAAAAAATCTATCATGGGCCGTTATCGTAGTGATGTTTTATCAAGATTAAGCTCTGATTTTGGTGATATGCTTTTCAATAACTCTGATAAAACTATGTCGTACTGTGTAATTTTGTTCATGTCAACTTAACATGTGGTTGAGCGGTAAGGAGTTTTGAGTTTAAAATTAAGTATTCCAACGTCTTTACTTCAATTTAGTGCAATACGAAATGTGCATAACATTTTTGCATTGTGGTTTAGTTGGAAGAGTTAGTTGTTTTAATCCTTTGCAAAACTAAAAATTGGAAAATCCGTGAAATTTTCCTTTTAAAAAGCCTGTGAAAAAGCTTAAATTCTTTCTAAAATATTTATCACAAGTTCCTTTTCTAAGACTCTTGAGGTTACCAAGTTGACCAACAATTCACAGATTCGATATTTTGCTTTTGTGTTTAAGCTTTTTCCAAGTTGATCTAGAACAGGGTGTAAGCAAGCACGAGGCAGGATCCGATTCGCATTTCCCCTGCTTCAGTATTCCACGTCCAAGGTCAGTGTGCGCGTGTACAGTGTACGGTATTGAACGGAAACTGTCTCCGCAACTACAGTGATTTACGTTTGTATCGCTAGTTGCTATTGGATATGGTGCTTTTACTGTAAACACTTACCATAGTTTTATTTTTGCCCGATGGAGATATTAAATTTGTAAGGAGTTTATCTACCTATATATTTTTATACTCTTTGTATTGCAATTTATCGATTACTGATGCGCACGATCTCGATAACATAGTGTTAATATGGAATCAATTTATAGGAAATGTCAATCAATACTTAAGAAGCCTTAAAAAAATCGTTGTCAGTTTGGGCATACTCCTACTTTAAACTCAACTTACTTAGCCTATATCATGTCGAATGTAATTTTAAACCTCAGAGTAAAGAATATTCCGTCTTTACTTCTAGTTTATTGGAAGTAAAGTACGCTAATAGTTTGTTATATCCTTAAGTGAGGGTGGAGTTAAGGGAAAATTACGACTCAGAATACCACCGTTAGATAACGTATAATAGTGAATCATCTATCAGTGAACGTCCACAGAGGTCCATCCTCCTCTCATCGGAGGAGGTCGTGACGTCTACTTTCCCTCAATCGAACTGAAATAACATCGGCCATCTTCATTGATAACCTGTGCCGCCATAGAATAGTTAATCTAGACTCGACATAAGATTTTTGAGGTTGTTTTCTTACCTACTTTTAAAGATATTATGGAATTGATGGAAATGACGATTTGTATGGATTTGTTTAACAAAATATGTTTTTATCGAAATAATTGGAACCAATTCACAAAAGTTTTTGAATGAAATTGTATTAGGCGTTACAATTCGGAAGCCTGTTGTCGCAATTATGAGTTATCAGATCCGAGGGTCAGTGGAGGGTGTAGGGCCCGGTGGTGGGCACACCCATAGTGAAAAGTTTTTGATTTTACAGTAGGTATACTCTTAGAACCATGGTTGATGGTCGAATTATTTATGCTTTGTAATGGGTAACTAAACCTAAAATGTTGATAGATCGAGGTTTAGGGTGTATTTGCTTGAGTAGATATAACTACTGCCTAGTTTGGAAGCTTTATTTAAAAAAAAAAATATTTTTAACGTAGATAGGGTAGTTACTGCATTCTATTTAAACTGAAATATTGCAAAACAAAAAAAATAGGTATAATTAAAAATTAAATACCTACTTATTCCATATAAATATAATACTTTAGTACTGGTACTATGCATAAATACCTATATAAGTACACGGAGTATATAGAATAAGCACCTGCAAAGCCTTCGCTATGTATTCTATGACCAAAGCGCGACCGCTTTCCACGGTGCGCCGGCGCAGAACATAACGGCGTGATCGTCAGCGCGCGCGCACGTCCCGCTAGCGAACGCACGCGAACTTCGCCGCATCGCGAGTGTCACATACAAAGTGAAAATACTAACTAAACGAATTAAAACTTGTACGATATAGTGACTGTGGATCGTGTGGTTTTTCTCTGTGTTTTTTTGGGAGTTTTTCGTTTTGAGGTAAGTTCGCGGTTTCGCGCTATTCGTCCGCCTTTGATCAGCAAGATGTTTTGCGCGAATGTTTGTTGCGCACTTTCAAATCGCGATGATTTTGTACGTACTAATTGGTAGCGTAAAAAATGACAATTATTTTTTGCGTCTATGATCGGAGTAGGTATTTAATTGCTGAAAATTATTTGGAGGTAGAGACAGCAAAAAAATGGTAAAATTATTTATTGTAAAAACTATAAAATAACTTAGACACAAGTTTCATCTATAGGTACTTTACTTAACATAGGTTACATAGGTAGCAACTACAGCAAAATAACAATTTGCACTTTGTAACCCTGACTTGCGCATATTCAGCGTATTTTCTAATACATTTACATGAAGATGAAACTTCAATACACTCGCGTAGACATTTCATTTGAATAATACCATATGAAGATACCTATTTCAATTTCTTGTGTGTTATTGGGAAAACCTTGGCATTTGTATTTTTGGGTTTTGGCATTAATTACAATTTATAAAAAGTATAAGATCTTTGCTGCTCAGGGAGTGAAAAAAAAAAAGTATAATACTACAGCTGCTTCTCTTCCCGGGCATACTGTACAAGTCAATAGAGGGACAAGAGGGTCTTGGTGTTTTGTAGGCGATGGGCTGACCACCTGTCACTACTAACCAAACTTGTACATCTCAACTATACCCTCAAAATTGGTCAGAAGTGGAACCATGTGGTTCTATCGGACTCTTGGTGCTCTGCCTACCCCGTAAGGGATAAAGGCGTGATTATATGTTTGTATGTAAAAATTACCTTCTAGATACGTACTTAATTCATATAACAAAATGCTAAAAACGTGAAATGTTGTGAACTTTTTTCCGTCTACATCTTCATTCATGTAAACTTATAGTAAAATAGTTACTTCATGTGAACAAAATCGGAGCATACCTACTCGTAATAAAATTCTATGATTTTCAAAAACGAATAGTCATACATAACTCATAGGTAGCTAAATAAAATCTGTACCCTCCGTGAAAATTAATATAACCCTAGATTACTTTTGATTTTAGCAAGAACGTATAAAGAACAACGGACGTAATGCTGTCAATGCACAGATTGAAGCACCGAAATGGCGGCGCGTTGCGCATGTGTGCGTATTTTCTAGTAGGCGCCGAGCTTACTATGGTTTGTATGTGTGGGTGGATAACGCGTCGTTACACATCCCTACTCCATGGAATATCCTTACCGAGTTTACTATGAATGCCTCACTCTGTGTATTGACAACACTCTGTCCGGTATTCTTTATACGTTCATGGATTTTAGTTTCACATTCTAAATGTGTGTTATAAGCTCTATTTTTCTGTCTATTCTACATATATAACAAAACACGCAGAATACTAATAATTCGGCAACGTTGCAGAAATAAAGACAATAGCTCAAATGGCCTTCCAACTTACACTAATTGTACGTGAATTGTAGATTGACCCATACTGATGTGAGAGTTGCGCAAGAGTGTCTTTATTGGGCTAACGATCTAAAAAAATATGATTTGGGATATGCATACTCCTTACTTACAGTGAGTACCAAATCTAGACACGCGGTAAAGTATCAAGCCAAGTTCAAGCAGACAAAACTGGAATATTACATTTTTGAGAGCCATTTTTCACAGAGCTACTTGTATGTCAATATAAAGGGATGTTGGTAAATCGACTATGTATATATGTGTATATATTTAGGACTCAATATCAATCCCACTAACTTCACCTAACCGTTGTGCATGCTGCATATGATGGCCGAGGCAACAGGTCATATTATAAGGTCACATAAGAAGTCAATGGCTTAAAGGTACCGCGATGTGTAATTTGTACTTCTGCCATATTATCTTTTGGGAATAAACGTATAATCCAAAAATTATCTTACTGCTCGGCCATCGGACCTATTTCATGTGCGGGGTTTTATAAGAATACATCAGCTGCATCTCCTTCCGAGCATGTCGTAAGTTTCGACAAAGGTACTCAGGGGCAATGAGTTAGCAACTTGATCACTGTGTTGTCATTGATCTCTTACATTTGACCACGTTAGACGCAGTTTTGGCTGTCCGCATTTTGGAAACCTAGTCGTGCATGCGTATGAATGTTGTGATCATCATCATCATCAGCCTATTGCAGTCCACTGCTGGACGTAGGCCTCCCCCAGGGCACGCCACGCTGGGCAGGCGGGTTGGTGACCGCAGCTTGTATTTTTGGGCTATGTTGTCAACACGGAAGGCGCTGATGCCCACCTCCCGGAAACCCTTAATCGCCTCGTACGATACCCACGGGCAGACATGGGGTGGTACGAATTCTACTCTGCCGGCACTACGCGGTGAATGCTGTAGTATATACTAAAAATTAATTCAATAATTTGCGTATATTTTTATTTAAATATTCACATCGGAATAACTGCGTTGTTTGTAAATTGCAATCGGGTTAAAAACCACCGTGAGAATTGTTTTAGTATTATGTAAAGAGTTTTATACAACTGTTTTAACACTTTTCTCAAATTAACATTAGTAAGTGAGGTCACTATTAAGTGGGTGGTGCAGAATGCAGTGCCACCTTTTTTAGGCTGTCTTTCCACCAAAGAAATATTATATGACACGTTGCAACGGATGCGTATTATATATACATTGGTCTATGATGTCAAGTTATTTAATTAAACGTAACATATAGCACTCTCGTCAGAGAGTAAGTATTCATAAGTATCATAGTAAAGAATAACTATATTCTTTGAGTAGACGCCCGCGACTCCATCCGCATAGGCTGCAGTAAAAAACAAAATGCCGAAATTATGCGGAATAAAAACATTTTCCCGGGATAAAAAGTAGCCTATAGTCCTATATGTTAAGTGGAACCTGTCACAATATGTTCTTGAAAACTGCATCGAAATCGGTCCAGGCGTTTCGTAATAAAAGTATTAATTATATTTTATTCGAATTATAAACAATACCGACCATAAACAAATAATGGTGTAGCATCCGGAAACGAATCGATTTGAATACCTAATAGAAACAATAAATGCTTATTTAATGAACATTACGTATTTTCACAATTTTCTAGGGCAAATTGAAATTAATTGCAAATATTTAGTGATAGTGATTAATTACTCAAGTAAAGCCATAAAGTGAAACTAATAAATAAAAAGTAGGTACAGTTGTTGAGTCACGTTTACGTAGTGTCATAGTTTTTACTACTTGTATCGATTGTTGTAAAGTAAATAAGTTGATCTAATTCCCTTTTATTGCAATAATCTAGACAATGTTCTGTTGATTCTATAATCTCACAAAATAGCATTGTTTTGACTAACAATCGATAATACGAGTATAAATCAAGCTGTAGTTGATAAAAAAATTGGTGCTGATGAACTGCAAGTTACGTCGTCGTCGTCGCCAGCCTATTGCAGTCCACTGCTGGACGCAGGACTCCCTCAGTGTACGCCACATGGCTTGATCTCCCGTTTTTGCCATCCAGTCACTACCATCCGTCCGTACGTACATATTTAGTACCAATGATAGTTATATATAATCGATATATATATACATATATTTTTTTCCTTGATGTATCTGCCATCGGCTAGTAAGCCATAGTCAGATTCGTTCTGAGTAAAAGCATTAAAGGGTACAATTCCATTGAATTATACCGTAATTGTGATAGAATTGGTTAGTTTCTCTGATCTAGTCTTAGTATTTGCCATCTTTTAAGCCGTGCTTTTGTGGTTTTGTGTTTTCAACAGATTCTTAGCCAGTTCGTTGCAATGTCTATTAAGCCTTTCCTTGTACTTCTTACTACTCTCAGCAACCTCCTGCTTGACGGTTGGCATGTTGAGTTGTTTCTTACAAACCAGTGTGCGCTTGTGATGGTTCGCAAAGCTAAGTTCTGGAATCTTTGTAGTATTTCGAGGTTAGAGTTACTAGCCGAACCCCACAGTTCTATACCATATGACCAGATTTGTTTTATGATGGCTTTTTTTATAGTTATAATCAATATAAGTTTTTTTTCATATCCTTATTAATGCATGTTCCGTCAATACAAAAGTTTAGAAATACTTAAATACCTATTGATGATATTGACGCGGTTTGTAGATATTGGAAGTGAAAGTTACAAGTTTCAAGAAAAATATTCCCCTGAACGAATAATGTCAATGGGCTATTCCAAAATGGAATATATATGTATTTCTAGTGGACGCCCGCGACTCCGTCTATGTGGACTACAGAAAAAACAGAATGTCGAAATTATCCAGGATAAAAGCATTTTCCCGGATAAAATGTACCCTATACGAGTGTGTTAAGTGGGACCTATCACAATATATTCCTGAAAACTGCGTCGAAATCACTCCAGCCGTTTCTGATATTAGCGTGCACAAACGCACAGACAAACAGACAAAAATTCCAAAAACCATTGTCTTGGGTACTATTGCGTTGATAAAGGTTTTCTGTAATATTTTATCTTCCATGTACAGACAGGTATCCGTTACATTCTTATTATATATAATTATGTATGTGACGCGTACGTATTTATAGAAAGTCCTCATTTGGATTTTTGTCAAGTCCTAGATGAAATGAAAAATCACATTTAATTGTTACTACTATTCTTCGAACAGCAATTAGCGGATGGAAAGTTTTCAGTAAAGTAGGTACATACTACTCGTATAATGACTGATACATGACTGGCTGGTGTATGTGAACTGCCCAACTAAGTTCTGAAAGCATATTTCAAACCACCAACGTAGCATACTCATCTATCCCAGCATAAACAAATGGCAAACGGCTCCACAATCGCGATAGGAGAGCAACATCTCGCCAATGATTCTTTGTTTCGAGCGTATTGTTCTCAGCACACAACTGACCTGGAGCTACGGCATTGTTAGAAAATTATTTTGATAATTATGGGAGTATGTCGATATTGTATCGCGCTGGAAACATGTGCGTAAGTACGCGAAAACAACCATTGAAAGTGTACAATAATATACAACAATATGCTGGTATAGTTGCTGAACAAAAGACTTCAACGCACTATCCAGGGTTGAGATTTATACTGATCTGATGAAATTGTGGTATTTAGTATTTGTACTTTACTAGCTTGTTTATGTACCGTGACTTATTTGCTTGTGAGATCCTTAAATTGCAGTATATTAGATTGACCTATTAAGTATACGAGTTTTGGAGCGATACGAAAATACCTTAAAATGGAAACCTCGTAAGAGTAAAGAAAGAAACTTTGCAAAAGAAAAAAAAACGGAGTGCTGTATTTGTAGGGATTCTTCGGTGTTATTTATTAATATGCAAACACCTATGCATTTCCGAAGTTTTCACTTTAAGGCATCGATGTGGAAGTCAGGTATTTACGCTCGCTATCCGAAAGTTTTCCTCCGAAATTTTCGAAATTTTTGCGCTACTTTTAGATGGTATTAAGTAATTCTGTATCTTTGATTCTCGAAAACTCTCGATCGAGACTTTGGGCTATATCTCGCCTAGATAATGCAAAAGTTATGGCTGGTTTCTCGAAGGCATATCAACGCTAGTTCACGATATCAATGGGTCAAATTCATAGTAAAAAATTATTAAATCGTTCGAGAAGACGGTGATAAAGCTAAGGTTTTCTCGTGCCGTTATGTAAGAAGTTTCTTCAAGGCTCCTCTATGGCGGTACCGGTATCTAAATCTATAGTAGATTCGCAGAATTTCCAATTCTATTTCTTATATTACACGTCATAACATACATACATACATATAATCTCGCCGTTATCCCTTACGGGGTAGGCAGAGCACCAAGGGCCGATAGAACCACATGGTGCCAATTCTGACCAATTTTGAGGGTATAGTTGAGATGTAGAAGTTCGGTTAGTAGTGACAGGTGGTCAGCCCATCGCCTACAAAACACCAAGACCCTCATGTTCCTCTACTGACTTGTACAGTATGTCCGGGAAGAGAAGCAGCTGTAGTTTTTTTTTCACTCCCAGAGCAGCATAGAAGATCGTCATAACATAGTATAAAACAAATTTGCTTCCCGCTGTCTGTCTGTCCCAATGTATGTATGCTTAGATCTTTTAAACTACGCAACGGATTTCAATGCGGTTTTTTTGAAATAGATGGATTCATTCTAGAGGAAAGTTTATACGTATAGTATCACAGTATTGCACCCGTGCGAAGGGCGGGTCGCTAGTGTTTGATATATTGCACAGTAGAATTATTACTTATGGCTCACTATGGTAAGAAATAAAAGAATTATTATGATTACAACACGTCGTTTTATCTTGACATACATCTAACCTGTGTGAAATTAAAGCTCAACGATATAAAACTTAATCATCAATCAAACCATAATCCGTGAAAATAACATAAGAGAAACCTGCTATAAACTTTGAAGTATAATAATTATATCACAATACTCGCGGTTTACCGTCAACAAACGTAGTCATATCATTTGCAAACGAGTTAAGGTTTTGCGTACACGTAATAATATGAGTGTCATCTCTAGGAACGAAAATTTTCATACATATAAACGTATAATACCTACCCACCGTTGTGTGCTTTTTTACCCGACTGCGCGACGCAAAAGAGTGGTATTGTGTTAAACATCCTGTGTATGTATGTATGTTTGTATGTTCCTTTGAAGCACTATACAGACCAAACGCCTCGGCCGGTTTTTATGATTCATACGTCAATCGATTCCTCTTAGTCCGAGGAGTGTCACTAAAAACATGACGTTAGTGAAAATCCAATATGGCAACTACTGGACGCCATTTACAAATAAATACTATAATGTAATATATATAATATAATAATTATTTATTTCAAATAATAATGTTTACAATAGAAACTTAAACTATACTTCCAGGCTATCCAGCACAATCAAAACTCAGTCACCATTGTAAATACAAGTCTGTAGTTCTTCTGATGCCATTACTAGGTAGACCCTGTGTCAAAGGCACCAGTGCTTCCCTCATTTGTCATTACAACGGATATTTACAGAACTAGAAATCGCTCGCCTGGTCTTTGTTATTTCTATTACATAGTACAAATCTAGATGCCATTTTTATAAGAAAATTACACCCGTTCCCTTAGATCAATTATAACTAGATTCAGTGACAGCGCTCGAAAAATGACACGACAAATAGCTGCTCAATTCTATGGCTGGGCATCTATTGTCATAAATTGATAAAAGCAAAGTCGAGTCTTATGGTAACTACATAAGATTCAAGTTTAAAAATCTAATCTAATGCAGTCATTACGTTTACATAGATTTACTGGTGCTACTTTTTATAAAGATTACATTATGAAACCCCGCGTCTACCTATAAACACGTCACTGCCCGCTCCCTTCCAGCTTTTCCCGCCGAATCCGGTGTATGCTCAAAAAGGGGGTAGTCAGAACTGCTTGATCGCACAGTTATATTAAGCATGGCAAGTTCAAATGTAAAAGAGCTGCTAGATAAGTTGCTAGTTCATCATCTAAGAAAAAGCCTCTAAATTACTTAGTCGACTCTAACGACGTGCGCAGAAGAAGATGCAGATTGACAGCACAGTCCCCAAAACATACCAAAAATTGGAATATTTTTCAAAGGCTGATGAAAAATAAGCAGCTCACCAATAACCAATGTACTAACAACTACTTTGTAATTTCGTTACTATAAACCGTCGCATTAAAACATTTTCTCTTATTATACTGTCAACAAGTCATAGATGTGGTATACCAGTGTACAGCGGCCCTTAGTACTCGGAGCGAAAATATTGCGACAGAAACGAAGGGAGCGGAAATATCTGTAAAAACCGCGGTTGGCCAACCAGCGCCGCTGTTCTGTGCACTGGCTACTGCAGTACCTGGAGTACCTGTGGCTTACTGTATTGTTTTAGTGTTTCTATTAGATACTAATTTACTGTACAATTTCTACTTGAAACTACTTCCACTTCTTCTTGTAACGCCTTCGATATTATTCAATGTGAATTAATAATATTGATTGGATTCAGATGCAAATAGATGGCTTTTTTAATGTGGCAACTTTTATCATGTCAAGATGACAATGTTTCATATTTATGTATTAATAAAATTATGGTATATTACATATTAAAAACATAGATAGTTGTAGAAATATCCTTAACTCCGATATTTATCATATTATTATGTATTGATTTCGATTCGAACCCAAGCGGTGCAAATATTGATATTTATTTATTTATTTGTGATAGTCACGGATGTTTCTATAATTAGTTTTGTATTTATATACCTATATATATACCGTTGAATTTTATTACACGACACATGACCTTAGGGATCTTAGTGTGCGACTAAGTTAATATGTTGTGATGTGTGTGCACTTATACAGGATGTAACAAAAAGGGTATGTTAAGCGAAAAACTATGTAAATAGCCCACTATAAAGAACCTATCCACAAAATTTGAGATCCGAAATCACATGTTTATTTTTCCCGATAGTATGGAGAATTATTAAATTACTCAGGAATTTTTATACAATCTTGAAAAATAAAAATGTGATTTCGTGTTTCAAATTTTGAAAATAGGCTCACTATAGTCGGCTATTTATACAGCTTTTCGCTTAACATACCCTTTCTGTTACACCCTATATACTTATACTTATTTATCTAGTGTAGGTAGGTACTCTGTGAGGAAAATAGTTTTACCTAGCTTAGTTGTCTAGGCCAGTTCCTTATATAGATAAAAACCTAACTATGGTGGTAATCACTAATAAGGATTATCACAGCATAGTACGATATACTTACTTAATTAACAAGGAAAATTAAGCTGCTAAGGTATTTTCCTTTTTTTTTAAAAAGCTTTCTACAAACGCAAATGCCTACTTATTTAGCTACGAGTAATTTCTTAAACCTTGTATCACCCCAACCATTATTTCGTTTGTCGGTTCTAATTACCAAATTAATAAATTTCAAGCAAAGTAGAATACGATGCAACACTACATTAAATTTAAAAAAACATCTTCAGATCAACGGGCTTTTTGTTTACTTATGAAGCTGGAACTGCATTGTTAGGTAGGTCCTAACAGCTAAATTACTGTACGTAAAAAATAATAAATCAGGTCAAATAATAACACATAGAAAACCCATTTCCCAAGCTTTTCCGTCCCATGCTACGTGACACGGCATGTTACGCGGACGTGTTGCGCAATGTGAGCCCGAACAATGCTAATTACTGTTATCTGTTATCAAAGAGGAGCGTGTGACGCATAGGAAGCAAGAATGTGACGTCTTAAGGGTCTAATACACTGTTCTGGCAGTATATTTGCGGCCTGGGCACGAGCGGCAAGCCCAGCAGCAAGGGAATAACTTGCCAAAGAAAAACCTAAGCAATACAGTAGCCGCACGTGGAGACGTGGGATGACGTCATACACTCACAATTTTCGCGATCGCATTGCTATGGCTTTGCTACTGCTAGTACCAAGAACTTCGATGTACTATGTCACCGTGCAGCTGGCATAGTGTGTAAAAACTATACATACGTAAGTATTATTTATGATAGGGTCCGTATAAATCGTTTAAATTTGTTTATTTCCGAGAAGTAATTAATATGCAGAATTTGCTATAAATTGAACTTCGAAGGGATTAAATATGAACCTGTGTACAAGTATAAATATACCTACAGTCACACTCAATCTATCTTTCAACACATGATATAACGTGAGAAAAGCCATACGCATTGTTACAGACAGCAAAAAATGTAACCTAATTCATTATCAATAGAGTTGGTATTACGACACGTAAGCTGAATTGGGGTTGGGCAACTCGGAGATGGGAATGGAAACCTAGATCTAGTGTTAAGTGACTAGACTATCGCAGGATGGCGACACTGATGAGTTATGAGACTTGGTTTTATAATATGCTTTGTAAACTTGTGTCGATTATGGCGATCAGTTTTGAATTTATATACTAGTAAAGAACGTTTACGGTTTTAATCGCGTGAACTACAGAAAATTAAAGGAAATTTTCAGGGAATAATATTTTTCCGGGATACAAAGTACCTAGCCTATGTCTTTTCTAACCGAACTTGTACATCTCAACTATACCCTCAAAATTGGTCAGAAGTGTCACCATGTGGTTCTATCGGCCCTTGGTGCTCTGCCTACCCCGTAAGGGATAAAGGCGTGATAATATGTATGTATGTCTTTTCTCAGGCTCTAGATGACGTGTGTTCCAACAGTAGTTTTGGCGTAAAAGCACGACCGACTACAGAAAGCACGACAGACAACAGACAGAGTTAGGTACTTTTGCTTTTATAATATTGGTAAAGAGAGTTTAAGATTGCTCGATCAGAGTTAAACTAACTATTAATTAAAATATGTCAAAAATACTATAATCTGACTGACACAATTTTATTGTGTGAGTGGTAAATGGCAAAATATAAAAAAAAAATGTTAAGCAAGTTGCAATATTTATAGAATAGCTAAGTTTCCTTGATTCATGTCGTTTGGAATCATATTTGTGGGTTTAGATTAATGTTTTGTGAAATTTTACGGCCGTTTGATGTAGTCGGTAGTAACCCTTGCTTACGACGCCATAGATCCTGGGTTAGTATACCGGTAGGTGGCATACATAGATATAATATGATGAATATCAATGTTTGTTACCGAGACATGGATGTTTCCATACTTATCTATGTATTTATATACTTGTGAATATTTAATGTTAATTGGGAGCTTCCAAATCCTTGGTCCGAACGATTAAGCAGCAGTCAGTCTCATTGGGCCGCGGACGGATTCTCACGAGCACTCAACCTGTCGTGCCGGCGTTTAGCGGTTCATTCCAGCGGGTTGCAGGTCATAAGAGGAGAGCGGAATGCTTGTGTCATATTTAGTGCATATGTAGGTGTAGTGTATTTATTTTATGAATTATTTAGGTACGGATTTTAATATACTAGTAGCTTAGTACTCTTACCACGGACGGAATGCAGAGGTCGTGGGTTCGTTCCCACTCGGGTGAAGAATTTTTTCCATTTCTTTATTAATAATTTTATAATATACTAAAACTGTCACTGAGCTGTTTGGCGTAAGCGGGGAACCGTCCGTAATACTAACGCTAAATTCTTGGCAATATGAGTTTTGAAAGAAACCATATTGCGCCGATCAGACCCCGTAAATAATGGGATAAGAGCAGTAAAATGATAATAATGACGTAGATGCAGTGTATTTTTGCACATAAGTATTAAGTATTGCTTAACTAAATTGGTAAAATGATAATAAATAGTAGCTTAATATTTCATTTGCCCGTTTATTCGTACCTAGGTATACATAATGTAGGAATTTAGGGGCGTTCTCTCAGGGCACCTTATCTTTATGATAAACTAGCAACTTGTCACTGATTTTTATCATCTGACCCCACCATCTCTAGGTTTCCAGTTCTGGTTGCCCCATTTTTCTGAACACAGTATATGTATGAACGAGTACGTACATAACAATATCACGTAGACGCAGTAATCAGCGGCCATTACTTAAATATTAAAAAATCAATTCCATCTTAATTTTTTCACCGACTTTTAAAAATGAGGATTTTTTTCAATTCGACCGTAGGATTTTTTTTCATATTCTCAAATTTTCGACTGCTCATATGCCAAACTCCATCCCGCTGGTATCTCATACCTTGGGTCCTGTAATCTCAGTGGATATAATTGGTGTCGCAGTATAGACCGTAAATTGTGTAATGACATGCGCAGTTAGACGCCGGCCCTGATTGCCAGATAGGTACTACGTAGTCACAGAAGCGGGATGGAAAAATCTAACAGAATTTAGAAAAAGTAGTAGAATAGAATAAAATAGTTTTTTACCCGACTGCACGACGCAAAGGAGTGGTATTGTGTTTAACAGTCTATGTATGTATGTATGTATTTTGTATGTTGTATTTTGTATGTTCCTTTGAAGCACTACACAGACCAAACTCCGCTGTCCAGATGTTATGTTACGATCATTAGAAAATATTTTATGTTCTTCAATAGTACTCATTCCATAATAATATTATAGAATTCTAGACCACCAGACATCTAAGTGCTTGTTTTTTCTTTTCAGTTTTTTTTTATTATTTACATTATTTGGTTAATTTTTAAACAGTCGGGTTTTTGGATTTTTAAAATTATGTTTTTAATTGAGAATTACACATACACGGACAGAAACAATACAGGATGCTTTTTTGTGGCCACCCTTAACGAAGGGTACTATTAGATTAATTGGAAAGTAAACTCACGAATATGTTCAGATTTCACTGGATTTTATTTTAATAGCAAAAATACATGACTAGCCTATTACAGATCCTTCAGAAGAGAGACAGATACAATCACAGCTTTTTTCTTCTATTGCGTTTTGAGACAAAGCAATCTTGTACATAGGTATTGTATTGTGTTTATATTGTAAACTATTCTAATAGGTACGTACTCTATACATCAAATAAAGTAAGTTTATGCCAAAAAAAATGCTGGGAAAAAAAAATATTTTTGAAAAAAAAAAATTAATTTCTTGATTGTGCGAAATTTATAGTGTCTAGTGTTTATGTTAGTTTTTTTATAGACCGATATTAATTATTTTTCGTGAAAAAATCCCGCTACGCGCGTCTATGTGCATTTATGCAGAAAAACGCAGTCTATTTACTCAACTTTGGACCCTAATATTTTGGAAACCAGACACTTCCCAGGTATGCTTCCATGGAGAAAAATGATCGTGATGATGAGGAGATTCCGTAGTTTTCGGGAACGTTGACGACCAAAAATCACCCTGTATAGAACAAGACAATAGAAATAGGGTAGAAATAGTTACAGATCAAAAGTAGAAAGAATGTAGAAAACATTGTCTACGTGTACCTGTACCACCACATCATTCTAAATATCTTGTTTATATAGGGATTCGGATCAAATAGCCTAAAAAGCTATGGATATTTCGTCGTACTTCGTCGTATCCAGCAAATGGTAACTTCTAGCCGATGCCCATAATATCCTCCGCGTAAACTTTAGATCTCCCGTTATTTCTCGAACCCGTACATAGTAATTTCGGGCAATATTTCCTTAGCGGACGTTCCTACACATAGCCTATCAAATAGGAAAGGATAGGATCAAATTTCAATTTCATTAGTCAAATAGTTTTCCTAATTTCTTGAACAGTGAGTGAGAACCCATTCGCAGTCACAAAAGAAATTCTTGTTATTGAGGTGTTCAAACATAGCAAAGCTTCAATAACTTGCAGGTATACCACTATGATATAAATATTTAGTTCTCTGCTGGCTGATGATCACGTTTTGCACGGCATATTTCATATAAGGCATATTTCACGCGAGTTATTGGTAAGCGGTGACAATGTATGTCGCATTGCACTTGACATTGTCAGTCGGAGTTACGACGCCTCGTGTGCGCACGTCGTGATCGCTAACACTTTATTGTGGGGACACACTGGGCTGGGTTATAGCTGCGAATATATTTAAATGCAATTCACAATATTTGATTCGAAAACTTTGTTGTTTTATTGTAATGGGAATAAACGTTACACTTAATCATTACTCTGAAAATTATGATGCTTTACTTGATACAGTTAGTAAGTAAAGGTACCTAATTAATAGTTCGGAAACAAACAGGATTGTTGTTTCCTATATGTATACTCAGGACTCTTAAAATGATTGTGATTAAAAAAATGTAGGTGTAGGTATTAGGAAATGCCTACGTATAATAAAATTTAAAGTAATTCTATGTCCTAGCTAACATATTTACAATTAATAGTCTTAGTTATTAGTATTTAGAATTTGTAATTGGCTAGATAATTTGATAAAAAAACGGTTTTAAATTATGTAGCGTTATTTTGGCTTAGTGTGTCCCTCCCTACAAGAATGAGTGTTTCCTCAATACGTCACGTTCGAACAGTTTGTGCTTTATTTGATAGCTCACTCTACTGACAGGGAATCATGGCATCTCAGGGCATTGGGTTTCTTTCTTTCTTTAACAGTTTAGGGGTTTAACGTCTGACTAATCTTGTCTCAGGACATATACTCTAACTTAATCTTAAGGAAACATGGTGAGGGGTGAACCTACTGTTGCTTTTCGGGCACAAACATAACAATGAAGCAAATTTTCGGTCACTTATCTACTTAAAAATTATAGTAATGCTTACGGTGTCACCTATTACAAAAGCTAGACTCGATTTAAGTATGACATTTGACAGCAAAATGTATGGCATATCTGCCAAATTTAGGGCATTTTTATCTTAAAATATGTTTAAAATCTTCTGTAATAACACGGTAAGTGTTTACGATGAAATCTTCCGGACTAACTTTAATTTTTACAAACTTAGGCTGATTATTCAAATGGTTAGATAGCACATCTAAAGTGGCATAGGTAAAGGACAAAGTTGATGCTGTCTCTATCTTGATCAAGTTTCAGAGCAGGGATTCCCAAACTTTTTTCTTATAGACCCCTTTTTAAAGTTAACTGGTTCTGGTGGACCCACTACAGGCCTACACCACATACAAATTAATTGTGAACCCCCATTTTTTTACGCCAACGTAGACCCCCATCGAGTCTCCTGTGGACCTCTGGGGGTCCACCTGGACCACTTTGTGAGCCACTGTCTTAGAGCATCAAATTTATTCTTCAGATAGGCTGACAATTGGAAAAATCAGCCCTTATTCGATTACTCTGTAAGATTTCTTTGTTTTTGTACCACACAAGTATTCGCACATCCTATTAGATCCACTTCTATAGCTAAACGTCAAAAGATGGCGCAGTCTCGATGAATAATCGATTGAGCACCGTTATTGTCTACTCACAATCGAACAGCGATTAAGGCCGCGAGCGAGAAATCTATCGATTCTCTCGTAATGATCACTCGATTCTCGATTCAACTTGTGTTACAATCGTGGTATTGGAACAATGAACTGGGGGCGATTCCGCAAAAATTTTGAGCCGAAATGTCACCACTAACGAACCGTTAAGCCTTGATTCTACTGCCAGGTTTGAGTCCCGATTTGGGACGAACTTTTAGGAGTGAGTTTGTTTTTCTCTTGGGTCTTATTCTCTTGGATGTTATATTTGTTTTTTTTTGTCTCCATACACATTGGAATACTGCGAATAATTGTATTCTACGATATACAAGGTGAATCTCTTATTTGTCATCACATTTTAGATTAGTTTAGAAGGTCATTATAAACGTAGGTAAGACTTGGAACCGCATTTTAAAAACTATTTATCACCGCGCCAACTTAAATTTTAACACTTATGTTATCAAATGACAGGGAATAAGCTATTTGTATGAGTTTTGTTTTGATGAATTTAAAGGGATTGATAGATAAAATTTTTAAATTAATACCTAACCTAAATAGATAACGAAAGTGCTATTAACAGTATCACTATACAATAGAATTAGATAAATATCGATGTAGACTAAAGCCATTTAGATATACATCTAATGAAGCAGTGAGATAACTGTTTTAAATTTAAGTTTAATATTATCTTATTAGCCCTGTTGTATCGGTAGTGTAGAACAGCATAGCTATATCTAAGGATAGCATAGCTATATCTAAGGTCTCCGGGAGTTGGGCAGCAGCGTCTCCCTGTTCACAACATAATCCGAAAATCACACTGCGATCATAAATACGTCTACCTAGCAAGGCAATAGGCAAAAACCCCCTATAGCAGTAGCCTTATGGCGTGCCCTGGTAGAGGCCTATTGCAGTGGATATATGCAATAGGCTGATGTACATACATACATACATACTTATAATCACGCCTTTATCCCCTCCAAGGTATGCAGAGCACCAAGGACCGATAGAACCACATGGCGCCAATTCCGACCAATTTTGAGGGTATAGTTGAGATGTACAAGTTCGCTTACTAGTGACAGGTGGTCAGCCCATTGCCTACAAAACACCAAAACCCTCTTGTCCCTCTACTGACTTGTACAGTATGCCCGGGAAGAGAAGCAGCTGTAATATTATACTTTTTTTCACTCCCAGAGCAGCATAGAAGAAAGGAAGGAAAGGCTGATGTGCGTGATGATAATATTATCTACCTTTTGAGATATACCAGAAACTCAGAAATTACTTAATAAACTATTCCAAAACCATACGGAAAAAGCCTTGAGTTTCGAAAGTAACACTAATAATGCCTAGTGTTTGTTTATTCAGCTTTACCGTATTAATAAATTATATTTACTCATACTTACGGTTGGTAACACGTGTAGGATAAAAAATATATTAAAAAACTGTACAAATTACCTATTTCTAAAGAGTTTAATAACGTTATTCTTATCTCTCACTCTTAAGTCTCACTCGGGTGAATTTTTATATTATTTAATGATGACATAGCATGTGCGGTGTCATAAAGGATATCCTGCATCTCCCTCTCCTCATAAAGGAGATTTAGCATATTGACGACAGATGTAAATATCAGTGACTAAGCTTATCGCTTGAGAGAATGCCAGAGTTGCTTAGTCTGTACGCCATGCACGGAAGGAGATGCAGCTGATGTATTCTAGTGATGCCCCGAATCAGCACAGAATATGACACGGTTTTATGAATATATTTAATACTGTTCTTGCGTTAATAACAGATGGCACCTAACTTAGGAAATGTGGAAAATTTCCTACAAGGTACTGCACCGTTGCATGGTAATATAGGTACTTATTTAATTACAAGTTAGTAATAAATAAACGTAGTAAATAGTGTCACGTTCGACGCGTCGCGGACATTAATTAGGTATGAGTGAGAATCCATGCATATGTACTATACTTCGGTAATTACGTATTTAAGATACTCTTAAGTGATATTATTTGGGTTATACGGGATGATTTTTGGTCGTCAACGTTTCTGAATACCACGCATTCTCCTCATCATCACGAACATTTTCCTCCATGGAAGCATACCTGGGAAGTGTCTCGTCTCCAAGATATTAAGGTTCAGAAATGCATATAGACGCATGTAAAAAACATTTTGAAAATTTTCCTAAAATTTAAAGTCATTTCCAAGCATTATTTTTTGGCATAAACTTACTTTATTTCATGTATAGAGTACGTACTCGTACCTCTCGTAAATGATGGCAACGAAAAAATATCATGTATATTAGGTATATTGTGTATGAATGTGTGATGTTAACTAAGATAAAACACTAACCCCTAGCCAAAATGACTACAAACAATATCGATGCTATTAGTTATATTCATTGATATAAAAGGCTCTAACATAGTCTTATATGTCAAGGCCATGAAGTCTAATCGTACTGTTGAACTTTTGAATAAAAGCTTATATATCATAGAGCATTTTGTAATCAGTGAGGTAGTCTTTTTCGGTACATAGTCAGGCCTAATAGCCTCAAAGAGATTGGGCTTTGGGCCAAAGTGTGACCCGAACCGAATGGGATTGCGAAGATCTGTGGAAGCCCTCTGCCTTAGCTAGGGCTACGTTCTGGACACAGGAACCTAAGTCTAGTAAGTCAATTCCCACTTGATAAAGGGTGAGCGTGCCGCCGCTTTTCGGGCACACATTCAACAATCTTGATACTGGTAGAACCCAATTGAATTCTATTTGCTATAATAAAAATACCTACAATACACACTACTATTATATACACGCTTATTTGCTGATTTAGCGAAAACCTCTTTATCTCTACTTCTTAAGTTATTTATTTTATTTTTTATACAAACAAGTATTTTTTTCACACCATTCGCTACACCTCTCCCCGCTAATAACGCATGGCATCGCTAACTACAACAATTATATTTCTATTAGACTTTCTAACATTATTTGACGTAATGATGCAAACGTGTAATTACACCATAATGCCTGCGCAGGCGCAACAATGATGCTATTACCACCTGATGGGAGAATCACAGGCTGGTTCACTGTTTTGGTAACGAGACAGGAGAATACATGACATTATGTAGTCACTAACATTTATTTGACCAACACCCGTGGCTTCTTTAATATATTTAATTTTTATTTTACACAATGTCTAACAGAAGATGTACATGGAGAAAAGAAAGGTTTCGTCGCATGAAAAAAGTAGTTCATAGAGAGCAATATTTATTACTTAATATAATATGAAAATTCCCTAGTAGGTAGTTCGGTAAAATGTCCTTAATATACAAGTAATCAGAAAATAAAAAGAGCAGAAATGTTGTTGTATTCGAATTAACAACAACATTTGATTTCTATGCTGCTCTGAGAGTAAAGAAAAAACGATAATACTACAGCTGCTTCTCTTCCCGGGCATACTGTAAAAGTCAGTAGAGGGACAAGAGGGTCTTGGTGTTTTGTAGGCGATGGGCTGACCATCTGTCACTGCTAACCGAACTTGTACATCTCAACTATACCCTCAAAATTGATCAGAAGTGGCACCATGTGGTTCTATCGGCCCTTGGTGCTCTGCCTACCCCGTAAGGGATAAAGGCGTGATTATATGTATGTATGTATTTGATTTCTGCGTTGTCGACAACGTAGAGATAGCAGCTGTTAGTTATTCTACGGTATTATACAATAACGTAGATTGATTAACAGTTTTCTATTTCCTCCCAAAGTCCAGTGAGATTTACTATGTTTGCGCTCCGGCTTCACTTGTCGCCTCCGTTCTAACTGAGTTATACATGCGCATGTAACTCGACACGTTTGCTCTATCATTAGTGGGGTAATGTGAAAAACTTACACTACAGTTATGTAACTTAATTTTTATAGTGGAGTTTATTTTTGGAAAGCAGAAATTAATTTGATAAAATTATTGTACTTATGTTGGAATCGAGTAATTAATATATCGGTATTGTATTAATATAAAACTAATTTTGAAATGTAGGCTAGATCGTAGAGTTACAAAAACTGTTTATTTATTTTTTAGCTTTATATTTTTTTGACTAATAATAAAATTATTATCCCGACTAATATGTTAAATGCAAAAGTAAGTATAATTGTTTGTTACCTCTTCACGCTTTACTTACTCAATCTATCTTCTTAAAATGTTGCATTTATTATTGTAAGTTGAGAGTACGGAGAAAGAGGTAGGGTACGTCCGTAGTCCATGCGGAAGAAGTCGCGGGCTAGTGTGAATAATTTTATTATAAAACGTTTTTTTATCTTATCTTATAGGTAAATAGACTTGTATTTCTCCTTCTCTCTCATATACCTTCAGCGAGCCATGCTATCTGTCGTGAAATAAAACTTATACTATCCTTTCCCATCCTAATAAATCCATTTACGGTAAAACTGTAGGCTAAAATCTATCAGCATGCTGATACCATCTCTAAATGGGGTGTTCCGTACAAATCTCCGTCTAATCGCTTGCATAAATATTGGAGAACAGTCCGTCCAATTAAAGGTTTCGTCAGTCGCCCACGCCACCTGGTGACTCAGAACGACACTAGACGGGAACTAGATAGTCAAATATTAAGGCTCGGAAAGAACTCTGAAGTTGTTTAAATTGACTGAATATTTAGTTACTTTAAATTAACCTTGCTACACTAAAATATGTAGGTAGGTTATAAAAGATATCTACCTTAACTTGGAGGCAAAACTGTGTCTTTCTGCGCAAGATGACCGGTTTAGATGCATTTTTGTATAGAAGGTTTTAAAACTAGGGTAAAGGATCACATAATGGCAAGATATATTTTTTCTGTTTCCTTGGAGTGGGTTACAGTAGTAGGGAACATAGAGATGAGTCTTAGATGAAAAATATCCAACCTCTTCTGGTTTCAGTACGTAATAAACATTATTTTTTTTCAAATCTGCGTATTCAATGCTCATGCATTACTATTCTCAGTGCCTATTTGTTGCAATATAAATTCAATAATACGTATGCATAGTCTAAGCTCGCTTGTGCTAATACCGTTTCAAATAGTGGTGTTTGATGGTATCGCACGGGTTTTCTATTAGACTAATATCTGGCTTAATGGTGAGCTCATGTTTTGGTGGAGGGTGACAAGTGACGAGCGGGACGCGGTTTATTGTCTATGAATTTTTATTAATAGTGACGTACTTTTTAATTTACTAGCCAAAAATTTTACTCTGCATTATTAATTATACGGGTGTTTTTTTCGTTGCCACCCTTAACGAAGGATACGTACTCTATACATCAAATAAGTAATTAAAAAAAAATCAAAAAAATTTATATCGTATCCCAGCATTTTTTTGGCATAAACTTATTATGCCAAAAAAATGCTGGGAAACGATGTAATTTTTTTTTTTTTTTTTTTAATAACTTGATCGGGGGAAATTTATAGTGTCCAGTGTTTATGCTAGTTTTTTCATAGACAGATTTTAATTATTTCTCGTGAAAAAATCTTGCTACACACGTCAATGTGCATTTATGCAGAAAAACGCAGTCTATTTCCTCAACTTTGGGCCCTAATATTTTGGAAACCAGACACTTCCCAGGTATGCTTCCATGGAGAAAATTGATCGTGATGATGAGGAGATTCCGTAGTTTTCTGGAACGTTGATGAACGTGACCAAAAATCACCCTTTATAGACCGTGGCTTCATTTTGTGGCATATAGGTCTACTAAGAAGGGATTTCCCAAAATTCCTACGGGTACGGGAAATAACGGAATTTTTAAAGTTTACGCGGACTGCGGACGCAGTCTTGGGCGACCAGTCAGCTTTATCTTCAGCCTATTGCAGTCCACTGCTGGACGTAGGCCTCCCCCAGGGCACGCCACAAGGTTATTGCCACAGGGGGTTGGTGACCACAGGCCCAGCGGACTATGTTGTCAGCACGGGAGGCGCTGCTGCCCGCTCGCCTCGTACGATACCCATGGGCAGACATGGGGTGGTACAAACCCTACTCTGCCGGGACCACGCGGCTTCAACTTCAAAAATAGTTTGAATCTTATGGCATAAGTGACCATGAAAACAAAAATTAACGCAACTAGAAGCTAAATATTACATCAAGAACCTATGTTACAAACCATTAAAAACAATTCAGTAATTATACAAACATCTTAATACATTATGTATGCAAGTCACAGAGTATAACAATCAGGTCCATCAGTACAAACTTTCAATGGCTCTCAAATAAATTTGGGCACATACCCACGATCGAAAGATCCTTAGAAAACGATCGCCATGGTTACGAAACTTGCGTTAATTGAAGATGGTGGCCCAAGGGAAGGCGGCTGGCGGACCCAGCAGGGGTCTTTACTTTTTTTGACCTTTCCGGATTAACCCTTTATAGCAAAAATCCTTTATTCCATATTGAAATTAGAGTTTCTTTTGAGGGAAAATAATTGTGGTAATTAAAGTTTAATAAGGAACAACTTTTTCATAATCAAAGGTTTGTAACTTGTTCAACTTTACATTATAAAGTTATTTCTCTTCCCGCTTCCGCTTCCCATCTAGTACCGCCCTAAAGCTGCAACTTGCGCAAGCGCAGCACGCGATACAATTTCGCACTCGCACTGCCCCGCGGATTCCACTATGTTACAGTAAAGGTTTATAAGTAACTAATGTCAGGTTATATTTATCTATAATTGTATTACACTATTTATTTCATAGTGTATATAACTTGCAATGGAAAATATTAACTAAAACTCAGTCCACTCGGTGATACACAATGTTTCGCTTAGTTAATACATACATACATAACCTCACGCCTATATCCCATAGGGGTAAGCAGAGACTACAGATCTCCATTTAGTACGTTCCAAACATACCTCTTTCGCCTCATCCACATTCATTAACATCTTCATACATGCTCGCCGGTTTCGGGTGCTCTTGACTAGCACTTTTTTTTTTGGTCTATGTAGGTTCGTCTAGGGCGACCTCTCCCAGCATTGCCATTCACTTCTGCCATATATATCTCTTTCGTTAGTCGTCTTCCATTCATCCTTTCCACATGTCCAAACCATCGAAGCATACCTTCTTCTATCCTTGTCACTATGTCCTCTTTCACACCGCATAATTCTCTTATCACACTATGTCTCACTCTATCTCGCAAACTCACGCCACTTATTAAATAGTTATTTGCATAAAGTTCAGCATATCAAGTGCTTATAGTTTAATTATTAGAAATAAAAACTACAGCAAATCAATAGTTGCAATCCGATTGACCAGATGGTACTTATCCACTTCGTCAGTTGATAAACTGGTAAATTTTCTCACGCCCTTCACACCTAACCTTCGTATTTCACTCGGTCAAGTGGATACGAGTACTCAAGAGTCTCCCGAGTGCTAACAGCATGCACTTTCTCTCGATATGTAATCCCAATCGAATAAGTTTCGTTAACTTATCGATTGCATAACCTGTCAACGAGATGTAGAAACTATCAGAGCCTAACCTTTGGCATATTATCTGCAGTAATCTACACTTTCCTTATTAAAATGTATATTCACGATTTTTTATGTTTAGGCTAGACGAGTTTTGTAAAAGCTGGTTTATTTATTTACGTATATTTTGTGAGAAATTACTACTTTTTTTTTACATCCGTCGAGATGACTATAAAAGTTTAGTGAACTGAATTTTATTAGTCTGGTAGAGAAATAGAGTAGCTACCTCATAGGTGGTGTATTTTTATATAGTTCTTATACTACGTTTCTATTCTACCTAAGTCTTTATTGGTTTGTCTGTTATCCCTGTATACCTAAGTTCGTCTTATTGCAGTCCACTGCTGGACGTAGGTGTCCCTCAGGGCACGCCACAAGGCTACTGCCACAGGGGGCTTTTGCCCATAGTCACCACGCTGGGCAGGCGGGTTGGTGACCTCAGTGTGATTTTCAGACTATGTTGTCAGTACGGGGGCTGCTGCAAGCCCTTAATCGCCTCGTATGATACCCACGGGCAGACATGGGGTGGTACAACCTCTACTCTGCCGGCACCACGCGGTATTATGGCATTATTCAGGCGTATTGTAGATACTTTGTGACAAAGTCAATCATTCATTCAAATGACTAGCCTAGTTTGACTTTTAGTTTTGACTACATTGTAAAGCACATTACAGTGACTTCACAAAAAGCGACATTATCTAAAAAACCGAAGAGTATTCTCTTAGCTCTATTTCTTTTAAAAAATTTAACAAACCTCACCAAATTAACTGAGCCACCATTAGTGTCGCTACTGTCTACGCAGCAGGCTAAATATAGTAGTACAATTCAGGAGTTTCTACATATATCCACAGTGGAAAAAAAGCGTGGTACTATAACATTGTTGCCAGAAATATCACAGAGATGCATTTAATCTGGAATGCCGTCTCATTTCCTAACCGCGGCCCGTGTGACAATGACGGTAGTTGTTTAAACATTAACGCCATTATATAGCGCACTCGGTGATTATCATCTTCACTGGACAGTGGACACACCAGCCACAGTGTAGCTGTGAAGCAGTACGCTAGTGTGGTAAACAGATTTTGATAGAACTTAATCAAATAAATTGAATTTAATGTGTTAGAATTTTGAATATTATTATGTATTTTACACTTTTTAAGATATACTTATAATTATGACTCTATTGAGTACCTATCTTAGCAGATTTACTTCCTACTATTCGGGATTTAAGTACAAATTATTGTACATTACCTATCGATTAAATTATTTTTTATATCAATTGACGGTAAGAACAAACTTGGTTAGATTCTTGTAAACACACTTTAAATAACGAACTTTACACACTGGAATTCGTATTAACTATGTCATCGCCTAATTCTTATCGCAAATGAAATCGTGCTTTCAAATATAGTCTACTGCTTTACTATCATAACTTTACTTCATTTTAAATTCAAATCTTCATACCTTTTGCCCTAGGCATTACGGTCTAGTTTAATGCAGTTACGTATATTTATAAGTTTGGTTGTAACGTAAACTTGTAGTGAAGACACAGTGAGTCCACTTGAACAGTATTCTGCACTAACCTGATGATCACTTACATTCCTTTATAAAGCGGCTTCTGTTTGTCTGTCATTACCCTAAATTGAAATAATTGTGGTGAAAATTAGCATTTTGTCATAGAGATACAGTGATACATAGAAATCTAAAGACTGTTCATTATACAGGTTGTAATTAGGTTTGAGTTGAGATTTGAAATCGCTATCCAGACCGACTTGTCATTGCTTTTTAGCTCTAGTTTTAAATTAATTACAGTGATATATCTATGTATATCTAACACAGTGATATTGTTTCAGGTGTGTGACTTGTGTCTTTTGGCAGTTAAAAGAGACGACGTAAGTATATAACATATTTTTTAAAGGAAAATGCTATATGAATAGCTCACTTTAATACACTTGAAATCACTTTTTTTTCACCTTATTGAATTTATATGGAATATAAAATTTTGTTTACTATATTATTCCTTCTTTATAGTGTGCTATTCGCTTAACATATCCCCTCTGTAACATCCTGTGGCGAATTATAAAAATACTGTTATAAAAAACTTTAGTAAACTTATTTCATAAAAAAAACCGACTGCGTATAAATTTTGACCTAGCGTCACTCTCACGACAAACACGATTCTATCACATCTTCTCTAGCTCAAATGCGGCGAGCCGGCTCTATAAAACATTTATAAAAACATAACCCTCCTTCTGGCGAAGTCGGGTAAAACACCGTTTTTACGGGGAGTTACCAAGATTTGACTTAATGAGGCTGAGCGGTAGACATATGGCTAGACATGTTCGTGCAAATGAAAAACCTTTGAGAGGAAAAAAGCAATCGCAGTGAAACTTAGTTCTTTGAAGTCGATCAAGAGACATCGTTAAATACTTTCGAGAGATTCATCATTAGTATCGAATGTTGTTGTGCCTATTTAATTCATAAATAACTACATAGTAACAACGTTTATGTTTATTTGAACAATTTTAGCCAATTTTTCATATTGTTTGTTCTGGATTTTTGATATTTGAAGAGAATAGGTTATGGCGTTTTCTAGGTAGGAGTAAGGTTTGGTACATTTTATAATGGTAAATTGAAGAGAAGTACCTACTTAATGCGCCCACGTGTAAGGAACTATACTTGATTCAGGTGATTTTATGTCATATTTTGTAGTTTTTCGTTTTACAAACTATGTCATAACATAATGCAGTAGATTATTATCAGAGCGGGGTGATTTTCTCAATATTGATAAGAAAATAAACATACAAACAAATTAATAACCTCTCTCTTTAGAAGTCGGTTAAAAATAAACAATCTGTTGTACCTACGTGATTGTTTATTTTTTAATTTAGACCTCTTCTGATCTTAAAAATAAATGTAGTATTCTTGAACAAATCTATGTCAATAACCGACTGGTCCTGCACCGTATGCATGTAATCATATTTATGCACGCGGTGCACTGTGGTGGCACACTGACATGGATAACGGCTGATAGAAATGTAAATCGAAAACAGTAGATATGAACTGTGGTTTCATGACTTTGCTTAGATTAGTGCCTATTGCATGCAAGCCGCGTGGTGCCGGTAGAGTAGAGTTTGTACCACCCCATGCCTGCTTGTGGGTATCGCGCCTCCCGTGCTAACAACATAGTGCAAAAATCAGGCAGCGGTCACCAACCCTCCTGCCCAGCGTTGTGACTATGAGAAAAAACCTCCCTTGTGGCGTGCCCTGGGGGAGGCCTACGTCCAGCAGAGGACTGCTAATAGGGGGAAGACTGCTGTAGCGTTCGTAAACGCTACATGTCGGCACCGTTACTGTCCTAGGAAACTATAGCTATACCGTCACAGATCACTCAGGTATCTGAAGTATGTACCTATTACGGTTTCGAACCTGGCGAACCTGGCAATCGTATTGTGCAAAAGACAATATCGCTTATACTTACCTACACTACGAATAACTGAGTTTTTACTGAAGTCTTAGCCTGTCCTGATTTGTATTTGAACCTGCTTACTATAAAAGCTATTGCCCACTATTGATCATAGGTATATAGGCAAAAAGTGCTAACTACTTTAATTGTAAATCCGATAAATCGTCAATTTGCTCATCAGTGGAACGGTCAACGACTCCGGCGAAATGACTCAACGGCATCGTTACAAAATAATAAGAGCAGACCATTTGTTTTCTAGAGCATTAGTGAACTTAATTGCCAAAAGTCTCGTAGTGTATGTGAGTAATAAAAGTTGGTGATGAAAATTGTTTAATGATTAGTAGAGATTAAGGATCGCTTATATAGTCGATTGTGAAAATTTAATCTGATTGTTATTATACCATTGGTACCTACCTATGTTTATTTGATGATTTATGTTACCGGTAATTATTATTATTTATTTATATATTTATACACTTCGATATAAAACATATTTATAGCGTTCTTTCAAAACCATTTTCATGGTTTATCTGCAAGTTTAATTATTATTAGTTTAATTATTATTAGTTATAATAAATAATTCTTATATTAGATCAATAAAATACTTTTTTAGCTTGATTTTATATTGATTTTTTCTTTTTATATCCTGTAGTTCCGGTGGCAGCGCGTTTATAAGGTATGGTAGGCGCTTTTTGAGGGTTCGGTCTCCATAATAGTTGTATACTCTAGGTACCTCGAACCTGCCTTTATGAAATAGTAAATGAAAGAATGGTTATTTATTTGCTCAAAACATGGTACAATTGAGTTATTTACATTACTTAAATAAGTTAGTAACATGTTTTGCCAAAAATATGGCAATTAGACAAAGTCAAGAAACTACTAGCACCTAAACCATCTATAGGGGTTTACTGATTGACCCGTTCGAGAATATTCAGTTCGCTGGGACTTTTTAAAAGTTTACTATATACCTTTTACGTATTTATACCCTTCCTTGATCGTTTTATAGTGTCTAGTGTTTATTTAGTTTTTTTTATAGACGGGAAAAAATCCTGCTACAATTTATGCAGATCTAGGACCTAAAGCACTTCCCAGAGATTGAATGATATTCTATTTTCGGGAACGTTGACGACCAAAAATCACCCTGTATATATTTTTAACCCTTCTCTTATAAATTCGGGACACAATATGAGATAGTAAAGCAAAGATTGAATGTATATCTATAGCTAATATTATGTCGTTTTTATATCCTTGCGTAACTAGTATAGTGACTGTGGTAGCATTAGAAGGAAACAACATAATATGTTGAAAACCAATACACGACCCAATTGCTGTTATGAAACTAGAATAGTTTGTATATAAACTGTAGTTAGGTTGTTAATGCAGAACACGCTATTTTTATAAGGAGTTTTTCCTGTGCTGATGTAGAGATTAACTACAACATATATCAGCTGCTTCTACATCCGTGCCTGTCGTAAGAGTTGAGTAAGAGACTCAGGCGTGTTCTCTCAGGCGATGACTGATGTCTCACTTGCTCCTTCGTGACTCTGCATCTGGCTACCCAATTTTTTAAAAATACAGCATTCGTGTATCACAGTTGTTGCTGCTGATAAGTCAAGAAGTTAATTCTTATTCTATTCCTTTTGCTATAATAAATATGAGTGCCAAAGCGTATATTTCTGCGTACAACGCACCTGCGTACTTCACATAGGTGCATAGTATTATGATGTTGCATGACAGTTTTTACAAGACAAGACTCAGTACCAAAACTAGATCGCCACGGATCTCGAGCAGGTAGCTGATCATGACGATCATTAGCGCGGAATCTGAAGACGGAAATGCTCCGTCAGCCATTACTGATGGTCACGCATCATTGGAGGATGCTCGAGGAAAATGGGTCGAAGGTGGAAAGGGAATTCATACGCTGACAAGATATTTTATTTATTTATTTTATTTCATATAATATATAACATAACAGAATGATCCAAATCGTTACATATTAAATAGTATTAAGTAAGTACATAAAAACATTTTTAGAATAAAAATTAAATAATAACTATATTTACAATACCAACCCAACAGCTTTGGCCTGTAAATGTAAAGTCAATAATTCACTCATTGCACATGATGATAATGCCTGTGTAGTGAGTTTGAGGTGGAAAGAATAGGATGGCAACTCTGATAGTTATTTCTTTATATTTTGAGGAAATTTTGTAAGGGTGTAGTAGATTATAAATTCAGTAAATGTTTATATCTTGATATAGTAGTGCTCGGTAACAGTGTGACAATATACACATGTATAGTAGGTATAAATAAATTTCATATTCGATTATTGGTATGCAGACAAATTGCGACTTCATAGTTTTATATAACTAGTGTCCTTTGTTGACCCTCGACTCATGATCTCAGAATACTACAGTCAAGTTGAAAAGTGTTTTCTTTTAATATTTTGTTCATAGATTACCTTAATGGCTCACCTTCAATTTATAATCTCGGTAACTGATATTGGAGCGTCTACAGAAGTGATTGCCGGATTCCTCATCCCGTGTTAAGTGAATTGTATCACGTAAGCCATCCCGCGGAATGGTGTTCCCACGGTCCCGCACTTGGCGGGATATGGCCGATCCCGTACGTGACGGTCGGTACTCAATGCAATATGGTCACTGGTCACACTGTGATGTAATTAAGATCTGTTATTAATACTGTTACGGGTATTAAGGTAGCTATTGGAATGTGTACCTGACGGTTTTTGTGCAGGTACCTTGGTATTGACTGCATTTTATATTTATATCTCTACTAGTGGACGTCACTGCCCTCTACTAGTGGATCCACGCTCCGTCCGCGTGGATCGCAGAAAAACTTGTTTTAGTTAACCGCACTATGATCTAAACCATTCTCAAACCCACTTGAACACACAAAAAAATTCGTCAAAATCGGTCCAGCTGTTTAGAAGGAGTTTAATTACAAACACACGTACAGAAGATATACAGAATGTTACGTACTCTATACATCAAATAAAGTAAGTTTATGCCAAACAAAATGCTGGGAAACGATGTAATTTTTTTTGATTTTTTCTTATTATTACTTGTTCGGGCGAAATTTATAGTGTCCAGTGTTTATGCTAGTTTTTTCATAGACAAATATTAATTATTCCTCGTGAAAAAATCTTGCTACACGCGTCACTGTGCATTTATACAGAAAAACGTAGTCTATTTACTCAACTTTGGACCCTAATATTTTGGAAACCAGACACTTCCCAGGTATGCTTCCATGGAGAAAAATGATCGTGATGATGAGGAGATTGCGTAGTTTTCGGAAACGTTGACGACCAAAAATCATCCTGTATATAATAAAGATTTTATAATACTACAGGCTCACCTGATTCCTTTCAACAACTATGCTGGCCGGTACATTCTGTTTAATTGACATTTGAATTCTTTTATGTGTCTTTCGTGCATGGCGTCAGAGTCGACTAAGGGCTCTTTAGTCAACTCGCCCTACTCGGAACTAGGACCATGGGATCAGTCGACCTAGCGAATTTTTGAATTGGTCAACTCGCACTGCTATCTGTATTTTAAATGTGGACAATCGCGACGAAAAGTCTTCAATTTCATTATATATTTCTTTTTAATGGTTGGCAATAATAATAATTATTTTCGATAGCTGGCGCGTTATATGAATTCCAAATGGCATAACTTGATAGCACTTGTGACAGTCATTAGACGATAGTAAATGTTTTTTTTAATATTTTTCCTTTATGTTGTTGTTTTTTTTTACTTTCAAATGCGTGATAGATAGTGATTTTTAAATATATCCATATCATGAAGCCCTGTTGTTCATTTATACTTATCTTAACAGTTTTGAACACGTCTGTACACCGACTTTAGATAAACAATAGATTTTTTGCCCAAATAAAGAGTAGGGCCACTTAACTAAAGAAAATTATTAAAATAAATTCGTTTGGTTAACTGATCCCATGGTCCGAGTTCCGAGTAGGGCGAGTTGACTAAAGAGCCTAAGGAACTCAGGGGCGTTCTCTCAGGCTAGCAACATGTCTCTGATCATTTAAGTACATCTGACCCTGCTCTGCTAAACTTGGCTCCAGGATCTGTCTCGTGTTTCTGCAGTTCTGGCTAGCCCATTTCGGAAACACACCCGTGTGTTTCCGAAATGTATGTTCATTGACTACTATAAGATCACTAGATGGCTTATCTAAATGATCACCCATCAAGATCGCCAATTTGACTCCACAAACTAGTTGCCCAACCAAATATTGTCGTTGCAAACCGCGAAATTTTCATATCCTCTTGGCTAATAGCTTTATAATTATCTCTGCGAGCGCACAATAGACCTCCTTAGCATTCCGATTCGCACATGAACGTCTCGTTTCAGAAGTAGCGCAAGCGAGGCGAGACGCACAGATGCCGTCGTGCTCCACTTGCGCTGGCGCAATGGCAGCAAACAATACCGCACTCTAACTGAACTATTCTACTGGTTCTATTGGACCTGGGCTTAATTTACGTTTTAGTCTATAAGAAGCTATACTTTATGTATTGCTAAGAGACCAACACATTTAAATAAAATTCTTATTACTTTCGGGCATAAGTTCTTCCAATAGTTTATGGTTTTTCGTTCTGGTGCTTCTAAATTTTTCTTTTAGTAAAACCTTATCTTGGCATCTCAAAAACCCAGAAACCATTCGAAATACCAATATTTCTGCAGTAAAAGCGGCAATTGGCGATCCGTTTTTGAACCGCGTCGATGCGCAATCTTCTATATTTATTGCTTCCCGAAGTGCGCCCGCGCCGTCTGGTGGCTGAAGCGAGAACTAACGGATGTCGATACAAATCGAGCCTGTCAAATGTCGTAAATAAGCATCGATGCCGCTTGTTAACTGTCAACCGAGATTGCTGCGTAATTTTTTACAATTTCCTCGACATTAGAAATAAAATGGCTAGCACTTGATGTATGGGATTGGATGGAGCAGGTGTTTGTGTTATTGGACTCAGAAGTAATAGTTATTTGTTAATGTAATTCCAGTTGCTTTAGTTTTATATATAGCAGGCTATAGCAGCAGATGACATAGATAGAAAGATAGATGAATTCTTTCTTGTGGCAGAATAAATAGTTTCAACTTTAAATACAAAGGTGAACTTAATGCTTGATGAGGGTTGGCGTCAAGCAGGCAGGCGGCCGTAAAACAAACGCCAAATCCTTGGCAACATGAGTTTTGAAAGAAACTATTTTGCGCCGACCCCATTAACAATGGTAAAAGGCAGGAGTATGACGATGAAATAAAATACTACATATTATATATGTCTAATTGGGCTATATCATCGTTTCCCAGCATTTTTGCTGTAGTTTATTTACTCTAAGAAGTTATTAATTTATTAATATTTATTTATTTAATAATTGACATCATAATACATATATTCTAGTAGAAAGTGATTAAAGGTCTAGTACATAGCCATGATTGATTTTAGACATTCCCTTTTCCCTTTAGAGTAAGAAACTTCATTACCCTTTCACTGCAAGCTTGTTAGTCACTTGCCCTTTTACATCTCCGCTAATGGGTGTTCTGACCCTCTAAGTGGGCCTACAAGGTAGGATATTTAGAATGTACCTACTCGTACATTATAGCTATAAAATATACATAGACTTAGGAAATACTTAATAGTCTCAGCGAACGAACTAAACGAACGAACTAAATCGTATGTTTTGTTTTTACACACCTACATGGCTACGAGTATATCCCTATTTTAGGAATACCCGTTTGGGGACTCTTACGACATGCATGGAAGAAGATGCAGATGACTTATTTTAGTTAAGCCTATAATTAGCATAGGACTAAGGACTAAATTACTACTGTGAAACATACGTGAAAATAAACGTACATACCTGTACAGGGTGTTTGTGACAGCCAGGCAAATATTTATACCATGACTTCAGACCATGATTCTCAAGCGGAAAATTTTCGCAGGTAAAATCCAAAATTTTCAGATTTTTTCATATTTTCAGAAAAAAAATGGTTTATTTCGTTTAATTAGGCCTTAGATAATGACTTAAAAATAAAATTTTAACCAAAAGATGATTTTCAAAAAAAGTTGACATCAAAAAAGTTCAAATAACTGATCAACCCTAATGGAGAGTCACAAGTGATCCAAAAAACAGCAATCTGTTACACAATAACCAATAAGACCATTTATTTAGTCACAGGATCGCCCGATACAATTGACGCGGAGAGCAAAGATTACTGATAATCAAATCAAAAATATATTTCCTGCGAGTAATAACACTGTCGCATGATACTTGTTCAGCATTTCAGTATTTGCCTGGCTGTCACTCACACCCTATATGCGAGTATACCT
Organism: Carposina sasakii; assembly: GCA_014607495.2. Lineage (NCBI taxonomy): Eukaryota > Metazoa > Arthropoda > Insecta > Lepidoptera > Carposinidae > Carposina > Carposina sasakii. The sequence continues at coordinate 869,753 of CP053150.1, forward strand.
ATAGACTAATAAAGATTATATTATCCATGCAATTGATTGGAGCAATACATAGATCGATTTAAATAAATGTAATAAATAAAACTTAATGATCCATATCTACTAATTGGAATTTGAAAAAAGCTCGTAAAACATAATATTAATTACTGTAGACTGTATTAATAATTACAGTAGTATTACTTTCAGTGTGACGGCTTTATGGATACTAAAGTCTAGAATTTTCTAGTTTCGTGAAAGTATTTTCGCTTTCAAGCCATCAGCTTAAAATAGAGTAGTACCTAGAGTAAATTCTATGGTAGTGGGCCGAGACGAGACGAGTGGACGATGAATGGTATTATTTGATGTAACTTTAAATGCAAAAGTTTATGTTGATACGGCACAGCATGGTGTGATATCAACGTAGTGACGTATATTTGTGTATACGACACAAGACTATGCGCTATCCCACAGTTAAACTATGTAACACCACGCCCACAATAATATAAATAAATAGTAATAAGAACTAACCACAGAACAGGTAATATAGCCTATATTACCTGTTCTGTGGAACTAACCCACAAATTATATCTACCCGTAACAACGACGTTTCTGATTTATATAACCAACTTATTACACACCATTGTCAATTATATTTTAATGAGATATCTTAGCTAAATTTAAAATAAATATCTGTATTCCAATCACCTTAGTTAGGACCGTAATAATATCTTACAGTGGACGATTAGCAATCTGTTTTTGTGCAAAAGACTTCACCAGCTTGCTATATCCTGTAGGTACTATTATGTGCCTTATCTATAAATCTCTTATATCAACGTTTAATTATATATTTTGTAACAAACCTGTCCCTTGTATTATGTACTATATATGTGGAGCTATCAAGTTTGATTTTTACTACCATAGAAAGTGACTGGAAAGGTTCGAAAGTGGTCTAGTATCTAATCAAATACTCACATGATATTGCCACCGTGCTCTCAAAGGAATTCGAACCTTATTTGTCAGTGAGACAGTAAGGGCAGATAGTTTTCTACCCGCAAATATTGTGTTGGTAGAACTGATAGCGAAACTGTACGGGGCGGGGTCGCCAGCACTGGATAATATGTTGTAATCGTGTAATAGGTAATTGGATGGTTTACTCGTATTGTTGTATTTATACTGGTTTATTGTACTCAGTGACAGCTAAATTACTTCGAACGAGTTGTGATAACCAACCTAACTTTGTTGCTTTAAATTATGGCATAGAATACCTTATAGTTTTGGAGTTTAGTCCGAGAAAATCATCGTTTCGATTGCAAAGTAGAGCCTAGAAATAAATGCTTTTAAAAATAGTCTTGGCATTACGGCCGATTGGTCTAGTAGGTGACCCTGCTTGCGACGCCATCGGTCCTGGGTTCGAATACCGGTTAGTGCAAACATTGATATGATTAATATCGATGTTTGTTTCGAATCATGGATGTTTCTATACTTATCTATGTATTTATATACCGTTGCTTAGTACCCACGACACAAGACCTTAGGGAACTTAATGTGGGACTAGGTTAATGTGTTGTGGTAGTGTGTGAATATTTATTTATTACTTATACAAGCAAATGTAGATGGAGGTGGTCACAGAAAGTATAGGTAAACAATATTTTATTCTCCCTCTTTCTTATATAGGAAAGAAAAATTTAACAAAAAAAAATATACTATCTTGATAAGACCCCCGACCACGTTAATAAAATTACAGAAGAGCTTTAAGTTAAAAAGTATTTGGAATGATAGAAAGTTTGGATGTTTCTTATTAAATCAAGATCACTTTTATAATGTAGTAGAGTTTTCGTGATATTTTCCCAAATTAAAATCATTGTACTAATAATATCATTCCGCTAGATTAGCTAGACAATTTCTCATGGGCGCGACGGCGTTACGCAACAAACAAACAAACAAACAAACAAAAGATCTTTATTCACATTAGAGCGAATGACCAAACGTTTGAAATGAAAGTGAAATACATGGAATTGTTTATTTCTCGAAGATGACATTAACATAGAAATTCACTTTCTATACAGTTTGCAGGCCGATGATTGGTCAATAAATATATTGATGGAGTAATAAAGTTTGTGAATTAGTGTCTATTATAAATATTTTCATTATAGCATTAGAGGGTCGCTTGTAATTGCTGGATGCAGAGGTCGCAGTGGAGTTTATTGAGGGAGACCTATGTTCTGTTGTGGACTTGTTGTTGTTGATGATGATGATGATGAAACTAGACATCTAATTACTCCAGAAAAAAGGTTTGATCTAATAATATACAGGATGATTTTTGGTCGTCAACGTTCCCGGAATCTCTTCATCATTACGATCATTTCAGTAAATAGACTAATATCTATCTATGAAAAAACTAGCATAAACAATTTTGCTCAATCAAGTAAGTAAAAAAATAAAGTACATCGTTTCCCAGCATTTTATGGCATAAACTTACTTTATTTTATGTATAGAGTACTTACCCTTCGTTAAGGGTGGCAACGAAAAAACATCCTGTATAATATTGATTTGACTATACTTATACATATTGAATTTGCAGGTAAAGATAGAAAACTAACTAAAGAACAAACAACTTCAGCATCGACAACTTCAGCATCGACAACTTCCGGTAAAACAAACTTTTCACACAAGAGAATAACAAAGGCTTTGCATAATCAAAGGTTTAAAGCCCTTAGCAGAAAAATATCTTATTGTGTTTAAGTGCACCGGAAAATATGTAATCGCTTATTAATTCAGTATCAAAACCTTATCTATAACAATCCAAAATTATAAATATAATGCAGTTTGGTGGAAATGTGAAGGCTATTCTAACATTTCACGACTATTTACCATTGTACACCTGTCAACGATACTAAAATATACCATCATGGTAGATTTCTTAAAGTGACCAACCAAAAGTGTAGTTAAAAGACTGACAAGTGTATAAGTCGCCGCACCTTTGAATGCCCTTCGGCGAAAGGTCTAGTGGTCAAATATATTGATTATTTGGGCATTTATCGATAAATACTCGAATGGAATGTATACAGAGCAATGTTTGGACAGGATCGAGTGTTTGATCGCTCGATAAACTACAAAGAGCGAGAACACAAAAGCAAATACCGGATAATTTGAGGGTACTTCAATATTTGATAAGGATTCTTGACGGTATTTGAATATTTTTAGATGATAAATAATATAACAACTACAAGTTGTTACAGTCAGAGGGTCAAATTGAGAGATTTATAATTAAATTTAAAATTTAACCCGAAAATAATGAAGATTAGCACTGTTTCCGTTATTAAAATAAAATAAAAATAAAAATTAAGGAAAATCACTTCATAAATATGGAAGATGGAATAAGAAATATGGAGCAGGCTATGGAAAATATGGGTATTGGAGTGATGTAAAACTAATTAAATACAAAAGTTACCATTATGCTATTATCATCACATTTAAATGTTAAGACGTGATCATTGCAGATGCGAAGAACTTGAAAAAGAACATAGCGAATTGAATCGCGAAACTCAACACCGAAAAGGAACGCTGGCAAACTATGGAAGCCTTATGCCCCAATTAGAAGTACCTATCACTACATATTATAAAACAAAGTCGCTTCCTATTGTCTACCTCTATGTATGCTTAGATCTAAAACTATTCAATGGATTTTGATGCGGTTTTTTTTAAATAGATAGAGTGATTCAAGAGGAAGGTTTATATGCAAAAATAGGGACCCGCCCCGGCTTCGCACGGGTGGTCCCGCAAGCGGCCGCTATTTATTTATAAGCAAAGTCAAGATTGAAATACCATCATCCGTCTATGACATATCCAATCCAATTAAAATAATAATTCGAATCACAGACGAAAACACGTCCAGAGTAATTAAAATCAAATTACCCACCAATCAGCTTGTTACGTATGCTATACAACGAATGTATTGAGACGGCCAGCGGCCCACCTGCCAGGGAAGGCCGGTGAAAGTGAATCTGGAACACACATGATGGCTCATTCTACCTGCGAATTGTCAATAATTATGTATGGCAAAGGTTATAGAGGGGCGCGCCAAGGTAAATGGAATGGGCTGTAAGTTATGTAAATCAATGTTTGTTTTTTATATCCATATGGAGATATGGTTTGAAATGGCAACCCACTTGGTGTTTTTGGTTAGAAAGTTATGGCGATTTTTTATATTAGTTACTAACTTTTTAGAAGCAGATAACATAAAAGTTTTCTATGTTATTAGCTCTATTTTCCTAACCTGTGTTCAGATCTTCAATTAAGATTTTAAAAAAGGTGCCTAATGAACTCTTCTGAAATGTTTATTATATTATAAGTAAATATATGTATGTATTTTTTTATTTTGTAGTGTTATTTTTTCACAGTGCAAATGGAACTACAGGTAATGAAGGTAAATTTGCATCTTATCAGATTGCAGTAAAATGTTTTTTACATAATTGAGTTAAACCACGTTGTTATTTGATCAAGTCAACGCCGCGTGACGTAGCCAAGAGTCCCTTGACTGCGTTCACGACCTTAGTTTGTTTTTACTAATAATATTGTTTTTTAAACTTTATCGGAAGGTTATGTAAGCGATCGATTTCATGCTCGAATCAATTGTAATTATTTACAAAAGCAACTGAGGTTGTTTATTTTTCTGTATTCATTCTGTGATGTTGAACCTTGTTCGCAAATGACCATTCACAAAAAGTAAAATTGCACATGAAACATGTATCTATATAGGTACATACCTAATGCAGTAAGGTATGTAGAATGTCTATAAATTTTACTATGTTATATATTCTTGTCAACAGTTGACAACATAGTCCAAAATACAAACTGCGGTCACCAACCCGCCTGCCCAGCGTGGTGACTATGGGCAAATACCCCTCTTGGCAGTCTTTTAGCGTGCCCTGGGGGGAGGCCTTCGTCCAGCAGAGGACTGCAATAGGCTAATATGGTAATATATTCTTAAGTATGAATTTCTGACTTGTGAAGTCTTGTTGATTTAATAATACGAGTATGTTGTCTGATATCCATCTATTTGTCTACGAGGGTTATAGCAATTCTAAGTTCACGTGAGACGTAGATAGTAATTAATATAATACCTAATCTGATATACATAAGTCCAAAACCGGACAACACGTATAACTTCTTTTTATTTTTAGTAAGCTTAATAGCTTTATTTATGTAACGAAAGCTGTAACTAAATTTGTAAAAAAGCTTTGAAAATGACGTATTATCATACAAATACGTATTTCAAACCCTTGCAGCCCTCTAGACTTGTTTAAATGTTGACAAGTCAGAGGAAATAATTAACCTTAAAGAGTTAAGAGCTATTGAAGTATTACCACAACATTTGAAGGTACTAGTTACTCGTCAGCTAAGAACTATTGGAGTATGTCCCTGGGCGCTCCACGTGCTTGGCTTTCTATTCTATTACGGACTTCCTCAGGGCATTTGAGATGAGGCCATTGAAATTTGTGCCTTTTCTAATGCTTGATATGTAGCCAGTGATAATTCTCGAGCCCAATTACTATAACATTGAAATGACTACTAATAAATATTATGGTAGGTTGTTTGATGGAAACACGCATCGAAACTGTATTTAGTAATTTGATAATGTCTTCAATTTAATTTGGAGTACTTATTTACTTAGATATTATACTAATATTGTAGTTGCAAGGAAGATGTGCGTTTTACTGAAAGGTATTTTCATTGTGCTGTATATTTTGCCTCTATCATTTATTTAACAGTTTTAACACATAACATTTCAATGTCAAAGTTACATAGTTAGAAATGATGTATGGGGGATACCTCCACTTGCCAGAATTTCATTTGCCATAATGGTCAACAGACATAATATTGTTTCTCATAATTTCATATGTCATACTCACTTGTTTGTCATAATAGTCATATGCCAGAAACTTTGTTTTCCATAAAGTCAATTTCCATAACATCATTTGTCATAATCATTGTCATCCATAATTATCATATCATCATCATCAAATAATTCGCCATAGAAATTGATTCTAGAAGAAGCATAAAATCGGTTTCAAATAATCGATGATTAGGTTTAGCTTTGGTTTGGGTAGGTTAGGTTCGGTTAGAGTATGATGACAAACAACGCACAAGCCGAGCGAGCGAAGCGAGCGTGCCGCGGTACCCGCCGGCGAAGTGCCAGAATGCTAATGGCTTTTAGTGTTTATAGTAATAAGTATTATGGAATCTAATTTTCGGGCAAACAAAGAGTATGACACATAAATATTATGGCAAATAACAAATTCGGGCAAATGAAATTCGGGCAAGTAAAATTCTGGCATATGAGTATTCGTGCATATAATTTTCGGGCAAACATTAGACCCGATATATTGTCTATTGTAACTACACGCAACAAACTACTAAACAGATTTTGATACAAATGGGCAGTTAATTGGTCTATGTCAGACTAAGACTAAGCTACATAGTTAGTTAGCTAAACATTTCTATCATTAAAAAATCGAACCCTCCGACCATAACTAAACCTAAACTTAAAACCAAAAGGTAACTTCTGCTTGGTCGATACAATATCCATTACGCTGGCTTTCAAAGCTCAACGACTTAATTTAAATAGTTGTTATCACTCTCTCCCATACTTTTTATCACTAGCACGACAATGGTACGAGACGTGTTTCATTCATCACTATAACGTGACACGACAGAGGTTATACCAACATAGTTTTACTGAACCATTCGAAAAAGGTGTTGCGTAAATTGGATGAAAGTTGAATTGAGAACAACCTTTTTCAAGGGAACTGCCTAAAATGTGCACACAGCCGATGTGTGTGTGTGTGTGTGTGTGTGTGTGTGTGTGTGTGAATAATAGAGATAGTTTATGAGATATCTGCAAAGATGAAGTCAACGGTCACAAGTCGTGATTAAATAAATAAATAAAATAAAATCTTTTTATTTCAGGCTTGTGCCCATAGTGTTAGTATTACACAAACTTAAATTTTATGTTAGTATATAGTACAAAAAAAATAACAAATAACAACAAAGTACGGCGGCGCATTATGCAGTAGAAATCATTAAAAAAGACTACGAAATGATAGAGCTTCATTGTAATTATACTGACAAGAATAAAAACACGGAAAGAAAGCACAAACGTATTCAATACTTGCATCGAGAAACATAAAGTGTAACGTTACGTTGTCATTTATACTCGGACAAGCAATTGTGTACAGAAGCATAAAATTAAAAATCCCACTAATAACCATAAACGTGAAAGGTTGTGAGAATGTGAAGGTATTTGGATGTTTGTTATTTATTTTCTTTGAAAAAAAAATCTTTAAAATGGTTTTGATGGAAAAAACATAATTAATTTAAACGGCCAATTTCAATACTAGAATATCATTACTTTTTATTCTAAAGAAATTGTATATAAAACAATTGAATGAAATTGTATTAGGCGTTACAATTCGGAAGTTCAAACATTCACTATGGGTGCGCCCACCACCGGGCCCTACACCCTCCACTGACCCTCGGATCTGATAACTCATAATTGCGACAACAGGCACTTGCACTAACTACAATCGCCATGAGAAACCAGACCCGAGCACCTAGCATGCAAGACGATACATTGCACCATTCCGAAATCAAAAACTAGATAAATAATCTACATATGTTTCGCCAACAACCGTGGCATCCTCAGGATTATAGAAATTAATAAATTAGTAAACCACTAATTATTATGAACCTCTAAAACCCAACACATTACTTACACATGTGTAACAATACAACACAATTGAAGATTAAATCTGTTTTTCATAAAATCTTATGATGGCTTTAAATCAATGAATTCAGGTTTTTCAAAATATTTATTTAATTGTATCAGACGTCACTATTCGGAAGTTCAAATTTCCATCGAGGGCTCTTTTGTTCGTGACTATGAGTCAGCAGATCCGAGGGTATAGGGTCCGGTGATGGGCGAGCCTTCGATGGAAATGTTTCAATGAAGGTATTTTATTTACATTACAGCTTTGACATCTTTCAACTAAGTTAGTTAGGTATGCCGTTACTGGTGCACGATGAAGGTTAATAAAGATCGATGGATATCAAACGCTTCCATAGCATCGTAGTATAGTGGAAAGGAACCCTAACCAGCTTGTAAAGTATAGGGTACCTACACAATAGCGGTACACTGCACCTACTGCACTTGCGGACGAGCGATGCACTGTCCTTGGTGCATGCTCCCATGGGCTTCGTGAATGACTTTCACTCGTTACGTCATGGGTGCTTGTGGACGGTCACCAGTCACCACGCGTTGAATAAGCTGGTAAAGCTGTAGCATTGTTTTATAGCTTACTACTATGCTTTGTTTGAGATATATGTACTTGTATGTAGATACATTTGAAGATTGCATTTTGTTAGGATACGTGTGGGATATTTTATTTAGATATGTTAAGACATCATTCCGCCAATATATGCAAAGTATATTCGGATGATTCTTATATTTATTTATATTTCAAAATTAATTGCATGTTAAGCTTTTTTTACCTATTTATCAAACATAAGTATCTATTAAATATACTACTTACTTACGGCGTGGTGCCGGCAGAGTAGAATTCGTACCGCCCCATGTCTGCCCGTGGGTATCGTACGAGGCGATTAAGGGTTTTCGGTAGGTGGGCAGCAGCACCTCCCGTACTGACAACATAGTCCAAAATACAAACTGCGGTCACCAACCCGCTTGCCCAGCGTGGTGAATATGGGCAAATACCCCCCATGGCAGTCTTGTGGCGTGCCTTGGGGGAGGCCTACGTCCAGCAGTGGACTACAATAGGCTGATAATGATGATGATGATGAAATATACTACCTAAACGTAAGTAGGTGCTTACTATTGATCATTGATAGATAAAAAAAATCCGACAACTTTCTATAATCCCGCTTCCAAGGTAAACATAGTAAAATGTACAATTTACAGCCTCTTTGTATTTAATGAGAAAATGATTATCATTTGTAGATTTGTATTTTTATATGCTCATTGTCAACCATACAATAGATTTGTATCATTTCTGCGATTGTGGATTGTGACAAAAACATAGCTTCTAACTCTCGCATTTTAATTATTAAATCATGTTTGCATCTGTCCCCCTCTAAATGTGATCTTGTTTTATGGTCCTTCAGTTCAGGTTCAGGTTCACCATTTCGGGAACATAGCCGTGTATGTAGGGCGAATATATATTATGAACGTTATAGAATGCTGGTCTCTTTCTTGCGCAAAAATTTAGCATTGCCATAAAACGTGGCAATGCTGCTAGCATTCTGGGCACCCTCCCGGTAGAAGGCAACTTTGTAAATACTCGTATATTTAATGTAGATTTCGTGTAGATTAATTTAGTTTTTAGTTTTATATAATGTAGTAGTAGTATTATTGTCAATAGTAATTTAAGCTCTCTAATTATAACTACCCTTTACATAACATTTATGAACGTAGTTTTACATCCGGTGGCGTTTGGATTTATTTAAATCATGTATACGTTTGGAGATGAGATTAGTTAGAAATTTCATGTAAAGGAGATATCTTCGTATATAAGTAAGTCATTAGTTGCTTAGCAGAATCGTATCGTATCTGTACTAGGTACATCTCTAACTCACACAATTAATCAGATGTAAGCGACAATTAATTTATCGATTATCGACTCCATTGCAAAACAAACGGCATTTCTCGACATATTTGTCGAAATAACTAGTGATTACGAACTGCTGATGCGTGATATCACCGATACTTCAGCGGACGTAGAGTTAGACGATGACAAAGATGAACCGTTTTAAGTTAACGTTACCATTAAACCAAAATTCAAAAAGTAAAAAACAAAAAATAAAGGAAAAAAATGCTGTTATTACGGTATTGTTCTGATTGAGGCATGAGGTCAAATGATGCATCAGCTTAAAATAAAATAAAAATGTTTTTAAAATTACTTACTGGTGTTCCACCACCGAGCCGGAATCGGAATTGGTGACCATTGATTGCTATCTTCGATGGTAGTACATGTCCACAGCCTACAATTTGAATATACCTACGTCCATATTTATATAGCGGACGTCCGCGTTTTTACGGAAAAAATATTCTCAGCGTTGAAAAAGTAGCCTATATCCTTTTTCAGGCTCTAGATTTGTAAACCAAATTTCATCTAAACCTGTTCAGTACTTTTTGTGTGAATGCACTATAGACAGAGCTATATACTTTCGCATCTACCTATACCTGTAACTAGGTTTAATATGAGTAAGGATAATGTTGGATTGTCTATTCATAAGTCATTAATTAAATACTAGATTGGTCTAGTAGGTAGTGACCCTGCCTACGACGCCATAGGTCCTGGGTTCGAATCCCGGTAGGTGCAAACATTGATATGATGAATATTGATGTTTGTTTCCGAGTCATGGATGTTTCTATACTTATCTATGTATTTATATACCGTTACTTAGTACCCACGACACAAGACCTTAGGGATCTTAGTGTGGGACTAGGTTAATGTGTTGTGTAGTGTGTGAATATAATATATTATATTATTATTATTATATACTTCAGCTCCCAGCCACGGTCTGTCACGAGAGCTGTGAGGACGAGGAACCCTCGCGTGCCACTCCTCACGCGACCACCAAGCCCACCATGTCATTAGCTTAATAAATAATATTAGCTGGAGATATCCGCCATCAAAACTATTAAATGCATTCTTAGTTCTTACTATAATTTATGTGATTCGTGATTTTTTTTTCCCACATTAAGATCCATATGGTCTTGTGTCGTGGGTACTAAGCAACGGTATATAAATACATAGATAAATAGATAAGTATAGTAACATCCATGACTCAGAAACAAACATTAATAATCATCATATCAATGTTTGCACCTACCGGGATTACAAACCAGGACCTATGGCGTCGCAGGAAGGGTCAGTGCCTACTACACCAATCGGCCGTCAATGCGGTATTTGCATGTTTTTTAGGTTTAACTGATAATAAGACCATGTACGTTTCTACGACATTGAAGAAAATTGGTACAACTGCAGTATCTTAAAGTAGAAAACTCATAGTAGCATGACATGCTGCATCAAATGTAAAGGATCTATAGGAACGACCTCCGAATTCCTTAGTCAACTCCGATATGCACGGGAGGAGGATGCTTTTGACGTATTCTAGTGAAACACTTGATTAGCTAAGGGTTTACTACTTTACTCGCAATATTTCTAAACATTAGGCAAATAGATTTATGTATATAAGGAAGTAAAAATATCTAAAGTAACTTAAATCTACGTAAAAGCATATTTAAACTCAAGTTCTCTGCGATAAACATCTGCACCTTATCTCATCGGGTCACTGAACGATCTATTATGTATGTTTGGAGCATTTCACTTTCAATGCTGCGCCTGCGCACGTCGCCATATTGGATTGCTTATTTAATTGCTCGTTTGATTTATATGTGCTTTCCATTATACGGAAGTTTGAGTAATTAAAGTTTTTAGAAATTACTTAGCTTAGTTTCTGTAGTTAATGAAAATGTTTGGAACATAAAATAAGCATCATAAAGAAGCGGATAGATATATATTGTATGGGCAGTCATATTTATTGCATGGGCAGTTATATTTCAAACTGGTATGTATGTATTAATTTAATAGGTAATAAAAATATCTAATTTTTACATAGGAAACAAAACCGAACGCGTATAACTTTATTCAGGAAACTAATAAAAATTAACAAACGTAGCCTACGTTGTACAAAAAAAATGAGGTAGGTATTTATATAGAAGAAAAAAAAACAATCTATTTAATTTCTCAGGGATCCCGCAATTTTCTAATGGTCATATAGTGGACCCGGTGGCTTAGTGGTTATAGCGGCTCGCACGGTTTGCAGTGGTCGTGGGTTCGATTCCCACTCGGGTGAAGAATTTTTATTCCATTTTCTTTATTAATAATTTTCTAATGGTCATATGTTTAAATTGACTATAATAATATAATGGAAATAGTAAAGTTTTTATAGACATTATTATAATTGAACATTTTATGGCCCTAACCCATAGATTACCTCCTAGGTAATCTATGCCCTAACCTAATCATATTACCACCCACGGTACATACAAACGTTACTGTCCATACGTTTCCAAGATGGTGTATTAGATATACAGGGTGTAACAAAAGGGGTTTGTCATGCGAAAAGAAAAAAGGCCGCTATAAAGAACCTATCAACAAAATTTGGGGTTAAAAATCACATGTTTATTTCTCCAAAAAGCATGAATTACTGTAATCATTACACATCTACAAAATTTCTTTGGAGATTATGTATGCGAGAAAATATTCCCTTATCTAATGAGATTGCAATCGATTATCTCACGAATCTATTACAAATCGATTAATATATCGTGTTCGTGAGCAGTGAGTACACTTGTTACGGTATCTATCAGTTTCGGCAGGAAGCTATTAATCTCTTTAATAGAAAAGTGTGTTACGGAATATATCTTTTGGGTTCTGTAGTAGGTTTCTACTGTATTTTACCATCTAAGGAGTGACGTAAGAAAATATAAGGGATTAGAGTAGGGACCATATTTCGTAGTTTAAAAAATGGTCACCGCAAAACACCGAAAACATTCGTACAAGCGCTACAAAAATAATTTTCAAAAAAGAATTTAAGTATTAAAAACTTTGCCACAAACAAATAATAATATCAATGTCTTTTCTAAGAAAAAAAAAATAGCATGCAAGTCCATGCCAATTAGTAAGCTTTGTTTTAGTACCTGTAATCCCATATTTGACCGAAATGATATGACTGAAGACATATGCAAAATTATTATAAAACCGGCTACCCATCTACTAATATGTACTTCTGTCTACATAGTCTGATGACGACCATCATAAATATTCGCGATTTAACTGTGGAACCATAAAAATGTAAGTCTGACGGGTGTACTGTCCCATCGAAAGCAAGAGCGTTTCGTAAGCGATCCGAAGGCGATTCAGGACCGGTCCTGTGAGGTTACGGTACTGTTACGAGTACGTCACCGGGCTAGAGATTCGGTATTGTTTATTAAGTTGTGAGTAGAGAGTTACTCGTACATACATATATTTGACGGCCGATTGGTCTAGTAGGTAGTGCCCCTGCCTGCGACGCCATAGGTCCTGGGTTCGAATCCCAGTAGGTGCAAACATTGATATGATGAATATTGATGTTTGTTTCAGAGTCATGGATGTTTCTATACTTATCTATATATTTATATACCGTTGCTTAGTACCCACGACACAAGACCTTAGGGATCTTAATGTGGGACTAGGTTAATGTGTTGTGAAGTGTGTGAATATTTATTTTCTAATGGACATAATATTCCTAAACTTTTGGAATGTTTATTAATATTTATTATATATAAAGTGAGGATCGTAAGGGTGTTTAGCATAGCGCGAATGGGTGATATTTATTAGTTAATTTGAGTTCAAAAACTCAAATATTATGATCAATAGCTAATTTCTAGCTGATCGCCGGAGGAATGCCCGAATTCCCTAGTCGACTCTTACGACATGCACGTAAAGAGGTGCAGCTGATGTACCAATTTAAGAAACCTGCATCAGCTGCACCACCTTCCCCCGTATCTGTCTTCGCTATGCTGAACGTGTCTGTGGTATCTCCTTTATGATCCTACAGTTCTGAATACCCGATTTCGGAAACACAGCCATGTCTTCAATATCTATGATTATGTGAACTAACTGAATCTATACATATCGTATAATAATAAAATAACGTGTTATTGATAACTCCACTTTAAGATACAAATGTGAGTCGACACGGAAAGTAACAGTGCGATCGTTTTGTCCGCAGGTGCTTCAGCTCGGGTTACCGCTGGGCGCGTGCGCAGGCGCATTTAACGATTATACGGTGAGTTTTTGCAGTTATTCGATAAAATACTTCTCTACAAAATACGTTTAGTGGATTAAATTTTGGTACTAAAACCTTTTTTTAGCAAAAAATACTTTTTTTGTCGTGATTGACTAGATGACTTTTAATCCAAAGATTAAAATTGATGTGAGTGGAATGTTATATTATATTATCTGTTTGGAAAACTAAGTGTTTTTTTTGCAACTTCGAAACATTAGTCTATTAGCTTAATTTTCACGTTAGATTTTTCTAGAACTAAGCATAGTATTTCGCTCCACACACACCTTGTGTTACATCCTGTATAACACAATAATTTACTTAACATTGCAATAGTTTGTAGAAACAGAAACAAACAAGCACGGCCGTTGTTGCCGTAACTTGTAATTGCTGAAATCAATATCGTATACAATTCGTAATTTTTACGACATCGATATTGGAAAAAATGGTCGACATCGGTTTTTGTAGTGAATGCGCTGCCATGCGTATTAAGAAAGGTACGACTTATTTTGTACAACCTGTTCTATTATCAAACAATAATAGTAGAAATAATTTATAATTATAAAAAAAAAAACCGTAGACTGCGTAAAAGTTTTTAACCTAATGTCAGTCACGCGACTAATGATTCCTATTAAGATCAAATGCAACATACAGTCGAAAAACATAAGCCTCCTTCTGGCGCAGTCGGGTAAAGATACGTTCTAGACTGTTGTTTATGTTAATGCCGTGTGATGCCGGTAGAGTAGTTTAGCACAATGCCCTCCAAATTATACATAATGTTTTTTCGTTGCCGCCCTTAACGAAGGGTACGTACTCTATCCAATAAAGTAAGTTTATGCAAAAAAAAATGCTGGGAAACGATGTATTTTTTTTTTTTAATTACTCGATCGGGCGAAATTTATAGTGTTTATGCTAGTTTATTCATAGACAGATATTAATAATTTCTAGTGAAAAAATCTTTGCTACACGCGTTAATGTGCATTTATGCAGAAAAACGCAGTCTATTTACTCAACTTTGGACCCTAATATCTTGGGAACCAGACACTTCCCAGGTATGCTTCCATGGAGAAAAATGATCGTAATGATGAGAAGATTCCGTAGTTTTCGGGAACGTTGATGACTAAAAATCACCCTGACTTCAGACTTCATCTCTTCTCGAATAAGGAGAAAATACGACTATGAATATCAGTGTGAATTGATCCAACAATACTTAGTCTCTATTTCTTACACAAGTAAACACTTTGCGAAACACCAAACACATACTAATCCGTGCGAACTGTACAACAATACTCATTGATACGAGTAACATGAACTATTTGTAACGCACCATGTTTTTTAAAGCAGAAAACAATTAAATTTAATCCAATTCAGTCAACCTAAATAACTGCGTGAGAGAAACGCCAGTCACATCGAGGACTGTTTTTTATTTGTTTCTATTAAAGTTTTATGGATTTATTAAGACTTTCTGATAGTTTTGCACAGTAATGATAGTTTTGATTCATGATTAGATCAGTTTTTGTGATAGCGATATATAGGTATATGATGGGTATTTGTCGCGAGGCAATTTTTGAAAATTTTGAGCCGAAACGCAACCACTAACGAACCGTTAACGAAACGTGGTGCGAAAGCAATATGAACTTACCGCTGGAGTATTAAGGTATATTTTAGCATGCAGTGGTCGCGAGTATGACAGAATAATATGAAATATCTGTCTCGTGCAGAAATGTGTCTAATTACGTCACCGTAAAGTTATTATTGCTTTGTTCTGAGCGTCTACAACAACGGTTCCGTTTCGGCTTCGTTCCAATTCTAGACTTTTCGAGAATTGGCACCCTGTTATATAATTGTCTAAGCATTTTGAATTAATATGATACATAAAATTATTAATAAAGAAAATGGAAATAATTCTTCACCCGAGTGGGAATCGAACCCACGACCATTGCAAACCGTGCCAGCCGCTATAACCACTGAGCTACCGGGTCAATTACTCGGATGACGAATTTTACCATCTCTTTTTTCTAAATTACATATTGGCAACGTTATTCTTCATCCCGATAATATGATACAGTAAATTTGCATTTAGCACTTTACCAGTAGTATGGTAATATAATATACCTAACTTAATAATTTGAGCGGCCGAAGTGTTAAACAAAATACTTCCTTCAAAAGACAGACTATTTGAAATATCTAGGCAGAATATGCCAAATTTTACAATTTGCCTCTGACAATTATGTCTTTATTGGAGTGAGCTACTATTAGGTAAGTAGAATATGGCTTAGGTACTAATTAATTTAGAAACCTATTCGGAAATGTCATACCTAATGGTATATTACTGTTATGGAAGCAAATCTATTTTTTATTATGACATACTTACTTAACAGCAACTTCTTGGCGAATTAATAATTGTGGATTCAATTTAGTAAATCAGTATCGAGTTAATAGCATACAAGTTACAAGCATTTAAACTATATTTCCCAAAGATCGTAAAATCAATCAGTTACCATAATTAATTGTATCATAACAGGAAATGAAAGTGCAAAGTATAAAATTACATATGCCGGGCAATATTGTTTGAGTATCGTAACTTCAAAATTGAAACTGCGGTCACCAACCCACCTGCCCAGCGTGGTGACTATGGGCAAAATACCCTCCATGGCAGTCTTGTGGCGTGCCCTGGGGGAGGCCTACGTCCAGCAGTGGACTGCAATAGGCTGATGATGATGATCGTAACTACAAAAGCAAAACACTGCCATCTATCGAATTGAATTAGAAACAGGTAGAATGCATGTTGTGCTCGTTTACGGTACACGTGCGTTTATTATTGAGTAATAAATAACTTGACTGTACGTACAAGGAGGTAAGTTACAAGATTATTTAGTAACTGCTTTCTCTTGATTTGCTCAATTGATTACTGTGGAACATTGTAACATGCGCCTATTTATTGGATCGAAACGTTTTGTTTGTAAACGCTTCTTTTACCTTCAGTGTTATTTTAAAGGTTATCTGCTAAACGTAGATGTGTAATATTCTTTATGATCTTGCAGTTCGGGCTATTCTATGTATGTATGTATATCTGCTTACGTTTATATCTACTTATTAGGTATGTACAATGAAGTGCTATTTTAAATTGGCACTAATGCCTTCACGCCTGCGTCTCAGCATATCACTTGGCTTTACTCCCTCACTCTTTCAAATCACTTACTTTTAAAAAAATAGCCTATGCTGTGTCCCACTGCTGGGCAAAAGCCTCCCCTAATTAAGCCCACACTTGTCTTGTTCCCACTATAGTGGCCCAATCCGGCAGAAACTTATCCAGGTCGTCCCTCCATCTTCTCCTAGGTCTTCCCCTACGCCGGTTTCCGTCTGTAGGCACCCAATAAGTGGCTATCTTTGCCCATCTGTTTGGGTGCATTCGACATATTTTTGGTGTTTGGGACATTGGACACGTATGTCGAATGTCGAAATAACTTACTATCTTGGTAAAATTCTAAAAGTAAAATACTTTTAATCCAATCCAGATTCTAAGTTAAAATAAGAAATTCCGGAGCAAGTAAGCTATTAAAAGTAGATAGTGCCGTGACAGTTTCTACGAAATAGGTTTTTTTTAATGTTTAATATACTTATTGCACTTTGAGAAGACTTATCTATAAATGCGATCTCCACCACTCAACCATCGAATGATTGGAATACTCGTGAATATATTTGCATATGTGGTACAAGTTATAAACTGTTATAAAAATACGTGTGTTAAACTATTATTTATTTACATTATGCTAGTCAGTCGTTTAATAGACTTATATTATGTTTTTTTTTTAATAAATAGCAATGGCAAATGATAAGAATTAAAATTGTTTCATGGAACAAGCTTTCGGGGTAAAAATAAGAAATATAAAACATTTAAAATTATATGTCTTTCTTCTGAATTGTACAGAACAGGAATCCAATATAAACAATTCCAATATAAACTAAATGAAGAATCTAAATTTTCTTTAAAAAATTGTAATTAAAGCTGAACTCTACATCCATATTTGTAGTAAAATTATCTTAGCACCTATTAGTTTATCTTGCTTATGTGTTCATTTTTTTTCAAAGACTAAACGCGCATGCTAACCGCTTGTGACACAGACCACACTTCTGAAAACCGCGAGCGTCGCACGCGCAGCGCAATCTCCGGCATCGATCTCTGCTAATTGATCACCTGCACCTGTCCTATCGCCTGCATTCCACACACGTTTGCTCATTTTGCGTACAGCCGGATCGGCGGCGGCAGATCTATTGCGTGTTACCATCATTTGTGGAGGGGGATCTTTATTTTTTGTCGTCGAAAGTAGCTTAGATAGCGTCTTCGTTAAAATAATGTAGAGTTGCCAACCTTCTGGTAAATAAAACCTGTAATCTAATATTTTCTCGGGATAAAAAGTACTAATGACCTACATACTTGTATCAGCTCTCAACAAATACCTAATGCCAGTATATTCAAAGCATTGTTCCAATAGGATATTCAGTTGAGCTCTTTAAGTATCCCGGGAAAATATTTTTATTCCGGATAATTTCGACATTTTGTTTTTTTTTTAAGTCCACGGGGACGAAGTCGCGGGCGTCCTCCAGTTCGCAATAAAATCGCGGATAACAAGCTAGTGTCAGTATGAATATAGTAAGTGTACTTATACTACATAAATAGTGCATTTCTACGGAGCTTGCAGCATTGCCTCATGTTGCCCCAATTCCTGAACGTTTATAGAAAATATACGACATTCATAGAATTACTTGCCCATATACGTTTACAACCAAGGTGCATGGTATGTACAAGTTGCCATAGATTTAACATCTAGTTGGTAAAAAGAAACAACTATTACTATGGGACCTACTCTGAAATCATGAAATAAAATTCAGCTATACGATACTTTGTTGTATGGGACAGCTGATTGTTTTTCACGATTTGGAGTTGGTATAAAATGTAGAGATGACCTTCTCCGTACTCGTATCAACTCACAACAAAAAAAAAAAGATTTGTTGAGTATTATAAGGCGCGAAGAAGAAACAAAATAATTAATTTGGCATTTACAATATTAGTAAGAATGCAGGCACATTATTATTTTGGGCAAAAATAATAATTTCTTGTAAGTAATTTTCTATAAACCAAGTTACTTGTCAAGTTATATATGACAAAAAAATTTATCGGAATCAAAGGTTATTAACAAAAATCTATATCGACCATGTATAGACCATTAGTGTTAAGACCTAACAATGAGGCGCGGACAATGAGCGAGGGACGCCGCGGGCGCACGCTTGTATAGGCTGGGAGGTTAGAAGTGACGGAACGGTTAGGAGGTATAATGTAGGCTAATTGATCTGCTATAGGAGCTTTGGCAGTGTAATGACTACTTTTATATCTAATAAGAGTCCTCATTTTTTTAAAATAGTAAACCCCATAAGATTTGTAAATATGAAGTATTTAATTACATATTCTGAAAACTACACACTGCGGTCACTAACCCGCCTGCCCATCATGGCAAAACCTATCGCAGTAGCCCTGTGGCGTGCCCTAGAGGAGGCCTACGTCCAGCAGTGGACTGATGTGTGTTTATATATATTACAGTAGGAGAAACAATGACTATGTTCACGGGTGTAACATACTTGTTCATTGTGTACCTAATAGATATTGCGATATAATTGCTTGATGGTTGACGACAAACTCTAACTGTGTTCGGATACGACATATCCGATTGGTGGCTATTGCCCATAATAATCATAAATGACCAACTTCCATGATACCTAGTATTTGGCAACAGATTTTCACATAAACTCCTAAAAAACGTAAGTAAAATTCTTTATACGGCTGCCTACCATATGCCTAATATATTTGTCGTATCGGGGAAAATGAAATCTACCCAATAAGCCTCTCCATATGCGCCAAATGGGGGTTAAAATTAAAAAAAAAAAACAATAATAAATGGCATTAGCGAACGTTACTAACCAAAGAGTTCTGTGACCAGTTCCTGATCTAATCAGCATCAGGGGTAGAAGGATAGAATGGGTCACAGCGATCAATCACTTAAAAGCCTACCGCAATAATATAATAGCAAATTCTCTAATTTCTCAAACATGCTCTCTTAACCTGCAATGAACTTATTAACATAATTTCCTTACAAAAGCACTTATTTACCCATCTCATTTTAGCGCTCGATGACTAAAGCCTGACTAGAGCTTCGTAGCTCCTTGCCACACACACCGACTATTAGAGTGTTTGGTACACAATACGGGGAGATGTTAGATTGTGACCATTGGCCATTGTGCGGTCCAAAAGGACCACGAGTCGACCACACGGAGCACGCTGCGGGCAACTATCGCGCCTGCCATCGACGTGCGAAAAATGTAGATGTTTCGCGATATTGTCTGCCGGATTAGCTTATTCTTTGTTAGTTGGTTGCGACTTTTTTTCGTGCTTGTGAAGGGTGGGTGCTGCTTTTTGTAGTCTATTTGCATTGATAATGTCGCTGACGTATCTTGCGACGAGATGAAAGGCATATTTTACAGAGAGTTTTGGGCATGAATGTGAAGGATAATAGAGAAAGAGACCTAATAAATGTTGGATAGACTGTTTGAGAGAAGATATGCGCTTGCAGATAATAGAAGAGTACATATTGTGACGACCCTAATTGAATGAGGACAGGGCAGAAAGGAAGAAAAATATCGTTGTCTAGTGTTTAGGTCTAACATGCGACTGACTACAAAAATGTTTCTTAATCTTTAGATAAGAGAAAAAAGCAACTAGAAGTTATTATAATTCACCGGATAAGCAAATCAACATATATTTCCAAAGCTGCTAAGCACTAAGGCCCAACTGTACAGTAGATATTGAACTTTTTGGTTCCGTCCGCGTGGACTACAGAAAAAACAAAATATCGAAATTATCCGGGATAAAAAGTAGCCTATATGTTAAGTGGCACCTGTCACAATATATTCCTGAAAACTGCATCGAAATCGATTCAGCCGTTTTTGAGATTAGCGTGCACAAACGCACAGACAAACCAACAAACAGGCAAACAGACAAAAATTCCAAAAATCATCGTTTTGGGTCCTATTGCGTTGATAAAGGTCTCCTATAATATTTTTTCTCATGTGCAGACAGCGATCCGTTACATTTTTATTATATGTATAGATAATACGAGTGAATTTCGAATACTTCTAAAAACATAACTGAACCCAGCAATATTGTTTTAGCTAAGTGAACTACTACTATAAAGGTAATTACACAATAATTGTCTTTAATTAAAACCCAAGTCATTTGAAAATCATGACCGACGCATTAAAATTACAGCACCAGTCATTCAAGATCAAGCGGACTGAGCTATGCCACACTTGATTGCTATTGGTTTATTATAATGATAATACCTGCGCTTTCATTTGGCTACTCATTGCCTATTGTCTGCTTGTAAGCGATAGTATGTGGATTACCATTCTACATATACGAACAATGTATAAGTAGTAGGTATATCAATTATACGCGGTGTTACAAAAGGGGTATGTTAAGCGACATGCTATCGAGATAGCCCACTATAAAGAACCTATCCACAAAATTTGAGTCGCAATCGCAAGTTCAAGATTGTATGAACATTTTCGAATTGTTTGGGAATTCTTCCCACTATTTAGAAAAATAAACATGGAATTTCGAATCTCAACTTTTGTGGATGGGGTTATTTTCATAGCATTTGACTTAACTTACCCCTTTTGTTACACCCTGTACGTATACTAGTGGTGCAGGTTAAAGCTCGAATACTGACCGATGTTACGATGTACCTAATGTTACACGGCGAGCATTCATGCAGTCAGTACGTACTGTTACGGCGAATTCAACGAGCAACGAGCCGCTTTTACATAGATTTTGGTACGCTAACATGCTCATAGCGAATGTTACAGTCCGTAACATTACACCGCGTAATAGCGAAGTATTTTTTTTCTAGAGGAGGGGGGCAATTTAGTAACAATAGTAGATATGCATTTTCTATTTTCTTTTACGTATAAGTGTAGGTAAGGCAGTAATCAATTTTCTTTATTTTATGGTGCAATTTTCATATAATTTTTAACTATACAGTTTCTTAGATAATAGTAAAAAGCTCGCTTAAAAGCAATTATTCATATTTTATTATGATTGCTAATAGGAAAGTGAAATTTATTGTTTTCATTACATTTATAGTCAGTCTGTCAGAGACAATCAAAGTATTCTATTGAATTCACCTTTTCCTTTCCTAGCTGCTGAAGTACACAGATTAAATCTGTAATTTCAGCAATTTTACGGCCAATTGCTTTGCAAGATGAATCTCGGATTTGTTTCATTCCAGAAATTATGCATAAAAACAAATTGAAGTATAAATCTGAGATATTATGCAAAAAACACTCTAGATCGTTTATTACAATTGGCTGTTAGAGACGAACAAACAATATCTAAATGCAACTATCTAGTCATTATACATAGATTGCTTTATATGCCATATATTTGAGCCTATTGTGATTGCATAAAACTTTTTATGGCTCTCAATATGTCAGCCTACTCGCTCACACTATACCTCATGTGATTTTCAATCCAATGAGTTTGTACAGTCATAAAGGTGTTAATCTTTCCAACCTATATGAAACTCCACTCTTTAATATACAACTTCAATCCATACAAAATAAAGTTTGAAATCACACCAGCCAGGAATATCAGGATTAACCTAATCGATATTGGGATGAGTAATCGATTTCTTTTGTCTGAGAAAACTAGTAATTAATAGTATTCGATATGACTTTTAAGAAATGAAAGGATATTTGAAAATCATTGTATAAAATAAAAAGTTAGATTTGCGATTCAGTCATTGATATAACTTATAACACAGATATTATTGTAATTTAAAGATTAACTTACTATACAATATATACATATTTACCTACATATACATACATATATATACATATATATATACCTACACATGGATGTGTTCCTAAAAGAAGGTAGCCAGAACTGCAACATCACGGAAGAGACATTATTTTAAAGAAAGGTAATAATCATTTTTTGCATGAATTAAATAAAGTGTTGTGTTATTAATTACTACATAATCTATACCAGACATAATGCCGATAACTTAAGTTAATAAAAAAAGTTAATGTGCTACGTGCTTAGCGCAACGCGGCTTCCTACGTGATTGAAAAAATCTAGCGCTAGGCAATAAACAACATGATGTAAACGACTTTTTGAGTAATTTTCGCCCATGTTTGATAGACCATGCTATATTTACTATCTCACAATTTAGAAAACTTTTCCCTTTGTACGTATAATTACGCGTTAAAAATATTCACACGAAAAAGTCTCGGACTCGTCCGTCTTGTACAAATAATGTGACATTTTAAAATAATTACCCCCTTTTGTACTGAAATACCCATTGTTTTTTTTTTGTCGTACGAAGTGAAGGAACGCCTGTATAATTAACATAGTTTACGTTAACTTGTACGACAGTTATTTGTATCATATTTTTAATAACCAAAGCTTGTTATTAAATTGCTAAGAGCGGGTATTTTTGTGTTAAAATTATCTTTGTGGTGGCCATTACAAAGATTCTTGTGACTGCAGAAATTGTTCTTAATAAATCAATTATGTTGTCATTTATATAATTGTTTATTCACATTTGTATACTTCCACGCAACCTTCTATGAGAGTAATGGGAGTGACTTTATGGAAATATGTATGTAATTTGTTTTTGTGTGCCTCCAAAAAGCTCATCGCTCAATAGCTACAAATCTCCATTACCCGTGCCATCTCTATTTCAACACTCGATCTAATTACACAAAGGAATGCATACTGAATGCGTTCATGAAAACATCAACCAATCATGGCTTGCTCAAGAGTTCACTAACCCTTGACAAATTCCCAAAGAATCGCAGCCGAGAGTGACAGACGGGTAGGTGTATTACCGCACCTACACACTAATAACAATTATTTACCATCTATTGGACCAAATTACTGCGCATGCCCGAATCATGGCGCTATGCTGCGTGCTGCAGTCGCTTAAAGCGACGCTCTTTTGTTTTTATTTAGAGCACTATGTAACATGTCAAAAATAGACATTATAAATTCTGTTGTGTTTAGAAGTCACTTATTTTTTTAATACAATACCGGCTTTTATTGTGCTTAATGAACTAATGCTTCTATAATATTATTCAATAATTTTGGAAAGTTTCAACATACATATTCACGCCTTTATCCCTTACGGGGTAGGCAGAGCACCAAGGGCCAATAGAACCACATGGTGCCACTTCTGACGAATTTTTAGCGTATGGTTGAGATGTACAAGTTCGGTTAGTAAAGTTTCAATACTGTAAATTATTTATTATTTAAATACGACTACAAAATAATATTAATGCAAATACGATCAATAAACCTAAATAAGTTTGTAATGACCAAAAGATCATGAATAAATCGTTGCTTAGCAGCGTAAGTTCTAAGAAAAAGCTGTTTAATACAAAATAACTCCTTAGGCATTCTAAATCAGAAACTGAACTACAAATCTCAGCGCAAATGCCTCCGTTATCGTAAATCACGTCCACCCGGAAGTATGCGACATCATAACTAAAACATCGCGCGCATATTTCTATCAATGCGAGACTCTTGCGCAGTATTTCTATAATAATCGCATACTTAGGTTACCACACTAGGCCTCGCTCGCGTTTTTATTATAAGTCTTAAGGAGTCTCTTCCCTTCAATGCTTCTGTTTCCTAGTTTTTGTGGTTATTTTTGTACTTCTAAGTTTTATTTCAATGCTAGTAGAGGCATGTGAAAAAAGTGCAACAACAGTTAATATAATAGAGCTTAGGTTATTGAAGTCTTTCTTTGTCAATATAACTTACAGATTTCACATACATTCTTTATCTAATAATATTTCATTTCGTTGCGAAGTCAGATAACCTAAAGTTAACTATTCAACAAGTTTAAAATATTAAAATACCATTATTGAAAGAAAAAACAAACATACTAACTCACAAAAGACACGTCAAGCTACACATAAGTTATGTGTGTATCACCATTTGACAACTTTACGATACGGAGGAGTGCTCGAGTAGGAAGCCTCGCCTTAAGTCGTTGTGTTCCCACGGTGGGATCAAACGCGCCGAGCCGGGTCATTGCGGTGACAGAACCGACGCAGGATTTTGAGTTTTAATGTATAATAAAGGATAGGAATAGCATATAAAGGTAATTTGGGAAAATTGTCCGTCTAATTGGCGTAGGTGAAAACTACACACACAGACTGTGGTTTTGTGGTTGATTTTAATTTGTTACTATAAGGTTACATATTGGCTGATCTCATTTTTACGCTTACGCACAGTGTCATATAAATCTATTTGATAGTTTTTTTTGTAGGAAAGTGAAGATCATTCAGTGTTTATTTCTCCCAAAAACTACTGAATATTCGAGATGTCTATTTTGAGAGAACGCTTAGGTAGCCACCATATAGTACCTAGCTACTCTATACTTATAGTGTTTCGGTAATTAACATAATACTTTTTATTATAAAGGAAATATTATATTTTCTCTAACATTGGCAAATCAACACATATTGATCTCTCACCGACTCATCGATGAACAGATGTTTAGCTGCTTGCCTTGGCCAAATTGTCGACTCGTTTCGAACTCACAAACACACTCTATGTACTTGTGTACGAATGCATTATGTTACTAGCAATGTTTAATATAGAAAACCTTATGTTTTGCTGATTTATCTGATGGTAATTCAGACGTGGGCTAGGCACATTAACTTAACAATGATAATGAGGTATAATAATTCTTACTTGCACTCAAATTTTTTATGCAAAGCATTGTCTAAAACTATTTGCTTATCCATACTGTGCTATTGTAGGTAGGTAGATATTTATATTATTTAATTAAAAACAAAATAAACACAGCTCATATATTTAGCTTGTAGGCAATAGACTCAACCGCAAAATATTCTAACGAACAAACCTTGTGGTGTTGTTTATGATCACAAAAACAAGACAACCATAATAAATATAATTATGTAAGGTTCTTAGGAATAATGGATAAGTAAATAAGCCTGGAATAAAATTTAATGCATTTTATATAAATATTGGAAAATATGTATTGAAGAGTCCCTTATGCACGATCATAAACGTGTGAATAATCAACTTACAACAAATAAAATGATCTACCTTTACCTTTCTTTATCTTCTACCATAGAGGAATGACATGTAGACATAGAGTGCAAATGTCATACTAACTGTTTCGATGCACCATTAGATTTTTCTATGTCTCACAATTCCAGTCCTTGACACTTATTGCATTACTATACGTTACAATACATTAGTAGTAATGTACTACATTACTATATATTGCACTAATAGAATCTAATTGTCAAGGACTGGAATTTTGAGGCACCGAAAAGTCTAACATCGTAACAGTTAGTATGACACTAGCATTCTATGACATCTTATTCATCTATGCTTCTACTAAGAGACATTAAGAAAATACTTAGGTATTCATAATAAAATTACTCGATTTTCCGAAAAATATTATATTGTATTGCCCATCCACAGTATCGCTAGCTTAGTTAGTACCCATGACACAGGAGCATAGGGAACTTAGTGCGGGACTATGTAGTTTTATTTATCGTAAAGTGGATATTGTATGAGTTTGCACTTACCAAAACGCATAAAATGCGTGATTAAACTATTAACTTAAATTCGAAAATTTTTCGAATTTAACGATCATAGTTTCCCTACAACATGCAAAACTAGTAATTTATCAATATAATATATCCAATCAGTGCGGCGCGTGGGCACTCGGAATGCTTGGCCCGAAGGAATTAATTAATTAACTTGTATTTGAGTACGCTATGCACTTGTTTATGTAACAAATAACACTGTGTTGTAATTGTAATTGTAACTTGTTACGTTTTATGCTGTTTAAAAAAAGTAACGTTTTCGTGTTCATAATAATTGTGATTTATAGATTTGGCTGTTTTTTAGTCTAGGTAAGATAGGAACGTTGATAAAATACTTTTTCGTTACAATAAAATAATATAGACATAGACTAAATGCTTTTTACATAAAAGGTTAAAAATTATCTTAAACTCATAATAAAGTACAAATTAACTACCAAAACGAGTAGAAAGTAAAGCCAAAGTTGAAAAAACTTTAAAACGAAGTACGTAAAGGTAATTTGTCATTTCATTATCGTGTAATATTACATAAAAAACACGTTATAATAATATGCCAAAATATTAAAGCACATGCAGACTTTAGCACCACAGTAAAGGTGCCGACACACCCAGTGAAAGTATCGCGGACCTCTGGAATCAGTTTTGTAATCGCATGATTCAGACAAACCTTTCCGGTTATCGTAAATTTTGGAAAGTGATGTTTATTTGTCATGCTTCTTCACTATAATTACCTATAGTTTATACATGTTTAGAAACTTTTGTCACATAGTCGTAGGTAATATAGAGACCTGTTGCTAGAATAATTACATATATTTACCTACCTAAGTACTTAAATAAAAACAAAATACTGCATTATTAGAATTTAGCCAATATATTTTTATATCTCAGATTGAACACAAAACAAACATATAATAACCCCAGATACGAACCTATTTAACAAGCAATGATTTTCTTAACTGACAAGTACTTACCTACAAAATTACACAAGCCACTAGTTCCCACAGATCAATGAAACGATGCAAAATTTTTGTTGTTACTGACGTAATTACGAGTACTCAAGGAAGTCAAAGTGACACAAATTCGTCTTTCCCATCGCATCCACGCCCTGTGAGAATTTCTTTACACATTGCGTCACCGAATTCGGTGATGTCGCAACAGTGGGTGCGCACCTTTATTGGTAAACGGTAAACAAGTTATACCACTTGCCATTTAGTTGATTTTTAAGGTGCAAAATCTGTTTTAATAATTATAATGTGATTGCATCATGCAGGTAATTTGGTAGGCATTATTATACGTTTATTTTTATAACAACCTAATTTTTTTAAATGTTGGAAACTCAATAAAATATACATATATGAAATGAGTATATCTTACACTTGTATTATTTATGATCATTTAACTTTAATGAAGGAAATTATTAATGTAACTATGATAAAAAGCTGCAACTAACGAAAAACGAAATCGTCTACTTTATCAATTTTATTTCTT
Source organism: Carposina sasakii (assembly GCA_014607495.2). Lineage (NCBI taxonomy): Eukaryota > Metazoa > Arthropoda > Insecta > Lepidoptera > Carposinidae > Carposina > Carposina sasakii. The sequence continues at coordinate 897,836 of CP053150.1, forward strand.
TGCGTAAGACTAAACCCACGCAAACAATCAATTACTTTGCACACTAATCCGAACAGAATTCGTTAAAAAACAATTATTTACTCCTCTTTAAGTAACGATAGCTCTATTACCAAAAATGTTGCACTATTTAATGAATCGTAATTTTGTCATTATTTCTACTGTTACGAGTGAATAGAATATGGACACTAGATTTTATAGCATTTCACCCTAATTTTAAGATGTTTTAAAACCTTTTAATCCCAACGAATACATATTACTAATGCGAAAATAAGTTTGTGTTTTTGTTTATTACCTCTTCTGCTCTATTTACTCTACCAATATTATTGAAATTTTGCATACATTATAGTTGGGAGTACGCAGAAGGACACAGGTGAGATTTATTACTCTGTAAGAGTAAAAGACTACTGAACGGATTTTGAAACTTGCCAAGTATATAGGTCACATATCAAATTGTACACACGGGAGATGTCGCGGGCGGCTACTAGTTTGTCTAAAAATAAACCCCAATCCTTTCATCTCGGTAAATGTCACAATATAAGATCGGTGAAACCTGTGTCGGTCTGTTCGGAGGTGTTTATGATGCGATTATCGAGTGCCTAGAGATTCTCTCGCAAATGAAACAATACGCTAATGGTACTTAAATGAGAGATTCACTGTCTTATTTTAGCGACAAAAGGAAGATGTGTTTGCACTGTTTTTACGTGGAAAAATGTTGATAGTCGGCTAAAAGTGAGTTTAAAAAAGCTTTTTACGATGTTTTCAATAATATTGTTTTGGTGTTATTCCTGTATGTCTTTATTATTTCGGATTAGTCTAGAAAAAAATATTTTTATGCTAAGAAAACACAAGGCAAGAGTAGTATAGATGCAGCACTTTCTTAAAGTACGACTCACTAAACAAACACTTATGATTTTTTTTTCGTGTAAGTCAACAATAATAAATATTATTTTTATCGTTATTGATAGAAAAAGGAAGTTACGCCTATACAGGATGTAACAGAAAGGGTATGTTAAGCGAAAAGCTATGTAAATAGCCCACTATAAGGAACCTACCCACAAAATTTGAGGCTCGAAATCACTTGTTAATTTTTCCAGATAGTACGGAGAATTCCTAAACAAGCTAGGAATGTTCATACAATCTTAAAAAATGAACATGTGATTTAGAGTCTAAAATTTTGGAAATAGATTCTCTATAGTGGGCTATTTACATAGCTTTTCGCTTAACATACCCTTTTTGTTACACCCTGTATATATAAATTCTGTGAATTCCTCTGTTCTCAAACTCGTCTTTACGTCTGTGTATCACCACCTTTAAATTAAGATTGTGCACTGCAATACCTACTACTACTGAACCAATTTGAATAAAATTTGGTACACAAATAGTCTAGAGCTCTAGAAAGGACATATGCTACTTTTTATTGCAGTAGGTGGCACCACCGCGTGATAATCGAATACCGCGCGAACGAAGTCGCGGGCAACAGCTAGTAATATAATACTCGTGTCTAGTATTTACCTTGTATTCCCGTGTTACATTCGTAACAGATTCCATTACTCGTCTTTTACACAATGTATCAATCACTGAAAATAATACTATCGCACCTTCGGTAGAGCACAGGCACAATTACTCTTTAAAATTTTTGACAATTGTGCTTTTTTTTTTGTTGTTTTGGTAAAACAAGGGCACACTTGCTATTATTTTTGACAATAGTTCCCTTGCTCTACCGAAGGTGCGCTATTGTACCTACATCTATATATACATCTTCTTCTACACATATAATATAAATGTAACAGATCGCTGTCTGTACATGGAAGATATATGAGAAAAATATTATTGAAGACCTTTATCAACGCAATACGAGTAGTACCCAAAAGAATGATATTTGGAATTTTTGTCTATTTGTCGGTTTGTATGTTCGTTTGTGTACGCTAATCTCAGAAATGGCTGAACGGATTTCGACATTTTGTTTTTTCTGTAGTCCACGCGGACGGAGTCGCGGGCATCCACTAGTACCTAATATACAGGATGATTTTTGGTCGTCAACGTTCCCGAAAACTACGGAATCTCCTCATAATCACGATCATTTTTCTCCATGGAAGCATACCTGGGAAGTGTCTGGTTTCCAAAATATTAGGGTCCAAAGTTGAGTAAATAGACTGCGTTTTTCTCATAGATAACAGAAACACAGGAGATGGGCCGCTAAGCGCACTTAGTTTGAGTTCTGATGTAAGCGGCTATAAGCCACACTTACATTGACATCTAAATAATAACACAAATTACACCCACATTGATAAATCTCTGACACTCACACATTTAAGGCGGTACTCTCATTGGCGCGCACACATTGCTATCTACTGTGTAAGTACGCGCCTCAGTATAGCAAATACATTCAACAAATTTCACACGTACGCTAGTGATTGACTGTCGATAAATTTGTTATCGAGCACTTGCGTTGTTGCACATCCAAATAATGTTAAAATAATCATTTTTGATTAAATATCATTGCTACAAATAAAGAAATTAATTTCATCTTCAAAAAGTGACTTAACATTTAACTTTTAAAAAGGTAATAAATAACTTGATATGGCATTTTAGGCTTTAGTAAAAAAAAGTGTGACGTAATTTGAAAATTGATAAACATTACGAGATCCCGCTAGTATATGACATAAACAACAGTTGGAATTTTGATGAAATTAACAAAATATTCTGAAATATTTAAGACTCGATAACACAAAGTAGGTAAGTAACTACTTTATAGTAACTATTTTACAGTTAAATAATATTTTTTTATATTATAATTTAAAAAAATATTTATTAATAAGAAACACAAAAATAAAGAAAGTTGACTTTGCACACATCTACATTAATTTAGGTACTTTGTTACACTAATAATAATAAGTAATTCACCATTGTTTTACATAAACATAATATTTTTTAAACTCTCAAAATTATCTACTTAACATTAGTTATTACTCGTATACTATTCGCGGCAACGTGACGTATCGACAACAAGAAATGACAGGTACAACTCTATGTCAAAGCGCTTAGCAGCGGCCGTGCGCGGGAGCGGCCGATTCAATATGCGCAATTATCATCACTCGGTCAAACTGATTTCAACACCAGGCACGCTACACTTAGCGAGCAATGTATTAGGTTCAATCGTTAGGTTACATATGTCACTCAGTGAAAATTATTTTAACGAAATAAAATGAAATTTGGATATAAATGCTAGAAAACAAAATTGCTATTGTACTTACCTATGAAAAGTGACCCCTTCAAGTTTATGGTCACTTCGATTTTTGCACACAACCACTGAACAAGCAGGCATTATAAAAAAACACTCCCGTGTGACGCGTTAGGCAGGCAATCAAGTCCCGACTGATTGCGTTTTCGCGATGTTTGCCTATTTTGTTCATAGTTCAATTACACCGCCCACGCCCCCACGGCCACTCTATAGATCTCTGTGGTTTTTCTGCATAAATGCACATAGACGCGCGTAGCAGGATTTTTTCACGAAAAATAATTAATATCTGTCTATAAAAAAACTAACATAAACACTAGACACTATAAATTTCGCACGATCAAGGAATTTAAAATTTTTTTCAAAAAAATATTTTTTTTTTCCCAGCATTTTTTTTTGGCATAAACTTACTTTATTTCATGTATAGAATACGTACCCTTCGTTAAAGGTGGCCACAAAAAAATACCCTGTATAGCTTTTGCCATCATAGTTGAACAAAAATCAGCTTTACAAAATAGAGGGAAAACTTATAATATACGTTTAGGAGACTTAAAGTTCAAAGATAAGATTATAGTTGCACTCAGTTAAAGGTTACTTGTTTGTTCTCATTTTTCACTTATTAATATACGTGTTGCTACATATCTCAAGATTCTTATTATAATCATGTGCTAAATATTCCCAGCAACAAAGTCACTGTAGATTGAGAAAAAAAAACTAATATCATGGGTGATTATTTACAGGGTTTATAAGATTTGTTGAATCTTTTAGATAAAGTTAGGAAACTTTAAGCTCAAAATGCTGTTTACTTGTTTTCATGTAGCAATTAAATTCGCATTGAAAGTGTTGCATAACTATCTGTTGCTGTGAGCGGCGCATGCGCAGCTAGGTACAGTATGCAGGGCAGTTTTTATGTATAAAATGTATAAGTATTTGCTGAACCGAATTTGCCAAAAATCTGATTAGATTTGAAAATGCAAAATGGTGGTGGGCGCACCCATAGTGAATGCAAAATCGATTAGAATTTTGGATTTGCTGAGATGAGAAATATTTATATGAGCCTGAAATTATTTAAACCACGAAGTCTATTGACATTTTATTCCGTTCAACTTTGTTAAAGTTAAAGTGTTAAACATTATTACTTATACACATAATATGAAAATATTTATTTATTTATCCGACGGCACAATAAAAGATGCTATCATGCTGCGCACCGTACACATGTGACACGCTTTGACCAGCCGCCTGCGCCCGCACAGCTCCACTTTATCTGCTACTTTATGTCGGCCATTTTAATTATAGTCCGCTCTCCGCCATTTACATATTCAATTTATATAGCGCTTTAAGCTTGTTTCGTTTGACGGTCTTAGAATCTAACTTGTGGTTAATAGAATTACACGGTTTGTAAATTACAGCATTTAATTTTTACGCAGGGAGTTACTTAACTTTATGTTTACTCATTTCTATCAGTATAAACCAAAGTCCATATAATGTTTGCTCTCACAGGATCTCATACACGAACATATTTTCAAAATGTTTTGTTTAACAAAAATGTAATAACAAAAATGGTTTTCGTATACATACGAGTATGGTAAGCTATGTCTGTATTTACCTATATATGTAGAAAGGTACTACTGAGTTGCTCGCTCTGACTACCTTTAATTGGTCTCAAGATGATAATTTAAATAAATCAAATCAATAACATAGCTAAAGAGCATGTGTTTATTTGTCATCTGGAATAATAATATATACCATACGTATAGCCGTTTAAATAATATCGTTCGTAATCCATTAAAATAAAACCAATCAATAGGATAATCGTCTGATGCAATCAAATCAAAAAACATATTTCGAGAAGCCAAATCATAGCGAATTAGCCATATATCTCACGACTATTCACGAGATTGCAATCTGCGCGTACACACCTACTGTGAACTAAACAGTGGTCACCTACGAGAAGTATACTTCGCTGTATTAAATGAAAGCGGGCCATTCATAAGTACGTAGTGTGTATACCTCAAGGGTGCGCTGGTGTATGACCTATGGCATACTCTTGTCATGTACAGGTGGTTTAGTAACTAATACTTGATGATGCGATAAGTTTTTTGACCTATTAGTGTTATTATACCTGATTTTGATCGGCAGTTAGTTAGCATAATATAACTTAATTTTTTTTTTATATAGCTGTAGTGATGTCCCTCTGCTGGGCAAATGCTTACCCTTTTGAGTCCACAAGAACATAATATATTTTCAAATGATCGTGACATAACAACTGAACAGTCGGGATCCATTATCCGACAGCCAAGCTAATATTTCAATGGATCCTGGCTATTCAGTTATTATGTTACGATCATTAGAAAATATTTTATGTTCATCAATAGTATTCATTCCATAATAATATTATAGAATTCTAGACCACCGGATATCTAAGTGCTTGCTTTTTTCTTTTCAGTTTTTTTATTATGTAGTTACATTATTTGGTTATTTTTTAAGCAGTCGGGTTTTTGGAATTACAAAATTAATTTGAGTACTGATTAATTGAATACTAGCCTGCAGAAGTTTCTATTAAAGAGCAGTACCTAAGCTTTACCCAGCAGCTTATACATACATCTAGCGATTATAACCAAATAGTGTTGTACACGATTGCGCCACAGTGACCGGCAACCTGCTGGGTATATCCATGGCGAGTGATTTGTTACTCCGTGGGTGCGGCTGGCTGGCCCACTGAGGGTCGCTCTCGTATTGATATGCTTCCATTTGCAGCCTACTAACTGGCGTTTTTCATAGTATACTGTTCTATATTCTTAGCTATATTAATCAATATGTCTCAAATTTCACAATTTAATCTAGACTAGAAAATATTTTCGAATCATTCTAAATAGTTATTATTACATAATATAGTATCATTAGTATCTATTACAATAACTATCGCTAACTATTATAGTAACAAGCTCGAGGGAGACTCTACACCGTAGTCAAGAAAAATGTTACTAAATACTTTTATTTGTGTATCGTTTTCACAATGAATGCATAGAAATGTAAACTGACAGGCATCGGAATACATTGCAATCTGAAAACACACTTTATGTAGAGTGTTTTTACATGACAGTTTGAGCTGTGTTGAAACGAGAGTAGCCCTTCCTACCGGCAGTGTGGGAAACTCGAGCAAGTGCGCGTGAGTGTTGCGTCCTTGCAAAATGCTGCAAGCCACTAGCGGTAGCGGGAGGTGGAACTTCGTAAAATTTAGATACATTTTTTTAAACCATATTAGTATTAAAAACAAATCTCGCTTAAATCCAGATAAGCTGTTGATAATACTTAAGTGAAAAAGTATATTTTAAGTTGTTAAGGGATTTGCATTTCTTTTTAACCGACTTCAAAAAAGAGAGGTTATCAATTCTTCTGTATGTTTTTTTTTATTGTTATTTTTTTATTTGTGTTACCTCAGAACTCCGTCATATATGATTCCAATTAAATTATTTTTTAAATAGTTTGTCATGGTATACTTCCAAGTTGGTCCCATATTCACCACATCAGGATCTGATGATGGGATCTTGGAGAAATCGAGGGCAACCCTCAAATATTATAGGCACATGTAGTCTGTTTTTATACTTTTAATGAGCGTTTTGATCACCTACATATAAAACATAATATCTGATGATGGAATCTCTAAGGAATCTAGGGATATCCTCAAATATAATAGGTACGAGTAGTCCGTTTTTGACGAGTATGTTCTGTCTGTATCTGGGACAGACGGTCAAACTAGGTAAGTCCAACTTTGAGAAGGAGGTAACTCGACGAATCCAACTCAGCTGGGCAGCGTTCGGGAAACTACGAAGCTTATTTGTGTACAAGATACCCCAGTCCTAAGACGAAGGTATTCAACCAGTGCGTGCTGCCGGTGATGACCTACGGTGCCGAGACGTGGTCTCTAACTATGTGCCTCATAAAAAAGCTCAGGATCGCACAGCGAGCGATGAGAGAGCTATGCTTGGGATCTCTCTGCGTGATCGAATCAGAAATGAGGAGATCCGCAGACGTACAAAGATCACCGACATAGTTGAACGGTCCAGCAAGCTGAAGTGGCAATGGGCAGGGCACATAGCTCGAAGAACTGATGGCCGATGTAGTCGGAAAGTTCTAGAGTGGATACCACGTATCGGCAAGCGCAGCGTGGGAAGGCCACCCGCGAGGTGGACGGATGACCTGGTCAAGGTTGTGGGCGTCGGTTGGATGCAGGCTGCTTCCGACCGGTCGGAGTGCCTATGTCCAACAGTGGACTTCTCAGGGCTGTAAATGATGATGAATGATGATGAGTCCGTTTTTAGATTTTTATAGAGAATTCTGGTCAGCTACACATAATATAAAGGAAACGAGGGTCTGATGATGGAGCCGCCGAAAAACAGATAGTGGAACTTTTTAGTAACAAATCCTCCTATGGCAGGGGGAGGCCTACGTCCAGTAGTGGACTGCAATAGGCTTATGAAGATAATTGGGTTAAGTCGTGAAATTATATGTTGCGTTAAGCCGTGTCCGGAGAAAGATGGTTATAGAGGAAGAGGTACACATTATGAGAATAACGAGATGACGGATAATAGGGATGAATGAAAGAAGAGTTACCTACATATTGCACCGATCCCAAATGATTGGGAACAGGGCAGGAAGAAGGAGTGTTATTATATGTTGCTTACTCAAGTTGCTTATATTGTCAGTCGTAAAGTTTTGAAGCCTAGTCATTTCTCTCTTATGTCATGTGGCCTATTTTTAATTCCGATAAATCGGTTTATCAGATCGTGTTTCGCAGGTCATGCTACTTGTGCTGACCCCGCTATGTTAATCGTGGCTTGATGATCTTGCAGTTCTAGCTATTCCCATTATAAAAATACAACCGTGTACATACATGTAAACCTATGTAATCATTTGGATTGAAATCATTTAATTATTTTGTAATAAAATTCCAATTCATCATCATCATCAGCCTATTGCAGTCCACTGCTTGACGAAGGACTCCCACAGGGCACGCCACAAGACTGCCATTGGGATATTTGCCGGTTGTATTTTGGACTGTATTTGTATTTGGCCCACCTCTCGAAAACCCTTAATCGCCTCGTACGATACCCACGGGCAGGCATGGGGTGGTACGAATTCTACTCTGCCAGCACCACGCGGCCTAATTCCAATTAGTGGGCATTTATTAGTACTACGTGTATACTAGCAAAGCCAATACCTGTTATAAATCTTAGAAAAGAACTAGAATAAATTTGCGTAAACAAAGATTTATAAAACAGTTGGGTAGTATTGATTTATTTATTAATTATTATCGTGCAATTATCGTGAGTTTTTGGGGGTTATTTGTTTTCATGGCATTGTAAACGTAAAATATCCCTTTTTTTCCGATATGGTATGCAGAGATCATGGACTTCATACGATCCCAAGTAAACTGACCTCTTTCGCTTTATTTACTTAAGTGACATTCTGTATACACGTTTGTAGGTTTAGGGTCCTGAGCTCTTGACTAAACATTAATACAATAATTAATTTATAAATTAATAAAATGTCCTTTCATCCCCTACACTCGGATTTGTCTCAAACATGGTATGGAGTAATGGATACACTTACACGCACAATAACCTAGACCCTTATCAGGAACCGAACTCAGAATCTATTTACTATGTAATGTAGCCACGACCGTGCCGTGTGTCGAGGGTTTCCGGGAGGTAGGTATCAGCGCCTCCCGTGTTGACTGCATAGTCCGAAAATCACACTGTGGTCACCAATCCGCCTGCTCAGCGTGGTGATTATGGGCAAAACCTCCCTTATGGCAATAGCCTTGTTGTTGTGCCTCTCGAAACTTATCTCGTGATCGAGGCAGGGATATCTGTGTCACTTAACTGTTGCGAGATGGATTATTGGGCGGCGCGGCCGTAAGGATTTTAATGCATGTTTTGTGTGCGCCAGTCATAGTTGCATGTATCAGTATTGTGCTACAATGTATAATCATTATTCTACTTTTTAATACATGTGATGTTGTGCCTAATCTTAATAAATAAATAAATAAATAGCCTTGTGGCGTGCCCTAGGGAAGCGCCGACGTTCAGCAATGGACTACACTACTCGTCTAGGCTGGTGTGTAAACACGACACAAAATTTAAGACCAGAGAGAGTTATAAGCTGGATACGGCCAGCATAAGCAAATCGGGAATAACAAATTACTAGCTGCAAGTGGACCTTATAGTTAATAGTTTAATCTACTCCAGTAAACAATGTGGACCCGATTTGGGCGCACCTTGCTTAATGGGTCCGACCCACTTCGGCCCTTTCGTTTTGCCTCACACTAACGCTGTGCGATACACGAAGGATACATGAGGGGATACACGAGGTTAGTATTTCAAGATGGTAGCAATCTTTTGTTAGGTACTTACATACCTACATATCGAGTAGTAATAAGCAATCTGAGATTAATAAAATTTATAGAACTTTACAGAAGAGCAAAAAACATAACTTTATTGTTATTGTCCTATTGAAAAAAACTTAAAATTTAAGGATTAAGAGAAAAATCCACATATTTATACACGCCTGTAACCAAAACGAGAACTGCATGATCGGGAATGAGATATTACAGCCACATAGTATGGCGGGGTCATTTGCCTATTTGCCTGAGAGAACGTGCCTAAATTCAAGTAACGTTAAACTTAAAAAAAAAACAGACTAGACATTTCGCTTCACAGACGACAGTTGGAGCACTAGAATTGGAGCGTTTTTCTAGCATATCTTGACTTGAATAAAAGCTAACCTCGTGTATTCGAGGCATAAGTATTGATTGTTACGGAATGTGGACGGTGTAATGTATTCCATGTCTGACTTATATAGCTATAAATAATTAATGAGTTTGTGTATTTAGTGATTAAATCTTATGGGTTCTGGGAATGATAATTATAATTGAATTCCGTTATCAAATTTATCAATTTCATCATCAAATCGAAGACCAGAGGTAAATCTCCTGGTCATGATGGTCTCAGCCTTGAGCATCTACAGCATGCAGGAACTCATCTGCCAAGGTTACTATCAATGTTGCTTAACTTATGCTTGAGTCACTCTTATCTACCGTTAGAGATGATTAAAACGATTGTGATCCCTATAGTAATGAATAAAACCGCTGATCTCTCAAACAAAAATAACTATAGACCTATCTCTCTGGCTACAGTTGTCTCGAAAGTGTTTGATGGCATGCTTAACACGCGACTAACTAAATATATACAACTTCACGATAATCAGTTTGGTTTTCGTCCAAAATTGTCTACAGAAAGTGCAGTCTTGTGTGTGAAGCATGTTGTCAAGTATTATAAGAAGCGTCAAATGCCAGTCCAAGCGTGTTTTCTGGACCTGTCTAGGGCTTTTGACCTGGTGTCCTATGACCTACTGTGGAAGAAGTTGGAAGCTTTCAAGTTACCATCTGAACTTATAAATATCTTTAAGTATTGGTATGGGCATCAGGTTAACGCCGTGCGATGGGCGGGAACCATATCTCAGTGGTACGGTTTGGAGTGTGGAGTGAGGCAGGGCGGATTGTCCTCGCCTACTCTTTTTAACGTGTACGTTAATGACCTGATTGTTGCGCTTAGTAGCACCCATGTTGGTTGTCATATAGATGGAATCAGTGTTAATAACATTAGCTATGCTGATGACATGGTGCTGCTGAGCGCATCAATTTGTGGTCTAAGAAAACTGGTGGCTATCTGTGAAGAATATGCACAGAGATATGGTCTAAAGTACAATGCTTCGAAGAGTGAGGTCTTTGAGGTCAGAGGAAAAAGTATGGTAAACTGCCTCAAATTAAAATAAATATGGTGCCGTTGCTTAGAACGTATAAATTTAAATATCTGGGACACATTTTGACCTCTGACCTCAATGATAATGATGACATTGAAAAGGAGCGGAGGGCGTTGGCAGTGAGAGCGAACATGGTTGCACGCAGGTTTGCACGATGTTTCAGGTTCGTGAAAGTCACGCTCTTTAGAGCGTATTGCACCTCGTTTTATACATGCAGCCTGTGGGCGGAATATACTCGAAAGTCTTATAGCGCCCTCAGAGTCCAATACAATAATGCATTCAGGGTGTTGATGGGGCTGCCAAGGTGCGTCAGGGATGTTTGCTGAAAATCGTTTAGTTTGTTTTTACACGACAATGCGCAAAAGGTGCGCATCCCTGGTGTGCAGGGTGCGGGGTAGCACCAACTGCATTCTGCGCATGATTGCAGATCGGCTGGACTGTAGATATGTCAATCACTGCTGCAAAGTGTCAAGTGGCATGGTGCGGCAGTGAGTGGCACAACAGTCCAGTACAATACTAGAAATTGTATTTTACTACTAACAAAATGGATCCTAAGGTCTGAAATAAATGAAATTATTATTATTAGTTTTGGCATGGAAAATAATTTACAATACTTCACATAATTGGTGTAAGTATATTTAATGTGGACTTTTCGCGGATTACTTTATCCCGAATTCACTGATTTACCGTCTTATTTTTTTCATGTATTCTAAAAGAACAATAAATTCAAATCCCAATATTATGTAACAGAAATCACAAAAAATATCCTAGATTAAAGGGGTTAATTGTACATTTAGTACAAACAAAGATATTTTAACTATTGAAATATTCACGTGGATTTGCACCTCATACTTGGAAGATGAAGGAGCTTAACAAAAAAGCTTAATTAGATTGTGTACAAATGAAAAAAGTCGTTATTGTGTAAGATGATTTTCTATTAAGCGGTCAAGGATGTAATCAACGTTCATGATGTTTGTTTGTTTGTTGCAGGTGGGTGAAACAAAGGGCGGACAAGTATGTTATATTAATTCGATTAATTATGATGTAAAAGGTTTAATCAATAAATTAATTGTGTGTATTGTGAATCAATGTAAAATTTTTAACTGTTAATTAGTACAGACATAATATATCTATATATTTTCCTACCATACACACAGCCGTGTATGCAAAGGTTCCGTTAAAAAACCGTTCCGTTAAAATAAAAACTTAAAAACTAGACTGTGGAACTCACTTCCGCACTCCATAAGAGACTATCCGTCCATTTTTAAAAATAGGTTAATAACCATTACCTGTGTCTTCCTTAATTCTTACCCGACTGCGCGACGCAAAGGAGTGGTATTGTGTTTAACAGCCTATGTATGTATGTATGTATTTTTATATGTTCCTTTGAAGCACTACACAGACCAAACGCCTCGGCCGATTTTTATGATTTATGCGTCAATCGATTCCTCTTAGTCCGGCGAATGTCACTAAAGACATGATGTTAGTGAAAATCCAATATGGCGACTACTGGATGGCATTTTGTCAAAATGAAAAAAATTTAAGTCGACAAACTAGATCGAGTGGGGTATCGTTGAATAGGTATTTAAAAATCAATTTTAGGTTTCTCTCAACATTTTTCGATTCAACTAACCGTTTAGGATCTAAAGTTGCGTAACAATATAAGTTCAAACATATAAGTTCTCACATATAAGTTTTTAGACCGCTGTAAGACGAAAACTTCTTGCATCGTCTTCTCGTCTTCTTCGAGCATGTTGAGCATGTTTTTTGAAGCGTATCTATTAGTAGCTAGGTACTCATAACAAAAAAAAATTGTAAAATAACAACTGAACAGTCGGGATCCATTATCCGACAGCCAATCTAATAATATTTCAATGGATCCTGGCTGTTCAGTTGTTATGTTACGATCATTAGAAAATATTTTATGTTCTTCAATAGTATTAATTCCATAATAAAATTATAGAATTCTAGACCACCGGACATCAGTGCTTATTTTTTTCTTTTCAGTTTTTTTTATTATGTAGGTACATTATTTGGTTCTTTTTTAAGCAGTCGGGTTTTTGTATTTTTAAAATTATGTTTTTTCACAGCGGATATATCGGTTAATAAATCCGATATATTTTGAATAGGTCACAATATCATGGTTGTATGTATTGTATAGATAAATTAGTATGTAGTAGTATTATAGATAGATATTTTATTATACATATACAGGTGTTTTTTCGTGGCCACCTTAACGAAGGGTACGTACTCTATACATCAAATAAAGTAAGTACCTATATGCCAAAAAAAAATGCTGGGAAACGGAGTTATTTTTTTTTTTAATTTCTTGATCGGGAGAAATTTACAGTGTCCAGTGTTTATGCTAGTTTTATCATAGACAGATATTAATTATTTCTCTTTAAAAAAATCTTGCTACGCGCGTCTATGTGCATTTATGCAGAAAAACGCAGTCTATTTACTACCTACTAGTCTAGTCATTGCAGAATCGCTGAAGGATCTAAACACAATGCTCGATAGCCTCAATCGAGTATCCCAAGAGATGGGCCTGAAGATGAACATGGACAAGACGAAGATCATGTCGAACGTCCATGTGCCGCCCACTCCTGTACTATGTAGTTGGGAGCTCGATGCTCGAAGTTGTTGACGAGTATGTTTACCTGGGACAGACGGTCAAATTAGGTAGGTCCAACTTGGAGAAGGAGGTAAATCGGCGAATCCAACTCGGCTGGGCAGCGTTCGGGAAACTACGAAGCTTATTTGTGTCCAAGATACCCCAGTCCTTAAAGACGAAGGTATACAACCAGTGCGTGCTGCCGGTGATGACCTACAGTGCCGAGACGTGGTCTCTAACTATGTGCCTCACAAAGAAGTTCAGGATCGCACAGCGAGTCGCCGAGAGACCGGTCGGAGTGGAGGTTGTTGGGGGAGGCCTATCTCCAACAGTGGACTTCTCAGGGCTGTAAATGATGACTTAATGGTTTGCTGGAAGAAATCTCTTTTAGAGATAAGCTCGCCTTTGAACTTTTTTTTTACAACTTACTGTCTACGATAAAAATTTATGTGTACAATAAAGAATACTAAGATAATACTAAGTTCCTTTAAAAACCGTTCCGTTAAAAGATCCAATGTCACTCTCTCGACTAAGACGAATCTAATGATACCTCTCGAATGCGACAAGCCGTTTAGGCCCTAAAGCTTTCCAAAGAAATATATAAGTACCTAGTACCTACCTATACAGGGTGTGTATGATAGCCAGGCAAATACTGAAATACTGAACAGATACCATTGTTTTAAGTTATATGATAGTGTTAAAAAAATGTCTCTAAATTTTGGTTTTTCCTGCGAAATTTTTTACTGGTTTTCGCCTCAGAATCACGGTCTGAAGTCGCCATATCAATATTTGCCTGGCTGTCATTTCCACTCTGTATATATACATACATACTTACACTCGAAAGTCATAACCCTCCTTCCTGCGTAGTCGGTTAAATAAAATTAAAAAAACTACACGACCAGCAGGAACCCTAATCTAAGAACGTGTAACCTAAACCTCCATGCAACCTGATTGCCCAATTTGAAAGGGCAGTCATCACGCAGCCCTTCTATCTGAATTCCTGTGAAATTGCCCTAAAGCGTCACGAATTAGATAATATATGGCGCCGGGAAATTATAGTATATTTTAGTGGCTTTTTGTAGCGAGACTAATAATAATCAAGACACCTTGTTTTAGTTAAAAACAAAATTGTCTTAATAGAGCATATTGAAATCATTTATGATAATGTGTTAACTCCGAAAGTCCCTAATTTACCACTAACATGTTTAGGTTCTAATATGTGCCCGAAATGCGGCGGTAGTCTCATCCCGTAAGTGAGATCACATCGGACTTAATAAGGTAACTGGTGATAAGATAACGTGCAATTTGCACACCTGGCTAGCTTCTTTGGGAATAAAATGTGTATACAGGGTGTTTTTTCGTTGCTACCCTTAACGAAGGGTACATACTCTATACATCAAATAAAATAAGTTTATGCCAAAAAAAAATGTTGGGAAACGAAGTAAATTTTTGCGAATTTTTTTTTAATTACTTGATCGGGCGAAATTTATAGTGACCACAGATATTTATTAATTCCCGTGAAAAAATCATGCTATACGCCAATTCAGTCTATTTACTCAGCTTTGGACCCTAATATTATGGAAACCCGACACTTCCCAGGTATGCTTCCATTGAGAAAAATGATCGTAATGATGAGGAGATTCCGTAGTTTTCGAGAACATTGACGACCAAAAATCAGCCTGTATGTATAAAAATTGTTTTCACCTTCAATTTACAACTGAAATGATGTGTAAAACAACAACTAAAAACATTTGTTTGTACAAACAATTAAAAAGCCTCGATTGCAGCACTTCTATGCAATTGGTGCAATCCGTAAATTGGATCATTATTTACTAGCTTCTATCCAAAGTTTATTGTCTATTAGAAAAATCTAATTAAAAGTTTATATTAGATAAGACATGTTTATGGACGTATATTTTTTTTATAAGTACTGTGTGTTTGTATGTATGTAACTATTTTTCTTATTATTAAGGCGGCTCCAATAGACGAATTTTAGGTATTTGAGGGGTTGAGGTAGACGTAACTGCGGGGCGCCCCCCGCAACCAGCGCAATCTGCCGCGGAGCCTTATTCTGTCGCCATCCGTATTCTGGTGATTTCGGGATTAATTGCCGGGATTTATTTCTTTCCTGATAATCCGAGATGTACTCACATTTACAAGTACGACAAATTTATAACTCGCACAGAGCTATGTAATGATTAGACATGGGCTATTGGTTATTGTGTGATACTAGCTTTTTTTTGGACACTTGTGACTCTCTATTAAGGTTGATCAGGTTTTTGATTTTTGCAAAGCGATGGTTTTTTTTTAAATCGTCTAGGGTAAAATTTTTGTTTTTTACAGCCATTTTCTAAGGCCGAATTAAATAAACAAAACATAACATAATGAGTGAGATCAACACTAAAATATCGTTTCATCAATTCGATTCTGAAACTTCGCCGGTAGTTCCGCTCGCTCGGCTCGTGCGTTGTTTGTCATACTCTAACCTACCTAACTTATTATTTTATATTGTATGAAAGGGAACGTCAACCGACAAAATGTCATTCGCCTTAACTAGTTGTGCGCTAGTTAATTTGATGTGCTCAGTATTGTGAGATTGTACCAAAAGGTATTAATTGTTTGCATTCGAGGAAAACAGTTTATGTTGGCGATATTATGTATTTTCGAATTATCTGTGAGTTGTTTTGTAAAACATTTGATGTACTTAAATAATTTAATTGTGAATAAAGATATAAAGGGCTCGCTCTCACCAAATTCATGCTACGGGCGCTGATGTTTGCTGGAATAAATCCAACTATACCCTCAAAATTGGTCAGAAGTGGCATGTGGTTCTATAATACACGCCTCTGTAGGTGCATAGTAAAAGATGAGATTAAATTGATGGGCGATTATTTATTTGATGTCAATTAAAAATATCTCTAAACAAATTCTATGATCGGTTATAGGTTGCAGTTGCTGGATACACTTATTATTTATAACTCTTCTACCCCAAAGTGGTATTAAAGTATGATCTTCAAATTTAGTCCTACTCGTCGGATTATAAATGCGAAAGTAACTCTATCTGTCTGTGTGTTACGCAATCACGCCTAAACATTTAACCGATTTAAATGAAATTCGGTACAGAGAGAGTCTAGACCTGAGAAAGGACATAGGCTACTTTTAATGCAAAAAAGAGATGTAGGTTGAAATAGTGGATGAAAGTTTATGGAAATTACGTCATTTTTTAAGCTGAAGCTTAAAACTTATTTTTTAGCCGGAATAAATAAATACTTCAAAGTTTGTAAAAGAATACCCTAAAGGAGCAAAAATAGGGGGTAAAAATTTTGTGTGATGACTCGGAAAAAGCTTAGGGCTCAGAAATAAAAATATAGAACAGAACAATACAGAGAATTAAGTAAGAAACTTGCCAAGCACTGCGCCCATTGCAAAAAAGGGTTGAGTAAGAGAAAGCTGTATGGAAATACGTCATTTTTAAAAGACAAAATATGCAATACAACTTCATAATGATTATCAAGTAGCAATATGAAAAACAGCTTTTTAAAAATCGTAAAAATCGTACTAAAAACTCGCATATAAAAATGTACTTAAATAAGCTTAAAACTTATTTTAATGTACATGTGTTTTACTTGCAAAATAATTAGCCTAAAAAAATTAAAATGCTGCCGAAAGTCACTACTTCACGCGGACGAAGTCGCGGGACAGCTAGGGATTCGCGGGCAACTTAGGGATTTATGTTGAAAACAATTTGAAATCATATACCTATACATAATAGCACGCCCATATCCCCCAAAGTGGTGTATAACAGGGTGTAACAAAAGGGGTTAACCGAAAAGCTATGAATATAACCCACTTCGAGTATAAAGAACCTATCACCAAAATTTGAACTAAAAATCACATATTATTTGCTATGGAGAACACCTAACCCACTCAGATATTATGAACATACAATCTTGAAAAATAAACATGCGATTACTAGTTAAAAATTTCGGGATATGTTTATCTACAGTTTGTTTTTATAGTATTTCGCTTACCATACCCTTTTTGTTACACCCTGTATATACTGCTACTTGTTATATTTGCTATTGATACTAAGTTATTTGCAGTTTAATGTCATAAAGAGGACTATACTAACACACGTAAACTTTTGCAAAAATGTTCGGAAAATCCCGGTTTTTTTCCCCGGGATTTTGTGGATCTAAAAAAACTAAGTAGATAAAATAAAATTATACTAGGTAGAAATGGTAAAATAGACGCGTAACATAATTACCTACTTATGAATATCATTTTTAAATACGAAATCACTACATCTCTATGTATGGTATGCTTAGATCTTTCAAATTAGGGAACGGATTTTTTTGATGCGGTTTTTTTCATAGATAGAGTGATTCACGAAGGAAGGTTTATAATAATGTAACTAGGGACCCGCCTCGGCTTCGCACGGGAGTAATGCACTCCGTCACGCGGGCAAAGCCGTGGGCGGTTAGTACAATCAAAACATAAAAAGTATCTATGAGAAGAGGTATGAAAGGTTTTCTACGTAAGGGTTGCTTTTACGGAAGAAGTCTCTTAAAGAGATAAGTTCGCCATTGTACATTTCTCCTGTATACTGATATTACTTATAATATTTTTTATTTGTGTGTAATTATCTACAAAATTTAAAAAAATGCTTTGGCCATAACTAGATCTGATACCAACATGCAGTTTCGTGTTGATATTCACAATAGTTTTCAAGATATATCGCTTATAAGAACGTAAAAAAGCGTAATTTTCAAATCGAAATTCTATCGAGAATTTTTAAGTAATTGAGTTTCCACGTTGGCCACAAACTTCATAAAGATTTAAATAAACATATAAAAAATTAGAACTGTGGTAATCGGACAAGTATCTAAAAAATCGATTCTGTGGTAAAATGCCTCTTTTGTCTGATCACACCGCCTTATCCTGGGCCCGTAGCATGAACTTGGTGAGACCGAGATGACTCACATTTACACGACAAATTCACAGAGCTATGTAATGATTAGACATGTAAGTACTTTACGTGTAAAAAGGGATTGCAAAGCGATAAAGAGGGTATTACAGCTTGAGTATGAGTGTGTATTCTAATTCCCAACTCCGTTTTATACGCAAAGTCCGAACTAAGTCTTTTGTCTAGTTATTATAAAATCCCTAAATACACGCATTAGGTATAATTATGGTCGATTCCGGCAGTCACACTTAAACCTAAACGTAAATTTAGTCCTACTCGTCCCTTTCTGTCTCAGACATTTATGTTTAAAACGGAGAGAGATAGACCTGACTAAGATTAGGTTTAGGTTTAAGTGTGACTGCCGGAATCTACCCCATTATCTATCTTTTAGCTAACATTGGGGTTGAGTAAGAGGCTGTAATAATTTTACAAGCAATAGCGAAATTCGTGAACTTATCCAAACATTTCCATCAACAGCGGTTAGACTTCGAACGCGCTAAATAAAGCGTTAAGATATCTTCGCGAACTTCGCTATCGATCGCAAAATTTATACATTGTCTTTGCCACCTATAATCACTACATATTAATAAATAAAACAAAGTAGCTTGCCGCTGTCTGTCCATCTCTACTTTCAAATTCGGATTTTGATGCGCTAGATAGAATCTTCTTGTCTCAATAAAGTTTTGTAAGAAGTCGTACTGTGTAAAATAAAGCATTAGAAGTACCAACAAGCCCGGTATACACGGCAACGATAAAACTGCGCAAACGAACTGTGCAGTTCATTTGTTTATCCGTAGGTAGTGCGTCCACATATCTACGATATCTGCGTCGATATCAGTTCCCAGCAGAAACTCAGACGAAATACACGTCATTCGCGATGAAGTGCTTGCGCTAGCTATTTTCTTTACTACCGTCTCCCTATTGGCATTAGGATCAATAGGTTTATACTTAATAATTAGCCTATCGTAGGCAGCATTTTTCTTGACGGTCGTGACCTTGCACTTGGCTTGCACAACCAAAAAACTGCGACCGATTTTTGTCCATCCCCTACGCGAAAGAACCTTCGATAAAACTGCGCAAATGAACTGCACAGTTCGTTTGCGCAGTTTTATCGTTGCCGTGTATACCGGGCTTTAATCAAACACTTCCCGTGTTGCTAACGTTTCTAATTACTACCGCTCCATATATCATAGTCCCTTTGTCTCTTGTCCGTCTGTCTGTCACGGCACGCACCTCATTTGCTTTGAACCATTTATTAGTGGTTGTGAAACGGTTTTGACTGACAATCATGGCCGTGTTATTAATGATGGTGTTTTGCTTATTTTGAAAATGTTTACACGGTTGTTTATTTTTAACACTTATGTTAAAACCTCCGTTTGTCTATTCCCTTTGTAAGCCCAAGTACCAACCTATTATCAAATAGTATAGATCTCATTACAAATATTAATAATAATATAAATAATAATATTCACACACTTCACAACACATTAACCTAGTCCCACATTAAGATCCCTAAGGTCTTGTGTCGTGGGTACTAAGCAACGGTATATAAATACATAGATAAGTATAGAAACATCCATGACTCGGAAACAAACATCAATATTCATCATATCAATGTTTGCACCTACCGGGATTCGAACCCAGGACCTATGGCGCTGCGGGCAGGGCCACTACCTACTACACCAATCGGCCGTCAATATAATGTAATGTAATAATTATATTAATGAATGAAAGTAATACCTCTAAATGCGTATTATAAGTTATTTAGCATTAGAACTTCGTTCGTTAAATATCAGGGTACACCACGGCATAGAGGAATAAGATGTAGACATAGAGTGCTAATGTCATACTAACAGTTTCGATGCACCATTAGACTTTTCGTCCAGTCCATGACACTTAGATTGCATTACTATATGTTACAATACATTAGTAATGTAGTACATCATTATACATTACACTAATAGAATCTAAGTGTCAAGGACTGGAATTGTGAGGCACCAAAAAGTCTAATGGTGCATCGAAACATTATCACTTTATGACATCTTATTCCTCTATGACCACGGGCAGGTGAGGTTGACTTTGGGTTCTAAGCTGGGTATTAGTCGAACCCACTCACACTAATCTGTTATTTATTTTAATCAATTAAGTTATATCTCCTAGTTTACTATACAGGGTGTAACAATAAGGGTATGTTAAGCGTAAAGCTATGTAAATAGCCCACTGTAGAGAACCTGTCCACAAAATTTGAGACCCGGAATCACATGTTTATTTTTCCCGATAGTACGATGAATTTTTAAATATCTCAGGAATTTTCATACAATCTTGAAAAATAAAAATGTGATCTCGAGTCTCAAATTTTGTAGATATGTTCGCTATAGTAGGCTATTTGCATAGCTTTTCGCTTAACATACCCTTTTTGTTACACCCTGTATAGGTACCTACTTGTGATAAACAAACAAGCTAGTTACCGCAGAGGATGTGAAAACCAACCTTTTAACTTTTCCCATCCGTCGCCATATTTGGAAGCGATTAATACTCATTTTCTCATCATTAATTGACGCTGCAAGAAATGCGGTGGTGTAATTAATTAGCGTAGAGCTACTCGTGGTTTACGTAAGTAGTTTAATAGGTACTATACGTTTTTTTCGGCATTAGAGCAAATCTATGACGGCCGATTGGTGTAGTTGGTAGTGGCCCTGCTCGCTACGCCATAGGTCCTGGGTTCGAATCCCGGTAGGTGCAAATATTGATATGATGAATATTGATGTTTGTTTCCGAGTCATGGATGTTTCTATACTTATCTATGTATTTATATACCGTTGCTTAGTACCCACGATACAAGACCTTAGGGATCTTAATGTGGGACTAAGTTAATGTGTTGTGAAGTGTGTGAATATTTATTTATTTAATCTATCAAGATTTCTATGGCTCCGACAATGTTCAAAACCTCTCAAAACAGAAAAGCTTGCGGGAATCAAATACATCCGCGAATATCACTCCTGTGCTGCTCATGCGGGGCTTCATTCGGATACATCAGCTGCATCTCCTTCAGTCGTAAGAGTTGACGGGTATATACGGGCATATGATCCGTTGCAAGTGGAAACTGATCATGCTTTTGGGTACACTCTGATCACGATATCAGTTTTGCCTCAAATTAAACGAATGAAAAGTAGAATCTGCCTCCTTATTAACTAACTAGCAAACGCAAAGCGATAGCGAAAATTGTACAAAAATCGCTGATTGCTTGTCAAATTCGTATTAAGTACGTAAAATGAATTTCAAAGGAACTTTGACATTTCAAGGCGAATATTGTACAATTTTTGCTATCGCTTTGCTTCGGCTTTGCTATTGCAAATTACGTAATCAGGGGACCGATCGCGTGATCCGATTCCACCGAGACAATACTCCGCGCAGGAAACTTGTTTATATGCATGAACTGTAAAGGAGTTCTAGAAAGGATTCCCCAAAACACCCACTGGAACGAGAGAAACGGAAATTCTAAAGTTTGCGCGGACGATGCCGCAGATGACTCCAAATACCTACTGAGTTCATTCCACCTTTAACCAATGGATGACTAGAAGGACTACAAATATAGGGAAATCCGTTCAAACCCGAACAAAGGTCGTAGCGTGTAAAGAGTTTGTTTTTCGGCGATTTTCCGCAGCAACGCGCACGATTCGCTGCGCGCGTCCGTTTACGCGCATAAGGTTGGTTGAAGGTTGACCTTTAACCGTTTTATTTGTTTGAATTAAGCTATTTACTAAAACGTATTATTTATATAGAGATTGGTATTTAATATTTCTTGTGTATTGACCACATGGAACTTATTTTTGGTTTTTGTTAACTTGTAAAACGGAAGATAAATAACTCTACACGTATGAATGAAGCAATTATCACAGATGACAGAAAACGCACAGTGTCTCCTACACTCCTCGTGGGCGCACCCCAATGTTCCAATATTTATAAATAAAGTTTCTGTTTTAGGAATGTCTACCATAAATGTACTTCGTTTCCACAGCTAAGCCAACTAACTACTCAGCTATTTACCTTATTAAATCAATCGACGAGGGTCATATATGATTCGTACCTATCTACTATGTAAAGATTCCTCATAGAGCCAAACACACGATGTAACACCGAAGCTAGATCAATATTGTATACGTACAAATAGAAACGGACAAACATATCGACGGACGTGTGTTAGTGTGTCACAAGGTCGGTTGAGGGCGAACATCACTCAATATAAATATGTAAAACACTATTTTGATATTCTAATATTAGTGGACGCCCGCGATTTCGTTCGCGTGGACTGCAGAAAAAACAAAATAACGAAATTATCCGGGATAAAAATATTTTCCCGGGTTAAAAAGTAGCCTATGTGTTAGTCCAGGGTATCAGCTAACTCCATACCAAATTTTATTAAAATCGCTCCAGCCGTTTTTACATGAAAGAGTAACAAACATCCATCCATACATATTCACAAACTTTCGCGCTTATAATATTAGTAGGATATTTGCACAAAGTTCATCAGACCACTGCTAGGCTGCTTTACAAAAGGAGTATTTTAAGCGAAATGCTGTAATATAGCCCAATAAATAGGACTTGTTAACAAAATTTGTATGTACATTCCTAAGTTGTTTAGGAATTCTCCATACTAACTGGAAAATAAACATACAATAAATTAAGTAGTTCTCTACTGTCCATGATTCAGCCTATCTTGCTTAGCTGCTGCTACAATCAAATACAGGGTGTTTGTGACAGCCAGGCAAATACTGAGATACTGAACAAGTAGTATTGTTTTGAATTATACGACAGTGTTATTACTCGCGGGAAATTATTTTTGATTTGATTATACGCAATGTTTGATTTCCACGCCAATTGTATCGGGCGATCCTGTGACTAGTTAAATAGGCTTATTGGTTATTTTATGATACATTGCTGTTTTTTGGATCGCTTGAAACTCTCCTTTAGGGTTGATCAGTTAATTGAACTTTTTTAAAGCAACTTTTTTTTGAAAATCATCCAAACGTTTAAATTTTATTTTTAAGTCATTATTTAAGGCCTACTTGAACAAACCACACAATTTTTTCCTGAAAAAATGAAAAAAAAATGTCGGACAATTTTAGAATTTCCCTGCAAAAATTTTCACTTGTTTTCATCTGAGAATCATGGTCTATAGTCACCATAATAATATCAATATTTGCCTGGCTGTCACAAACATCCTATATAATTGAGGTCAAACATATTCTAGTTAAAACTGTTTACAAATTTTGCAACTATTACGTTTCGAATAGAAAGTGAGGTAAGTACCTATGTAGTTAAAAGTAATCTATTAACCGTACCTACCCACCTATAAACTTTATAGCAATACTAACCCGAATACCAGGGTTTACTTACCGGAAAATCACAAAGTACAGCCTTAAGTAAACATCAAGTAGAATAAAATGACTAGGTATTAAATATGGCCGTAAACACCTATGTCTTCATCTCTTTGAGGCCAAACCGAGTATTGGAAATGAAAGTTACTTCAATACAGGATATAATATAAATGCTCATATTAGAAACTTTACTTTATTAGAATAACTTAGCTTTCTTTACTTATATGGGGAAATATTACAGCTACAGAAAGTAATATCAACCTGCGTGTGATCCATAAAACATTTTCATTGCATATTTAACATGAATGCAAGATGTAACTGCACAGCGAATAATATTTATGTTATAGAGAATAAAATAAGTTTCAACTAACTTTTAGCTGTCCCAAGTCGTTTGCCGCAAGAAATCTCAGATGGATACGCACGCTTCTGTACCTATATTATCAAGGTATAGGTACTGTTTTTTTGAGTTAGAATTATTACAATGAAGATAGGAATAAGTTTTCAAGTAGGCCACACAATGAAAATGGAAATATCATGGAACTAAGTATATTTGAAAGAAATCATTCACTCAATTTCACGAAGGTCAGGAATTCCCTCAGGTGCGGCAATAATCTTACAACTTCCTACTGATCGTCCTCGATACGTTCCTCCTACGGATATCCTTTATGATATACACCATTTCGAGAATACATTGTTTATATATAGTATGTATGTATTAAAAAATATCGTAATGTAATTGCATACATCTAATTCACACAATGCAACGAAATTATCATGAAAGAACACATCAACGTAATCTTTCTTTGGTCTCAGTTAAATAATGATGATTAAATATCTAGATTACAATTGATGATGATTACATGAGTGATATCAGAGGTAAAAACATTAGATCGTACAAATGTAGAGACTACACAGACGTAGTAGAGGAAATATACTCGTATGTTTCTATTTCGCGGATTTCACCGCGGCATGATTTCTTGTGTAAATAAGTTGTACTTGACTAGATATGTAAAACAATCTTTACACGAGCAAATCGAATAAGAAGTCTTGTATCATATCCTCATTTAAATTATTCACATTTCCGAGTTGCGTCTCTCAAAAACGTAGTAGGCAGAGCTATTTCAATAGATATACAAATATGGTATGTAAAGCGAAATGCTATAAATATAATCCACTAATATATCTCAAATTGTGTAGATATATACTAGTTCTGTCATGGGATTTATTCATAACATTTCGCTTTACATATTGCGCTCCTAACTCAAGTTTTTGATAATTTCTTTTAAAAATAGTTTTTCCGGTCAAGTGACCCACAAAAGGGCCTCATCTCTCGAGCCTTTACAGTGGTTTAGTCAACAGTTTGGGCAACCGGTCCCATTAGCACCATGGAACCACTGGCCCTGTGACATACAAACTAGATGAGCAAATTCTGCTATTAGAGATAACGGTAGAACATTCCGATTGTGGTACATTTTAGGGCAATTTTGAGGTTGTAATGGATACCATAGAAATATGAATATAGTCCATCTACAGGCTTTTGCCGGACTTTTTATTGTGATTCTGAGATGTATTAGATAATTCGTTCACAATTACATTTCATCGCTTTGAAATCGATCAAAAACATACGTTTTTTAACTACATAGTAAACCTAGTCCAGCCAATGGAAACCTTCCACTTCCATCTTGTAGTAGGTAACACAAGTTAAATTAGGTGGAGTTTAAGATGACTATCGCTGACGTTTCATAGAGAAGACGTAGAGACGCTGAAAACGCGCGTTCCCTGAAAAAATAAGTTTATCTAAGTTAAGTTGTTGTATTAACGTTGTTCTATGTTAAAATCATGTTAAAAGTGTTAGTAACTAGTTCCCAAAATTTCCCCATACCTTATTTTATCAGCTGTTGATCCCAGCCACGATAGTTACGTCACATTTCCATATACTATCCGCGCGCGCATCTGCTCGCGTTCGCACCGGCCAATCAGAGCGTGCGCTCTCTCAAAATTGCGCGCACGCGCATAATTATTAGCTCTCGTTGCCCACATACCCAGTAACTCATTGTTTTTGCTCGCCACATTCTACTAATTTCGTTAGGTACTAGTTCGCAGCCGAGTATTCCCATACTTATCTGTGTCATCTCTGTTTTAGCCTGGGATACTGTCTTTGTACCATTTCGGGTCACTTCATTAGCAATAGATTTAAATTAAGACAAAATGTTATCAAGTACCACATCAGTTGCCTACCGTAACGCCGGCGAGTTTCATATACTTATATGTATTTTGTAAATTAAGTATGTACCTACTACCTAAGCTTTATAACCTTGTACTATCTATAAAAAATGAGTACTTCGAGTCAGTTTAATTTATTATTACGCGGTATCATCAGGCAAATTGCAGATTATTTGGACCGTTTGGACCCAATGTATTATAACCGGTTGCTAGATTGAGAATTTGTGTTCAAAAATTGCGGTAGGCTCATCCCGTTATACGTGGGACTTAATAGGTAATTGGTGAAAAGTGAGTGTGTAATTTAAACACTTCTGATAAATTGGAACCATTATAGGTTAGAAGCCTTTTGTTTTCTAATGAATAGGAAATTGTGTTTTAACTATTTCTGCCAGCCAGTTTGCTTACCTATTTAGTTAAGCAGACATCCCGGCGTCAGTATCCGAACGAGACGGCGTCACGGCCCGCTGGGTGCCAGAGCGAGACGGCACGGTTCACTAGCTCGACCTTTGCAGTGAACTTGAGCGATAGATCGATGCGTTTTGTTTGAAGGCTTTGATTTGTTGAACTTAGTATAAATAAAAAAAGAAAATCAAAAAATGAGCCGTTAGGTCTTTTTTTTTCAACCTGGCTACCAATGGTCACTTTCAACACGTGCTTCTTACAACTTACATAATGATTGTTCTTATTTAGTTTTATCGATGATTAGCTACCTTTCTTATACCTTTCTTTCTATATCTATATATGCAGAAAACGCAGTCTATTTACTCAAGTAATATTTTGGAAACCAGACCCTATGGAGAAAAATATCTAGTTATTTTCGGGAACGTTGACATAATAATATATAAGTCCCTATACTTAACCTAAGTACTTGATATTGTTCTAATTAGGTACCTATCTTCCTTCAAGCTACCTTCGTAAGCCAAATGTCTATATTTTTAATTAAGTAAATACCTTAATTATTTATTGGTCCTATAACTTTAATCTGACAATGGACTCTACTTGTACGATTATTCGAATCGCCTTGAGTCATATAATACTAATTAGTGCTGTAGATATCTTATTTGTAACGGTAAGTCTGTAGCCTAATTTACCCTACCTAAAACATGTCTCATAAAATAGGCAAGCTAGAAAGCACTAAACAACAAAACAATTCTAATCGCACAAAGCATTTGATTACAAGCTTTTAACAATACCGATACCATTATGGGAAGTAATCACAGAACCGCAACATGTTGGGATAGATAAATTCTATAAAATAACCATCATCCGCGCATCTCAGCCGGCGGCCATCATTAAAACGTTAACAGTTATGCTGCGCGCGCACGGACGCGGAAAATTATTCCGCAAAGCTTCCGCGCTGCTAACGCTTCAATGGGAACGCTTAAGACTAGGCTGCGCGGATATGCAATTTCATTGCCTGATGAATAGTGGAAAAGGACTTGGCTGTTTGTGAAATAATCCTTTACAAAGTTTGTATTTTTATTTTATTTTTATTTTGAAAAAGAAGAAGAAATAATGGCGGGAAAGATCTGTGTTGGCGCTATAATTTTTTTATAAGTTCATACTTTCTATAAATATCTTACTTACATTAGCCACATGTTAAGAAAAAATATTATTGTTGCCGTTGTTATATGCAGGGTGTGTATGACAGCCGGGAAACTACTGAAATACTGAACAAGTACCATTGTGTTGAGTTATACGATAGTTTTATTACTCGCAGGAAATGTATTTTTGATTTGATTATCAGTAATCTTTGCTCTCCGCGCCAATCGTATCGGGCGATCCTGTCACTAATTAAATGGGCTTATTGTTTATTGTGTGACACATTGTTGTTTTTTGAATCACATGTGACTCTCCATTAGGGTTGATCAGTTACTTGAACTTTTTAAGGGCAACTTTTTTTTTAAATCATCTTTTGGTTAAAATTTTATTTTAAGTTCATTATCTAAGGCATAATTAAACAAACTAAACAATTTTTATTTTTTTCAAAATTTGAGAAAAATGTCGGAAAATTTTGGAATATTCCTGCAAAAATCAGTGTTTTCCGCCTCAGAATCATGGTCTGAAGTCATGGTATCAATATTTGCCTGGCTGTCACAAACAGCCTGTATATGTATTACAAATACAGCATAAGTAAGTCCCCTTAAACTATACAAAGATGGTTGCCACGTGCGTACACCTACATAGTGGTATTATGTAGCTCCAGATCATAGATTACAGGTAGAGATAGATACTGCGCTGATGGCTTACTGGGAATGTTGGGCTGGATGGGAAACATGGGCCTGCTGGGAAGTTTCACATAACCTACTAAATTACAGCGTTTATGATACTAATTATTATATTATAGGTACGATTCATTCAACACTATTTTACGCAAATTACTATTTATTAAATTATTTAAATATAATGCCCTAGTACTTAAGATTTTTACACAGCCTACGTAAGTACAGAGATATGAGATTAACGTTTATTTACATCTTAAATATACCCTCAAAATTGGTCAGAAGTGGCACCATGTGGTTCTATCGGTCCTTGGCGCTCTGCCTACCCCGTAAGAAAACATTTAAAACTTTAAAATAAAGGTTAATAATAACTAGGTTAATCTTAGATTTAGCATTCGATCTCGAATTTGTTGGTATGTATACCTACCTATGCACTATGTAAGTATGAGTATGTAACTAGGTAGGACTTTTTTGAGCCCAAACGCAACCACTAATGAACCGTTAACGAAACGCAGTGTGAAGCAATATATACTTACCGCTTGAGTAATAAGGTATATTTTAGGAGGCATCGGTCCTGAGTATGACAGAAAAACAAATATCTGTCTCGTGCCGAAATGTATCTAACTATCTATCTATCTGTCCTGGAGGTCTACTCTGAAGTGACGATAAACGAAGTATCGGCCGAATATCGAGGTGTTTCCTACTACGAACTTCCTTCGATCGGATCAGTCGCGCCGTTTTTTCATTCGGTCCGATCGAACTCTATTTGACAGGTATAAGGCTAGATAATAGAAAGCTTATAATATTAGTCAATGTGAATTATTCTCTATGGTTCCGAATGAGTTGTGAACTCAGATGAATGAATCCGAAGCAATTTCGTAGTAGGGTCAAAGGCTGTCAAAGGCTTCGATTCGGTCGGGCTTCGGTCGGACCGAAAGATTCGACAGCGGCATTTCAGAGTAGTTCCGTTTCTCTCTCTCTCTTAACTCGAGACTTTTCGAGAATTGGCCCCATGTTCTATTTATTTTATTTACATTTCCCACATAGGAAACTATCTTTTCGACTATGTCCTATCTTATGTGGTCAAAAACAATATTAATCTATAGTCGTATTGTAGACAACATTATGACCCGCTAGTTCTGCTAAAAGCCGAGCTTTTATTGTACCGGAGATGCGTGCGCGCAGGAGATAAGGCGTAAGTTTATAGATAAGAATTAAATTATTGTAGAGTTACTTACTTAGATACCAATTATTTAACTTTAATATAAATGAATATTGTATTTTTATGTGACTAGTTTCGAAGACAAACGCGTAAGTTTAATAATAAATTAAAATATCATTAAATTTTCTTGAAAAAAACTTTTATAATTGGGTTAATAATAATAAGTTTGCAGCAAATACAATGGATTGACATAACATAAATAAATAGTCACAAAAATGATATTCTAGTACAAAGGACTTCAACGCGCATTCTGTAAGTTCTGTAAATGTTCTTTTTTTTTATTATATCAAACCTCATTCGTGCAATAAATTTATTTTACTGAATTTTAAAATAAACGTGGGATTACTTGTAATTAAATAGGAAAGGTTCACAATTTTTTTTTTCAAATGCCCACGGCTACGGCATTTAGTGCTCGAGTCCGTTTCATAAAATAACTAATAGGCCTGATTTTGGAACTAAGTAACATTATTTGTATGCAGTAACACCGATAATGCAGTCATACACATAGTAACTAGCGCCATCATTCAAAGGAACTATTTGTTCAAACGCACTCTACAAGTGCATTGGACGGGTGTTAACGTGTGATTGAGACATGTGCTTTTATTATGATGTCTATGTTGGTAACAACATGAAAAACACTGCGTTATGTTGGCAAAGGTACCATTAAATATTGATTTGAATATCGATGGGAGTTCATATTTGTTTTTAAATATGAATGTATCTATATATTTTATACTAGTGGACGCCCAAGGGCCGATATAACCAAATGATGCCACTTCTCTCTGCCTACCCCGTAAGGGATAAAGGCGTGATTATATGTATGTATGTATGTAGTGGACGCCCGCGACTCTGTCTGCGTGGACTGTAGAAAAAATTAAATGTCAATATCCGGGATAAAAAGAAGCCTATACGTTAAGTGGGACCTGTCACAACATATTCCTGAAAACTGCATCGAAATCGGTCCAGCCGTTTCTGAGATTAGCGTGCACAAACATCGATCCGTTACAATTTTATTATATACATATATAGATAGTTAGGTATATTGCAGGTGCTGGTACTCACGATAGGTACAACGGTTCAAAAACCATAGAGTGTACTGTTTTAATATGAAGGTCAGGTATTCTCTCAGGAGAAAAGCTAGCACTTGCACCGGTATGATGAATTTGGTGAGAGCGAGATGTCTCACTTTTAAACGTCAAATTCACAGAGCTATTAATAACTAGATAAACTAAGTGTATGTACTCTGTATGTAAAAATAGACTTAAGAATTAGAATAGACACCTCGTTCTCGAGCCAGGACTGAATGAATTAGGGCTGATAGAAGTGGTTTGCGATCCCTTTTTACACACCAAGTAGAGACACTTGCCTTGTCTAATTATTACTTATCTCTGTGGATTTGACGTATAAAAGTGAGACTCTCGCTCTCACCAAATTCATCATACCGGTGCTGGTCCCTGATCATGGGATTCCCTTCGTGATCCTGCCATTCTGCGTCTACGCCATTTTGGAAATACCTTGTGTAGGGTATAATGCATATAATAATGCGTATATATATTACATTTGTCGGAAATCTTTTGTAATGGTAGAAACATTAATTACTTCCATATCCGACTGTTGATCATGCATATATTATTATCTATCACCGTAAAACCTTATTTATGGGCTACAACTCATAAATCCAATATGATATATCTAGGATGTATATCTCTTAGCTAAATCGATATATAAAAGTTATTTTGTAAACAGTAATACATGTAGAAGTGTTTTTATCTTAGTCAAGATATTATAAAATTATTAATAAAGAAATAGAAAAAATTCCTCACCCGAGTGGGAATCGAACCCACGACCTCTGCATTCCGTGCCAGTGCTCTTACCACTGAGCTACCGGATCAATTATAATTATAATATAATATAAATATAATCCGTTAGGATATGGTTGATCGTTTCATCATTAAACATTGTGCTGAGGGATTCAGCTTTGTTTGCCGAGATTTGGCTAGTGTATAGCTATTGGGATGAAAAAATAACGTTGCCAATAATGTAATTTAAAAAAGAGGTGGTAAAATTCGTCATCCGAGTAATTGATCCGGTAGCTCAGTGGTAAGAGTACTGGCACGGAATGCAGAGGTCGTGGGTTCGATTCCCACTCGGGTGAGGATTTTTTTCCATTTCTTAATACATGTTTTTATCGATAAAATCTATCGATAAAAGATTGGCAATTTCTGAATAATTATCTTTTGTACAAAGTTGATTTATGTCTCTATATAGAGAATTAGAATTATCGCCTGAAATAGTATAGGTACACATACATTACATATAATACATTGATTATAATTAAAAATACTATGTAGCTGTAATACTACTCCAATAATGTCACGTCTATCGCATTACGCTACATGCTACACGTACGCGGTTTGCATAAATAATTAATGTGAAAAAAGGTTTATAACCACTGTAAATATAGGAAGATATTGCTCTGTATTATTAGCAATTGTGCTACACGACTTTCAAGGGATGGTATATTTTTAAAGTAATTAATTTACTGATTCCTCCTATAAAAGAGACTCCCTTAAGTTTCAAATATGGATTTATGTTATGGTACCTATAGAAAAAAATCCTTCCATTTATTTACTATTCTTTTCAATATTAATAAAAAATATAAACTAACTAATTAAAAGCTTGTGAAACGTACCCACCCACAGGAACATACATAAAAAAACTTTCTACACTTGTAATAAAAATAGTAGACTCCGTTTTATAGAATTCCTATGCATAATTTCGGAACTAACATTTTTTGTATGCAGTGACATAGATAATTTAATCATACACACAGTAACTAGCGCCATTATCCAAAGATACTATTTGGTAAAACGCACTCTAAACATTGTTTACCTAATTTACGAAAGTTTCTAAAACACATCCTTAACACGTAATCGTACTGAGGAATCTCCAATCGGATGCGGCGACGATTATCATAAAGAAAGTGGGTGACTGCGCCGGCGCACCATTTCTCTGTACGTGCGACAAAGATGGAATACCCATGCACTTTTGCCTTCGACAACAGGGCTGGCGATAAATTTTAATAATGATTTTTATTTTATCTTAATTTTTTCAAAACCCTTGTAGATGTTGGATACTATTAAGATTTACATACATATAATCACGCCTTTATCCCTTATGAGGTAGGCAGAGCACCAAGGGCCGACAGAACCACATGGTGCCACTTCTGACCTGAATTTTGAGGGTATAGTTAAGTTCGGTTAGTAGTGACAGGTGGTCAGCCCATCGCCTACAAAACACCAAGGCCCTCTTGTCCCTCTACTGACTTGTACAGTATGCCCGGGAAGAGAAGCAGCTGTAGAATTATACTTTTTTTTCACTCCCAGAGCAGCATAGAAGAGTTTAGATAGAGAGATTAAGATTTTATGATTAGAAATAGGGTCCCGTTTACACCCGACTGCGGCAAAAGGAGGGTTATAGTTTTCGAGTGTATATTTCCTATTCCTAAAGAAAATGTAAAAAGAAGTACTAAAACGGACCTGTCAATTACTATGAGGTAACTTCGACACTTGACACGGATGAACTCACGTACTGAATTAATTCGCTATTATAGAGTCCGTTTCACAGAATAAATCCTATGCCTGATTTAGGAACTAACAATTTTTTGTATGCAGTGAAGCAGGAAATGTGGTCATACTCATAGTAACTAGCGCCATCATCCATCGGAACTATAAACGCTTTATAGTATCGCAACCGACCTCTGAACCCTCTACTGTAGACCACGATCTAAGATATAATAGATTAATTGAATACAAATTGGCCAATCGTGGAGACTGTCACACTGAAGATGAAGAATGAGAGGCGGTTTGATTGGTTGTTTTCTTTCGTGTGATTTTGAAATTTCCTAAGTGCTTTTTTGCGTAATGATTTTTGTGGCTTTCCACTAGAATACATCAGCTGTATCTGAAATACATGTCGCAAGAATCGACAATGGGATGTAGGGATGTCATTAGCGATGAGGTAGCTACTTACTTTGTTATTCAGTTATATCTCATCAAATCAAATGAGCTGATAATAATTATAAGATTTTTCGAAAAAACAAATTAAGAATGTTCTCCGCTACATACGTCATTTTTCTTGTAAATAGTTGGTAACAGCCCTATCGATCTCTATAATAAGGGGACATTCAGATCTATTAACGTAATGATCATTTTCTCTGCACCATTTGATGGCCACTCTAATACGAGTATCTACAGTCAATACCTCAACAATAACACAGTTCACCCACTTCACTAGACGCCTAAAGGACCGCATCATGCGATCATCATCATCTTCCTGCCCTTATCCCATTATATATGGTGTCGGCGCAATATGGTTTCTTTCGAAACTCACATTGCCAAAGTTTTGGCATTTGTTTTTACGGCCGGCTGCCTGCCTGACGCCAACCCTTCTGGGGTATAGCTAAGTGACAATTTTTTTTTAAAATCTGTACATGATAGGCTCTTTAGTAGATACTATAATCAACTAAGTATATCATATGCAGAGTATATGTATAATGGTATTAGAACTCTTAACACAACTTAATATACTTACACTTTGCAATTCCCACTCGTGAAGAATATTTTCTTTAAATAATTTTACCTTAATATACTACAATAAGCAGTACCTATCAGGACAAGAGCTTTTTCATTACGAGTACGAATGCGTTTAATAGAATAGCGTAAGAAGCCTTCTTATGCCCCTTGTTTACCAATATGCGGGGCATCACTCACTGTAGGTACTGCTGGGTGCAATTCTCTGTCCACATTAATGTGTTGAAAGCGGACAGACAGCATTGTTAGTCACTGCATTATTCTGATAAATGAGACTAAAATACCTGTTTACTACCACAATACCTTATAATGTATGCAAACCTACTGTCATTGTAATGCATGGTTAAAGTCAAATAGCGACACTTTCGAAGCTAGAGAGAATATAGTGTTCTGTGCTTTCGAATCTGTAGCGTTATCCAAACTGTTTATTGTATTACAATTTACGTTAAAAATTTTGTGAGACCAAACAACATAATTGTATTTTATTGGGAAGTAGGACTTCTTTTTACTGCGATTTAATTAAAGGTCAAAAAGCACAAAGTACGTATATAAAGAAAGCTCTTCTTTTCGATGGTATAAAAAATATAGTTTTAGTAAAAGCAAACGCCCATAGCGAAAAATATAATTCCACATCGATTAGGTACATTTTAAAATTGACATAATATGAACTTACAATTTTCAAATAAAAATACTACATAATATATGTACGACGAATAAAAACGCCTACCTTACCTTTGACAGAAGATAAGTAGCTCGAATCCATTTATCATTCTCAAAATTACACGTTTCATGTCAAACGTATTCTTTACAATAAGTCAATTTATTATTAAGTACAAACATAACAATGTAACAATAAAATGTAAACATAGTTCACAAACACGGGGAAGGTTGCTGTAAGGTTGCAGAGTCAAGGCTAGGTTGCAACATCGGATGTATCATGCAACGTTAATGGCGACAATTTGGGGCTCATGCATGATGTAGTTCTACATCTTGACAGAGGTATAACGAAAACAGATTAGGAGATGTTGAAATAGTGCAAGTTGGCGTACAGAGAGATCATCATAGAGCATCTATAAAATTCCAAATAGAAAAGTGGTGTTGAATATATTGAAAGAGATAAAAAGCATTTGATCTGAAGCACAAACAGGAGCGTGTTTTTCTAGAAAATATACCTGCAACATCTATGTTTTCTCGAATAGTCCTCTCAGATACCATCTAAAATACAGGAATTCCTCCAAATCACAGCTGCTCGTATGAGCATCTAATCCCTAAAATCCCGCCATAAAAATTAATAACCCTTCCAAAAGTTTCTCATTAAGCCTTCGCCGCTTTCGTTTCAAATAAATCTACCTTTTGGTACTAAATTATCTAAATTACAGGGTCCCACCTCACACGACGAGCCCTTGGAAGGTCAGGATGAACTAGCTCTGCCCCGCGGCTGCGTTTATCTTTAATTGAAACTCGGTGAAAGCTATAATTAATTACTGACATGATATTTGTTAGAAAGCTAGTAACTTGACAGTTTATTACATGATAATTGGTGATAATAGTGTCATTATTTCAGAAACTTGAAAGTTATTGCTGTGAAAAGAATTATATAAATGACATACTTAATTCATTCGAATAAATTTTTCGTTGAAGTTTAAAATTATGACCTTGTCTTGAAGAGATAAACCTGAAATAAGCCAGGAAGATATACGCATTAGTCTAAGAGACGTGGAAGATCGACCTTCGCCGATCTGATTAGATGAGACATATCTCTTATCTATACATAGTATAAAATGAAGTTGCGAAGGGCGCCCAAAATGTGTTTGTTACCTAGGATCTCAAAAACTACTATATCAATAGCTATGCGGTTTTCAATAATGGAAAGAAGACATTCCAGGGATTCTATAGGTGTATAATTTAGGTGTACCTACTTAAGAAATTATTAGAGGAATCGTAACAGTTATCAGACGGACGGAAGAAAAACGAGCTTTTTGGAGGCTTGCATTGCGTGCGCTGCTGAAATAACTCAAAATACAGAATAACAATGTATGGGGGAATTATTCTTCTCAAAAAGTTCTATAAAAAAGTCTGCGATAGCATATGTCTATCCTTTAAGGTTTAGCCACAATAACGATTTTAGTGGTGTTCAAGTTTAATTTACGAAATATCTTATTTTTCAATTACTCGATGTTCCTACCGACATAGACCAATAAACATAAAACAAAATGCATATCAAATTAAAGCTGATGAAATGAGGATTCCGAATATATACATATCATAACACTTTTATGTTAATATTAATACACAAGATGCATTTACAATGCCGAGGGCAGAGATGGCGGCGGCGGCGGCTGCGTTCCGTCGTTGTCAGTCGGTCGGTCCGCATAGCACGACAGTGGCGGCGAGTGGCGGCGCGCGGCGGCGGCGACGGCGGCGGTGGTGGGGGTGGGCTCATGTTGAGGTGCGCGACCCGAACGGGCAGACACTAGTGTTGAGTAGGACACGACTTGAAAAAGAGTTTGTAAGAGTAGCCTCTTTTTTGTCCTGAGCCAGTACAATGTCCCACTTCAAATGAGGCGAGGCGTACCTACTGACTGAACCATTTGAAGTTATTATAGTACGAATATGCGCGCCTCCTGATGCGCCTCCTGACGTCCTCAGAGGACGTGCTCAGTCACGCGACGTGCTTTTGTCATGACAATATATTTCTCTCTCGCGCCTCGCCTCGCAAGTGGAAGACAGACGCGACGACCGTGACGTGATTTCTCTCTCGTGACGTCAGAGCGCGACGACCGTGACGTGATCAAGAAAATTGAAGTAGTACAATTTAAAATTTCGTGACGTGCTTACATTTTGACGTCGTTTGTCTGCCGTTCACAGCTCGACCGCGACAAGAAAATTGAAGTAGT
Source organism: Carposina sasakii (assembly GCA_014607495.2). Lineage (NCBI taxonomy): Eukaryota > Metazoa > Arthropoda > Insecta > Lepidoptera > Carposinidae > Carposina > Carposina sasakii. The sequence goes on from CP053150.1 coordinate 935,015, forward strand.
ACAATTTAAAATTTCAGAGGCACTCTTACATTTTGACGTCAATGTCCGGGACAAATGAAGTGCTACAGCTGTCCTACTCAACACTAGCAGACACGTGAGGGCAGCGACAACGTTGAGTGGTTGTGTCGAATTATAAACTACAGCTGTAAAAGTCGATCGAGCGAAGCCGGAACCGCGGGCTGCTAGTCAAATATAATTTATAAACAAATATGCCTATGATGACTAAATGCCTATCACTCGAATGAGTTTTAGTGTTTATAGCTATTTTTATTTTAATAAATTTTCTTTCATCACTTTTTTAACGAATGAGTTTTATCTTAACTGATAGTTTTTTAACACACTAGTATGGGGGGCGGTGGGGGCGGTCCGGCCCCGGGCCCCACTGGCGGACTAACAGGGGGGCGGTGGGGGCGGTCCGCCCCGGGCCCAGGGGCCTCGGACAACTGAGGGGCCTCGGACTTGGCATATTTAAAAAAAATTTCCTTGTCTACTCAGACAACCATGTTATTTTAACATAATCTGCTGTAATCATTTACCAACCATTCTTCCGATCATTTAAGTTCAAACGGTAAGTAGGTACATAACCAGAGGTAATTCATCTAAGTTCATAAGATTCATAACCAGAGGTCGCATCGAATTAGGTAGAGTCATTTATGTACTTGCATTTCGAATGTTGATATGGACCTTCCAATCCCGTGTGGACAATCCCGTGTGGCCAACAATATTACAAATAAATAATAATAAAACCCTCAGATAATTAACATAAAATGATAGACAAATAAAACAAAGATAATTAACATAAAATGAGTTTGTAATTTGAGGCATATCCACTTTATTCTTTCGCTGTATGAAATCAGTGCAAGTACATAAATGACTCTACCTAATTCCGACCTCTGTTCATAACGCATTCATAGGGCCTGTTTCAACACTTACTGATAAGTGCCCGATATAATTATCTGACAGATATCTCTATTGACATCTCCCTCTTGTTAGTACGAACCGAAAGAGACGGCATCACACATATCTGGCGGATAAGATATCCGGAAGATATCTGCATTTGTTTAATTCAGTAAATCTGGAGGGCGGGCGCCAGGGGGCCCTAAAATTAAAGACCGCCCCGGGCCTCAAAAAGTCTTAGTCCGCCAGTGTGCCTCGGTAGACTTGCCTACTTATTTCTGAGCATAGCTACCTAGCAAGAATGTGAATTGTGAATAGGTAAGTCAATATAGGTAACTACACCGATCTGTTAACCAATCGAAATTGATATCATAGGTAAGATATTTTAATTAGAAAACCAATCATATAGGCTTGCCTGCAAATACAGGTGATGAACGAAAATTGATTAAAATTAATTAAATTAAAAATATCTATGAACACTTTTCGTTAGGCAAGTCACATAAGGCATATTTGTTTATAAATTATATTTGATTAAAAATATGTCTCATCGAGTTATCAGATCGGTGAAGGTCGATCTTCACGGTCTCCTCTATATATGTGATTGCAAAAAATGCTCACAAAGTATCTGTTAAAAATCTACCCCTTTATCTAATCTATCAAAGATTATCTGTCAGTCTAAAAGATTTGATCTTCGATGATCAAGGCAGACCTGACGAGTTCACAGACGAGTGACGAAAATTATCGAAGGATTTTGAGGGATTCTAATATATTATGATGATAGATAATCTTAAGCCTTCCCACATTCACGTTTTTAAAGCTTAACACCACACATTAATATTAAAAGTATAAAACCAAGGAATTTGTAGAAAGTAAGGTAATCCTTTCTCAGAAACATAAATACTTGAATAATTTATTCAATATGCCCTTAGGGTCTTCAATAAAATACGGCTATTAGTACCGACTAAGTCAGTTTTATTGCTCACTTTAAAACATTTTAAGGGCGGGCATTGTAACTTGAGTTATTGGCCCTTTGACCTAATTACCTACAACTGTTTGAGGAAAGTAAGATAAGGAACTCGTTCTTACCCCGGGCTCGTATTTACTAGTAAAGTCACAAAAATAAGATTAAGTCACAGCTAACTACGTTTAGTTAATGTTAGATAGATAGATAGTCAAGGGCGGATCCAGCTTTGGCGCCAGGAGGGGGTCACATAATCGTGGTCAAGTCAAGAACTTATAATTTAATTTTGATAACAATAGATACAAGTAAAAAGTAGGTATTTTATTAATGTACGTAAGTACTGTACTCAAAAATATTTATTCTATATTGTACACTTGAAAAACTTAACTCCTATGTCTTAAGGGTGTCAGCTAACTCTATACAAAATTTTATTAAAATCGCTCCATCCGTTTGTAGACGTGAAGAAGTAAGAAACATACACACTCAAAAATTTTCGCCTTTAAAATAGTGTAATAAGTAGTCGCCGGCACTGAATGTTTCAAAGAAAATATTATAGCGCGAGCGTAGCCAAATTTTTAGGGTTTTTTTGCACACTGCACACTGTTGCCATTATAAATAAATAGTCACCGGCACTGAATGTGTAAAAAATGTACAAAGAAAATATTATAGCGCGAGCGTAGCGAGCGTTTTTTTTTTGCGAGGGTTTTTTTTGTACACTGTTGCCATTTATTTCTCGAAAATGCAGGCTCTATCGAGAATTTGTGACGATCGCTAATGTTGATGCAGGTGAAGCGAACGACAAATTATTAGCCATTTTCTACTATTAAAACTTCGATTATTTCTTTGTAAAAATAGCATTTTTACTATTATATTTTATTGTTCTGTCCAGAGGCCCCGTATTATTGTGAGGTAGGTACGACTGATGAGGCGCAGCCACGTCCCTAATACATAAACACAGTGCTTCCGGCCCCACCGGGCCACTAATCGTTGTTTGCCCCATGTATATATTCCAATAATTGTAAGAAACTTCGATATCGCGTTCTAGGATGTTGCATTAGATTGTGGTTCTCTCCTGTATTCGATAGATGGCTCCGCTACATTACTCTCCTTCCAGACCGGAGGTCGATATGTCTTCGGCAGCACCCAGCGTGTATTCTCACAAGTATGCATTCGGGTCAGTGAGTCGACCGGAAAGTGTTGCGACGAGCATGCAGGCGAGATACGTTCTGGTCGGTGAGTCGACTGGGAACGTGTTGCGGCGATGCGTTCTGGTCTTTGAGGCGACTGGGAACGTAATGCGGCTGATGTGTTCTGGTCTGCGCGTGGAATGGGAACATGTTGTTCCGTGATGCCGATGCGTGCGTGCGTTGCTAACAGGTCCAGGAAGCTGTCATGGCGGCTTCTTATAAATCTGCTGGCTACTGGCGTGCTGCTGCTGCTGTCGTGGAAAAAGAGGAGAGGTGATGCTGTTGTGTGATACCTTTGCTGCGGAGTGCTGCGATGATGGTGAAGTTCCTGAAGACTGAAGGTTGCGTATGTCCAGTTCACAGGGGTCACCAATGTGGGGTTTGTGAACGCTTCGGCCCCACCGGGCCGTAGTATGTAGATTCGATATCGCGTTCTATATTCGATCGATGTGGTTTCTCTCTACATACCAAATTAACTATAAAATGGTATAAAAACATTCCTCTATCAAGTATCAAGTTAATCAGATTTGCGCTGACATAAAAAGTGTCGTGGTTTTATGGATGGCAGCCTTCTGCGGGCGTCACACACTGCGTCAATCTAAGGAGTGAGCGAACAACTTCGAGAAAAGCAAGAGACGAACTCAAACGTATGCGTTTGTATCGTATTATACGAAATGATCTACAATACACTGTCTGATTATACATATTTTGTATTCAATTATACAATCTGGCAGCCATGCTGTGGCGCGGTAAAATTAAAATTTTCGATATGCTCCCCAAACGTTTGCTCATACAAAGTATACAAGAGTCACATATTAAATTAATTAAATATTAAAGGTATGTAGTTACAATCTGTATGGTGACCAGAATTATTTAATGTTCAATTAGTCGTCCTCCTGGACGTCAGGGGGGGGGTAACCCCCATGATCCCCCCCTGGACAAAGATAATGATGAATAATTATAACAATACAATATATGTAGATATATAAATATTAGGTATAATTAACAAAGGATAAGGATTCGATAAACTAAACAATCTGGACCCATGCTAGTGTCCCCGCTTAGTACTCAATATAACAATACTTATTTTAAGCCTCGACGTTAAAAGATAAAGATACTGTTTATTACCTACTTAGGCAACTTATTATAATCACGGCCTTTATCCCGGACGGGTAGGCTAGAGCACCAAAAACTGATAAACCACCAGGATCTCCTCGGTAATCATATGTATATTTTTTTTTTTAGCATATGTATAGCGGTTTTCGTAGCGGTTTTCGTAAAAAACTTAATTTCCCGCATGGTCGCCCTTTCCCGTGGTCGCCTTCCCGTGGGACAACGGGGGAAATTCTTATAGCCATGTTCATCCAGGTCCAAATAAGGATTTAACGGTGATTTTTGTAAAATCGGTCCAGTAGTTTCGGATCATTACAACCAAACAAACAAAGATATATATTAGAGATAAACATAGGACTTACTGTGGTTCGGCAACTATTTAGGATACCTATTCTCCTAGTGAGACCAATTAGAAAATCGCAGATGACAACATATCATACTGACACTCTATCTCCATTCTTCAGATGTCGTAGGTGACCAGCATGGGGCAGACGGGCAGCCAGCCGCTGGCGGCGGCCCCGCAGCGGGCGCATCGTGCGCACACGCTGCCGCACGAACCGCTACGACATGCGCCGAAGGTGAGCTGACATGTTGCAAAAATCTGTGTGTAACATATACAAATACGTACATAAAGTGGTACATATTCGACGGGTCACGTTTCATACTCATTCCACTCTTATCACGCCTCACACTCGCATATTTCCTCTATTCATAACTCAATCAATTACATTAAATTGACGCTATATAAATACAGTTAATCACCATATTTAAGATTATTTACTACTAGTGGACGTCAGCGACGCCATACTGATGGACTGTAGGAAAAATTTTCCGGGATAAAAAGTAGCCTATATGTTAAGTGGGACTTGTCACAATATATTCCTGAAAACTGCATCGAAATCGAAATGTCGGTCCAGCCTTTTTGATATTAGCGTGCACAAACATCGATCCGTTACAATTTTATTATATGTACATCATTGAGAGAGATTAGAGTTTGAGTAACTAAGTCCTGAACATCTAAAAAAAAGTGAAGACGTAAACCTTTACGTCGTCGCGTCGTTCTACTGTATAAACGTGGTATAAACTTATAGGACTAAAATAGAATGTCAAACGTTTTCATAGACAATACCTACCTATCCTCACCAAACGAAAACCTTTATACATCGTTTACCGAGCTTATTGGAGATATAAGCATTAGTTATAGCACAAAATTGTAAGTTGGAAATGCAGAATGTCTACAGCATGAACCACGCAACGTTTCCAGGTACTGCCGTCGCTGACGCAGTCCCCGCGCCTGCGCAGCACTGACAACGGCTCCATCCTGCACTCCGGAGGCACCATCAGCGGACGCCGAGCCCTCACCGGACAGGAAATCACTCCCAACGGACATTTTGTAAGTTAATATTTGTTTACTTCAAAATAAATTGACTAGAACACTCCAATGTTTATCAGTAGAAATATCTGTGTCATAGAGGAATAAGATTTAGACATAGAGTGCTAATGTACATCATACTAACAGTTTCGATGCACCATTAGACTTTTCGGTGCCTTACAATTCCAGTCCTTGACACTTAGATTCTATTAGTGTAATGTATAGTAAGTAATGTACCAGATTACAAATATTGTAACGTATAGTAAAGCAATCTAAGTATCGAGGACTGGAATTGTTAGGCACCGAAAGTCTAATGGTGCATCGAAACTGTTATTATGACATTAGCACTCTATGTCTACATCTTATTCCTCTATGTCTTTCTATTGTGCCATGATATCTACTTATCAGAAACATCATTGTCATATTTACATATACACACTGTTCCTGGAATGGGGTAAGCTAGAACCGCACGATTATGAGGGAAATCCCACCCACTGCCACGTTTAGTATACCGGCCTCCTGATTACGTAAAAGCAATAGCAAAGCCGAAGCCGCGCGATCGCGATAATTGACTGTGTGTGTGTGTTGCGCGCACGCACAAATTTACGTAATAAGGGGGCGGTTATCGATGTAAATTATCAGAAACAAGTTGCTTGCTTATCGACTAAGAGAACGCCCAAGTTCCTTAGTCGGCTCTTACGACATGCACAAAAAGAGCTGCAATTGATGTATTCTAATGAAGTCCCGCATTAGTACATGATCATTTATTTATTTTGTATTAGGAAGACCAACAGCTATATTAAGGTAGTAATAACAACAATATAGTAACATACGGCTAAATTAAGCTAAATTAATAAATCATTGTCATAATTTCCCTGAATCACCAATTTGAAACAGTTACACTATGTATGTTATGTAATTTTTATGAAATAGAGAGGAGAGCTCAAATCTGCTACTTTTTTTTAATGATATTTGTAACCGAAGTAATTTGCAATACACTGAAATGGTTAACTAAACGTATATACCAATTCTACTAGAAACTGAGAAACAATTCTAAATTTTCTATTTTCTTACTTTCAGCACTCCAATGTATACAGATCACGATCGGCGGGAGGAGGGGAGTCCGGTGAGGTTCGCAGCAGGGAGAGGGACCCATTGCATAGGTCACATACTAATCTAGACCTCAGGCATAATGATAGTAAGTTTACTAACAAGTAAATAAGTAACAGGATGATTTTTAGTCATCAACGTTCCCGAAAACTACGGAATCTCCTCATCATCACGATAATTTTTCTCCATGGAAGTATACCTGGGAAGTATACCTTGGAAGCATACCTTGGTTCGCAAGATATTAGGGTCCAAAGTTGAGTAAATAGACTGCGTTTTTCTTATGCACATAGACGCGCGTAACAAGATTTTTTCACGAGAAATAATTAATATCTGTCTATGAAAAAACTTGCATAAACACTGGACACTATAAATTTCGCCCGATCAAGTAATTAAATTTATTTTTAAAAAAAAATAAGTCGTTTTCAGCATTTTTTTTAATAAACTTACTTTATTTCATCTATAGAGCACGTACCCTTCGTTAAGGGTAGCAACGAAAAAACATCCTGTATAGGACGGGCTAAGTTAGCTTCAGCCTAAGACTCCAGACAAGAGAATTGTTATGTGATAATTTATAAGCCACAGGCTTGGCCCGTAACTCTATAATTAATCACTTATGTTCAACTGCCTATGTATAGATATATAAATATCCTTTTTTATAATTTTCCAGGTAGTAGTTTGAACAAAAGGTTCGGGTCAGAGCCTGATCTTAGAGTGGAAGATGAACAACCAAAACCAAGACTCAATAATAACAATAAACACTTCAAAAAGAAATATAGAGCACCACAACCACCTGTAAATGATGTAAGTGTCCATATAAATGACTAACTTAAATATGACTTTCTCGTATGTAACAGAATATCTCTTTAAATTATGCTTATTTACTTTTCCAGAATAATTGCGAAGGTTCCTCACCAGATTCCAGTGACGGAAATGTGAGGCATGAACCCCACAAGAAGCTAAGGCTTTTCAAAACAAAGAACGAAACCAAAAAACTAAACGGACACGTAGACACTAACATACCAGTGTACAGAAGCACGTATACTGACTACAAATCCCTAGATTTACACGACCACCAACAATTTGAACGAAGATATAGATCGCCTTGTAAAGATAAGGAGCAACACTTGAAATATCCAGAAAGCAAGGATATGGTGCAAACATCTGCTTCACTCAAGCGAGAGGAACGAATACAGCAAGCTAAACAAGAATGCAAGAAGACGAGAATAGACCGAGTCAGCGGATGCAGAGCAAAAACAACCAAATCAAACGAAAACAACGAAGCGTGGAAGACTCCACTATTGAACAGAAATTTTAGGTACTCAGAACGATTTAAGAGAGAAGAGAGTGAGCAACCCTGCTTGAGAAGAGAAAAGACATTTGACAATTCTCTAAATATTACTGAGAAAGAAATAATATCTCCTAAAGCAACACATGAGAGTAGAATGAGAGCTATAGGGGAGCAACTAAAAGAAAAAAGACTAAGTCCGTTAGCGACTACAAGTCAGCCTTTGCGAAAATCTCTACCTTCACTATTAGTTAAAAGTAGTGAAGAAAAAGACGACTTTCAAGTGGAACTTAAAAAGGCAACAAGTAGGATAAGAAATGATTTAGGAAGTAAAATTAATAATGTTAGTGAAAATAAACCTAGTCAGAACGATTTGAGCACACATAAACCAAACCCAACGAAAACAGAATTAAATAGTAAAGTCAAGAATTCTAGTCCCAAAGTGAATAACGTCAATATTAGGCCAGAAAAGGCAGTAAATAGCAGAAGACCTTTGACCAGAGTAAATGAAAATAAACCTAAATCAGCTCTACAAGTAAATACAAAGACTAATATAAACAATAACGCCAGTAAATATAAGTTTAACAGCAAAGAAAGTAATAAGTCAATGCCGGATAGAGGACAAGCTTCTGGCAAAGAATCTACACCTGAACATTCGCCTACAAGGAAAAAGCAGCCATTAGCTAACTCTACTAACATAGCACAAGAAAAGTAAGTCTAAACAGAATTGTTAAAATTCGAAGTCCAAACATTCACTATGGGTGCGCCCACCAGGCCCTATCTGATAACTCATAATTGACAACAGGCACTGCACTAACTAAAATAATAATAATTAGTGGTTTAATTTACTAATTTCTATAATCCTGAGGATAAAACATATGATTATTTATCTAGTATTCGGACATTTAATTATTTTCTATTATGAGTTATCCAGATCTAAGCCTGCTTAGTGGAAAAGTAGAAAAAGATTGTAACCATCCAAACAATTCTACTTTGGAATGATCGAGAGCAAGCAGTCTGAGACGCAAGACCATCTAAAGGACTTCCCTGGTCTGGGCAGTCCTATCATTGAAGAGATCAGCAACTTCCATCTCATAGAGAAGAAACTCCTCGGCTATCATGATGAGGATGCAGAATTTGAGAAGTTCACTGCTCAGTTGAAGGAGGATTGTAAAATTAAGAACAGTGAGTAAATATTTGTATACATTTTTGTTCATATCACTTTAAATCGGTGTGAATGATATTCTTATTATCAGGTTAGGTTAGGTTAGCTTGATGAATCCTTGCTTTATAATATGACCCTAACATAACCTATGTGTTTTTTAGCACTTCAGTAGATGTAATAAACGATAACATCGACTCTTATACTACGACTGGCTGGGTTCTTTGTATCTATGAAAAACTGGCTAGGTTTCGATGGTACCTCGAATCTACGATACAGCTCTTTAACAGTATCATCAATAGATAGTATGTGCATATATGAATAAGATTATTTATCTATGGCATGAGACCTCTCTTCAACAGTATCGTCTGTAGATGATATTCCGTATATACGAAAACACTTCTTCCCCGGTATCATCAATCGATAGTACCTCGTATATTCGAGACACGTCTTCGACACTATAATCAGTAGATACTACCTCGCATATACGAGACTCGTGTTCCCCAGTATCGTCCGAGTCAGCATTATCGTCGGCGGGCTCGTCACGCTCGGGCTCGGCGCGGTCGCTGGGCGTGGCGCTGCGCATCCGACCCACGCTGCCCAAGAAGCAGCCCGCCGTGCCGCGCTTCTCGCCCGCCGCCGCCTGGAGGCAGCTGGCCAGCCTGCAGCAGGCGCACGGTATGTACCCTCACACATCCTATTTCAGTATACATAACGTAGGTCATGCACGTCACGCCGCAAGGCTACTGCCATAAAAAGGTTTTGTCCATAGTCACCACGCTGGAAGCCTCCACCTGGGCACACCACAAGGCTACTGCCATAGATACCACGCTGGACGTAGACCTCTGGGCCTGATCATGCCACAAGGCTACTGGTATAGAGGGGCTTTAGCTCATAGTTACCACTGCTTGACGTATAGAGGTATACGTCGACCTGGGCACGCCACAAGGCCACTGCCATAAGGGGGTTTTATAGTCACCACGCTGGGTAGGCGGTATGGTGACCGCAGTAAGATTTTCGGACTCTATTATGGCAGTTTATTGAACCGTTTCACTTTGAGATTGACCTCCATGGTTCGGATATCTTAACAACTTAGTCAAGAACAATCTTTGAGAGAAACACCTGCCTAGATAGAAATAACTTTAGAAAATGTGTTCACTGAAAAGTAACTTTTCACCAATCTCCTCAGAAACACAGCCATTGGCAGTGGAAACAAAGATGTCAGCGGAGTTATCGGCAGAGTCCCCTCGGTCGGACCCGTCGGCAGACAAGTCGGCTGACTCCGGCATCTCGGCCGACCACGAGCATCGAGCCGACTCGCCACCAAGACATATTGTAGGTTATATGGTAACATTTGACAGTTCCTAAAGGATTTTTCAGATCCAATAGATAGAGGGTTCGCCCATTACTGGGTCGTATATCCCTCTGTTGACCCTCGATATTTTCTTTTTATAAATTAATAATACCCTTCATAATCGTGCAGTTCCGGATACCTACTGCTTTGGAAACATAGCTGTGTGTACTATAATTTAAATGTAAAGTATATTAGAACTACAACCTGTGTTTTGTGAGAGTCATTTGGCAGTGGGTATATTTTCTGACATGCCTGATAATGAATTGGTGAAAAGTGGATGTGTAATTTATATACTACTACGCAACCTCTTTGGGGATAATAGGATCGATTCCGGTAGTCACACCTAAACCTAAACCTAAACCTAATCTTAGTCAGGTCTATCTCTCTCTGTTCTTAACATAAATGGCTGAGAGAGAAAAGGATAGGTAGGACTAAATTTACGTTTAGATTTAAGTGTGACTGCCAATGGCTGATGAGATGACTCTATGTATATAATAATCATACATACATATAATCACGTCTTTATCCCTTATGGGGTAGGCAAAGCACCAATGGGCTATAGAACCACATGGTGCCACTTCTGACCAATTTTAAGGGTATAGTTGAGATGTACAAGTTCGGTTAGTAGTAACAGGTCAGCCCATCGCCTACAAAACACCAAGAACTTCTTGTCACTCTACTGACTTGTACAGTATGCCCGGGAAGAGAAGCAGCTGTAGTATTGTACGTTTTTTTTTACTCCCAGAGCAGCATAGAAGATCATAATAATTCTAGAAAAAAATCTTCTAGATTGAAATATTGAGCATTAGGCACTACAAATTCCAAACATCCCCAGTCCACCGAAGCCACCTGGACGCCCCAACAAGACCTCGGCGATAGCAGTTCCGACGGGGCGCCAGTACCGGTCCCCAGCGCTTTCAACACTACCTTCAGCCCTTCCTACAGCCCGGCGACCTACAGCCCGGCCGCTCAACCGTTCAGCCTGTCTTTGCCGCGCGACGAGCGGGTGAGTAAAGGGGGGAGGTTGGGTTAGATGGTTCAGACCTGGTCGAGACTGCCCGCTTTGTATTGTATACGCCTGTTGAATTTCTTGATTGGGATTGCCACATTACGAGGTTTAAGATTTGGGGCTTTTGATAAATATGTCTCGATCGAATCGATAGAAGTTCGTCGTTGAAACTTTTGGTCTAGTAGCTTTCCTTTAATCGGCATCGGGTTAGTCTAATTACTTTATGAAGCTATTGGTTATAATAACGTAAATGCGACACGATGTTACAAATACATAATTTATCTTAGCATTCAGTTTACGTTAGGATAATTTTGATTTGAAAGATATTCCACTCAAATTCCAAATTTTGCACTCAAATGTCGAGTTTATCAAGCGTCTACTATTAAACTTAGTTTTGTGGTATTCGTCTGTGGGTTACTTTTGGTCTTTTGGCCTTAAATATTTATGAAAAATTTGGTTACACAAGTAATTCCTTACACCTTCCATTTATCATCATCTTCTAACTTCGACCAGGTCCATAAGTTTTTAAATGTTACATTTATATTAAGTCTACTCATACATTTTACTAACAAGAATATCATCTCACCCAACCATACAGCTGATGAGGAGTAAAGTTATTCTTCTATGCTAAGCAAGACAAACCGTAACAGTTCTTTTAATGCATCACACAACTTCCTATATGCTTTTGTTTCAAAAAGAATAACTGCTTTCCCAAGGCACTTACGACCTACCTACCGATCTACCTACTCGTACAAATCTGACCTACGATGTCAACATACATGTCGCTCTTGGAAATTGGATATGATTTTAACTGCTGCTCTATCGCATATCTCATCTCTTAGAGAATTTCATTTCTACATCTATCTACCCGCTAGCATTGACTTCATTCCTCATCAGCTAATTTCATCAAAAAGAACTCCCTATTCCCTCATAGCTTAAAGGGATGTCGTGTTTCTACGAATGCTTCCAGGGGGGCAAGCAGTTGCAGCAGGGTTTCAACAGTCTCCAGAAGTTCAAAAAGTCGGTATCAGGAGCTTTGGGAGCAGCTCTAGGGTCTAGAAGGTTCGATCTGGAGCATGAGCCAATGCTGCAAGAGCCTGAACAGAATTGGTTCCTGACAAAATCCGCTCCGAATTCGCTAAGCAATCCGCTGTTGTTCCCGCCGCCGGCTCGAGCGAAGATGTCTGACGATGATGACGTTATTAAGGAGGAGTCTCCAGCTACCTCGGAAAAGGTAGGAGACTGTCTTCGTAGTATGTCTGTCGTTTAGCTTTCATAAAGATTATAACTGTTTTGTTCTTTTAAGAAGTCCTCTGGTTGACGACCACTTTCATATCGGTCACCTTGGGTTAAAAATGGCTGAGTTAAATGGAAATGTTAAACTGCTTTTATAATTTTATATTTTATTTAGAATTCATTTTGTTAACCAACAGTTGAGAAAAACAACACAACCTTTACTTTAATAACTAATAATCGTATTATAATGTATACCATAACTTTAACTATCTCAGGACGACCTGAACCTATGGCGGCCAGCTAACAACTCATACCTGTCGTGGGGGGGACACGTGATGTACCTCCCCCCGGGCCCCCCCGGACCCAACGGGCCCGCTGCGCCTGCGCAACCGCTGTCTATGCTAGGGACTTTCGATAGACCTGTGAGGTAAGGATTAAAGGCTGGCTGAACTAGCACCAGTGCCAGGTATTTTTTATATTTTTATTTTTTATTTTATCCGCGACCTCGCAAGCGGCAGCCACCCGTAAGCGGCTCCATCGCGTATGTGACCAGATGGTAATGTGCGCTTCCCTCCTCGACCTCGACTAGTACTGTAGCAGACTCCCCCCGAGTCTGCTACTAGGAGGCCATGGGTACCAGATAACTGGTACCCGGTGGCAGTTCAGGTATGTGGTTCCCACCGACCACATCTCGGCCGCATCCGCACCGCACCTTCCATCTGCGGCCCCACCAGTGCCGTTTCGACGGACACGGCCCCGCCAGCTCGCAGGGGGTAGGGAGAGTGGCGCACCGTACTCTTCCATCTCCACGGCCGCAGAAGATAGAGAACGGCGCACCGTAATACCGGCACTCCTCTTCTTCTGCGGTCCCACCTCCACGCGCGTGTCCGCAGCGGACTTGTTCAGTCCCACTGGGAGCGCCTCCTCGGGAGCGCCCTCCTCGAGCCAGCCAGCTGAAAACAGCCGGCCCTGGTTGCCTCTTAACCGTGGGTGACCAGTCCACGGTCACTAAGCCCCTCCGTCGGGGTGTGTGTTTTTTTTAACCTAACCTAACCAAACTTATCTAAGTCTATGAGAATACATGAGGGATATCATGAAAATCGATGAAGCGAAAAAGGTGTGTCATGACCGTACGAGTAGCAAATAGACATCCGTGATCTCTGCCCACCCCTTCGGGAAAGAGGCATGCTTAGTTCTGATGCGGGGCTTCACATACGTCAGCTGGATCTCCAACCGTGTATATCGTAAGAGTCAATAAATAAAGGTTGCCTTTGTATCTAACCGTCAGTGTCGCGGCATCAGTAATAATACAGACAATAACGCTATCGCTCAGATCCACAGTCCACCTTATGAAACTTAGGGGCATAGGTACTTACAGGCAATCAAAATAACGTGTCACTGATTTTTTACATCTGACAACACTATGCTAAATGTGGCTCCCCTCTCTCTCTCTAATTCGTGATCATGCAGTTCTGGCCCAGGCCTACAGCTGTGTATGTAACATTAGAAGTTGCAGCCTCACAGTCCCTATCTATCCCCGCAGGAGCAAGTCAAGCGGCTGCCTGGAGGTGGCTGCGCGGGCGGCGCGCGCTGCGCTCGCATCAGAGATGCGCGAGAGGGAGCGGTCCGCGTCGCCTGACGTCGCCAGGGCCCTCCCGGCAAGGGTCGAGCCGATCGAGGTGAGTACTTTGTGTTGTTCCCACAGGATTTTGTTATAGGTGCTGAGGAACCCTAATCTAGCTCGTAAAGCTCGAGAATCGGCCCCTTGACGTACTAGCAGCCGAAGCCGCGCGATCGCGATAATAATCACGAGTGTATGAGAGTGCGCGCAACGACGCTCGGCGTCCTCCCGCGCTCCGCGCCTCACCCAAGCACACACACTCTCAATTATCGCGATCGCGCGGTTTCGGCTTTGCTATTGGGTATCTATCAGCGGTAGGATATCCATCCATGCATATCCATCCATGCAGTGATCTTGCTTTTAGTGTATGGTAGTCTGTTTAGATCCCTTATGTTGGCAATTAAACGTAATTAAAAGTATTAGGTAAATATTACTACTTTATTATTACATTCTTTGCGTATTTGCCTCTCAAAATCGCGTATGGCAGCCTTATTATTATGATATTAAGGCTTATTATGATATAATAGAGGTCAAAACTAAAATAGAACAAACCAACGACCCGCCCCGTCTTCACGAAATCCGTTGCACAGTTAAAGATATACATACATAGGGACAGACAGACAGCGGGAAGCGACTTTGTTTTATAATTATGCAGTGATGATGCATACGGCCCCCTGCTTACGTAAAAGCAATAATTATCGCGTTCGCGCGACTTCTGCTTTGCTATTGCTTTTACGTAATCAGGGGGCCGGAGGCTCCTTGTCGGCGATCAATATAATCTGTAGAAAACTTATGATATGAAATTAAATAGCAATATACAATTACACATCATTAACATATACAAGATCCAAGAACTAGGTATTTCTTAACTATTCAGATGATCCGGTAATCCTTGGGTTGCTGCGTGCAAATCTATAAATATTCATTTCAAATACAACCGTGATCTTCTGCTGCGACATTAAACTAACTGAGATAATGAGGTAGCATATTAAATTTAAATTATTATTTTAAGCTGATAATAATCCTTTAATCTTAAAAATGTGTGCGAGGGTGGCCGGAGTTAGCGAGGAACCGCAATGTGTGAACATAAAGGAGGAAGGGTTTTGTCCAGCAGTGTGACACTATCATACCGGCCTATATGACAATGTATAGGCATACATATGAAAAAGATTCCTTTTCTATTTTTATTTCATGGCACAAAAATTAATGTTGTAGTAATCCGAGAATAAAATTAAGCCGACGATTAAACTTTTGTCTTCTTCTTGATGGCGAATATACATCAAGCAAGCGGCCGACCATTACGTAGATGCCAAATGTTTTGCAATAGGTATACTTAACTTTAATTACAGACTAGGAAATGAATATTATTATTAATTTAATTATTTCAATTTATTTGTTCACACGAACCTAACAATGAAATTGCATTCGCTGTATCACATTTGTAATTAAATGCATTTACCTGTATGTAAATGAAAAATGAGATTATTATAATAAATTCATAGGAAACGTAATTCGTTTGAATATTTAATTTTATGAACAAAAAATAATGGATATAAGAAATGACATGGGTTATTATTAAAGTAGGTAGATACTATGTACGATGTCTATTAACATTAATAGCGAACAAATTTTTTAAAGTAAAGTTAAGTGATGATGACTGACATAAAATGAGATTGCGAAGTCTTGCGGCTCTTCCACAATAAATATTAGATGTACCTACCTAATTGTACATAGGTTGTGTGGCCAAAACAAACATATTTTTTTTTTACTATTTATATAACCAAAGTTTGCCATATTCATAAAAAATTAAATCAAGAGTCCTTCCCTCCTTTTACCTGCCTACCTATTTCGAGTGACCTCTACATATAAATCTGCAAAATAAATATCTTGTTCATTATAGGTACAATACATAGATATACTATAGAATCATACGAACAGTGACTCCACTTGGATCGGTATAATTGTTTGACATTCATTAATCGGTCACTGTTTTTGCAACTGAAATTGCTTTGTGAGTAATTAACTGCCCACTGAGGTTAATTAGACGTTTTTGACCAGGAAAAAAATATAAAAAGTTGCGGAAGATGGCAACTCTGTATAGGTAACTCAGTTGAGCATATAGTTTAGGTTTACTAGATTTTCTAATATAAGTATTTGAACGAAGTTGGATCTTCAAACTAAAATTTTAATGAATAAAGGCTCGAGCACACCGGATGCGTATGCGTAGACGTAAGCATAGACGTCAAGCGGTGACAGTTCTATACATTAAACTCAGAGGTACGTGTACGTCTACGCCAGAGGTGCCCAAACTTTTATTTCTCGTAGATCCCTAGTTTACTGGTTCTGGTGGACCCCCTACAGGCCTACATCACATACAAATTAATTGTGAACCTCAATTTTTTCACGCCAACGTAGACCCCCGTCGAGTCTCCCGTAGACCCCTGGGGGTCCACCTGGACCACTTTGGGAACCACTGGTCTACGCTTACGTGCACGCATACGCATCTGCTGTGCTCGAGCCTTAATGCGTCAAATCGGTCACATCCCAAAACGAAACAGTTGAAGTATGTCCTTATTTCATTATCAATGACGACTCAAAAATTCGACTTCCTTATACTACGAAGATGTATGATCCATTATGTCAGTGGACGCACATACAACCTAATTGCCTTCGTCACACGTTCGATTCCCACGCGAACCAAAAACGTCGCACAATAGACTTCTTGCTTTTTTATATGAGATTTTGGGATTGAGTACATAGATGATTATCTGTTTGGAATGCAAGGTTATGGTCTTGCAACTAACGAAGGCACTACCTTCTTTGATGCCTTAAAAATTCGTTGCCACCGAAATGGGAAATGGTTTAGTTAGACGGACGACAAAATTTTTGCTAATTGAAGTTTTAAAATCCACATTCGAAATAACTCTTACTGTATCCCGATATTAAAAAAAGCTAAAACCGAGCAGTGGAAATGAGAGCATTAAGAAGTATGTGTGGAGTCACTTGAAAGATAGGATAAGAAATGAGGTGATCAGAAAGAAGTGTGGTATAAATGAGGACGTGGTGACGAAGATTGAGAAGGGTATGTTGAGGTGGTTTGGGCATGTGGAGAGGATGAGTGAAAGTAGACTGACAAAGAAAGTGTACAACGGAAGAGTGGATGGAAGGGTTGGAAGGGGAAGACCTCGCCGGACTTTCACCGATCAAATTGGTGAAATTCTAAAGAAAGGTCAGGTCAAGAGTACCCTAAACCGACGAGCGTGCATGAAGAATATCATGAAAGTAGATGAAGCGAAAGAGGTGTGTCAGGATCGTAGCAAATGGAGATCCGTGATCTCTGCCTACCCCTCCGGGAAAGAGGCGTGATTATTATGTATGTATGTATGTATGTAAAACCGAGCCACTGAAACCTAATAATCCGATGTCGAGAAAGTAGTAAAATCCTTTTGGACCTCCTTACGACATTGCGGTCTGGAACTTATTGCCTACACAGCTTTCACATTGAAACAATAACTCCAATAGCAACAAACACCTCGACTCGACACTAATTTAAAGACATGTAATGAATTGAGTCATTCGACTAAATCCGTTTTCTAGTAAAAATATATTTATTTATCTTGTAACATGAACGCATAAAGAACAACGGACGTAATCCTGGTCAATGCACAGATTGAAGCACCGTAATGGCGTATTTTCTAGTAGGAGCCGAGCTTACTATGGTTTGTATGTGTGGGTGGATAACGCGTCAATACACATCCCTACTCCGTGTAATATGGAATTATTTATTATTATGTATTTATTTATTACTATGAATGCTTCACTCTGTGTATTGATAACACTCTGTCCGTTATTATTTATACGTTCATGTCTTGTAACTACTTACTTGATGTTCACACCTCTAATGTTAGTTTTGTCTATGTACATGTCTCATGGGAGCTTTGTGAAGTTAATTCAATGTCCTTGGTTTCTCTTTCCGCTCAGACATTAATCAGACTTGGACAAAAGTTGTGCTTACTGAGCGTGATCTATTGTATTCTACGGTATTACGTCGTGATTATAAAAGATGTTATTTAGATTAGATAAACCTGGTAATAAATAGGCTTGTTACTCTGATCCGGGTTAGGAATATTCTTGAGTTTAAAAGACAGATTCTGCCGTTCCATTTATTCGTAATAGCATTAATGTTTAATATGGTTATTCTTAATTACAGGTTATTGATCTAAGTAAGTCTAAGTCAAAACTGGCAACAAGATGACCTACATAGACCATTTTACGAAAACAAACTTATTTATAAGTCGTTGTTTTAATAACAATTAATTAATTATGTCAGAGGAAAAAATCTGTATTTTAAGCGCACGAGATTAGGTATTTGAGTTGTTTTGTTTTACTGATTTCGTTGGATATTATTTCAAATTCAATTCAAATTCAAATATTTTATTTCGGATATTACTCCATAGTGGTTAGTATGAGATGACTTATATTCTAGTTAAATACAAACTATTGAACATAGTAGGTTGTGCACCTGTGTAACCGCATCCACCTCTCCATTAGAGGATTCTTCTTATTTCTAGTAAGTAAGTATATGATATCTTCTAGTATAATAAATTCTCGAGTCACATTTTTCATATCCCGTCCACGCAATAAGCGACATCCACGCGAGCGGAGCCACAGGCTAGTAAAATAATTCTAATTAAACATGTCACGACTAAGATTTTTGTTTTTGGTCACTTATACTACAGCGAATTATACTGTAATTTGAATGTTCGTGAATCCGCATATTGCTATCATCATCGCTCATGAACCATATTTGGCCCTTGACGTTAGTATTCCCCACCACGCTCGCCCGACACAACACGCCGTAAGGCACGGGGACATGTCTCCATGGCATGGCATTATGATGTGCCACTGATATTGAAAGATACGAGATATGTACTTTTTCAAGGACTCGGTAATAGATTTGTCTCTAAACCTCGTCCAAGGATCAATTTGTGAGCATAGGTAGGTTCTTTCTCTGCGGCTCCCACGCACATCCAACTCTTCTTATGCCTCGCTTCTTCTTCCCCTGTAACTGTCCACATGGCTAACGATATCGCTGTAAATATTCCTTATATCAGCAACATTCTTCAATGTGGCATCTTGTGCCTTAAATGTGCATATACCAAAATAATCATTAACAAGTGTGTACACTTTACAAAAAAAAACTTAGCCAGATTTTATTGCAATCTAGAGTACTATCACCATACCTGCAAGTATAGTATCACTTAAAGGTATATCTATAGGTTTTGGTCATGAATGTATCCAAGTCATGACATGCTCCTGTTGAATCCGTGGTCTGAATACATGGAGTCATCCCGGAGCTTGTTATTGGCACTGATGGATGTCGTGATGATGAATACGAAGTCTGAAGGACTAGATTTGTTTTCTTTTCAATTGGGCTAATATTACCAAAGCTGAGATGTTTCCTTAATTAAGTAGGTATAAAATTTGTTAAGCTGCCCACTATATTTTCTTACTCTTTCTTGCACCCAGATATTTATACGTACTTATGATCAAGCTGTGAACATTGATAATGTAGTAACGTTAAAAACGCGATCTTATTCCTAATAGAGATTTCATTTAGCAAACCATTTGGGATAGCGAAAATTGGATATAAAATGTTGATTGACTATTGGGGACTGGGTTAATGATCTAAATCTCATCTTACAATCAAAGTCTTAATAATAAGCTTTGTCATATTGCTGAGTAAGTTCATAAATAAAATGTCTAACCAACAGAGGTAGATTTCAGCATTTCTATGTTCATTTACGTGGTAGTAGATAGGCTAAACTTGTGACTTCACCTTTGGGAGTATTTTAATATTACTTATTTTATGGAATTCAAGATCACAGTGAAATAGGAAAGGTATTACCAGAAATGCACGTAAACATTGTCGGGAAATAGGAAGCAATCACAAAAACTTCAGAACAATAGTAAGTAACTTTCTAGTAAATTAATATGCGACACTCTCATAAATACTTTGATACGTGACGTGTCTGTAAAACATGGTTTATTGCTTGATTGTTTTATATTTGTAAGCCCTAATAAATAACAAGAAAATTACTCTGGTAACCTGTGATTGTGTCAAATTACTATGTTTTTTCAATAGTTATTTAAGTATGTACCATAAGTACCTATATAGGTATATCAATTAAAGTACATTATAGTAGTACCCTAATTAGTAAATTACGTTATTTTTTTATTGTTTAAACGTGATTTAGTAAAAATACTTCGTAGCTACCCACAGTGTACTTCTAAAATCATAGTGCACTTCTAAAATCGCAATAGGTAAAGTGCACTTTTAAAATCACAGTTTTTCTTCTAAAATGCAGGACATTTTTAAATTTCCTGTTTCTGTTCTAATTTAATGGGCATAATTTCAAATTCTACTTCGTCGTCTACTCCAACACGTTTTCTCTGATTGATCAAAAAGCAGTTCGATGTCATAATATTGTTACCAATACCTACGTTGACCATCAAAACAAAGGGGATGTACCTACCTACCTATATGATGAACAATGAAAAGCCTGTAACAGTTTTCCAGTACGGTCTCTAACTACATGCGAAGTCACGGCGTTTAGTCTGTTTGATAAGGAAAACAGGAAAAACTTGTGCTCAGTTTTCCATAGAGAACAAACCGAGCTGCGCGACTGACAGCTGCGCAGTGCCTTCTGCGCATCGCGGCCATCGCACGTGTCACGCACAGCTGTCAGATTTTTCCCGCCGAATTTACGTTAAAAGTTTTTGTTGTTCACCAGTTTTGAGATCTTTTGATTGAGTGCTTTTTGTGAGGTTAGTAATTTGACACTGTTATTTTTTGTTTCAATTAATTTTGGATTTTGTTGTTAGGATTAACATGCTTAGGCCAGTTTTTTTTTTTATTTTAGAAATAAATCATCCTTAAGTAGGTACTTACTAAATTTTAATAATAAATTTGTTACGATAACGATAATAATATTATGTTATGTACTTACGTACCTACGTATTGATATTTATAAATAGTATTTATGTCATGTCGACTATAGTCTATACATCATGATTTTATACGAAATCTTAAAATAATTATGACACATAAGTAGGTAGCTAGTTTTACCAGCTTTAGATTCATACATAGGTAAAGGTAGGATTTTCACAAAATTGATACTTAGGTATACCCGGTAAGGGTTAGCGTCAGGTAGGCAGCCGGCCGTGAAATAAATGCCAAATGTTTGGGCAATGGGAGTTTCGAAAGAAATCATGTTGCGCCGACCCCATAAATAATAGTAGAATAAGGTGATGATGATTATTTATTTAGCTAATAATAAAATTGTCAAAACGCCGAACTTGAACGCATGAACTAATTTCTCAATTACTTACCCACGTGTCAGATAAAACAAACACTAACCAATCCAAAAATTACATGAATAAGTAAAAGTACTTTCCATATGCGATAATAATTCGAATACGATTTTATTCGAGAATATATGAACGTAAATACACTACGTTTTATTTATGAAGTCATCTAACATGGGCGCTAGTATCTTATAATTCTAACACTGTTTGATTC
Organism: Carposina sasakii; assembly: GCA_014607495.2. Taxonomy (NCBI): domain Eukaryota; kingdom Metazoa; phylum Arthropoda; class Insecta; order Lepidoptera; family Carposinidae; genus Carposina; species Carposina sasakii. Next base: position 956,904 of record CP053150.1, read on the forward strand.
ATTTTATATGGTTCTATCGAAATCTGTGGGACTTGGTTTCTGAAACAGACGTTGGATTACGGAAGCTTAGCTATTAGTGTCGTCGAGGGTATCCACCTGAGACCGTCTGTCTAGCATGGTCTAGATTTCATGTCTATGCACAAATATACCTAAGTTATATTAGATTTCTTGCCTTGTTTTATATTACATTTCCTTATTTGGACTACAGCAACTTAAATTAATTTAGCTTTAAATTTATGGAGTTTTATTTATTACATACATACATATAATCACGCCTTATCCTTTACGGGGTAGGCAGAGCACCAAGGGCCACATGGTGCCACTTCTGACCAATTTTGAGGGTATAGTTGAGATGTACAAGTTCGGTTAGTTAGTAGTGACAGGTGGTCAGCCCATCGCCTACAAAATACCAAGACTCTCTTGTCTCTCTACTGACTTGTACAGTATACCCGGGAAGAGAAGCAGCTGTAGTATTATACGTTTTTTTTTTTCACCCCCAGAGCAGCATAGAAGAAATATTTATTAACATAATAATAATGCGTATCCCATATTTTATTAAAGTTCTCTTAAAAGTTCTCTCATCTTGACTACGGCCAGATGTACACCTCTCAAAGGACCGGGACTCTGTAGCCCCGTGAATTTTTATAGATAAAATATTATATTGTTAAAGTATGACATTTGAAACTGCTCTTTTATTATTATTAGTTATTTCTTCTAATACAATTATTAGATCTCCTTCGTGATCCAGCAATTCTGGCTACCATTTTGGGAACACAGCGGTGTGTGTACAGGTTGTAACAAAAGGGGTATGTGAAGCGAAAAGCTATGTAAATAACCCACTAAAAGAAACGTACCCACAAAATTTCGGACTCGAAATCACATGTTTATTTTTCCAGATAGTATGGAGAATTTTCATACAATATTGAAAAATAAACATGTGATTTCGAGTCTCAAATTTTAGAAATAGGTTCTCTATAGTGGGTTTTTACGGAGCTTTTCGCTTAACATACCCTTTCTGTTACACCCTGTATATTAGTAGCTTTATGTAATACGTATTATATTGTTGTTGAGACACCAAGTGACTGGTTACTTTCTCCTGAAAATATCCTCATTCCCGAACAAAACTAAAGGGAAACTATTTGCGTAAATCACGTTCAGGTTAATGTAATATTTCTTACATCTTCATAATATTTACTAGTGGACGCGTGGTAAAGCCCCGCATATCAGCACAGGACATCGTACATCTGTTCAATACACATATATTCATGACTAAACATATTAGGATGAAATCAGTAAAGCCAGAGCGCCGTGACCTGCCTTCTGCATTATTTACATCAAATAATTAGGTGTCGCTAGTCGACCTCGTGCACTTTCGTGATGTCATCCATTAGATAAAACCAGCTAATGTGAGAAACCTATGCATTCCATATTTGGCAGTAAGTACTAATAAGTTTCAATTAAGTGCTAACACTTGGTTTCCAAACTGGGGGGTAATTCTTGAAAATTTTAAGCAGAAACGCAATCACTAAGTTCAAGTCACCATAAAGTTATTATTTCTTTGTTCTGAGCGGCTACAACGGTTCCGTTTCGGCTTCGTTCCAACTCGAGACTTTTCGAGAATTGGCCCCCTGAATTTACTTTATGTACGGATTTTCTAATAATTGTCACTTCGAACCTTTGGCAATGTGAATGAAACCATATTGCGCCGAGCCCATAATGGGGAAAGGGCAGGAAACTAGGTATGTAGACTATGATATGAGTATTATTCGATATGTATAAGCTACATAACTTAAGAATAGTACAGAGTACACATACGCGTATTAATACACATGATTGCCAACTTTCATTAAAATACGTTTAGCAATTTTTAAATAATGAACAGTAACAAACATGTTGTCGAAGTAAATAAAATTCTAGATTTCTAAAGAACATTATTTGTTTATGTTTTTTTGTTCAGTAAAATATGGTTCAAATTATTCAGCCAGCTCTATTATTTTAATTACGTTAAGTTCAACCAATTAATTATGTTAGTTTAATTAAATATCTATAATGGATGAAGCAGGGACGGACTGTAACCTTGTACCATGACGTCATCTCCGTGCACTGTGATGCACACAGATTATGGCGTCGCTCTAAAAAACTTAGTTGTCACTATAATTACATAGCACATATAATAATAGATGAGATACTCGTATGTTATAACAGATAACTATATCTTTACTGACAAAATAATTAACTTGTGTAAATTGCATACTTCTGCCCAACCTCTATGGGGGATAATGGGCGTGACTACATGTAGGTACGAGTATGTATTGTAATTTGTCAAATTATTAACTGCATGTTTAAAGTGAACAATTCTATAGAGCGTCAAAGCTATGTTTTTCCGAGTTTAGGTACTTTACATTTAATAATGCAAGGTTGTTCTTGTGGCAACAGTCATTTTAGTAGTCGGGATTTTAAAATAAAAACATTTTTATATATTCTTTTGCTAAAATACTAAGGTAATACCTAGAGTAACTTCCAGGGCCGGCCCGCCCATATGGCGAACGGAGCAGTCGCTCCAGGCGCCAAATCCTAGAGGGCGCTTAAATGGTAAAGATATAGGTATATATTATTAGGAGCAAACAGGAGAGGCGCATAATTGGATCTCGCTCCATTCTAAAATTTACTTCGGGCCGGCGCTGGTAACTTCTCTGTCCTAGCCTATTCATTTCTACTAAGACTGTGAAGGAGAAGGTTAACTTCAAAGGATGGAAAAAATTACCAAATTAAAATTATTTATAGTATTTATGTATGTACCCAAACAAGAAAAATAATACATAACTACGCAGATTCGGGTATCGCTTCTAGAATAAATTAGGGTATTAAGTCCAAAACAACACTTAATTAAATTAATAGGTACCCAAGTAGGTACCTAACTGTATGACACCGTGTGTCCTGAATACCTTGTAAACATAATTGACAGCAGCCATTAAAGCAAATTGTCACGCATTAATAACACCTCCGAAAACATCGGCAAAAGAGGCTTGAAATGAAAAGGTTAATTCACAGTAAATAAGATGCAGTAACTGTCCTATCCTAATTTACTATACAGAAATACATACATAGATTTCGTTAGGTGTAATTAAAGGGATATATTAAGGGAAAATATAAGGGAAAAGATATATATAGCCCACTATAAAGAAGCTGGCCCCATTTGTTACTCGAAATCCAAAGTTCACAAACACTTTTTGGCAGTTTGCCTATTAAGGTCCACGTGTTAAGGGTTAGCCTACCGCCGCTTTTAGTTAACAAATAAATATAACAATCTAGAGATCGGTACTTCACGATAGGAATTTAGTCGCAAATATTTCCTAATACTTCTAAATTTGTGTAGAACTGACATGATGTAGGTATTGGTTGGTAGGATAAGGTTGCTCGGTACCCACTACACATAAACCTAGAGACCTTACTATGTGACTAGGGCAAGTAGGTATCTAAGTGGTTATTTATTATAAAGGTACGTGAGTTACTCACAAACAATCAATAAAACACGAAACTGTTCAAAGTCGAATACAAAACAAACCAAACTATTTTGTTTATCTGCGTGTCCATCTGTTTAACACACGCATTACCCTAACATACGCTATAAGCACGTGTTGACAAAACTTCAATGCGACTCTACTAGACGTTATATCATTGACATGTGTACTAAAACACCGTGTTAGACGGGTAAGCTAACGTTGTATGGTTGTGGTACGATTTCATATCTATTCATACGAGTATAGAGATGAGCATCTTGACCGAGTAAGTATGTTGCGTAATATACAAGTATTCGACCCCACCTTAGTTTTATGCCCTGTCATTATTCACTTTTATAATTAAGTTTATTTTGTTGTATTATTATCAGACAAATAAGAAGTGGATAAGATTTTGCCAGCGATTAATACATTTTAGGTAGGGTAGAGTCTCGTCTATTCCTATGTGATACGGAGCTCGACTAGGATATAGTTTATTGGAATTTATTACAACTGATTAATGCCTGCTTGATGTTGAATTGTATGGAATAAAAATTTGCATGTCAGATATGACGAAATAACGTGTAGAACGCTTGCTGTAAATACAAATAATAACATGTATATATACACATATTTGAGCAAATAAACAATTATTGATTGATTGATACATCAGCTGCATCTCCTTCCGTGCATGTCGGAAGAGTCGACTAAGAAACTCGGGCATTCTCTCAGGCGATAGCTTAGCAAGTTATCACTATTAACTTACATCTATCCCCGCTTTACTAAACGGGCTGTGGGACTTCGTTATGACCCAGCAGTTCTGACTACTAAATTTGAGAACAGCCATACCTATCTAGTATTAATATATAAGTAAAACTCTATAGTAGCGTTCCCACATGAAGTATCCATATCTCCGGCGCCGGATTACGATCACACAACTTAACACATTATCGTCAGTCTGTCACCAAATGTTGCCCCCTTTGTCGCTCCATGCGTGCGGCCGTTTCAGGTTGAGTCGTGACCAGGAGGTGGGAATAATAGTCCTATTTGTTGCCAATGACGCATCGGCGATGGTCGTGTATCCCACACCATATTAAAGACTCTATTTGGCCACATCATTCAAAGGACCGGGACTAGTAGTCTCAGAGATAAATATAATATTCATTTGTCCCACATTAAGCAAGGGAGTGGGTACTAAGCTAAAAATACATAGATAAGTATAGAAACATTCACTATGGGTGCACCACCGGCCCTACACCCTAGGGAGGCGACAACAGGTTCTCACTACTACTGTGTAGGGCCCGGTGGTGGGGCAAAGAGGGGGGAGGGAAACAAACATCAATATTCATCATATCAATGTTTGCACCTACCGGGATTCGAAAAAATCATGAATTCGTGTAAGGGGGAGGGAGAGGATCTGGGACCCAGGGGGTTGAGGGGTCCTAAATTTCTTCACATTTTCATTCAATAATCTCTAAATATAAATTTGATAGCTAGGTCACACTAGGGAGGAGGGGTCTCACAGAGTCCAGCTGTGACAGGGGCTTTGAAATGACCAGGATTTGCAATTTTAGATAACTATACCAGGACAGGACATTTCGATTAAAAGCCACGAGCCCAGTGAAAATATGATTGGAGAGGGTTACTGGCGTGCGAATTACAAAACATAGGTCTTTAACACATTCAGTGCCGGCGACTACGTATTTGCTTCTTTTAGAGGTGCCGCTGACGCTTATTTGCGTCGTCGCACTAGGTGTTGACCTGATGTCGGCAGCCTTAGAAAATCTGCCGATCGCGAATGTGTCAGGACTCTAAAACTCTAGACGATGTTTAATAACTATCCAGGACAGCCCAGGACACCCCAAAAAGCAGGACATGTCCTGGGAAAATAGGACGGTTGGCAACCCTCACCTGATTATCGTCTAGTTTTGTAATACCGCCGATGTTGTTTAATTGCATTTTACAGACATGCAGTATTTTAGAAAACTGCTTTCTAATTTATCATCAATAACCGAAATATCACAAAACAGTGTGAATTAGTAAAGAATGCAATCTAATACGTCATATACCGCTATCTACGAACAGACAAATTGACTAATTTACCGTACCTGTAATTATATTCATAAACCTGTAGGGCTTTTTTAATGAAAAGGCATGAATTATTTGGTTTGTATGCTTATTAATGAAAAATCTTTTAAAAATATGAGTTATATAAAATCTGGGAAATAGGTTCTAGAAATTTTAGATACCATTCCCTCCTATTTCCAAGTAACGACTAAACTCTTCCTGCAGGTAAAAACCTATCAATTTTTGATAATAAAAATTAGTACACAGATTTACAGTAGTGAAATAAAAAGATTTTGATTTATTTTATTTTTATTTACGTATGACTTTGAGTCCGGGGACATATATGGCAGGTCATATTTCGCCTGGCGACTATATTATAGTATGTACGTAGGTAATTTGAGCAAAACATGGATGAATTGCTTTAAAAAATGTACATACTATATCTAAGCTGATACGGGGCTTCAATAGAGTAGGTACACCAGCTTCATCTCCTTCCGTGCATGTCGTAAGAGTCGTTCTCTCCACGATGAACTGTCACTAATCTTTTTCATCTGATGCCACTGTCGATCTCGTTCTCTGCAGTGGGGTAAGCACGAACCTTTTTACGCGGCGTAACGCTAGCAACTCGCTAGCAAAATCTGTGTGATTTGACAGTTGGACGACAGCGTTACGGACCATCGAGACGTTCGTGCTTACCCCTCAGTTCTAGCTACCACATTTAAGGCTCGAGCACACCGGATGCGTATGCGTGCACGTAAGCGTAGACGTACACGTACCTCTAAGTTTAATGTATAGATCTGTCACCGCTTGACGTCTATGCTTACGTCTACGCATACGCATCCGGTCTGCCCGTGCCTATACAGTTCCATACATTACAACTCAGATGGTACGTATACGTCTACGCTTACGTGCACGCACACGCATCCGGTGTGCTCGAGCCTTTATACGAATACATGTTTATTATTTATTTATATATTTATTTATTTATAATAACTTTCAATGTTATGTGACCAGATTATTAACACACATCGTAAATTATAATTGCCAAGGTCCCACAAGAATACTTATACTAACGAACGTTACGTTATTATTATTTGAACTTCTTTTGCATTTTAATATTTGATTAAATCATTCATTGTAATTATTAATTCGATACGCGTATGAGTATACTCTTGGTAATTACTTTCATGCGTCTATGTTTTAATTATAAATGTAGATTGAAGTCAAGAGAAGCGTTGCTAGCTCAATGGGTTAGCTGTACGCATTTTAGTCGGACGGCGTAGGTTCGATCCCAATCGCTATTCTCGCTATGCACCACTGACTAAATTTCAAGTTCAGGTCTGGGGGCCAATTCTCGAAAAGTCTCGAGTTGGAACGAAGCTGAAACGAAACCGTTGTAGACGCTCAGAACAAAGCAATTTATTTGGTGACGTAATTAGACACATTTCAGCACGATACAGATATTTGATTTTATACTGTCATACTCACGGCCACGGCATGCTTATACCTTACAGCGGTAAGTAAATATAGCTTCGCATCGCGTTTCGTTAACGGTTCGTTAGTGGTTGCGTTTCGTCTGTAAATCTTTTCAAGAATTGCCCCCCTGTGAAATAAAAGGCAACTTACCATGGAAAGAATTGAAAGAATTGAACCCAGGAAAAGACCTATTATACGCTTAGCCGCTGTAGTATTTCATATATGAAAGATCACATATACAGGATGTAACAAAAGAGGTATATTAAACTCTATGAACACAGCCCATTGTAGAGTAGAGAACACATCCACAAAATTGGCCACTCAAAATCATATATTTTCAGATTGTTTGAACATTCCTGTGATATTTAAAATTACCATACTACGAGTATCTGTAAAAATAGACATGTAATTTAGAGTCTCGAATTTTTTGGGTTGGTACATTTTAGTTGGCTATTTTCAGAGATTATCGCGTAACATTAAGTATGTTAATATTCCCAGTTTGTTAGTTAATGTTAAGTTCACACAGATGTTACCCAACTCGCATATTTTCGGTTCACAATAATCGTCAGTAACAAGCGCAACGAATACGTTAATTAACAGTACACATGCACTGCGGACCGCCATCGGGGACGTGACAACAGTTTTACTAACGGGTTTGCTAGATTATAGCTTATCGTTAATTTGGCTTTTGTATGACCTTTTTGATATTTTTCATTGTGTAGTTTATTTAGCCATGATAATGAAGATGATAATTTATCATTTAAATCTCATAAAGCATAAGTTATATACAGTATTTTCTTCAGGGGTCAGATGTAAAATATCAGCAACAAGTTGAAATTAGATCATCGCCTGAGAGTATGCCCTTTCTGACCGAGTTCCTTGGTCGACTCTTACCCAAGGATGCAGCTAATGTATTCTAGTTAAGCAATCTCAGAATCAAATAATAGAATTAAGTATCCAGGGCATAGGAAAAGTTGAGGCCAGCTCCCCTAGAAAATAACTTTACTTGCGTCCATAATACACCACCCGCTAGCTAGACATTGGGACACAATCTTAATTTGAAAATTAAACGAATACCTAAATCATCATCATCATCAGCCTATTGCAGTCCACTGCTGGACGTAGGCCTCCCCCAGGGCACGCCACAAGACTGCCATGGGGGTTATTTGCCCATAGTCCACGCTGGGTTGGTGACCGCAGTTTGTATTTTGGACTATGTTGTCAACACGGGAGGCGCTGCTGCCCACCTCCCAGAAACCCTTAATCGCCTCGTACGATACCCACAGGCAGGCATGGGGTGGTACGAATTCTACTCTGCGGGCACCACGCAGCCAATACCTAAATAGCAAAACTCATTTAAATCAATATTTTTCAAAAACGTACTTACAATGAAGTACTTTTGACAATAACACAGCAAAGCGAAGTATGCATAGGTACTGTGGCCCACATAATATACAAACAAACTCAAACAAAACCAATAGCACCTGTACAAGCGAAGTGTTTGCTGTTGCCTAACTGTCGAGCAAACTCCGCTTTTAGATCATTGGTGGAACTATATACAATAAGTAAGATAATATTTGTAGTTTAAACGCTTATTTTTGTTACCCGTATCAGAAGATTTTGTAAGGTTAAAGGTGGAATTCATCTCCAACTCGTATAAGACCTGGTAAGCATCTATCTATACCAATCAAGCATCATTGCGTGCGACTAGACCATGTTAAACTCTTTTTTTAATTACCTAATGTTAATATGACAGATTAACATTGAAAAATCTTGCTCTTGAATGGATGTTTCAGTAGTTTAACAAGTTGGTTAGAAGCTTCCTTCTAACCAACCAAACTTGATAAACTTTTAGTTATGCGTCGTAGTCGGCAAAAACGAAGATTTTCTTTGTTACATTTATAAAACCCTCACGTATGTCTGCCATTCTTAACCGCGTAAATATGACCGCAAAATCATCATGATTGGCAGCTACACAATCGATTGGCAAACATTTAGGGCGTCATGCCCATCGCGGGTCGCTATTGTGTCGCAAAAGGACAATAAGGGCGTGTCCTTGGACGGAATGCGACACAGTCCTGTGCGAATACACAAGTGGACGGGACATTCAACTGGTCTAAATATAGACACTAATGCGTATTAGAAATATATAGGACGTATTAACTGATAAGAAAATATGGCACTATATTTAATTAAGTAGACATGTAAATAATGTAAAAACAACTAAATTATTTGAATTATAATTTGAATTTGCATTTGACTATTTTGGTCAACACCCTAAAAAAACGACTGCGTCAAAATTTTATGTACATTCGAAAAACATAACCCTCCTTCTGGCCTAGTCGGGTAAAAGCATATAAACAAAATGGCTACAGTTATTAGGGTGATTTTCATCGAAGATCCCTAAATTTTTTTATATCCTTTATCATAATTCACTTACATTCTAAATATCGTCTCGTCTTCAGCCTATTGCAGTCCACTGCTGGCTGGGGGGGCTACTGCCACAGGGGGGTTTTGCCCATATTCACCACGCTGGGCAGTTGGTGATGTTTTCGGACTATCTTGTCAGCACGGGAGGCGCCTCCCGGAAACCCTTAGTCGCCTTGTACGATACCCGCGAGCAGGCATGGGGTGGTACAAACTCCACTCTGCCGGCGCCACGCGGCTACATTCTAAATATACGGATTGCTAATAAAAGTAATGGACTATCACATCAGAATCTAAATCACCTACTTCATATGCGATTAAAAAGAAAATTATTCTATAATTCATTCAGTAACATGATATGTAAAATACTACGTGCCTGTCATTTCGGAGCAGGTAAACATTACGAGCACGGGTATTACGAAAACTTCCGTGATAGAATGTTTAGATATATTTAGTTTTTTTTTTAACAGTTACTTATGGGACCGTAATTTGATGAGGAGGATCTAGCTGAGCCTGTGGCATTCTTTCCAGAGGGTTGACTTGGAAACCATAATACAGGATGTCGTCAACGTTCAAATCAATCTCCTCATCATCACGATCCCCCGGGAAGTAAAATATTAGGGTCCAAAGTTGAGTAAATAGACTGCGTTTTTCTGCGTAAATGCACGTAGACGCGCGTAGCAAGATTTTTTCAAGAAATAATAAAATAAAAATAAATATTCAGACACTAGACAATATATTAACCTAGTCCCACATTAAGATCCCTAAGGTCTTGTGTCGTGGGTACTAAGCAACGGTATATAAATACACAGATAAGTATAAAACATCCATGATTCGAAACAAACATCGATATTCATCATATCAATGCACCTACCAGGATTCGAATCCAGGAACTATGGCGTCGCAAGCAGGGTCACTACCTACTAGACCAATCGGCCGTCGAACAGTGACAGTTCATAGTGATGATCGTTCACTAAAACTTTACAAATAGAAGTGGTATAAGGCCTTATCTGAAGAAAATTTCTAAACAACTCACATACATGTCACTTCCAGTTCATTAGTTTCAATAAGTGATATCACTTTGAACTGTCAAAAAAGATAGCCAATACGAGGCGGCCGGACGCCGAGACATGATCTCTGTAGCTATCATCCTGTAAAAAGTCAGAACCTTGTGATAGTCTAGGCTAAAAAGCTCATTTGACTAGACATTCGCTCACAAGTTTTCTGGGGCATAAAGCATATTACACTATTAGTGAGTATCTAAACGATAAAACAATAGATGTGACATAGTTCTGTAATTTGTTTGTGATGTGATATCTGAATTTGTTTTGGTAATTTTAATAAAGAAAGTAGGTACTCAATGTAATATGACAATGTAATGGTGGTAGTATTTAAAATACCTAATCTGTGACATTTTAATTAATTTTGCATAATGTTGATTATTATATTACTGTTGTTAATTTACTAAGTATAATACAAATTCGTTTTTTTTTTAATTATTTTTAAGAACATGAAATTTTTGCTTGCCATTGTCGGCAAAATAAGAGAGAGACTCTAACTAAAGCAAATTAAGATCAACTTCACCTTATTTTGTGCAAATAAAGTATTTTGAATTTGAATTATATTTTTAAATGCCTGTCCAAACTAATCATAGCTGTTCATAATATTTGTACACGAAATTAATCCCAATTATCCATTAGCTACGAGAGAGCAAACTGAGTAGAATAGAGTACACAACGATGTTTGTATTACGAGCTTGAGACAATTGGCGTTTGTCCTCGCGAAGCGTAAAGTGATGTAACTCACAGATTTGCCTATTTACTCATAAACTAGCTTATACACGGTGTAAGCGACAACTAGGCAAAGTTGATAATATGCTATCTTCAGACCACGATTCTAGGGCAAAAACCACGGAAAATTTTAATACAATTTACATAAACTAAACGTTTAGTTTAGTGGACGCCCGCGACTTCGTGCGCGTGGACTGCTGAAAAAAAAACAAAATGTTGAATTTATCCGGGATGAAAATATTTTCCTGGGATAAAAAGTAGCCTATTTGTTAATCCAGGGTGTCAGCTAACTCCATACCAAATTTTATTAAAATCGTTTTCAGCCGTTTTTACGTGAAAGAGTCACAAACATCCATCCATCCATACTCACAAACTTTCGCGTTTATAATATTAGTAAGAAGTAAGATGCATCCCAGCAATGAAATTATACCTCGATATATGCATTACAATGTCTTGATACTCAGAATTTACTCTGGACTTTCATTTGTACCATGGAGAAATTATTTGTACACACAAAGGTATTAATTACATTACTTTAACCTTTAACTGTAATTAGATCGTAATTAAAAAACTAAATAAAGTGCTTAATAAAGCCCTTAAATAACCTTATAACGTAAAATTTTGTAACTGTGGGTATCTCTGTTGTGAAATTATTCAGATCTATTCTGAAGAATAGTGACTTATTGCTGTAAAACCGGCTTAATTTAAACACTAAGAACAGCCAATTTAACACCCTTTGACAATAACAGTGTTACAACACAGTTACCACACATTACCACACTCGTTCCAGTTTAAATCATGTATGTTTGTATGTCACCGGCTTTGTTCGTCTCTGTCAAAACTTAGCGCTCTGTTATTGAGGCCTCTTATTGAATAAATGCGCGTTGCATACTAAATGTTAGGCAAGGATAATTAGTAAATTAACCTTGTAATTACTTCTCGCGGAAACTCTGAGAATTTGTCGTGTAGCTTTTGTTTTATCTCAATAGTATACTATACACTAAAATAAAATCTAGTTCTGAGGCTCTAGACTAGACTACCTATGTACTTACCAATTTTTTATTTCAATAGGTTTAGTAGGTTTGGCGTGAAAGCCAGACAGATAAGCGGACAGAGTTACTTTCGAATTTATAATATTAGTAAGTGAAATTGTATTAGGCGTTACAATTCGGAAGTTCAAACATTCACTATAAGTGTAAGTAATGTGTTGGGTTTTAGAGGTTCATAATAATTAGTGGTTTACTAATTTACTAATTTCTATAATCCTGAGGATGCCACGGTTGTTGGCGAAACATATGTAGATTATTTATCTAGTTTTTGATTTCGGAATAGTGCAATGTATCGTCTTGCATGCTAGGTGCTCGGGTCTGGTTTCTCGTGGCGATTGTAGTTAGTGCAAGTGCCTGTTTTCGCAATTATAAGTTATCAGATACGAGGGTCAGTGGAGGGTGTAGGGCCCGGTGGTGGGCGCAACCATAGTGAATATTAGTAAGGATTCACATAGGTACTGAATTCACTTTAAATTATTGTATATGATTAGCAACTCCAAACTAGGATTAATGGACAGGGACAAATATGTAGTAATAAACTTAGAAAATACTAAAGGGGACCAAAATAACTAATCTTGGATTAGAGGTCAATTCTCTCATTCATAACATATTGTGTTATAGAGAGAGGGAAAAACAGTAAGAAACGGTTTAATCTTATTTTTATCATTCACATCGTTCCTTATATCTGGTTAAGACATCTCGATATACCTTAACAACATTTCCCTTCAAACCGTACATAAACCTTTATAAGTAGTTGACTTGGGGCAATGAAAAATTATGGACGGGTCATGTCCCAAAAATAATTATATGGGTAATGGGTATATTACTTATTTTGATCTCATATTTGCCAATCATGTACATATGTACTTAGTTTTAAATTATTTATCTACTGATGAGAATCCTTTTTTATCGTACTGCTAAATATTAAGTCAATCTTCTCCATTTTCTGAACTAAACGCTGATAAATTTTTGTCCAGTATTTATTTAGCATCAAGCTGATGTAGTATACCCAACTCATATAATAGTAACTCCTGACCGTAATTTGAAATACACTGTACAGCGTTCGGTATTATCCAGTTCAATATTCATTCAGGTATTATATTTTCCTACCCAAATAACGCCAAATGCTAGAAAATATAATGGGATAAAGGGAGATGATGATTTTTCTACCAATATAAAGATTGGTCCACATGTTTAAAATCGTTGGAGGCTGCAGTACATCGCCTGTACATCACGGTTGCCTGATCGCGCATGACAACGCCGGGTATTATGTATTTTGCGTGCCCAATCAAGATTCACGTGGCCAACCCGCCGATTGTTATCTGTTTAGTTAAAATTCCACGCTACATGCTACTACAAGATAATTGTGTTTTTTTTAATAGCTGAAGCCAAGATAAATAACTTTGTTTCCTGTCCCAGAAGAGTTAATAATAATAGCGTGCTGACTGATGTCAATTTCTCTTTGTCACCAAATTTAACTCGAGAGAGCTGCTAAAGCTAAAATAGTACTCGCGATACTATGATGTAATACTAATCTTGTCAAGATTGTTTTACCAAACCACCATATACCTAAGTAAAGCGTCTCGCTACGTTGAAAGGTACTAAAGTATAGCCACCATCGTCCCTTCCTATACAAAACTACAATTCTACAAACGTATTGGTCACAGTGGTGCAGTACTATTGTTGATCCTAGTTAAACTGCCACTAGGCTTTTAGTTCCAGATAAGTTTGTATTGAATTCTAGTCACAAGAATACTTTAAACTGTGTTAACATGCATGTACTGGGTATTTCTTTCTGAAACACAGAAGAGACACTTCACAGACCATACGAATCTCCGGTGATCAAGAAAGCCAGAACGAATACATATCAGACCATTACATAAGATAAGGACTTTAGATGAGATACAGTAACTTGATGGAAACCCTAATAAACGTCTTAAAGAACCCTCAAATGACGAGTACCTATCACAGAAGTATATTAAGGTTGTATTACGCAAAGCAAAGGATGCTCTTGATAACCATCACCTGTTAGCGAGTATAACTTCCTCAGGAAATGTATTAGTTATCGTTATAATATAATTTTGTGTAGTTCCGATACTTTTATAACAGCAGGTAATTAAGTTATGTTTTGGATTTACATGCGATGTTAAAAAAATATGGCCAGTTGAGAATCTGATTTAGAACCCAACAGATATAAAGTGATAGGCTCAAGTGATAGCCTACCTGTGCCAGAAACAACTGCCCCAGCTAGTAGGTAGATACATAAAAATAAATGTTTGGGTTTGGTTGCGAAATCAGTCATACACCTATTTCAAGATGACATTTCGAACGATAATAATAGCGACAGTGACTAAAATTTTCCAGAAATTCAACAAAAAAAAACCTAACAAAAACAACTGAACACACAAAGATGACTAATACATCGCATTCTAAACACATTATCTCCACATCGCGGTTCGCACGCTCTGAAAACGCTTAGAACCCAACAAAAGTGACCAAAACCACCGGTTTTTACTTTCGAATCCGCACAAAGATTAAATTATCTGCCCGCACGAGGTGTGAATCACTATAATTTCACGGGCCACCTCTTCATCGCTATTCATCATCGCCTAATAGCTCTCTAAGTGCTTCCGAAGCTTTGTGCTCGTATAACCAAGTACATATAACCGTGCTAATGTTGCACGCACTTTATGGGCATCAAACACCGCTAAATCGACTTTATCTGGAATTGCGGAATAGGGAAAGCATTTTGTGGTTTTAATTTGTATGTAGATTTATTCTTATCTCTTTTAATTCAACTACTTTTCATTAAACGTTACACTTGCTAGTTACAACGATAACCCATTTAATTTCTTAAACATGTTGAGTTCAATTATGGAAGCGGAAATAATTTGTTTCTTTGGCCTCATTTACAATAATTTACCAACATTTCTATATCAACTTGTACATCTCAACTATACCCTCAAAATTGGTCAGAAGTGGCACCATGTGGTTCTATCGGCCTTTGGTGCTCTGCCTACCCCGTAAGGGATAAAGGCGTGATTATATGTATGTATGTATTTCTATGTAGATGGTAAACTCAAATGTTAGCGTAGGTATATAGATCCTATTGCTAAACTTGATAATCGTTTTCCAGCGCACGACAAACCACAGCCGAGGCAAGAGGTTCACCTTCCAGTCTACTGTCAGACAACTAGAAAGAAGGAGGATAGCTGAGAAGCTGTCCAAAGAAGCAGACCTGAAGGAGCAACAGAGAAGAACAGAGCTGGAGGCCATGAGGAGGTAAGGTCATCTTTGATAATATCAATAAATAGACCAGTGACTTATCACTGCTCATTGACATCTGTTAACGCTATTCTAAATTTTTCTGTGGGATTTTCCTTATGATCCTGCTGTTCTAGCCACCCCATTTTGGGAACGCAGCCGTATCTGTAATATATACGTAAGAATAAATAATATTATAAGACATCCATGAAACTGGTGAAGCACCATGCATTACTTTCGCTACTTAGTTGTATGAGTTTTTTTCTTTTTAATCAGGAGTATAGAGAAGACTTTCAATAACAAGAACTTCACATTACAGGGTTGAAGAAGAGTTTCAGAGGAAGAGGGCTAGAGAGAAAGCGAACATCAGACAGCAGCTGCGGCTCGTCAGTAGCGGAGCAGCCAGCATGCCAGTTAGCTCTCAACCTTCAAAGGTATTTATAGTCCTAATTTGAGTGTGATATAAATAACCTCTATGTCTATCAAAAACATGGTATACTTTCAGCGGGATCTATGTACAAAAAGGGAATATAACATAGGGTAAGGATCTTTCTATTTAAAGAAAGTAGTTTGAACTATCCAGAAAATTATAGCGTCTTGAGTTAACTTAAGTATTCTGTACAAAACCTAAGGTTAAAATAAAAAATATAAGCATTTTTGTAGCTTCAGTTCCATTTTCTCCGTAAACATTTCGTGACTTCAATATACTTCTTTACTCATATGTCTAACTCTCTTCCGTAAGACCCGAGACTCCCCTGACGGCTCGTGTCGCGAGTCCCCCTCAGCAGACCGTACGCGCGAGGCGCGGCGCGGACACAGCAACGCCTCCTCGGAGATCAGCGCCCGCAGCAAGAGTAACACACCTGTAAGTTAAACTCGTAGTGCTGCTTTTGATGATGATTCTTGTTTCTTTGTAACTTTACCTTCTGTAGAACCTACGTTAATTTGTTTCTTTAAGCATTATTATAATACGATTTCGACAAATGTCAGTTCTTTCATTTAATGTTTGATCTATCGATCAACACGTCTTTCGTTTACTTAGTATAATCCATGCTTGATACATTGCCTATTAAAACGACATCTTCTGACTTGATTTCTTATGTGATGTAGATTACACGATTATACTATTTTTCTTATTCTTATTCTTTATTGCACCTACACAAAAAGAAATTTTTTATACCCTTTTCCACGAAATCGCGATATCTACGCGAGCGCGTGCAGCTGCCAGTATTTTATATCCTTTTCCTTGCCAATACCTACTATTGTTTCACTGATGTTTCTAACCAACGACAAAATATGTCGAACCCCAGCCTATCATAACAAGTTTCCTCCGACAATGTTACCCATTATCCCCATTCCCCTCAGATCCGCAGCATAGAGCTGTCGGAGTGGCGCAGCCCGGGCGGCGCGGGCGAGGCGCGGATCTACCGCGACTGGAGCGGCGGCCTGCACGCACACCCGCCCGCCTGCGCGCGCATGCCGCTCACGCCGCACGCGCTCTACAGCCGTGAGTGTATAGTGTCATAGAGGAATGGTAGTGTGCTGGGGGGACTGGAGCGGCGGCCTGCCCCTTTCAAAAGTTAACTGGTTCTCGTGGACCCCCTACAGGACTACACCACATACAAATTAATTGTGAAGCCCCATTTTTTTCACGCCAACGTAGACCCCCATCGAGTCTCCTGTGGGCCCCTGGGGTCCATCTGGACCATTTGGGAACCACTGAGTTAGATAGACATACAATTTTTCAAAATACAAATAGCTATTCAAAATATCTGATACTTTAATTATTTTAGTATATACGGAACCCTTAAAAGGAAGTGTCATTGTGACCTAAAAGCCAGTCGACCTATATTTGCCGACTGTACGTGAACAATGAGACCGACGGAAGTACATTAGTCCTGTTTTATGCTATGACACGGCCTTGGTAAATACATATTATACTAGCTAGAATAAATATCAAGTGCTACCTACTGTTTTATTATATCATATTTTTCTATTTGGTGGCAATATAAACTTTCAAATTTGTATACCTATATCTTTACCATTTAGGCCCCCTCTAGGATTTGGCGCCTGGAGCGACTGCTCCGTTCGCCGTATGGGCGGGCCGGCTTTGTGTTGAACATTTCGGCCATCTCTCCCGATACATAGACCGTTATCATTATCTAATGTATAATTCAATACCTTCAATGTAAGCGTTTATAGATAATAACTTTAGAATTAAACATAGATACAAGTACTTTGACTATAATAATAAAATCACTTATTCGTGTTAATATTCCATAACTTTATCCGTGTTATTACAAAAGAATTAAAACATTTTTTAAGCTAAACATGGCCTAAATTTGGCAGATATACCATACATTTTGCTGTCAAATGTCATATTTAAATCGAGTCTAACTTTAGGCGCTCTTTTGTAATAACACCGTTTATATTTAAAAACCTAACGCGCTCCTGGGGCCTCGCCAAGTTCATAGTTACATTGTCGGCCGCATAACATTGTCCTATCTCTTCCATCTAAACTTAAACCCTCAAAATCATGCCATCCAAGCTCACCCGTAACTCCTCCACACAGCAGCAGAATGCTCGGCATTCAGCGGCAGTCCGCGCTCCGACAACTACCGCCTGGAGTTCGCTCGCGGACGTTCGCCGCGCACGCCGCGCGCGCCGCGCATGCTGCCCGCGCCGCGCTCGCCGTCCACTAGCGGCTCCGAACTGTCCATGAGGCAGCCTATTAAGATCAGGTATGTGATTACAGAGAATAAGATAGGTTTTATACAGCGTGTCTGTGACAGCCAGGCAAATATTGATACCATGTCTTCAGACCATGATTCTAAGACGGAAAATACTGAAAATTTTCGCAGGAAAATTCAAAAATTTTCCGATATTTTTTTTTTCATAATTTCAAAAATAATTTTGTTTGTTTAATTAATAGGCCTTAGATAATGACTTAAAAATACACTATAACAAAAGACGATTTAAAAAAAAAATTGCCCCCAAAAAATTCAAATAACTAATGGAGAGTCACCATGATCCAAAAACTGCAATGTGTCACACAACAACCAATAAGCCCATTTAATTAGTCACAGGATCGCCCGATACGATTGGCGCGGGGAGCAAAGATTACTGATAATCAAATCAAAAATACATTTCCTGCGAGCAATGCCTAATACTGTCGTATAACTAAAACACAGTGGTACTTGTTCAGCATTTCAGTATTTGCCTGGCTGTTACCCACTCCCACGCAGCCAGAATCGGGAAGACGAGATCCTACAGCTACGTTTTGCAAAGCATGGTCAGACGTAATAGATCAGTAACAAGAGGGTGCTAGCATCTTTTCGCAGAAATCTTTGCAGAGGCGTTCTGTACCTAATTTTTAATACAATTATAATCATCACATCGCTAGGCAACTTATCATATATGTACCGCCATAACGTGAATGTGGGTACCTGAATGTTAAGTGAGATACTCGCGCTCGATAAGAGGTCACAGTTCTAACCTAACCTAGCCTAGGATCTTCATAGTATGCCTAGTACATAATCTGTTCTAGCTAAATGATATTATACAAAATAGAAAAAAATTCTACTATCTTAATGTGCCATATTCAAGCCTAATAAATGATCTAGTTTCTGCGAAGTTGAAGAGACCAATGTTGTAGTGCTCGGGAAATACATTCCTTAGCCGTTCGCATTACAAACGAGGTAGCATAACGTTTGGTGCGGATGGGTGGGATATCAACAACATAAGGGTGATACGCTAGTCTGCGTATATAAGTCAACATCAGCCATAGTGGCGCTTACCCCAATTAATTATGCACGAAAGGATAGTCAACTGATAAAGAGCTTAAGGCTCGTATTCGATTAATTTTATTATTTGGGAGATAGAAAATAGATGACTCAAAAAATTACTTTAAAATATGATATAACATGCTATATGGTCTCTCAAGCTTAGCGTGCGTTCTCAAGGTACAAATTGTCTAAGGTCTGATTTTTAATGGTCATGTAGCCTACCTATAGATATTTATACAGGGTGATTTTTGGTCGTCAACGTTCCCGAAAACTACGGAATATGCGAAAATATTTGGTATTGTTATTTTGTAACAATTATGAACTTTATATGATTGCGCTTTCAGATAATGCCTGTGAAATTAGAA
This sequence comes from Carposina sasakii, assembly GCA_014607495.2. Lineage (NCBI taxonomy): Eukaryota > Metazoa > Arthropoda > Insecta > Lepidoptera > Carposinidae > Carposina > Carposina sasakii. Next base: position 976,624 of record CP053150.1, read on the forward strand.
CAAGTAAAAAGATATATAGTCTAAAGTATTTGTTTAACCACTTCGCTTTGATAATCATACGATGTTTGTACAATCTCGCCCGAAAGTTCTCGCTATGTCTCGTCTCGACTACGTGCGAGGATCCCCAAAACGTAATGAAAATAGCAAGCGCCATTAGATCGTAACACTATGGAGACCAGTTCTCGATTGAGAATGAATCTCGGGCAAGAATATACAGGCACCTTAAGTGTTAACCATAAACCTTTATTTCAAATAATCTATTTAAGTAACGTAACGTAGCTATAATGTAATGATTACGATCCACGTTGGATCCTTGGCTGGTATGGTCATAGAGGAATAAGATGTCATAGAGTGCCAATGTCATACTAACAGTTTCGATGCACCATTAGAATTTTTTGTGCCTCACAATTCCAGTCCTTGACACTTAGATTGCATTACTATACGTTACAGTACATTGGTAATGTAGAACATTACTGTACATTACAGTAATGCAATCTAAGTGTCAAGGACTGGAATTGTGAAGCACAGAAAAGTCTAATGGTACATCGAGGCAGTTAGTATGACATTAGCACTCTAAGACATCTTATTCCTCTATGGTATGGTTCACTGAGTTTATTGGTATTTTAATCTTTTATATTTTATTTCATAAGTATATAAAATACTGGGATTTTTTTATGGCTACGTTACAGATACGTTTAACAGCCAAATTCAATAACCGGAACTTGCTTATATTAGATTGAATTTTCAAATTATTTTTATACAAAATCTTATTATCGATTCTAAAAATCTGAGATTCATCATGATCTCTATTGCGCTTGGCCGTATGCTTCGTGGTAGTACTGTAGATAGATATACTATAAGAGCTAACTGTAAGTGGTTTTCCGAAGGTGGTGATGAAATGATAGAGCCATGCTTAACTCCTAACCGCCTTGCGCCGAGTCCAACGGTGAGTGCTTACAAACGCTTCTGAGGGCTCAGTGGGAGTTTTTACTTCCAACTCGATCTCGTTAACGTAAACTTTTTAATCAATCGCGTACTGCCGTTCTTCTCACTTTTATCACATCACGTCATCACGCCATAATGTGATTGGTCGGCTACTTTACATTAACGTGATCGAGTTCGATGTGAAAACTCGCACTAAACCCTCTGTAGACCCTTCGAGGGTGCAATAACATGCCATTAGCCCTAAAAATATTGGTAAATACCTATAAGGTGTTTTCAAAATGTAAAAGAAACCAACTTTTACTATGGAACCATCTGTGAAAACGTGGAAAAAAAATCTGCACACACTAGGCTCACTATATGCCTTATATAACACATGGTGAGCCTACTGCCTGGGCAGTATAACATATACCTGTAAAACGTATGAAGTTATTATTCTGCTTCCTAAAGGCGTATAGATGTTGTAATTCTTGGCTGAAATTATGATATAAAATCTGCATGAACTTACGAGTACTTATCGATGTTTTGACTTTTTCATTTAGATGCATGTCCTTAATTTGTTTTTTTAACACAAATTTTACGACGAGTAACTAAATAACTGAATATATACATTGCAAATAATTAGTCTATTTATTTATATATGTATAATGTCACAGGGAATCTACTAAAGAGGAAGAGGAGCCGGAAGAGCCTGCAATAGTACCCACATTGCGGCCCACAGGCCCCGCGCGTCGCGCTCTCGTCATTCACTAACAAAACCCGACCTGTAGCGGACGTTTATCTCGTTGCTTCGCAAAATTAATGAAGCATTCGGTTGCTGCCAATTTATATGTATTATATTAATTAGGTATTTATTATAATTTTGGCATACTTACTTAAATTTGCGTTACGTATAATTATATTTTTGGATATTATTGTATGGTTATCTTTTTCTTTTTGTTTGTATAATGACTCCGAAAAGTGCTTTAATCTGTAATGTATAGCATGTAAAATACGTATGTTTAATTTAAAGAAACTTTTATTAACTTAATGCAATAACTATTGTCTTCCACTGTAAGCAAAACGAAGCTTTAATATAGAATAAAATCTTTACTCTAACAATTTAAACATTTTATAAGTGGGTATTTTTAATATAACGTAGTAAATAAGTTAATTACGAACTTAGTTATTATCTTTGTATATTTTATTAAGTGCCGGTGCTAAGCAATTATATTTACATTAAAAAGAAAAGAAATCTCAATTATTATGCGAAGTATAAAATCCTGTATAAAAATAAATTAATCTTTATATCAAAAATGCAATGCTAGAGCAGACAACCAAAGTCAACTTGTCGTAGTCAGGTGTCGTTGTCGCTGTATTGTGATTTTTTTTATTCCGCTGTAGCAAATCACGGTTTTCTTTCAATTGCGTTGTTTTAGTTAAAAACCTATGTAGCTGTACATAGATATCTTGTCACTTAATACGAAGTCGACTAACGAGACTCCAAATAATTTTCTAAACTACCCCCAAACTGAAAGCACAGCTAAATATACTTATGTGTATATATATATAAACACCACAATATCCAATTACTTAATCAAAACTTGAAAGATACACCCCAATCAGATTTTATAGTAGCATAATAACCCATGAAGCAAGAATAATAAGGAGCTGCGACTATGTACTCAGTCATTTGTGCGATCAACTAAGTCCTAACCAATCAACTAAGTCCTGATCAATTAGGTCCAATAGAAATATGACCTATAACAGCAAAACTTAACTAATAAAATATAATGCTCCTTCTAAAGTATACATGTAATTGTTCCTACAAAATAAGTTATGTCTACTCGATGTCATATAAATATTGGTACTATCATCAATAACAAATCAATTTGTAAGTTTATAGAGGTATTCCATTAAAGAGACCTGACGAACGCTTCTATCTTACATGAATTTGTACTGCTAGGAATTCTATACATAAATGTATACTAGCTTAGTACTAAAATCTATGTACCTATTATTATTTAATAAAGACTTTTTGAAATTGAAAATTAAGTCCTAACGTTACAATAAATGCGAGGCTGTTGATTTTGCCAACATCTATGACGTCAAAATAGATTAGAGTTAAAGTCGCCTTTGTACAACCTTTGCTTATTATATTTTTTTTACCCTTCTTCCAAAAAAGAGTGATAATCAATTTATTGTTGCTTTTTTTAGTGTTTTTTTTATTGTTGGCAATGTTATGCTTCGCAGTTGATTCCTTATTCAGCATATCATGATCTGATGATGGAGTCCCGGAGAAATGGAGGGCAATCCTCAAATAGTATACGTATAAGTATAAGAACTTATCTATATACCAGGCTACTTTGCTACTTATATCTCAACCTTTACCTCACTAACTATTTCTGTATAATATCGCTCCTCCTCTATACTCGTATCTTTACCCCATGATAATAACCGTACCTTTTGTAGTAAACTATACAGGGTGCGGTTTAAGGGTGTGTAGGAATTGGGTTATTCGGGCCTGTGGGCACGCGAGCCTTAATGAATGAAGTGATCGATGGACGTGTTTGCTTTGCTTCGGAAACGTATTTGATTTCGACCTGGATTAACCCCACTTCGGTGGAGACTTTTGCTTAGTAATGGAAGTAATATATTCTAATAGACATAAATTGTGTGGAGTAGCCATTACTGTAAGAACACGAAGAATATACCACAACCACTTTTGGCATAGTGAAGACAGATGTAAAAGATTAGTGATTATTTCCCAACTTTCGCCTGAGGGAACGCCCATGAGTTCCTTAGTTGACTCTGGTCTGTATTCTCTTATATGTATTCTAGTGAAACCTGCACAGAACTTATAATCCTTAAAAACTTAGATGGTTCATATTCATCATGGCTGGAAATACTTTTAAGAGAGTTTTAACTTTTATATCTTTGAAACACTTTGAGTAGGTATTTACTCGTATATAGGTAGTTCGCATAATAATTGAAATTTAATCTTAATCTATAAATACGTACAGTTTTGATAAAATAACATAATTTACAGTGGTGCAATATCTCAATGCAGTAACATTAATAAACTCTGCTCATAAATTTCTAAATATTTTATCGCTCAATATATGTTAAATATATTTGTATATAGGATCATGTATAACATAATATAGATAGAGGTGAACCCTTAAATGCTAATATATACAACATTATAATAATTATACATAATATTAAATATTAGTATACATATTTATAGCGTATTCATTATCCTAGATAGAGATATAATTTATCTTTCTTAGAGTTTTAATTATATCAGATAATATTTAAAATAAAAAGTTATGTTTCAATGTACTTACTTTTAAAATATTTGGAAAATGATTTTTAATATGTAATAGCATTGTATAAACTAACTAATAACGGTGCATGTAAATACTATAAAAAAAAGGTTTATTAGAGAAATAAACATTTGTATTTCAAAACTGTATATTTTGTATTATTCCCTCCCAAATAATTTAGGTGCTTTGAAATGTCAGAGAAAAATGTTACGCTGTACAATTTGAAAATGTCCAGCATTGAAAATTAGCACAAAATGTCAGGTGTCTTGTTAACACTACAGGCGGCTCTATCTATAGCTATGAGTTTAACAGCCCCCTAGAGCAACTTAACAACCCTACCATTTAAGCTACCTACTAGAAAGGAAGCTAATCAGCATAATAGACATTATTATTATCAGTATACTGTCTGTATTGAGTGACTGACGAACTAGTTACTAGGCCTAGGAAGCTGTCATAAACGTTCTTCGTGGAGTGTACTAAAAAAGGATTGGGAACTCTTCCCACGGGAACGGGATGCCTAAACCACAGTAACTAGCCAATTCATAAAATATTACCTTACATTTTTATTCATTTTTGGATGTCAACACGTGACGTTGGCAAAGTCTTCGTGTAAGCGAGAGATGCCATATTGCAAAATTGAATTAACCTTACATTTATAGGTTATATCATGATCATCATCATCATCAGCCTATTGCAGTCCACTGCTGGACGTAGGCCTTCCCCAAGGCACACCACAAGACTGCCATGGAGGGTATTTGCCCATAGTCACCACGCTGGGCAGGCGGGTTGGTGACCGCAGTTTGTATTTTGGACTATGTTGTCAACACGGGAGGCGCTGCTGCCCACCTCCCGGAAACCCTTAATCGCCTCGTACGATACCCACGGGCAGGCAGTTGTGGTACGAATTCTACTCTGCCGGCACCACGCGGCATAGGTTATATATCAAACAAACGTAAATAACTCTTTCTAGTTCGATCGCTCAGTTACGAGTATTACTACCTACCGCAATGTACAGAAAAGCTATAACTAACTTCGCATTCTCGTAAATTAATAGCGTTTATGTTGGACCTGCGCATGAAAAATTTCAAGTCCACACTGGACTACTAAATCGTCAAAGTGTTTTATTGCAAACTTTGTGCGAATTCTCGATGTAGTCCGCTTGATATTAAAGTATTTATAATCACCGTGATCTTATACTTCTTGAGCTTCTTGAGTTGCCGCGTATCGTAACTAAAACGTTTTTACTTACTATCCTTCCGTTTAGATGTACCTACTATCTAGGTTAAATAAATATACCTTTAGAACCTTGGACCTACGGCCATCATAGCATCCAAAACAATACACCAATACATCAAATCTACACATATCATAATTTATGTATAATAAAATTATTAATAAAGAAATGGAATAAATTCTTCACCCGAGTGGGAATCGAACCCACGACCACTGGAAACCGTGCCAGCCGCTCTAACCACTGAGCTACCGGGTCAATTACTCGGATGACGAATTTTACCATCTCCTTTCTAAATTACATATTGGCAACGTTATTTTTCATCCCGATAGCCGATTATGTATAATAAATTTTATTACGTCACAGTTTTGCCGCGTAGTGTGGAGTAAAGAAGCTATAAGCTTTCGCAAGGAACTTGTCCAGTGTCAGTGAAAACTTGCGACGCGCGAACTGTGGCGTAATACGAGTAAGCTTATTTAACATTTCAAGGTGTGAAATAAAATTAAAGTATTATACTAGGACAAGGAAGGACCGAAGAAATATCTTGCACAATCATACCTACCTACAATATTATTATGATAGGTGTTAAAATTCAAACTAAATGTAAAGAAAAGTTAAGTTGTGAAGTTTTAATCTTTAGAAACTGTGCATAAAAATAAACAAGGGTTAGTTCTCTCTTATTACCCACAAAACCGATTAGCAAAACAAAACACAAGCATCTACAACAAAAAACCCTAAAATCACAACACAAGCTCGTCACCACCAAAGCTACAACTATCCCAAAACTTATCTAAAGTGGCGCGCACACATCGACCGTGGCATTTGAGGACGTGCCTCTAGGGTCCGGCGGCTCCGCCGTGCCCAACCTGCACCGGTCGACGTCCCGGCAGTGCCTCGCGTGCGCGCACAAAGCCAGGCTGCTGCCGGAGATAGCTGAGCCGGTGGCCCCGGGCGTGCCAGAACCGGTCCCTCCGGCCGCGGAACGGATAACCGTCCAGCCGAAATCGGAGAGGTTGCAAATGGCGGCCAAGCCGGAGACCATGGGTGACAGCTTGGAGGATAGGGATCCTAATAGCTTGAATCAACATGTGCAGGTAAGTTATAGACGTATATATACGTTTTGGAGGTCTTTAAAAGTTTTTTGACTTATATTTGTCAAATTTAGGCAATTATTAGTTTGTTTTTATTCTATTTTAACTTAAGATTCTTCTTAAACTCATATACTTATTTGTATCTCGAGATAAATTAAATTTATTCAACTTTAACTATTAAAAATTTGACCCGTGATTGACACAATATGGTGCTGAAACTTATTTCAAACTTTACTAAGTTATTACTTAGACTGTTCTAGACTATTTAATTTAAAAGTCTTTATGCCTTGATATTCAATGACAATAAAAATGAATAATGTAAATGAATAAGTACTTGAAAAATATTCATTTGTTCAAGTACGAATATGATGACGCATACATTTCTATGAAAATAGGTCTAGCAAACTATTTTAGGAAATTAAAAGTAAATAACTACTATTTAGATTAGTAGAACGAGTAATTTTATGTCGTTTCAATAGAGAAAATAATACAAAAATGTCAGGCGTAAATTAGTTACTTACACATTTACAAATCATTCTTCTATCAATTCTAAAATTATAAACTTGTTTTTAATTTGTATGAGCAGGTAATTAGAGGTCTTATTTTGTAACTTTAGTTATATCTTTATTAATAGTACATTACAATATTATCAAATTTGTAAATATACATTAATCGTAGAACGTCTGCCCACTTGTTTCACAGTTCTCGTAGACGTTCTACGAAAACTTAGTACTCGTGTTACTACATACTCGATAAGTTTTAAAACTTCCTTGCAAACATTATAAAACATTGTTATGTTGTGTCATGTTCCCATCGCTAGAGGTCAGGGAAATGTTTTTTTTTACTCTCATAATTCACAAGTAGTTTAATCAAGTGCCTAAATACATGGAATTTATAAAGAAAAGTGTGGGCCAAAAAATATAAATTAAGAAAAAAAAAATAGTTACCATTCTTACTAAATTACAATGTACTTACGTGATGCTATAATTATAGTTTTTTCCACTGAAAGTAAACTCAGTAAAGTGTTCGCCGCCGGAAGTGGATTTACATGCGGCCTCCAGAGAGGGTTGACTTGTGGAGTAGGGGATGAAAGGTCAAGCGTCAGATAAGTATATAGTACGTATCGCCTGTGTGGTAATGAAAAATTTTGTTTTATTTTTGCAAACTTCTATCCGCTCATTTTTTTACACTTCACAACACATTGACCTAGTCCCGCATTAAGATCCCTAAGGTCTTGTGTCGTGGGTACTAGGCAACGGTATATAAATACATAGATAAGTATAGAAACATCCATGACTCGGAAACACACGTTATTCATCATATCAATTTTTCACCTACCGAGATTCGAACACAGAACCTATGGCATCGCAGGCAGAGCCACTACCAACTACACCAATCGGCCGTCATTAATTGAGCGCATTAAATATCGATAGGTCAACTTTAAAATTGCAACCATAGCCAATACCTTTGTTTTGTATTATTACTAGCGGCCAACAACACTCCCTAGAAAACATACACATATAACTTGTATTTAATATACTCTTTTTGTTACACCCTGTATATCTAAACACTAACTTTTAAAGTTGTTTTGCAACAGTTACAGCAGTGTTTCTTGAATACGGAACTCTAAACCGAAAAAGAAACTAAGTATGTTTGTACAGAAATTACGAGTAATGGGTGCCGGACGTTGACTTGTAGTTTAGTATCGTGAAAAATGGAGTCATTCAGAGTTTTTTTTTTAATAATTAATAGGCTTACGCTCATTCACAACGCGCCTGATGGTAAGCACCGTTGCAGTCTAAGATGGAGCGCGCTTGCCTAAAAGAAACCGGTTCACTCTCACCTTGAAGACCGCAAGTACGAGTAGGTAGTTCACGGGGAACAGGGATTCAGGCAGGGAGTTCCACAGCTTGACCGTTCGCACTATGAATGTAGAAGCAAAACGCTTAGTACGAGTTTTCGGCACTTCAACTGTGAACCGGTGCCGCCTTGACGTTTCCCTGGTCGTCCCGGTGGTAGAAGGGTGCTGGGGGAATTAGGTCGTGAAGTCCCAACGCACACTCCCCGAAATGTAACCTGTAGAATACCGAGAGACTTGCAACTTTACGTCGATGCTCAAAGCTTTGCAAAAAATAGTAAAGTAAATAAACGTTATTTTCCTGCTGACCTCATCCCTTAGATCCTTAGGTTCAAGGATATCCTTTTTGAACATTTTATGCGTATTGTCAGCACCGGAAACCGATAAAACACGTAGGAAATAGGAAGGTATCTACAAAAAATAAACTCGGCATTAGGACTAGTAGATAATTAATTTAATGCATTCCTCTCTAAGCTGCGGTTGTTATGTGTATAACCCATTCTGGACTGGTATAATAGGTAGGTACAAAATTTCCGAAATAAACATTAGGATATTCGATATCTATATTATTTCATTGAAGTAGAGCTCATCTTATAATAAGTACTCTTAGAAAGATCTAAGTTAATAATAGCGTGTGAAGTAGCACATTTAATTCAAAATGTTGAAGTGTTTGATATATTCTTGTAGGTTACAATGAAAGGCGTGCTGAAAATACGTTATTTTTACATTACACGTAACCCATAAGGCATGAAAGAAAGCTCGCGTGATACAAACTGGTGCGCGATATATTTCTATAACTATGTATCTGATTTTATAACAACAATTTAAAGTAAACTTTGCTTACATGGGTTATGATGAAATTTATATTTCAATAAGTTTTACTTAAAGACGAAGGTATGCAACCAGTGCGTGCTGCCGGTGATGACCTACGGTGCCGAGACGTGGTCTCTAACTATGTGCCTCATAAAAAAGCTCAGGATCGCACAGCGAGCGATGGAGAGAGCTATGCTTGGGATCTCTCTGCGTGATCGAATCAGAAATGAGGAGATCCGCAGACGTACAAAGATCACCGACATAGCTCAACGGTCCAGCAAGCTGAAGTGGCAATGGGCAGGGCACATAGCTCGAAGAACTGATGGCCGATGGAGTCGGAAAGTTCTAGAGTGGATACCACGTATCGGCAAGCGCAGCGTGGGAAGGCCACCCGCGAGGTGGACGGATGACCTGGCCAAGGTTGCGGGCGTCGGTTGGATGCAGGCTGCTTCCGACCGGTCGGAGTGGAGGTTGTTGGGGGAGGCCTTTGTCCAACAGTGGACTTCTCAGGGCTGTAAATGATGAAGTTTTATTTATACGGAAACTTAATTATAAACTAATTCCTAATTAAAGTTTCCTGTACCTACACCAATTATAACTACTCTACCACAACTCTACTTCCTGAAAATAGTTTTACCTAATTGTAATTCTCTAATTATAGGAATCCATATTAATTAACGAGATAATCATACGCTCCTAAACCCTTTATTTCTAAGACAAAAAATTATAATATTGACCCAAATATCTGAAGACATTGAATTTACGAAATAAGCAGGTGTAATCGAAACTTTTGAACTAACATTGACATACTGACACAGGCACAATACCTCAACATCAGGACAATTGAATCGGCAATCGATTATATTACCTATATACGAGTACATATACCTACACGGCAAAGCACAGGCACAAGGCTGGAGTCCCGAAACAGCAGTATCGGGGGGTAGCTATCTGGGGTAGCCAGAACTGCAGAATCGACGGGGTGTTATAAGTTTGACGTGTATGTGTGTGTGTCTCTCTCTCTCTCTCTCTCTCTCTCTCTCTCTCTCTCTCTCTCTCTCTCTCTGTGTGTGTGTGTGTGTGTGTGTGTGTGTGTGTGTGTGTGTGTGTGTGTGTGTGTGTGTGTGTGTGTGTGTGTGTGTGTGTGTGTCTGTAAATATGTATGTGTCTGTATGTGGCATCGTAGCTCCCAAACGGATGATCCGGTTTTTTTCAAATGGTTATCTTGGCCTGCTGTTGACCGTACGTATGAAATTTTTTATTAAATTTTGTCGCGTCAGGGGACCGCTTTTTACCTTCAAAAATACTTACCTAAATCAAATGATTCCTACCTAATCACAACATTCGTATATAAAAAATCACCTATCTAAACAAAAGTAGTATTCAGAATTAAAGTGAAGTAAGCTATTACAATTATATTTGTATAACAATGGGATTGAGGACGCGACAAAATTTAATCAAAAATTTCATACGTACGGTCAACAGCAGGCCAAGATAACCATTTGCAGTTCAAAATTAGCGGTTATGCCTCCGACATAAAGGTGGCACAAAGTCCCGAGTAGATAGTCTGCCATGCTTTAGTTGGTATTAACGTAGTGTTAAAAGTAATTTTTTGCTTTTTATAGGGTTTAGCATTTTAAACCTTTTGTCATAATAATTGCGTACTTTTTTTGGGTCGGGGTTTTTTTTGAATTTTATAGACATCGTTACGTTAATTACATTTTTTTTTCTTTTTTTTACCAAGACATCCTGCCAATATTAAATAAGCGAAAGAAAACATCACGTCTTAATTTATCGGCCATTAATATTATTCAACAGATAGTATGGGACGACATAATAGGCGAGCCGGAGGGCGCGCGCAGCCCTGAATGTGCATGGCGCCTCAGCAACCTCTGCTTCCAACACGCGCGCAACTGGTGCTATACCTTGCTGGCGGTGCTGCTGGCGCCGCCGTGTGCTCTGCTGCTGGGCTGCGGGTTCGCGTGTCTGGCTTTTGAGGTACCTACATTTACTTCTTTATTTTACACGTGTCATCTATAAAAGACAGTTATAAAAATGGACATAGTTCAAAAGCGAGCTTATCTCCAAAAGAGATTTCTTCCAACGCCACTTTGTGCGGTCGACCCCCGATTTCTACGCTGCTATATCACGGAATTAAGTATTGATACCTACTAAACGGTGCCTGTAGATCCCTATTATGTCGTACTGATAATTCGACTGTTTGCATGACTAATACGGCAGCTTAAATCCCAAGTCAATGTAGATTATAGCCGTACCTATATAAATGGTTATTACTCGTAAAGACACTGGTGGGTACTTACTGGCAGTGATTTTGTTTGGGCAGAGAAATCAGAAATCTAAAACTACATTTTGACGATGAGGAAATACATAACCGTTAAACTTCTGTTAAGATTAAGAATCATATAAAATCTACTTCTATACTTCTTTATATACTATACATCCAAATCTGGACGAAAACTAGTAAATTCTTTTATAGACAGATCGTGAAAAATCCTGCTACGCGCGTCTACGGAGAGTTCGTATGCTATGGATGAAGATTCCGTAGTCGGAAACGTTACGACCATCATCCGTATAATCCAACACGAAAACTAGAGTTAATAAATAAAATTATTAATAAAGAAATGGAAAAAATTCTTCACCCGAGTGGGAATCGAACCCACGACCACTGCAAACCGTGCCAGCCGCTGTAACCACTGAGCTACCGGGTCAATTACTCGGATGACGAATTTTACCATCTCTTAATAACTTTTTCTGAGTACTAAGAAATTCAGTAGCCATGTATGCGCAACTTAGTGCTTAGTTGCGGGATCGCGTGCGTTGCTTTGAGGTTAGTGTTCGATAATTGGGTCCTTACCCTGTAATAACGATAATGTCACCTACCCTGGACATCTGAGCTGGACGTAAACAAAGGTATATTGATTGATGGATGTATGAAAGAATAAAAAGAACGGATGATTGATCTATCTTCAAAAAATTATATTTTTACTGGAAATTTAGACTATTTTAGGTACAAACTACCTGTATAACTTGCTACTTTGCTCCTTCTAGATTGTCCTTTTGCTATAAGATTACTGACTGATTGAGTGACTGACAGACAAGGAACAGCCAAAAATACTGAAAGTAGGATTCTACATAGGTATACAGGAGGCGGGCAGCAGCGCCTCCCGTACTGACAACATAGTTCGAAAATCACACTGCGGTCACCAACCCGCCTGCCCAGCGTGGTGACTATGGACAAAAACCCCCCTGTGGCAGTAGCCTTGTGGCGTGCCCTGGGGGAGGCCTACGTCCAGCAGTGCAATAGGCTGATGATGATGATGATGACGTTTAGCAGAGTGGAGACAGGTATCATTTACACCTGACAAGTTGAGTGACAAGTGACAAGTTGCTAGGTTATCGCCTCAGAGAATGCCAGACATCCTTAGTCGACTCTGACGACATTCTTGGAAGGAGATGTAGCTGATGTATCTCTACTAAGCCTCGCGAGAATTATAAAGCTTATTCAGCCGAATAATAATATTATGTCAAGGAACTGCTCTCAAAAAATGGATCGATCCATGACTTTCACGTCAGGTATCCTCACTGCCACAGGCTATAAATCATAAAAATATTTATTTTACAGCAAATCTGGTGTACAGCTCCCTGTCTCCGCTGCGTGAAGATTTACTTCGCCTCTCTCAGGACTATGGTCCAGTCGTGCATGGCGGCGACCCTGGTGCCCACGTTCGAAGCTGTCGGCCATGTTTGTCGTCACGTCAGGATTAACTTTCGGAAAGATGCGCCAGAGGAAAGAGACTTATTAGTCGTGTAATGGAACCAGAAGATAAACCTAAAAAATTTGAACCCTGGTGTATATGGAAAACGGTTAAATCAGCGTCACTCCATTCCCAAAGAGGTTGCCCGACCACAAGGCAGAAGTGTGCTTTGCCCCCACTTCTCATCTATCAGTTTTAATAAACCTACGGCGTTTTTACAAAAGAACCGACCGATCTCCATGTTCCCGTATGCATAAAATTTATACTGAACAATAAGTTTAATTGAATGAGTTACATGAATGGTGTCGCATCACATGCATAGAGGATACCATGAACTATTGCAGGATTGTTTCCATTGTGGAAGCGAGATGCCGCTATTAGCAGTAAGTAGGTACCTACAGGGCGATATCTCGCTTCCAAGGTGAAAAGCTCGTTGTGACTCCAGCCCCCTAGCATGACCACGCAACGTGGATAACGTATCGTACAATATCGTATCGTCGCTATACAAAATTCAACATGGCGGCTATATTTATCGTATTTTGACAGGCTGAATGTCGATAAATCGGTTTCGCAGGTCTGGAACTAGGGTTTGCATACATATCAGTACGTCACACGTAGGGTTACCATATGTAAATAGAGGGGTGCCTGTACATGGTACCTAAAATGCCTGATTTTTCAGAAAAATGCCTGTCTAAAGAAAAAGGCTGTAGGTAATAAGTAAAAGACAACAGATAATAATAAAGAAGGATATCGCGTAATTTGAAAATGCCTGTCTCAAACCAATGCCGGCCGCACGCATGTCTAAATCTTAAAATGCCTGTCAAATGCGGCAAACGCCTGTCATATGGTAACCCTAGTCACACGTGACTTTATCATATCTATCACCCACCATTACAGTTGACTGTGTGATCGTGTGATTCCGAAAGTGGTAGCTAAGTACATAAATATGAATAGATACTTCATGTTAGGTAGGTACCTACTTACTTTATTACTTTATAGTAAGTACTTTTGCGTAAGTATTTTAATTATATATATCATAGGATAATTTAATACGGACTAGTGTTTATATTAGTTGTTTTTATAGACATATTATGTATCGTACGTTAATTAACTGTGGACCTAATAAAAACCTCACTTCCCAGATATGGAGAAAAATGATCTATAGGGTAGTTTTCCTACATCATATAATCATATAATTTAATACGGTCCTAATAACAAACCTACATATCGTCATTCTATGAGTACCTAGCTGTACCTATGTACCAACTACTGCTTAAATATTAGGTATACTTAGTCCTTAGTTATTTATATATACCTAGGTAGGTATTGAATATTTGTGTGTATTTGAAAATGTAAGTACTTTATATACCTACTACTTGATAACTACAGTTTGATTTCAGCCGTAAGTGCCTTTTTATAATATCTGCCACTTTGTTTCCTGCCAATTTGACTTGTATTTTAAATAATAAAAAAAAAAGTTTTTTATCATGTAGAGTAGAGTGCGTTTCACCGTAAAGTTCCGTTTGATGATGGCGCTAGTTACTATGTATGACCACATTTTTGTGTCGCTGCATAGGAGATACCAAATCCCTGGCTGCATACAAAAAATGTTTAGTTTCGAAATTAGGCATAGGAGTTATTCTGTGAAACGGACTCGTACTTCTTATGACTTTTTCATTATCTTATCAAAAGTATACTTGAATAAACGTAATGTATAAGTAAATATTTATTACCATTTATTTATGTTTAGGTATAAACCGAATTTTCTTACCTATTTACAAAAAATCATGTTACAATCGGTCTTAATTATAACAAACCGGCAGTCAATGGAGTTGCCCTAAAAACCTTTAGGATAGGGTTCACTGAAAGCAAATCGAATGGCAGCAGAACACGCACTCATATTTTACACATTCTCAAACCCATTATGGAAATAAAATGTTAACCTTATTTTCCTATTAACTACAAAATCATTGCGTTTGGCTGTATAATTTCTCATTACCTTTGCCTACGCTACCGCTGCCAACATTAAAAAAAAATAAGAGCGGGAAAAAAGTTCGCTCCGAGAGGGTGGCGGTAATTTTTATTTTTTCGTTTCTCTATTCGTGATTTTTGTAAAACTTCTACAAAATATGAATGATATTACTCCTGATAACCGTCGACCTTGTGCAACTGCGTTTAGAAATACAACGAGCAGTGCAGTTACCAGTGTTAGTAATGAAAGGGAAACCCATTTTGTTATTGCTAAATGTATGAGGTAAGAAAAACTAACTAAACTGTATTGCATTAATTTTCTGAATCAATATAAAGTTAAACGTTTGTTTTGCCTAAATCACATCTTGCTTTAAATGTTGAAATAGCTACCTACTCGATTACTACTTGTATTTGCTTAATCATAAGGTAGATTCTAACTAGGGACCTATATCCTATGTGTACCTACTTAATCATAAGGTAGATTCTAACTAGGGACCTATATCCTATGTGTACCTACGATGCATACGCCGTGTGGTGCCAGCAGAGTAGAGTTTGTACCATCCCTGCCTGCTCGTGGGTATCGTACGAGGCGATTAAGGGTTTCCGGGAGGTGGGCAGCAGCGCCTCCCGTACTGACAACATAGTCCGAAAATTACACTGCGGTCACCAACCCGCCTGCCCAGCGTGGTGACTATGGGCAAAACCCCCCTGTGGCAGTGGCCTTGTGGCGTGCTCTGGGGGAGGCCTACGTCCAGCAGTGGACTGCAATAGGCTGAAGAAGACCTACGATACATAGGTACATGTATGACAAAACAAGATATGGATAACTGGATTACAAATTACCATGGTTAGAGATATAAAAATCATTTATCGTAGGAACGACGGACCTAGGGATGACTATGGCCAGGACAACCTAGACCAACCAGAACAGGAAACCAGCGAGGAGTCTGATCATGACGAGGTACGCACCTATATTTACACTATCTGATATCAAACTATATTAGTATTACCTCTAGCATAAAAAATGCGATAACGCAAATTTTACTATTAAGACTAGAAGGCCTATTGCAGTCCACTGCTGGACGTAGGCCTCCCCCAGGTCACGCCACAAGACTACTACCACAGAGGGGTTTTACCCATAGGTAGGTACTCACCACGTTCGGCAGACCGGTTCTTAACCGCAATGTGATTTTTGGACTATGTTGTCAACACGGGAGGCGCCGCTGCCCACCTCCTGGAAACCCCTATGTTGTCAACACGGGAGGCGCAGCTGCCCACCTCCTGGAAACAAGCTGAAAAGGGATGGTGCTATTCTACTCTGCCCACACCACATGACCAATATTTATTAACTAGTGGACGCTCGCGACTTCGTCCGCGTGGACTGCAGAAAAAACAAAATGTCGAAACTATCCGGGATAAAAATATTTTCCCGGGATAAAAGTAGCCTATTTGTTAATCCAGGGTGTCAGCTAATTCCATACAAAAAAAAAATTTAAATCGCTTCAGCCGTTTTTACGTGAAAGAGTAACAAACATCGATTCATCCATCCATACTCACAAACTTTCGCGTTTATAATATTAGTAAGAAGTAGGATATGACGAGGTTTTTTTTCACGCAATAGGAGTCGCGGGCAATATCTAGGAGGTAGTCCCAACAGTCTGTAATATAAATTATAACCGGATTTCAAACAGACATATTTTTTCACCATACAATGGCGTGATATGATAAACAAAAGTTGTCCCCCACCGATCACCTTGGGGGTTCAACACATTTTACTAATGAATTTCACCCCACGGCTAGCGGTTGGTATGTTTGCCCTAGTTTTAAGTCTACAGTAATATTCAAACACAAACATTTTGATAAATGACATAACTTTCACACTATGCGGACTGGTGATATCACGAAAAACATAAGTTGTACAAAAGCAAATAGAGCTGCTTGGTTTACGGTCCCGTTTACCATCTCCGAGTAACCAAGTCGTTATAATAATAATAAATGTATACATATAATAAAATTGTAACGGATTGATGTTTGTGCACGCTAATCTTAGAAACGGCTGAACCAATTTCGACGCAGTTTTCAGGAATATGTTATGACAGGTCCCACTTAACATATAGGCTACTTTTTATCACGGGAAAATGTTTTTATCCCGGCCATTTTCGACATTTCATTCTTTTACATCTGGCCCGCTATGCTAATCGAAGCCGTAGGATCTCCTATGTAAGTCTGCAGTTCTGGTTTCTTCATTATGGGAGCACAGCCATGTGTTTCCCAAGTAATAATTATACATACGAAAGTAAGTTCGTTTGTTACTTCTTCGCGATTTATTTACTCATCTAATCTCCTTGAAATCTTGCATATAGGTAGGTACGGAGATGGTTATAAGCGAATGTAGTCTACGCGGACGAAGTCGCTATCAACAGCTAGTAAATAATAAAGATGCACTACACTTTAGCTCACTGCTCATTCCTTAAGCTGTCCTACCCCCTGATTACGTAAAAGCAATAGCAAAGCCGAAGCAAAGCGATAGCGAAAATTGTACAATATTCGCCTTGAAATGTCAAAGTTCCTTTGAAATTCATTTTACGTAATATGAATTTGACAAGTAATTAGCGATTTTTGTACAATTTTTTGCTTTTGCTAGTTAGGTAATAAAGGGTCTATACTGGATACATCTTTATCACACGTTTAGCATCTACTATTGGTCTGCTGCCGAGGCGGCAAGCTGGGTGCAGCATACTACACTCTGCAGACTGGAGAGGTAAATTATAAAAGTATTTTGTCTAAGCACCTAGGTAGAAAGCATTACTCGTAGGTTAGGAAGAGGCCAGCCACTTCATTTGAAACTTTGTACTGTCTATACAAGGAAGTTTTGCATCCGTGCCAAGCTGGAGCGGGTTCCTAGTCATACCCTATAAACTTTCCACTTAAATCATCCTATCTATTTAAAAAAACCGCATCAAAATCAAAGCATAGATAGGGATAAACAGGCAGCGGGATTGTTTTATGATTTCCCTGGGATCTTTCTTTGCTGAAGCAAAAAGCTTTCACTATTGGGACGAATTCAAAAAGTTCATAAATGTAATATTTAATAGACGTCTATATCAAACAAAGTCCCTTTCTCCAATGTACGCCATCTTATTCTTCTTAACATGACAATAGCTGGCCTTTACCATGATAACATCAACTTCCAAACAGCTGTACCTCCTGGAAGAGATAGTAGACCGTCCCCCCGAGTTCCAGATGTTCCTAAACCTGTTCCGTCAGGTGGAACCGGCCAGGTTGCTGCTGGACGGCAAGTCTCAGGGCGCCTTCGTGCAGGTCGTCAAACGAACCGTGTTTGACAATGCTACCAATGATGAGGGAAAGTGCAAACTGCATTTTGTCACTGCTAAGGAGTATAGTATGTTTTGTTTTACTTCTTATCTTCTTAGGGCTGATATTTCCAATGGTTAAATAGCCTAGGTACTAGGTAGGATACATTTTAAGCTATCTTTCTCTGAAACTTGTTCAAGATAGAGACAGCATCAACTTTATACTTCAAAAAGGCTATCTGACTATTAGAAAAAACGGCGGTCTATTTGGTAAATTGATACTCCGAAACCTATATAACTGACTTCGCAGAAACTTCTTTAGTCGATCATTTATTAGGCATAAAAAATATTTGACATAAATATTTTTAGGTATAATGTGCTTATGACCGAATTTAGAATGGCGATAGTAGAAGGCATATTTACCTTTGCATAGTTATAATTTTGTATAATATCATTTAGCATACGTTCATTTAGAGTACAGATTATTTGGCATAATTTAACTAGGCATACTATGAAGATCATAGAATTTCAATTAGAATAATATAGATTGGGTTACTTTCTTCTTTAAAAATGCGTAGGTTAGGTTAGGTTAGAACTGTGACCTCTTATGCACGAGCCGAGCGAGCGAAGCGAGCGTGCCGCGGCAGCGGCCGGCGAGTGCCAGAAACGAACATGCTCTCATGGGCAAGGATGAAAAAAAAACAATTAAATTAATCAGAAAATAAAAATTATACAAATCTTATATTAGCTCCTATTGCTTTAAGGTACCCACATTCTGTGTAATCAGACTGATGAAGACGATTTGTTTTATTTAATGGGCTGGTGGTGGTTCTACTGGTTTTGATCAACACAATAACACAATATCGATATGACAACTAAGGGTACCCGACAACTAATAATGATTCATGTGAGCAATAGTAAAAATGATAAACGCCTGATTAGAAAAGTGTTGCGCTTGCTGTAAGCATTATGGTTCGAAATGATGGTTCTACTTTTAAATAGTTATGGATAAGAAATATATGCCAAAAGATGAATCTGGTTTTGAACTTTCTGCGATGTGATGATTATACATTGTGATTATTATGGATACTTATGCGTACAGATAATTCTGACTTACCAATGTATGCTAAATGAGTTAATGCCAAACGATATTCTGCGAAAAGAGGTTTATGCTATTAGTTGTTATGCAATATAAAATTATTACTTAAAAAGTTCTACTATAATAGGGGGCCTTACAAATTAGCACGTTTATTACGTAAAAGCAATAGCAAAGCCGAAGCCGCGCGATCGCGATAAATTGAGAGTGCTTGGCCGAGCGCTCGTTGCGTTCAAGATTATCGCGATCGCGCTGCTTCAGCTTTGCTACGAGTCACCTTCCTCCTAATTACGTAATTAGGGGGACGGTTACTCGTATAATATCCAGGAAGGTGCCTAATATTTTTCTGAAACCAAATAGCTACTAATACTTTCCATCTTCAAAAGTTTACACTGAGGACTTACTGGTAAACAAGGTAATGGGACTTAGGTACTTCATATTTGCTTGCTTATTTACTTTTCTTAGAATTAAGAGTAATTTTTGATTTAGGAGTATTTTTAATACTAAATTGTTTTTGGAAATTATTTTCGTAGTATTTTACGATTGTTTCGATGTTTTACGATGTCCAACTGTAGGTAGATATTATTATGTTACATAAAATAGACACCATATCACCCTTACCCAGGTTTCGAAGCCTGCAAGCGTCGTATCTACTCCCTCTCCCTACCCAGCGAACCCTCTAACTGTACCGATGAAGAACGGATCACATTTCTGAAGACCCTCGTCAATTTCTCTCAATCACAGAGCGTGCACGCTCTTGGCGCTTTGCTGAGATATTTAGACTTGAACTGGTCTAATCTTAGCATGGAGCTTCACAGTAAGCCACAGTTTATGAGCTTGAGGAAGATTTCTCTGTAAGTTTTTCTTGTTATCTCTTTGGTGATGTCAGATTGGGTGATATATATTAAGATTTTTCTAATATTAAGCTACTAATAATGTTTTTGATATTAAAGAGGTTGTGATCGGATGAAAACGATGTGCCGGCATAGGCTCTGCTATTCGCCACAAATATCTTTACTTGCGTCTTTCTTACGAAATGTAGAAAGGGGTAAAACACCGGTATTAGCCCACCGCTGATTTCAGCCATTGCAACTCCTGTAAGCCAGGATTAACAGAGCTAACAAGAAAATTAAGCATAAAAAATCCCAGGGTGACCTAGCAGGCGACTGTAAATTATTAAAACTATATACATACAAATAATAAAATGGAAAAATACACAGGGCATAGTTTTCTTGTAAATATTGGATGTAATACACGATAAGTAATTACGTACGACGCTTCTTCATTCTTTAAACATAACAACGTAGTGCCGATTTTTACAAACGTTCTTCAGGCTATCTGACGTTTGGATAAATCGGCCCTTAGCATAATTTGTAAGGAGATAAGACAATTTCACCTTAACATTCATATAGTGCAGACATAGTAACAATAGACGAGGACACATACAAAGGGCTGCAGATCTTCAGCCCACTGGCGCACCCCAGTAACTTTAAGAAAGGAGTGCAGGGGAGCAATAAGGAAGGACTCAGTTTGTTCAAAGTGTTCAACAAGTGCTCATCTAAAGTCGGCCAGAGTCGGCTGAGGTAAGTTCGCAATGTCATGAGACTAGCTAGACTCTAAATAATAATACCTCGCCATATTAAACTTCTCTTAAAAGTCTACGGCCCAATACATGTCTCTCAAACCGGGACTACGTTAACCTTTGGTTAGTTCTCTCTTAGAAACTTCACTTGCTAAAACACACACAATTTCATGAAAATTGTCAGGCATTTTAGCGAGGTAAACAGCAATTCTTTATTCTCAGCAATTTTAATAAAATCTGAAACTTCACTCTTAAACCCGTACATTAACCCTCGTAGCTATCAGACTTATGCGGTTTGCCTTACTTGCACCGATTTACCATTATATTTTTACCAATTACCATTAGGTCCATTAGGACGGCGGGACTCAGTTTACAGTCAATACGATCCAAATAAAACAACTATGAATAACCAAATACTTATCTTGTAACCACTAATAAATTTATGATAACACAATATCTACACATACCTTACTATATCTGACTTCGACTTATTTTCTAAGGGTGATGCTCCGACACCCGACGACAGACATCACGACACTTACGAGTCGTCTCGACACCGTGGGATTCTTTCATGAGGCCGCAAAACGAGTCTATCATGAAGAATATCTGCTCTTCGCTCAGGTTCATCAAGAATGTTAATGTTAGTGTTTACTAGAGATTGATGAAATATAATACTCACTTCCGAAGATAAGTTTATGGAACAAAACGATCTGTGGAAACAATCGAAGGCTTAATCTTCGATCTGCAAATTTTGTCTATATTTATGCGCGGTGAGATAGCCCGGAATGCGTAGACGGCGGGTCCGCTGGACTAAAATTGTCGCTTAACTAAAGTCAAGAAGGATTTGCGTCAGGCAGGCAGTCCGCCGTAAAATAAACGCTAAACCCTTGGCAATATGGGTTGCGAAAAGAACCATATTACGCCGACCCATAAATAAAAGGTACAGGAAGATGATAAATAAATTATGATCCTGTATAGTACCTAATTTCCGTTAGGCATACTGTTTGATTATCATCTCTAATCATTTAAAAATAATAATTCGTTGTTGTTGTTCATCCAAGAACATCTCAGAGTATTTCAATAAGTAAGTACCTAAATCACTTTATATTTTTGCAGGGAATTTTAACAAAAATCAAAGCACTATCAGCCAAGCCATATC
Source organism: Carposina sasakii (assembly GCA_014607495.2). Taxonomy (NCBI): domain Eukaryota; kingdom Metazoa; phylum Arthropoda; class Insecta; order Lepidoptera; family Carposinidae; genus Carposina; species Carposina sasakii. Next base: position 998,765 of record CP053150.1, read on the forward strand.
AATGGAAATCGCTCTGTAACGTTAGTATTAATTTCGTTTTATAATAATAATAATTCAATATTTTAAAAAATTAACCTACAACTTGAGAAATGATTACAGACTCTGCACAATGCGGTATTGATATGTGAGATGTGTGAAAATGCAGCAAAAGCCAGCGACATACTCGCAGAACTAGCTTCTTGTGACAATCATAAACTTTATGAAGTAAGAAAGAGAACATTAAGCTTACACCTACCTAATGTACCTACTATTCTCTACCTAATATACAATTCTTCTATTGCTTGCATCTACTGCTTTATGTTTTGTCAACTAGCGGACGCCTGCGACTTCGTTAAATACGTAATCCTATGTATTTTTCTGATATAAGCTACAACTGCTTCCAAGTTTTTACATAAACCAGTTTAGTAATTTTGGCGTGAAAGAGTTACAGAACAGAGCTCATAACTTTCACAAATATTGGTAACATTGTATGCGTAGTGAAAAGCCGTGTTAGGCTTTTTGCAGTGGCGTAGCTACGTAACTAGGGGCCCTGGGGCAAATAAAAAAATTGGGCCCCACTGCAATTTTTGTTGACTATGAGTATCTTCTTTTGATTGCACGTGACTTAAACATTACCAAGAATTTTGAATTTTACATACATACCTACATATAATCACGCCTTTATCCCTTACGGGGTAGACAGAGCACCAAGGGCCGATAGAACCACATGGTGCCACTTCTGACCAATTTTGAAGGTATAGTTGAGATGTACAAGTTCGGTTAGTAGTGACAGGTGGTCAGCCCATCGCCTACAAAACTCCAAGACCCTCTTGTCCCTCTACTGACTTGTACAGTATGCCCAGGAAGAGAAGCAGCTGTAGTATTATACTTTTGTACAGTATGCCCGGGAAGAGAAGCAGCTGTAGTATTATACTTTTTTTCGTTCACTCCCAGAGCAGCATAGAAGAAATTGAATTTTACGAGCCCCATAATTGAAAGACTGCTTAGATACATAATAAACGCGCGAGCGTAGCGGGCGCGAATTTTTGTCTTGTAGGTACTATTTACCACGTATCTTGTCTATTACCTTCTTGAAAATGTAAGCTCTACTAAGAATTTGTGACCATTGCTAAAACATGAGATATGTTACAATTGGGTAGACATTACTAAGAATTTTTAGAGTTTACGGGCTCTATAATGATTGGAAACTGAAATATTGCTTAGTCGCGTAATAGATGCGCGAGCGGAGCGAGCGAGATTTTTTTTTTCTTATTTACCACACAACTCAAATAAGTTGTCTATTAAATTTTGAAAATTCAAGATCGAGAATTTCACGGTGAGGATTCGAGGGCCCCCTGAGCTTGAGGGCCCCGGTGTACTGCTCCGCTTAGCCCCTAGGTAGCTACGTCACTGACTTTTTGCCATCAAAATAAATGTCTTTTTTTCTAGATGGCACTCTACATGAATAGAATAATAGACTTTGACCTTTCCAAATCTGAAGGAAAGTTTACAGTGAAGGCTGGTGTAGATTCTGATCTTGATATGAGTAAGTAGGACTATCTGTGTAGAAGTCCAATGCGAAGTACCTTATTTAATGAGAAGTTCAATGTACATAACCTCAAGTTCGACTGCGTGAAAATTTTATTTATTAGGTTTATCAACAACTGTCACTATAATACATGATTTTAGCTTAATTTTACCACACTTGTGTAATAGCATAGCTACTTATAGTTTTTTAATATACCTATATATTCACACACTAGACAACACATTAACCTAGTCCCACATTAAGATAAACACAACATTCGTAAAAGTAATACTTAGACTAGGTTCATACTAAACAATATATAGATATATAATAACCAACATTTTGACCCAATGTCACTCTTATCTCACGTAATATGATAATTTATGGGTGTGTCATATCTATGTGATTAGGAAGTTAAAGGTTTTTGGCAAAACCTAGGTAAGTAAAGGTACGTTGAGTAATATTTGATTATTGGAGAAGTCCACTGCTAAACATATCCTGCCCCAACAACCTCCATTCCGACCGGTCGGAAGCAGCCTGCATCCAACCGACGCCCGCGACCTTGCCTAGGTCGTCCGTCCATCTCGCGGATGGCCTTCCTACGCTGCGTTCTCCGATACGTGGTATTCACTCTAGATTTCGGCTCCATCGGCCATCGGTTCTTCGAGTTATTGCTACTTTAGCTTGCTGGAGCGTTGAGCTATGTCGGTGATCTTTGTACGTCTGCGGATCCTCCTCATTTCTGATTCGATCACGCAGAGATATCCCGAGCATAACTCTCTCCATCGCTCGTTGTGCGATCTTGAGCTTCTTTATGAGGCACACAGTTAGAGACCACGGCTCGGCACCGTGACTGAAACAATATTCACACACTACACAACACGTTAACCTAGTCCCACACTAAGATCCCTAAGGTCTTGTGTCGTGGGTACTAAGCAACGGTATATAAATACATAGATAAGTATAGAAACATCCATAACTCGGAAACAATGGGTTATCACATAACTCCCTAGAGAAGCAAAGCATGGCCAGTCTGCACGGGCTGATGCTGGACGCGGCGCGCTCGGAGCTGGCGCGCTTACCCGACTGCGTGCAGGAGTGCCGCATGCTGTACATGCCGCACCTCGGGTATCTGCTAGCGGTGAAGCATGAGCCGGGGCAGCCGCTGCTTACTGACATGAAGTTTATGGTGAGGCTGGTTGATCTGCTAGGTACTGTTTGCAAGCTTATAATATAATACCTATTTAGAATGACCCGGTAACATTTCCCATTAGATTCGTTACCGGTAGCAAGATTGTTGTATTTGTGCCCGTAAAGCGGCGGTAGGCTCATCCCTTACCGCATGGAAATTGATAAGCTGGCGAAAAGTACATACATGTACTGTTTGTGTGTCTCTACTGGTACTTGTATGATGGAAGACGTATTTGTACATTGTCGCGTCTAAGAATAAAAAATTTGTCTTCAGTTTCAGAACAACGATTACATTCATTACAAGAGCAAAGGATGTGAAGGTACTTCAGTACATAAGATACTCAAAAACACAAAAATTTCTTCAAACCACAACATACTGGGTGTAAAAAGACAACCTTGGTCTTTTAATACCTCATATTCTTTGTAACATCCCGATCATTTTTTTCTATGGAAACACCCCTGGGAAACCATGGGTTTCCAAGATATTGAGGTTCAAAGTTACATTAATATTATAATTTTTTTTTACATAAATCCATCTGAAATCGGTTAACAATTTTTTTTCAAAGATACCATGTCCAAATGTTATAATGTTAGTTTGTAGGTACATTTGTACTTTGAGCATCAAACGAATACATTGCTTGCAATAAAATGACAGTATTTTTCATAATTATTTTGTCATTTCCCAGGGTTGATTCCATAGAAGAAAATGATCGTAACCTTACAAAGAATACGAGGTATTAAAAAAACATCGTTGGCTTTTTACACCCTGTATGTAACTTGATAAAAATACAAAATAATTATGTACTTCTAGTCTAGGTATGAAATATATTTGTGACCGGTGCTGATCTGATACAGAACATACTGAACAGAGCTACAGAACGGCGTTCACTGGCATACAGCTGCATCTCCTTCCGTCCATGACGTAATCGTAAGCCATTGAGCGAGCAACTCTTCATTTGTGTTCTCACAGAATATGTATAAGCTGGCAACTTGTCACTCATCATTTACATCAGGCCCCACTATAAACGTGGCGGTATGCTCTTCTTCGTGGACCTGCACTTATGATCAACCTATTCTGGGAACACAGCCGTTTGCACGTGATATTTATTTATGTACATTTAGAACTGGACATGATGATCGGAGACACATACCCTGAGATCGTAGCCCATGAGACCAGAATCATGATGAGACTGACCACCATCATACTGGAAAACCTGCACACCCTGGCTGCGGTCGTCGATAAATGTGCTGAATTAGATTGGTAAGATACATTTTCTATTAGTTCTATTATATGTATAGGTACATACATATAAAATACTTTGTTCTGAGTGACGGCTGCCGGCTTCTGACGGCGCAACGTACAGACTAAACCGCTGATCGACCTGAAATTTGGAGGACATATTATTTTTTCGCAGTTCTGGAAATTCCCTGGGCAATCTTGCATTCTATACAGCTCCTGCTTTTTAAAATAAGTTCTGTATTACAGTCATTATATCTCCTGAATCTTAAATACCTTAAGTATCTTTTAACGCAATAATTTCATCTAGTTTCCAGGCAATTAATATCCGCTTTTTATAACAAGGATTGAGGAACAATGTTTTTACCACTTCCTATTTCTCCAACCAGCCTAATAGCCATATCGAAAGTGTGCAAAGAGTTCAACTTCGTCCGTCCCACACTGACCACAGACAAGGTCATCAGCATTAAGCAAGGCAAGCATCCCTTGTATCTGCTAACTTGTGATACCTTCGTGCCTAACGACGCTGAATCTAGCAAGGATGCTGGATATGTGAAGATCTTAACTGGACCTAATTCTAGTGGAAAGAGTGTGTATATGAAGCAAATTGGTAAGACAGCATAACGATTATGGAATACTATTAGTTTCTTTATCTACCTATCGATATATCGCTTAGAATTTATTGATAAGCGGCACAGGAGTACATAAATCACAAAAGTGAAATTAACGTAAAACTTTCTGCAGAGCTTTCTACATTTCGAATCTTCTCTCCTCTTTTTCATTTTAACTTATTTTACCCCGAAGGCTTCACTAGACTACATCAGCTGCGTCTCTTTCCGTGAATGTCGTAGACGTAATAGACGACTAAGAATCTAGAGCGTTATCTAAAGCGATAAGCAAGCAACTGGTCACTATCATTAGATCTGTAAAGCTATATTAAACGTGGTTATAGCTTCTTTATAATCTTGCAGTTCTGGCTACACCATTTAGGGGACACAGCCGTATCTATATGTATGTAACATAGGAAAATAATTTAATAAAATTTAAAAAATGTTCCTTAAACTTCCTGTGCCTTTATTCTATTCATTTTTGTTCTTTACGGCATATTATACCTGTACCTAACTGTATTTCCTAGGTCTGATAGTATACCTAGCACAGATAGGCAGTTTCGTGCCCGCTGAAGCAGCCACTATCGGCATAGTTAGTCACGTGTACACTCGCATACAATCGACAGAATGCGTCGCAGCTCATATGTCCGCTTTCCTCATCGACTTGAGACAGGTCAGTAGGCTTTTAAGCATCAGGGTGTATCAAGCTGCAACTATTTTCTAAGTTTTTTCTTTTCACCAAGACAATGCTTTTTATACGGGTAAATTTGTGGGCTTTGGGAGCGGAACAGAATTACGATCTGGAAGTTCCCGTGACGACTCTACAACCTCCGCTGACTCACTATTCTTTGACGTCAGATACGCAGTTAAGATACCTCTATTATAACCAGTGGTCGGAGTAGGTATATTGATTTTACATACTTGCGTCATGATATCATAACATGGACATGCATTTTTTCCGGAATGTACCGGAGTTTCCAAAAACTAGCAGCATAGCGTTGAGAGTATTGATACATTTTTAACTAGTTTCATGTAATAATTTCGAAGTTTCGGTATTTTTATTTTATTTTTATCATAATAATCCGGAAACTCGGAGGCGTATCCATATTAACAATATACGTTTGATGTCAATGACCTTAATTCAATATACCTACTCCGACCACTGATTATAACGTACGAAGCGTTTTGCATCCACCTTTATTATGATCTTTTCAAATATAACTAAATATCTTCTTCCACTTCTACCACTTCTTTCCAACAGGTAGAGGACAATAAAAATTGAGTTAACGTTTTAGTTGACTTAATTATACCATATTAGGACTCATAATTTCGGTACAGATTTTACGAAAGATGACCACAAATGACGCCCGTCTGCGCATGTACTATCATAAAGAACTACTTACATTCTTTTCTTTAAAATATTTATTACATAAGCACCACCAAATGGACCTAAATAAAGCCTTTTGCACAGTGGTCATCTTTCGTTAACCGATTTGTACAGACGGCCCCCATTTGTGGTCATTTGTCGTGAACCGCCCCCTGATTTCGTAACTTGGATCGCGCTGCTTCGGCTTTGCTATTGCAAATTAGGTAATCAATCCCACAGATTTTGAATCGATAGCGTTACCAACTTAAAAAAGTTAACCCTTACCTAAATTAGCAAATTAGCGAATATTTAAGAATAACAAACATTATGAAATAACACATTTCCCCTTCACAGATGGCATTAGCCCTCCAAGAGTCAACCAGCAACTCGTTATTAATAATCGACGAGTTCGGTAAAGGTACTTCCGAGGTAGACGGACTGTCCCTTCTCGCAGCGTGTCTAAACACACTGCTGTTTCAAGAGGATGACTGTCCACATGTGCTATTGTCGACGCACTTTTTGAACATCAAGGAGTATATTGTTAACACGCCTATTGTTAAGTTTCTGGTAAGTTTAGACAATATAACAATATCTTGAGGGAATTGCACCACGGGCAGGTGAGGTAGACTTTGGGCCCTAAGGTATTAGTCGAACCAACTTACACCCACCACTATTCTATTCTATTGCATATTCGGACATGGGATGTCACTATCATAGACGCATTCAAGGGAGAAGCGCGGGCTTGCGTATTTTTGACGAAATTATACCTACCTACCTACATTCAATCACAGAACTAATTCGACCCTTGGTCCGTCCGCCCCCAGGAAAAATTCTTGGCCACTAGAATTTCTCTACTTGCTCTTGCCGTAGCGTTTCGAGCACATGTTACAAGACGAGTCGCCCATCTTCCTGTTCCGAGTGACAGAGGGCGCCACAGACTGCAGCTTCGCGCGGCAGGTGGCGGCCTCTAGCGGCATCGAACAACACGTACTTAATCGATCCCAACTGGTCCTGGATTGTATCATGGTAAGTATAGCCTGTGGAGGTGGACAGCGGCGCCTCCCGTGTTGGCAACATAGTCCAAAAATCAGACTGCGGTCACCAACCCGCCTGCCCAGCGTGGGCACTATGGGAAAGACCCCCTATGGCAGTAGGCTTGTAGCGTGCCCTGTCCTACATCCAGCAGTGGACTGCTGAAGACGAAGTATAGCCTAGCCGTTCATTATGCCCGTACTGATGCAGGGTTTCACTAGAATACATCAGCTGTATCTCCGTCCGTGCACGTCGTAAGAGTTGACGAAGAAGTAAAAGAAAATAATACTTTACTAATATTCCCTCTTCAGAACAATACATTGCCACCAGTGAACAAGAAAATCAAAGCCAAGCTGAAAAGTTACACGGAAATAATGAAAAACGACCTTCTAGCTGAAGATATTTAGTTTATTTTCAATAAATTCATTCTTTAAATGTATAATAAAATTGATATTCATTTCGCTTACCACTTTAACAGTAATAAATATATTTTTCAAAAATAATCACAACTTACTTATAAACAAGTATACTTAATTTTATATATTATATCTAGCACACTTTTAACTACATATAGTACATAATGTCATGCATCTCAGCTTTTAAAATTTATGGAATGTTTTTAATATTGATATCTCATATTTTGTGACTTTTGTGCAACATTCATTAATTACATAACATAAATCAAGCATGAGACCACACCTGTCACCATCCTTTTCTGTCGCGCAGAACCGTCATATTCTAGAGTGAGAAAGATAGCGGAAATGCTATCGCCTCGAGATTCCCTGCATGTTACAGCTTTTCCATTATCTTTCTCGCTCTAGCAAATGATAGTTCTAAACGAAAAATAAGGAAAGGGTGACGGAAAAAGCAAAAGCATGCTGACATGTGTTGTCTAATCCTTCGTCTTTTAACATTTTACAACAGTAAATAAAAAGTAGTACCTAAGTACGGTAACAGCAACAAAGCCTATGCACAGTGAATTTATAATGAAAACTCTCCACAATTTACTACATACATATATCTTTTTAATTTTTTCATAATTAGTTGCAATATCTAAGAATCGAACCGAGATAATACTTTTATAATTCATAGAAAGCAAATAACCGGAGTCATACAGCCAATAGAATTTAAAACGGCATGCTGAATTTGTAGGTCGAACTCGTACGAACGTAAAGCAGCCAACTAATCACACGAAAGTGAGAACAACAACACTACCTGATTGGTTGAACAGTTAACATTAACACGAACGAATCGGAACAACTTAATTTAACCGAGAAGTTTGGTAACCAACTCCTTTACAGCCTAAATAAAACTATAGTGCGTTTCATATAAAAATTCCTATGCCTGATTTTGGGACTAACATTTTTTAACGCAGTGAAACAGAAAATGTGATCATACACATGGTAACTAGCGCCATCATCCATCGGAAGTATACGGTGAAACGCACTCTAGCAGGCTTGCAGCAGGGTTTAACATTTGATCCAAGGTACCTTACATCTTACATCGACTTCATCTGCTGCATGAGCTCTTCAAGCGACAGCTCGGACGCTGCGACGGCGTCACTTGTCGACTCAGGCGTGATGCTGTCGGCTGCTGGGATGCTGTATGCCACCTGCGATACATACATACATAGTTAGTGACGTACAAGTGGGGCTGAGGTTACGTCCATTGTCCGCAGAGGGGGGCTGAGGTGTGCAGAATACACACCCATGTTAGCCTATTAGACGGCCGATTGGTATAATTCCTTAGCTACCTATGTCAAAATACACACAGAACATCAACCACTCATAACTGCAATCAACCGTTCATAAACCCAGCCAGGTGACAGAGACGGACAATGGAGTCTTAGTAAATAGGGTCCCGTTTTTAACCTTTGGGTACGGAACTTCAACTCTAAACACGAACAATTTAAAAGTATGAGCATTTTGCCGCTCGCGTCACAATAGTCGTATTATTTTGTACACCGTTTTGTCAAGGTCAAGCGTCCTAGTAGCTGCCTCCTCGTTCCTCACTTATTTGTTTTAGAAATTTGAGTCAAATTGCGCGGGCGATTGTTGCAGGTGTGTCGTGTTTGGCGGCATAGCTCACTGCGCGACTACTCTCGTAAGTATATTTTGTAAGTTTGTTTTTTTAATAAAGTTGAAAATGTATTAGTTTTCAACATTGTTTTGATGTAAATGTCAAATCAATTATTAAGAAATTACTTTGAAGATTCCGGCTTTTTTTATATTACTTTTCCTGTTCATTTCAAAGTCTGTCCATCAGATAATTACCACGGTTCTAATATCCTAGTATGTCTTTTATTGTCAACTTTACATAATGACAACACAATACGAAACGGACCTGAAATCATAACATATTATAATGGGATTGACGAGTATTCCGCTCCCCCTCCCCTTCCATACTCAGCGACTTGAAAGAGATTGCCCTGGCTATGACTAGACCGACACAAATCACTACAGTCGCAACGAGAAGCCAGATCCAAGCACCTAACATGCAATGCAAATATACATAGCTACTAATCCGAAAATATCAATTAATAATGTTAATCGACATGTTATGTTTCAATTTCACTCGATTCCAGATTTTGGTGGCCATAACGAAGGCTGAATACATCAAAAAAAAATTTACATCGATGAGTAGCTCATGAGCGTTTTTTCAGTGATATAAAAGAAACATATCTTTATAGTGAGCTATATCACTCTCACTTGCTTTCAACGTCCATCAATATATCTCTAGCTCCGTATGATATAGGACACAATTAATAATGTTAATCGACATTTTGTTTCAATTTGAACGATATATTGTATATAAAAGAAACATATCTTTATAGTGAGCTATATCACTCTCACTTGCTTTCCACTGAGTTACTGAGCGAGAGTTAGGGAGACAAGGGAGAGAGATACATACATCCGATCAGGCAATGTCGAAGGTTCCGACATCGCTCAGACCGGGACCCACGTGCAAGAGAGAGAAAACAATATTAATTTATGCAAAAATGTATCTAATTGGAGTGTTATTTATTCTAAACACAGGACGAGCGAAATTTTGAATTGTTCAGAGGAAATTTTAGTTTTACGACGGTAATATTGTATGAACAAATTAATCAGTTAAAATTATTTCTGTAGCGTAATGCAGGTAGGTACATCTCGATCACTCAGCAATGAAATAATTCGTTCATTCTATACTATGGATCATAGAATGAAAGGCACACGTGAGCACACACGCGTCACTGAGCTAAATGAGTGATATACAGGATGTAACAAAAAGGGTATGTTAAGCGAAAAGCTACGTAAATAGCCCACTATAGAGAACCTATCCACAAAATTTGAGACTCCAAATCACATGTTTATTTTTCCCGATAGTATGGAGAATTTTTAAATATCTCAGGAATTTTCATACAATCTTGAAAAATAAACATGTGATTTCGAGTCTCAAATTTTGTAGATAGGTTGTCTACAGTGGGCTATTTACGTAGCTTTTCGCTTAACATACCCTTTTTGTTACACCCTGTATATCTTTTCATTCAAATGATATATCACTCTTTTCTTTTAAAGGACACATTCTGCGCATCTCTACTTCCGAATAGTAAAGCCCGATATAATTAAATATAATATTATAAAGAGGAAAACTTTCCGTTTGTTTGGTTTAATGAATAGGCTCCGAAACTTGGACCGAGTTAGAATTTATTGGACCTGGTGAATTATAGGCTATAAGAATTTCCCGATATTCCCACGAAGGCGAACGGGAATTCAGTAATATTTTTTACGTACACATATGAAGCTGAAATTATATGTTCATTGCAACGAGGAAGGAGAAATGGGAATTCATAGTTTTTAAAAACCGCTAGTAATTCAAGGGACAGCGAGGGAGGACTAAAGAAATTTCTATTTCCCGAAATGTTTTTACGAAAACCGCTATACATATGAAGAAATTGGGCATATATGTTCATTAGCAGGAAACACTAAACGGATAAAACCCAACGGGAATGTTAAACATAATCAATGCATATATGTTTAACGAGTGGTACTGAACGGAGAAATTCCCACGCAGTGGGCTACTTTTTACACTTAACAAAATAAAAAATAGGCTACTGTCCACGCGGACGGAGTCGCGGGCGTCCACTCGTGTGGTAGCTATTCTATGGAAGAACAGCTTATTTTCATTATTTAACAATTTTATATGAAATGAAATTATGTATGAGACGTGCGCACTAACTAAAACCTGCCAAATAGCAGAGTTAAAGTTCGCACACGTTGCAAAAATAATCACTTCAAGTCAGAAGTGATACAATTGAATTCCATAACGTTCTTTCTAACTTGTCTGTCAAACGAAAGTAAACCATACCGCGTTCTAACTAAACGGCAGCGACATCTATCGGATTTATGGTAAGCTAAAGTAACCACCAGTTGGCATAGTTACTTGGTGTTACTTTGAAATAGGTCCAGGGTACACGAATAAGTAAATCCCCATACTTAAGTACCTTATTTAGCTTTACAGTTTTGTAGAAACACCGTCGATGTTTACCGACGCTATAACAGAACTACGTTTAAAGTTTAACACTTTTTAAATATGACAGTAAAATGTATGGCAACTTTAAGGTAAAGCCTGTATGATGAAAGAAGTGGCTACATTTCTTCCATGCCTATTCCTCTAGTGCCACCTAAGCCGAGTCAAGATCTCTTCATTTTTTTTTGAAATTTTTTCACAACTTACACTTGTTCTTGAGGATTTTCCCGACGTTTCCATTCATCATCATTGACCTAAACAATGATTAGGCTGTATGGGCTTAGTCCCCTTGCCTTTCCTTCGCTAAAAAAAAAAAAAAAGCTGTATGATGAAAGAATGGCTACATTTCTTCCATGCAAGATGCTAGGCAAACATTTGACCGCCATCGGCCTGGTACAAGATGCGGCCTTTGGCCTCCAAAGTGTATCCTGTAAAACACTGACTTTGAACTTTAGCCGACTTTGAATAAACAATTAATATTTAAATGAAGTTATCACATACCTCTACTCCCTCAACTAATTTAAGATTAGTCGCGGGGTCGTCTTCGGGATTATTTTCGTCCACTAAACAGATACCTGAAAAATAAAATAATCAATGTGTAAAACGCGCCTTCCATTCATATCAGTCAGTGTTTCCCAAAGTGGGAGATAACGCCCCTTGCGGGCGCTGGAGGCCTAGAGGGTGTCAGAGGCCAGGCAAGACAAATATAATATGTTATTGCGGTTTTCAGGGAGGCTGCAAAATACTCGCCGTTTTGCCTAAGCTAAGTTCAAAGGGCTTTGGACGTTAGACGAATGTGTGGGTTCCTATACCATCCGCGTCGTCAATGTTAAGTTGGTAGGACGAAGGGAGATCATAAGGAATAACGTCCGTCTTTAGCCACGAGTATATTACAACTGCTAGTTTGACAAGCGCCGAGAGGCCCCCTGATTACGTAAAAGCAATAGCAAAGCCGAAGCCGCGCGATCGCGATAATCTCGAGTGTGTGCGTGCGCGCAACGAGCGCTCGGCGTCCTCCCGCGCCCCGCACCTCGCCCCGCGCCCCGCACCTCGCCCAAGCACACACACATTCTCAAACTGTCACATTGCTTCGGCTCTGCTACTGCAAGTTACATAGTCAGAGTCTCCTATCATATGGGTCGGTTCACATCTGACAGAAAATCCGTCGTGAATTGTCGGTCGCGTAACATCAGAACAGGCAAATATATTATGACAAAACATTCAACCTCTCACAACTCAACCGATGATACGATGGTGCGTTTGCCTGTAACTGGAGAAACGCTCGACGCATCTTCCGTCAGATATGAGCCGACCCTATGATGATGATCTCCGACCGTATTTCAGCCAAGGCGACCAATCTCTACGGAGATTGGCCAGGTACGCGGGAGATATTATAGTGCACAAGTGTGTGCGCAAACATAGATGCACTCTCTATTCCGTTACTCTCATAGTCCGATGGGACGGAAGCCGACACGACCGGAGAGAGATCAGGCGGTTGGTCCTGACCAACGGTTTTACGTGCTTTCCGAGGCACGAGTCAAGTGACAGTTTTGCAATATTAAAATCTGTACATGAAATAAATTCATTGGTACAGGCCCTTGACTGGGATCGAACTTACGCCTCCCGCTTGGAAGATGCACGTCATAACCACTGGACTATCACCGCTTTTAACCTACCCTAGCCTAACCTTTTAGCCGACCCTATAACCCACATACAAAGAGTAAGGTTTGTGAGTCTCACCCCAGTCGTTATCGGTATGCGTGGGTCGCTCGTCCTCTGTGACTTCAGACGCGAGCTCGACGGACGGACGAGACGATACCTCCGACTGACGGAGCACGCAGAAACGATCGTCGCACTGAGGGTTCGGCTGCAGGAATATACATGAGATAGGGTCAAAACATACATTTAACACGCCGACAATGTTTGGAGAGTGGGGATATAGCGCGGGTATGCCGGTATTTGTATATTTGTATCAATAAAGATCAGTTAGAACGTACTATCCATTGACAGGGTATCAACAGTGTGTCATGCATAATGGGCCATATAAAATGTATGTGGAAAAATTTCCTCACCCGGATATGTCTGACATTCCGCGTGCCAGCGCTCTCACCACTGAGCCACCGGGTCAATTACTCGGATGACGAATTTTACCATCTCTTTTCTAAATTACATATTGGCAACGTTATTTTTCATCCCGATAGCTGTATATAAAATGTATATGATTGATATGTACTGATGTATATACAGGAGCATTTAGAACCGCAAAACCGAAAACGCAAGGAGTAAAATAAAAAATCAAACAACATTCATCCATCCCAAAACCGAAATGCAATGAGTAAAATTAAGAGATGTTACCTTCAATGCCATAGTAGGGAAGAAGTCTGTGAGCGCACTGTAACCCAGGTAGTGGGTTACTTGACCAAACTGCAGTAAATATTTCAAGGTGTTTTGTACTGAAACAAATAATTATTTGGATTACATATGTACCTAATCTGTCTGTATATTTAAAAAAAAAAAACAATTTTCCTTGGTCATCGCATCACGGGTGGACGGATGGAACAATTTCATCTTTATTTATTGTGTTAATTATTACCAGGAAAATAATCCTATGATAGAAAAAAAATATTGTAAGTTCAGTAGAACATTAGAAAAATTAAGAAAACCTATTTTTTGCAATATTTTTTTTTTACATAAAGGATTAGTTGATTGACATAAAGTTAATATGTCCTGTCTTCTTTCAGTAGTAGGTACTCAATAAACGATGCCTAGAGATCAAAATTCATTAATTTCTTTGATGTACATCGTTGTTTAGCAATACGTTAGCGTGTTTTAAGTATTTGTGGGTAGTTTAAATATTACCCCTCCATGCACCTCTATAAAAGTGAAGGAAAGTCTAAAGTTGGTCATTCTTGTACCGACCGTTGAGTTGCGCGGATGTGGCCAGCAGCAACTAAGTATGAATAGACGTAAAGCGATAGCTATTGCTTGTCAAATTCGTATTACGTAAAATGAATTTCAAAGGAACTTTGACATTTCAAGGCGAATATTGTACAATTTTCGCTATCGCTTTGCTTCGGCTTTGCTATTGCTTTTACGTAATCAGGGGGCCGAACTCATGAAGAATACATCTTGTAGCCAGCATCAAGTATAGCGGAGGAAGTAAAGATGTAAAGGATAATAGCTCCGCCTAAAAACAGGTAAGTTTTCTAAAGTAATGAAACGGATTACGAAAGGTTCGTACAGTTACCCCTTTTACATTTATCACTGGAACATATACATAACATTGTCGTCACGAGACTGACTTCAGCGCATTAGTATGTCATGTAATAATATAAAAATATAAGAAACAAAATCATCTGTAGAAGCATAGAAGGTACGGCTATATCAAGAGCTTATTTATTTCAAACTAAATTAATAGTGAAGATCATTGCACGAAATTCTTCGTTATTTGCGACCTCACTTTACATACTTAGGAACTACTTAAGATTCCTTTAAAGAGAAACAATGACGTAGTACAGTTCTCACCTAAAAACCCGGCGACGATTCCCATAGTGGTGGGAAGGCTCGCCGCACATACTCCCTCTCTCTTCAAAGTCTTCTCGTCTATCTTCGAAGCTACTACTAAGGGGGGCGCACACTGAAATCAAAACAAAATGTAGATTAGCGTGTGGATAATGCCGCACCTTCTTTCAGTGATTTGAATGATTTGTCATAAATTAATTAATTATTAATTAACTTAATCTATACATATAATAAAAATGTAACGGATCGCTGTCTGTACATGGAAGATATACGAGAAAAAATATTATAGGAGACCTTTTATCAACGCAATAGTACCCAGATAGTATAGAAAATAATGATTTTTGGAATTTTTGTCTGTTTTGTGTGTTTGTAAGTTTGTGCACGCTAATCTTAGAAACGGCTGAACCGATTTCGATGCAGTTTTCAGGAATATATTGTGACAGGTCCCACTTAACATATAGACTACATATAGACAACAAAATGTCGATATTATCCGGGATAAAAACATTTTCCCGGGATAAAAAGTAGCCTATATGTTAAGTGGGACCTGTGACAATACATTCCAGAAAACTGCATCGAAATCAGTTCAGCCGTTTCTAAGATTATAGTGCACAAACGCACAGACAAACAGACAAACCGACAAACATAAAAAAATCTTTTTATAATTTTTTTTTTTTTGAAGTCGGTTAAAAATGGTGGGACTTGGTGGGTTAACTGTAAATAGTTGGTTTATAATTTGCCCACTTCTGCCCCATCTCGTTTAAAATAGGCGAGACAATATACTGGGTGTAAAAAGACAACGTTGTTCTTTTAATACCTCGTATTCTGTGTAACATCACGATCATTTTTTTTCTATGCAAGCACTCCTGGGAAACCATGGGTTTCCAAGATATTGAGGTTCAAAGTTACATTAATATTAGCATTTTTTACATAAATCCATCTGGAATCGGTTATTAAACATTTTTTAAAGATACCATGTCATTTAATTAAAAATTGTTAGTTTTGTAGGTACATTTGTACTTTGTGCATCAAACGAATACATTGCTTGCAATAATTATTCTTTATTGTACACAGAAAAAAAAACACACAAAATACAATATTTTATAAGATAATGTACAAAGGCGAGCTTTTTTGTCATTTTCCAGTGTTGGTTCCATAGAAAAAAATTATTGTTACATACATACATATACATAATAATAATCACGCCTCTTTCCCGGAGAGGTAGGCAGAGATCACGGATCTCCATTTGCTAATCCTGAAACCTCTTTCGCTTCATCTACATTGCACGCTCTCGGTTTTACTCTTGACCTGACCTTTCTTTAGAATTATTGTTACCTTACAAATAATACGAGATATTAAAAAACCAACATTGTCTTTTTACACCCTGCATGTAGAAAAAAATGCGACAAAGCATGGTTAAACTTACAACAAAACATGTGAGATACAAATTAAACTTACAGCAAAACACGCAGTCTCCCCCGGCACAATAAATTGTATGTGTCCAGAAACTGCATTCTCGCTGACCCCTGACTCGAACCACTTCTGGTCGAGTTCGTTGCAGGCTGCATTGATCGCCATGCGAGCCTCGAAGTTATCCACACAGGAGAGGACTAGGTCTACTGGACCGTTGGATAAACTACCGGTTCTGTAAAAGTTAAATAGTTGGGTATCGTAATCATTTGCTGTGCCCAACAGGGTGCAATATTTTAACTACACAGCCTGGGAAAACTACCAACCCACCTACCCAGAGTAGTGACCAGGGGCAACAACCCACCTATGGCCTTGTGGCATGCCTTGGGGGAGGCTACCTACAGCAATATAATAGACAGTATACTATACAGGGTGTAACAAAAAGGGTATGTTAAGCAAAAAGCTATGTAAATAGCCCACTGTAGAGAACCTATCCACAAAATTTGAGACCCGAAATCACATGTTTATTTATCCCGATAGTATGGAGAATTTTTAAATATCTCAGGAATTTTCATACAATCTTGAAAAATAAAAATGTGATTTCGAATCTCAAATTTTGGAAATAGGTTCTCTATAGTGGGCTATTTACATAGCTTTTCGCTTAACATACCCTTTCTGTTACACCCTGTATAGCTGATGTAATAATGAAATCAGTAAATGATTGAGTATTTAGTAAATACTCCTAATACTGCCACATATGCATTAGATAGGTTTTTTAAACATAGGCAGGTGCTGGTTAATTAAACCTCAAGATAGAACCAATTTACCGAATAGTATCACAGAACTTCTGGAAGTTGACCACCGTAGTTATATTATCATTATGCGCTTCTATCACTACATCGGGGTTGATATTGAGCAGGGTGTGAGCGGCCGCAGCCACCTTACTAAGTCCAGCCTGGTGTGGCTGGAAGAAGAGCCGGTTCATGTTGGCCAGCTCCACTTTGTCATAGTCAAAGAGGATCAGCTGAAAATTAGAGTTTTATTATGAGAACTGATTGTGTGATGAATGTAGAGATATACAGATTATAAAATTATTAATAAAGAAAATGGAAAAAATTCTTCACCCGAGTGGGAATCGAATCCACGACCACTGCAAACCGTGCCAGCAGCTATAACCACTAAGCCACTGGGTCAATTGATCGGATGACGAAATTTTACCATCTCTTTTCTAAATTACATATTGGCAACATTATTCTTCATTCCAATAGCTATACACTAGCCAAATCTCTGCAAACAAAGCTGAATCCCTCAGTACAATGTTTATATAGATTAGTTAGTACATTACATTACTAACAAATTATACCAAGAATTAAAGGTTATTTTTGTATTATATATTTCCTGGATCAAAAAGTATTTTGCATGGTGATTTATTTGTAATAAGTATTTCTATAGTATGTAGTATATATTATTTAAAGATATTGATAATGTTATAAATAGAATGAAGCAAAGTATTTCAATAATATTCTTATTCTTTATTGTACACAAAACACAACAATAAATACAGAGAAATTTACTTATCTCTGCAAGAGATTTTTTATACTTATACTTTTGATATAGTATTTATAATGCAGGACCGTTTTATTAAGTCCTTAAAAGAAATGGCTTACCTTGCCAATGCCACAGCGAGTGAGCATCTCAGCGGTGACACTCCCAACTCCTCCCACACCCACAACAGCTACTGTCATCTCTCTTATCTTCTCATAGTTGTCCACTATGCCCATTCTTTTTAAGGCCATGAGCCGGCTAAAACAAATATTGTATTGTATTATTTGTTTTCATATTATGTACCTGCTAAGTTCTAAATTATGTTTATTTTAATACTTTCTAATATAATACTACTTTTAAAATAAAATTAAGTCCTTTCATTACAGTATAAAGAACAAAATATGTACCATATAGAGGGAAAGTAGGGTTTTCATTTCTACAATGAATACGAGTATGTATACATAGATATGTTTGAATTTATTATTAATAACTAACATTATGAGATTCCTTATATAGCAAACATATCTTAAGTGTTCCAAATAAGCCAGAAATAGGACTTTTACCTGTAAGGATTGGAGTCGACTACTTCGGAAGACATTACTTCAATTTTCTCACGTACAGGGCCTGATTTTCCCATAGCAGCGGCTAGTTTTGCTTCTAATTCGCTAACTTTCTTCTGTAAATCCTCTATGCTGGCCATTTTTATAGTTTTATTTAAGAAAATCTGCTATAAAATCGCTATGACAAATCGATTCGGCCAACGAAACGAAAACAAATTATTGAACTGTCATATTGACACTATTGACGTTTCTTGCCACATGTACGCTGCGTTCCAATTTACGAATTTTCGTTTGATATATAAATCAACCTACAGGTGTGCCTGCAGGCCAGATTTTTAATGTCCATATTATAAAATGGTGGTGTCCATGGGTATCGTACGAGGCGATTCAATGTGTCCTGGGAGGTGGGCCTGGGCAGCAGCGCCTCCCGTGCTGACAACATGGTCCAAAAATCAGACTGCGGTCACCAACCCACCTGCTCAACGTGGTGACTATGGGCATAAACCCAACCAAGCAGCAGCCTTGTGGCGTACCCTGGGGGAGGCCTACGTCCAGCAGTGGACTGCAATAGACGATATTATAAAATATTTTTAAAAGGTGGCCCATCCAAGGAAAGTTTAATTGAGTAAGTAGGTAAGGGATTCTCAAATTAGTTTGGCCTGTACCTACCACTGAATTTATATCATGTACGGATTTTATAAAATTGTCACTAAGCTATTATACCCGAGGAGGGTTGGCTTCGGGCAGGCAGCCGGCCGTAAAACAAACGCCAAATCTCTGGCAATATGAGTTTCAAACGAAGGGTAGTAGGATAAGGGCAGAAACATGATGATGATCTGCTTTAGGTAACGATATGCTTTTTTAAAGTAAGTATACCTAAGTGCATGGTGATCATACCATCCCTAAGTTATGTCTAGATGGATAGAACAACCTTATGCCCATGACAAGCTCTAACTCCGGCATATTGAAGTTCATTTTATATACATTTGTTATATTTGTAGGTACGTAGATTTAGATTAGTCTCTGCGCTCAGAAGGGACAGACGTCGCTATGGTGTCCTAAACGTAGCACGACTATTACCTACTAACGCGGGTGTAGAGTGACGAAAAGTGTTGTGAAATCTCATCGGAAAACTTTGTGTTTTGTGTTGTTATGAAATTATAGCAAACTTTCATTAGTAATAAGTAAAGTATTAAGTAAGTATTATCTCATTTTCCTTCTCATTAAATCTTTTGTTGTACTTTTGTTTTGATATAATACAAAGCCGTTAGTATAGGACCCTAATCAGAATACCACCCTATGAGATAAATTTTGGTGACAGCAATTAAAAATGTGATTCCGCCAAGGAGATTGTGGTCGTTTAGTTATCCTCTAAAACCGTAGAAAGAGAATGGTATTAGATCCATAGTCAAAGTCTAAAACAGTGAAGACTCTTCTTATGCATTATGTACATGCAGTAGCTTTGAAGCCGATGCAGTTACTGTCCCATTTACTCAAAGCAGATACAAAGTGCCTGGTAGTGTATGTAGTTCTATGATGTACGTTGTTATCCATCTGGAACACCCATACAGGTCCACCAGAAAACCGGCGCTGCAGACCATGTATTTGGCCTGCAACTTTACGCTGAGCCGGATACCTTTCAGCTGATTTTTTAATTGTGTCTATATTATTTTGCTGAATAGATAATTTTCTTATTCTTACATTTACCTACCAAGTATTCTATTTGATTATGACCCGGTGCTCAGTGGTTAGAGCACTGACACGCGGAATGCAGAGGTCGTGGGTTCGATTCCCACCCGGGTGAGGAATTTTTTCCATTTCTTTATTAATAATTTTATAATATTCTATTTTGACTTAAGTTCCAGTATCCCCTCCAAGGTCGTGGGCGCCGCTTCCGACCGGTCAAAGTGGAGGCTGTTGGGGAAGGCCTATGTTCAGCAGTGGACTTCTTATGGATGATAATGATGATCCCCTAGACCTAGATGCCAGAGGCAATGGGTCTCCACAGTTCGTCGCGGGTTCGTTACCGAGACATCAGAATGTTTACTCCTAAAGTGTACCTAATATATTTATGTATTGTCCCCTACCTAGACAATGTACCGAGGTCCTTCGACAAGCTCGGAGCGCACACCCCTGGTGCAGCCGACCTACGTCTTCGAGTCCAGCCTGTTCCCGGTCCTACCAGAAGCGGCTAAGGAACTTTCAATGTATTTTCTGCTTAAGTCTTATGTGAGTTTACTAAGTATTTTCTTTTATAGGTAAGTACTAAAGTTTGATAACCACATCGAGGTGCTTAGTGTTTTGTTAAAATTACAATAAAACTCTAAGTGCGACTGACCTTAGGTCGGTAATTTAATTACTTAGGTACCTTTACATTTTTTTTTCTGCTAACAAATTATCAAATGTCTTAGTTTTAGAAATTCTAGATCTATGTTGCCCTACTTACAATAGGTACCTACTTATCTAATAATGTGCTCACAAAATCTACTTGGAAGATAGTCAAGACTTACTTTGACTCTCGTGCTAGAGTAAGTAAAACTCACGTAAAGGCTATGTAAATAAAAACGTTATATTTAGGGCAGTCCTGGCCATAGCGCTCCTGGTGACGGTATCCTACAACATCTACGATGACGTCATCGACAACAGCACCGACACAGTCTCCGAGGCTCCCGACCCTAGAGTCACTCCAGCTGCTGCCAACTTGACACTGCTGGGTAGTGTGGCGCCAGCGTTGGCTCCATTGCTCAACAATATGTGGCCTTTGAAAGGTAAAATATACCTTAGCTTAGCCACAGATATGATAATAGTATACGGTATATTTAAAAATATGCATGGAAGAATGAATTAGATAATTATGACAATATCTGTTAGTACCTATTGCTCTTTGTTTTTTGTGAGTAGTTCAAAAATAAGGGAGATGGGTATTTAATTACCTACTCTAATCTATTAGCAAGAAAACTACATATTGCACAATCGAATTTCGTAACCGCCATTAGTTTTGGTTAAAGTAATAAAAATACACTAGGTATTTGGTAAATGACCAAACCGGTTAAGCAGCATCTAATAGTGACCAGAAAACTTTTTCGAGCTAATAAGTTACGATTATATTATATTAATTAGGTCAAAACAGTTAAATAACTATGTCAGCAAGTTAGTAGAGCTTACAGCTAAGACAAATCTACTTAATCGCAAAATCCTACCATGCAAATATCTATAGATATGATGGACGTCCACGTGATTTTTTTTTGAATGATATCATATCCGGCCGTAAAACAGACGCCAAATCATAGGATTGCATAGGCAATATGAGTTTCGAAAGGAAGGGCAGGAAGATGAAGATGATGATCAGTAACGCTTAGGTATTCAGTAGTAGGAGTACAAGAGGTAGAAGGGTGTTATGATCCTCTTTTTCATAGAATGGTTGTCTTACCCACTTAAATGTAACACTGAATCGTCCATCCGCAGGGATGATTAAGAACCAAAAATTCATGATCACTTTTCATTCAACATTTATTTTTCGGCGTATTTTATTCCATCGACATTGATGACAACTATTATATTATTTCACCAGAGAAACGACACTCCGCCATGGATAGGAGAGGAACCGTCTCCAGACCACATACAGACCGCTATGGAGCATGGCAGAGCAGCTCTGAAGAAAAGGGAGGCTTTGGAGAACATGAGGAGGCCGCTGGATGGAGACACTCCTGCTAATCGGTATAGAAAGACAGGATTTTAGTCGTAGGAACTTTAATTAGAATTGGTAAACACGAAAACAGACACTAATGTGAATTATGAGAGGAAAAATTAACCACGCTCAAGTTTTTAAAGTAAACAAGATGAACATTCTATAGCACTAAAATGTTAAAATTATGTATACATAAAACAAGTTTTATTTCAAACAATTATTAGACTTACTATCAGGCCTTTTAAATTCGGCAAAAACCATGCCTATTCTATTGTTTAGTTTTCTAGATTTTAACATTTAGATAAACTAACTTTTTGGACTTGTTCTATAGAGCTCAACGGGCTGCGGCGACGTCACCTATAGTGAAGCCCTTAGCTGATGCTGCGTATGTAGCTGAACAGGCTACCAGGGCTCTGGCTAATGGGTAAGTGATGATTTACGGCTAATTACAAAACTAGGATTAAATTCGATTTACATTTTCAGTATTTCAGTAGCTATAGGTTCGCAGCAGTGACAAGTTTTTATAACAAGAAAAAATTAAGAGGTTAATCTTGTTAATTAAATAGGTGCTTATTTCCGGATATACATATTTGAAAATGTTACTATCGGTCAATAACATGTAAACTTGAATAATTATGCTAACGATTGCTCTTCTTGTGACACAGCGCAGCGAACCACACTCTATCGCCTGACCCGCAGTGAAACAATAAACGAATTAGTTTTTACGAGTACTTACCTAACTAAATTTCGTACTTATTTTCGCGAAATCACATTCTTAAATAAATAACTATGTATGTAAGGAAGATGTCGTCTAAGAAACTCGGCTCCCTTAATTATTACCTAACTAGCAAAAGCAAAGCGATAGCGAAAATCGTACAAAAATCGCTGATTGCTTGTCAAATTCGTATTACGTAAAATGAATTTCAAAGGAATTTTGACAGTTCAAGGCGAATATTGTACAATTTTCGCTATCGCATCGCTTCGGCTTTGCTATTGCAAATTAGGTAATCAGGGGGCGGGCATTCTTTCAGACGATGAGCTAGCCATTCAACACTGATAATTTACATCTATCATGATAAACGTGGCTGTGGGATCTCCTCTGGCTACGAAAACAGCCGTGTGTATATGTAGGTATGTAAGATACAAGTTATATGTATACAGGTGTAACAAAAAGGGTATGTTAAGCGAAAAGCTATGTAAATAGCCCACTATAGAGAACGTATTCACAAAATTTGAGACCCGAAATCACATCTTTATTTTGCCAGATAGTATGGAGAGGTCTTAAACATCTCAAAGAGCTTGCTACACAGTTCTCCTTTAAAAACCAACATTGTTCATACTATACCTATAGTGATGTCTAGAAAAATAAACAGTGTGATTTCGATAGTCTCATTTAGTGTGTATAAATTCAATTATTTTGTAAGGGCATTTAGTATAAATAAAAATAAAATGTTACTCGTATAGACGGTGGGAACTAAATTTAATACATAGCTTTAACATCGCATTAACATACCCTTTGGCTTATCATTTAAATATTCTAATACTGTTACACCCTATCGATTTAGTGGAACGTATAAGCTGCAATCGAAGGCATATTTTGGGAATAGGTTCCCATTGTTATACTATGGAAATAGCTAACATCTGTCACACGCCCTATTACAAAACGACTAGGCATTTTGAATAGTATGGGTTTTAGAGCGAGACAATTTGGCTTCTAGCAATTGGTCTGCTTTATTAATTAGGTTAGGTTATGTTAGGACCTGTTAAAATAACAACGCACGAGTCGAGTGAGCGTAGCGAGCATGTCCCTGCAGCGACCGGCGAAGTGCTAAAAGGAATTTTTTCTCTCATACTATTCAAAATGCCTAGTCGTTTTGTAATAGGGCGTGTTTTACAATATGCCTTCGACAGATATACCATTTGGATGCACATACACACTATAATTCAACATCTCTAAGCTCTCAATTCGTAGGCCGACTTCCTTCGATTAGTTCAATTGGGTGCGTTTTGCCTCTAATTTGTATGCAGTATGACCCTTTTACTTAAGAGATAGGGCATCTTATTCTACTACAGAATTGATGCACCCAATAGCTATCCCGATTGTTTACTTAATTCTTGGAGTCTTTAAAAGAAACTCTTGTTAGCTCCAAGAATGTGCGCAAAGTCATCGAAATAGCCACCAATAAGTTAGCCTTCGACATAATATACAAAGAGCAGATTTTTTCAATGATCAGATAACCTATTTGAAGGATAAAATTGATGTTGTCTCTATCTTGATCAAGTTTAAGATAAAGACATCATATCAAATTTATTCTTCAGATAGACTCTCTGACCGCTGGGAAAATTGGCCCGGAATTCTCGTTGGAGGAGATAATATCGCTCACACGCCCAAAAAAGCTCTCGTATCTGACAAAACCAATACATTATCCAATCACGTCATACGCGATTTTTAGACTTGTCACAGTTTTATGCCGGATAATTTATATAACTTTGCGAACTTCACTGTCGCTCGTAAAATTGCTACATTGTCTTAAATTCCTTGTCTGTTTCGTCCACCCTCTTCTTCTGCTCATCCGCTTTAGGGGGCACCTGGGCACCCGTTTCGAGCCAGTCTCTACATTGTCTTAGACCCTTATCTGTTTCGTCTTCTACCATACATTCTTCTGGCCTTGTATATACTTAGATAAATAAATAGTTTTTTTTTTACAATTAGATAGGCAAACATTTGACCGCCATAGTGCCTGATGTTAAGCAAGATGCGGCCTAAGGTGGTACATGTTTGCCTAGAAAGTGCCTATTCACTCTAGCTTTGAAGAGACCAATGTTGTAGTGCTCGGGAAATACATCGGCAGGAAGTGTGTTCCATGCCGTTCGCATTACAAACGAGTTAGCATAACGTTTGGTGCGGTTGGGTGGGATATCAACAACATAAGGGTGATACGCTAGTTGTAATATGGAGAACTAGATCGATATTTGGTCTCGGTAACCCACACCGGTCTGTGACCGCGTAACTCTAGCCGGTCTAGTTTGGCTTCATTTCGCCTGGTCGCGTCTGATCAACTCAAGTGGCATATTCATTACAACTAACAGTATTGTCTTTAGCTATAGGTATTAGATAGTTAGAGTTACCTATATTGTGGTTTCAGAATCGGCAATGATCTACTTATCTATGAAGACCATATTACTATTTCACCTACATAACATAGTTTGTCTAGTGGGTAATTCAAACATACTAATATGTCTTAAGAAAAAGCGACCATTTCATTAAGAAAATTATTTTGCAACCTAATCGGCAGAGCGAATTCTTTCTAGTTTTTACACTAGCATGTAGGGTAAATGTATTTCATATTCTAGACTTAGAACAATCGTAAAGTACCAGGTACCTAAAATATGGATTGGATTCTTATGTTCCTGTGACTTTCTACTCTAGTTATGGTTCTAAATAGATGAGCCCACCTGGCCCACCTAAACATTTAGCTGTCGACTCCATTACAACACTATGCCCTCCAGTTATGTGCAATCGTTCATCACAGCATTAAAAATGTAGCAATACACGAGACTATCTTATCTCGCGACGAAGCTGTCTTATTTTTCTTGGGATTTAATTACCTTTTTGGAACAACTGTAGACAGGTAAAATTTTTAAACAATGCTAGTTTACAAAAACCTTAGATTAATGATAGGTCTTCGCTCCGCTCTGCTCTTATTCGAAGACAAAAACCTACAGTGCAGCAGGAAAAAGTGTAGAGGAATGAGAATACATTTCTCTATGGTAGAGGTAGGTAATTAGATTTCTCAAAGGCATCTCAAAGCTAACTTCACGTTAAGTAACTATGAGTCAAATCATAGAAAAATTTCAGTTAAATTAAATCAACGGTCAACAGTTAGTTACCGTGGTTACCGCAAAGAAACCGGCGCGGCGCGGCGGTTAATTTAATAATCCATGTTCAGCCCAGTGAAAACAACGAGGATCGATGTCAATCAATAACACTTGATCGGATTAAGCTACTACTGCCGGGTATACTCGGAAGTTATACAATAACATAGGTGACTGACCACCTACGTCACCAGCTGTTTGCTCCTGCACCACAAGTCAGGACAATTTATTAACCAGTTACCTATTCACAACATCATGAACTATTTGACGGTTCATAAGCTGCACGTCACATTATTTATTATACTAGTGGACGCCCACGACTTCGTGGACCGCAGAAAGAACAAAATGTCGAAATTATCCGGCATAAAAATATTTTCCCGGGATAAAAAGTAGCCTATGTGTTAATCTAGCTAGGGTGTCAGCTAATTCCAGCTTAAAATTCGCTCCAGCCGTTTTTACTTGAAAGACTAACAAACATCCATCCATACTTTATCCAAACTTTCGCGTTTATAATATTAGTGGGATAATTAATAGGTACACATTATGTTATCTTAAAGAGGGCGGCTGGCAGTGACTGGACAGCAAAAACGGGAGATCGAGCCATGTGGTGTGCTTTGGGGGAGGCCTACGTCCAGCAGTGGACTGCAATAGGCTGACGACGACGACTATTGATAGATATACTAGAGCAGAAAAAATGTCTCTTTCTTCCAGCACGGACGCATCAAAGCGCTCCGGCGGCGTCGGCCGAGGCCCACCAACCAGCGGCTTATTCCCCGAGCCCCCATACTGCCTGCCCCAGGAGCCCTGCAAGCCCTCCAAGTACCGGAACATGGACGGCACCTGCAACAACCTGCAGCACTCCCACCGGTGGGGAGTCTCTAATACCCCGTTCCGACGGGTTCTTCCTGCTGATTATGGTGACGGTAAGAGATAACATTGATCTTCTCCTGTTCTGTGTATTTTTATGTAAAATGTTGCCAAGACGCGTGTCAAGAATTTCCGAATTCGAATCAAATCGCATTAGAAGCTTGAGGGTAGAATTAATTTTAGAGTGTAGAGATAGATACCTACTCCAGTGCTGATGTGGGGCTTCACTAGACATCAGCGTCATCTCCTTGTATGTCATAGAGTCGACTAAGGAACTCAGGGTATTCCTAACAGGCGATGAGCTAGCTAAATATGGCTGTGGGATTCGCAATCCTGCAGTTTCTGGCTACTCATTTCGGGGACACAGACGTTTATATGTATACAGGGTGTAACAGAAAGGGTATGTTAAGCGAAAAGCTATGTAAATATCCCACTATAGAGATCCAATTTCCAAAATTTGAGACTCGAAATCACATTTTTATTTTTCAAAATTGTATGGACATTCCTGAGTTTTTTCGGAATTCTTCATACTATCTTGAAAAATAAATATGTGAATTTGAGTCTGAAATTTTGGAAATAGGTTCTCTATAGTGGGGTATTTACACAGCTTTTCGCTTAACATACCCCTTTTGTTACACCCTGTATACCACTGCAAAACCTCTGTCCCAGGCATCAGCTCCCCCCGCACCGGCGTGGACGGCACGCCTCTCCCGAGCGCGCGGGACGTCAGCGTGACGGTGCACCGGCCGAGCTACGCGCGAGGACTCCGTGTTCACCGTCATGCTGGCCGTGTGGGGACAGTTCGTGGATCATGACATCACCGCTACTGCTATCAGCAAAGGTATGTAGACTGGGTGCTTGGGCAGTGTAACATCGTTGGGTATCTACGTTTTTGTCGCAACAGTCCCTTCAATACGCTACGAGCATTGGTTAATCTGACTTCTGAAACGGTCTATCTAGAAATTGAATAGGTAATATCATAATATGATTTCCAGTTAGCGATTTCATAAATTATTCAATCATAGGTACTCTCCATTTCTCCAGTATTGATGTTTGGATGTTTTCCTTTGCTTCTGACAGTCTTAATGAAACTTTACAAAAATACTTATATCGTGTTGCTGACTTCTTATTAGCTTTTTCAAGACCATGCCTAATATCTGCAATTATATCGTGATGCCGATTTAACCAAACAGTACCTGTTATCATGTCTGTGATCCAGGTCAAAACAGCAGCGCCCTCTCCTGCTGCGACGCGACACAAGCCTGGCACCCCGAGTGCTTCCCCGTGAGGCTGGACCCTGAAGACCCGTTCTACCAGATGTACAACCTGACCTGCATGGAGTTTGTGAGGTCGGCGCCGGCACCTACTTGCCATTTTGGTAAGTCAACAGATACATAAATTAAGGTTTTTAATCTGCTGTTAATTCTGTAAATTGTGGCATTTGGGACACAAATGGGGAGGGGCTTTAATTGACGAATGAATTTATGAGGACGATGTGGTAGCTGCAGGATCATAAAAGATATCCCAGTCACGTATAGTGGAGACAGATGTAAATGATCAATAACAACTTGCTACATTAAACGTACCTTGAGAGAATGCCCGAGTTCCTTAGTCGGCTTTTACAACATGCACGGAAGAAGATGCAGCTGATGTATTCTAATGAAGCCCTGCATCGGCACAGGAACCTCGCATCAGCACAGGAAACCCGCATCCGAATGCTGAAATACCATGTCTAAAGTGTTAAAACAATCACCAGAACCTCGTCAGCAGCTAAACCAAGCCACCGCCTACATCGACGGCTCGGTGGTATACGGTTACGAGGAGGTCCGTGCCGCGCGACTGCGCGCCCTGCAGGGGGGGCGGCTGAGGATGCTGCTGCAGGGGGGCCGGGAGCTGCTGCCGCCCGCCACCGACCCGGGCGACGGCTGCAACACTGCGGAGATGAATGCTAAAGGACGATACTGTTTTGAGACAGGTAATTCTATAAGCTGTACACATTAGGTAGATGAGAGACATGTATACGCGTCTGTGTTCTAAAAATACTATAAATACTATACGGTATACTCGTACAGAATTGCTGGATAGGAGAGACAGGAGAACGAAGGAAATCATAGTCATGCACGTTTAGCGTAGCGGGCATGTAGTGGGGTTTGATCAGTGACAAGTGAGCAAACGCCCCTGAGTTCCGTAGTTGACTCTTACGACATGCAGAAAATGAGATGCAACTGATCACTTAATGTATTCTAATGATAGATATTTTGTATCTCTTGATTAAAAGTAGGTGCTCAAAAGACTTTTGTCATGACATGCCTTTTGCCAAGACTTTTATGACTATTTCGGAGCTTAATAGCCACGTTAATAGTTGTTAGGCTTAAGCCTGACAGAACGTAACAAATTCGCACCTTGGGGTGCTGACCGTTGCAAAGCAAAAGCTTTGCGATTTATTTATTTTGGGTTGTTTAAATTCACCTCCTTTTTTGTTTGGTAGCGGTTTCATTTTTGGGGTGCGAACATAGAAAGTAACATATAATTAAACAATCGACAAACAAGTTGTTAATGCTTTCATGTCGAATAAATGATTTTGAATTTGAATAAAAAAAAAAAAATATTGTCATGAAAGCCACGTCACACAGTGATAATACACGCTTTAGGAATACCCAATTTCAACTCCTTGTATATTCATTTACATACATCCTTTGTCATATTTGTCAACCAGGCGACGACCGTGCCAACGAGAACCTGCACCTCACAACCATGCACCTGCTCCTGGCGCGACAACACAACCGCGTGGCGGCAGCACTGTCCACCCTCAACCCGGCCTGGGAGGACCAGCAGTTGTATGAGGAGGCGCGTCGGATTGTGGGAGCTCAGATGCAGCATATCACGTATAATGAGTTCCTGCCTAATGTCCTTGGTGAGGAACCAAACTGCTTCTCTTTTGATCTATGTAAATAACGTACAGCCATAAGAAAATGTTTCTCGTTCGAATCGATAGAGGTTCGTCATAGAAAAGTTTGCTCCAATAGATAGATGTTACGACAACGAACATCAATGTTACATTCTATAAGCACCCAGAATCTAATTTAGGTGCACACAGGAATATGATTGGATGTGGGTGAACCAAGTCAGTTAAGTACGAATAGGTCTTCTCTTTCTACGTCTAAATGAGATATTGCGGACTTGTCTATAGTCAGCTTCAGAAAATTGCGGCAAAAACCTCGAATTTAATTTATAACAAAGGTGCCGACTTACGAAGCTACATAGGCTATTTAATTTCCAGGTCACGATATAATGTGGAAGCTGAACCTGAACCCTGAAACAGAAAGGGTTCTCGGACTCGTACGATCCGGAGGTAGATGCGTCAATGGCGAACCATTTCTCCGCGGCTGCTTTCAGATTTGCTCATACCTTATTACCGGTAAGATTCCATCAGGTTATATCAATGATCATTTGATTAATAAAAAAATTATATTTTTTATATATTTATATAATATGGCCTGACGGACTTCTTAGTCAGAATCGCGGGTATCTGCTGGATGCAAGCCCCTTACACCCAAACCATTAATTTTATTGATCTCTTAGATTCTTCTTAATTTCTTTCAGGTTCTGCACAGTGTGGACTTGGCTATCCTTTAAATCAAACACTCAAACTTTTAACATTGCGATGATCTAAATTTCTTCCAGGATCTGATCCATCCATCCAGCATGAATGTCACCATCATCTTTCTTTATGTCTAACACCCAAACTGCCTATCATTGCCATGATCTAAATTTCTCCACAGGGTCTAATACACAGCGTGGACCTGGCCACGGGTTCCGTCAGCTATGTTCAGCTGCACTCGATGCTGTTCAACCCGTACGTGCTGTACGGAGCGCGCGGCGCCAGCGCATCCGTGGTGTCCGCTATGAATACCCTGGTGCATAGCGCCGACCCACATGTTACTGATGAGGTAAATAACAGGGGTTTGGACAAAGTGACATTATTTCTATCATCGATAGAGCACCATTGACACGTTTGATCCATTAGTAATATTTTCACGCGTTCGGAATATCGCGAATGTCTATGTATAGTATAAATGTATAATCGCTATTATTATGTATTGTGTAAGCTGCCTGCTTTTCATGTTTATTTATCTGTGTTACTTGGGAGACGCTATTTTTATCGTTATCGAATCTTTCTTATGTAGGTACTTATAATAGGTAGGTATACGTTCTTATATTTCATTACCAACGAAATCGACATAATACAAGCAAGATACATAATAACATTAATAACAGAACGGACAAGACACTCGGAATGTAGGTAGCATAGGACGAAGCAGTTACCTATGAGCTATAGTGTTGTAAAGTCTGTACGTATTTATTCAGCTCAGCAATCATCTCTTCGAGCGTCCTGCAGCAGCTAACTCCTCGACTAGCAAGCCGATGCCGTGCGGACTGGACCTGGTCTCTCTGAACATCCAGCGAGGGAGGGATCACGGTCTACCTTCTTACCCTGGATGGAGACAGCACTGTGGGCTGACCAGGCCAAAAACGTTTGAAGATCTCAAGGGCATCTTCGATAGCATGTCTTATAGCAGGATTACAAAAATTTACAGGTAGATACATTTTAAATTATTTCCCTTATTTATAATTTGAAGCCAACCCGCGTGGTGCCGGCTGAGTTTGTCTTCACCCCATGTCTGCCCGTGGGTATCGTACGAGGCGATTAAGGGTTTCCGGGAGGTGGGCAGCAGCGCCTCCCGTGTTGACAACATAGTCCAAAATACAAACTGCAGTCACCAACCCGCCTGCCCAGCGTGGAGACTATGGGCAAATACCCCCCATGGCAGTCTTGTGGCGTGCCCTGGGGGAGGCCTACGTCCAGCAGTGGACTGCAATAGGCTGATGATGATGATGACTGTTCGCCGTGATTCCGGCCGCATGAACACGGCATGTCTTCTCCGTGCTCCCAACCTTGTATGCAAAATTTTAGAAAGGTTAATAGCTCCAATGTCCTTTTGCACATACAATAAGTCTTACGTGTCATATGCCACAAGTTACCCAACGACTAACTAATCATGACCCTATTTATTGACAGTCACGTAGAAGACATCGACCTATACACGGGAGCGCTGTCCGAAACCCCCCACGGGCGCCTGCTGGGGCCCACCCTGACGTGCCTCATCGCCGACCAGTTCCTGCGACTCAAGATCGGAGACCGCTTCTGGTATGAGACCAGAGACAGCAGCGTTGGATTTACTGAAGGTAATATCATACTTACCTACCTATTGCATTTGTACCTACTTTATATCGTAAAATTTTATCAAGGAAGGTTTTTTCGAGGTCCGTAATGTTTCGACGTACCTACTTATGTTTATTTAACTTTTCAATTTATTTTTATTTATTTATTTATTTCATACCTTACTTCTATCTTTATAGGTTTAACCTACCACGACAGAGTAGCAACTTTATATATAAGTGTAACATACGATACATAGTTATTTTTGTAAATTCATTCAAAGTACAATGGAATAGGTCATTGTTATGTTTCTTCAGCCTAATGCATTCCACTGCTGGACACAAGGCTACTGCCATAGAGGAGCTTTTGCCAATAGTCACCACGCTGGGCAGGCGGGTTGGTGACCGCAGTGTGATTTTTGGACTATTTATTAGACACGGGATGCTCTACTGCCCACCTCCCGTAAACCCTTCGCCTCGTACGATACCCACGGGCAGGCGGGTGGTATAAACGCTACTCTGCCGGCACCACGCGGCTTGATGAATCTCGTCTCGTGGAGAGTGCTCTCTCAGGAGACGAACAAGCAACTGTAGCTTTTAGGTATTATTTATTAAAATAGGGCCACATAAGTAACTATAATTTGTTCCTACAGCGCAACTAACAGAACTTCGCAAGACAACACTAGCTGGTATAATCTGCGCCAACGAGCAGCTTCTGAACCAAGCTCAAGCGAGGGTCATGGAAGAGATCAGCGACACCAACCCTCTAGTCGACTGCGCTGAGCTGCCGCAGCCTGACTTCACTCCGTGGAAGGTCGAGGCTTGAGGATATTGTTGATATAGGAGGACATAGAGAGGAAAGCTCATAATACTTGCTTAATAAGATACATATACACATGGATGTGTTCTCGAAACGGGGTTGCCAGCAATCATAAAAGAGACCGCATAGCACCGTTTAAATTAACGGGGACAGAACAAGTTGAGTCAGGCTCTTTCGGCATGTACGAAAGCTGATGCAGCTGATGTGTTAGTGAAGCCTGGACCTGTTTAATGCTGATGATCTTTTCTATCTAACCCCGATACTAAGCGTGTCTGTAGGATCTCATTTGCAACGGTGGACCTCTGGCTACCCGACATTTTCGGAACAGAGCCATGTTTATTTGACGTTGGTGACCTAATGCGGAAAGGTAGACTGTAGTGGAATGGAAATAATGTTTGTTTGGTCCATCCAGTATCCACACAGATATCGCTGCGTCTACATTGGTGGTTGTTGTTTATTGGTTATCGCATCTTCTATTTTGTCCTTGCTTCGTGATGTAGTTAACTAAGTGGATACTTGCAGTGCATCGTGATGTAAATTATATGACTGCATGAATCTCAGAACGACGTTCCCAGGACATCTACTTTTTTGCTACCTGGAATGAAGAGTGGAATGACAGATAGATAATATACTTAGATCTATTTAGATCTATAAAGTTATTTATTGTAAATAATACAATTCTTAAATACAAAGATGAGCTTGATGCCATTGTAGCATTCTCTACCACCGGTCCTTCTAGTTATGTGCCCTGCCCATCATTATTTGTTTTATTGGAAAAAAGTAAGACTGTAGACGCCCGTAGCCGAGCTAAAAAATGTTTACTTAACAATCTTCTATCTCAGGTGAGTGGGATGTGAATATATGTGCAAAATTAATAAGAAGTTTTGCTGTTTTCTATTCTTCGTACTTATTGATCATGCTTAAAAAAACTTTTTACCAGAGATCTAGGCAAAGTAACATTATTAGTCTCGAACGTATAGATAGATAGAGGTTCGTTGTTGGCACGTTTGCTCCAATAGAAAGCCTTCATTTTCCCGCGTTCGTCAAGTCACGTGATGAACTAACTAACCGCTATTATTGGTGGGTGTGTTGCGATAACGAACGTCGATGCCAAATGATGTAACATTGTCTAAGCTCACAGGCAGTGCCGGGTTAGCCACGTAGCAAGAGTAGCAAATGCTACGGGCCGCCCCCGCTCCAACGCCTGTCTGACCGTTATTAAAAAAATATCAATTTAGATAGGAGCGTAAAATACCTTGCACATGCCTAAAACGCGAAGCGCTTAGGCTACGCTTCTCTTCCACCTATCTCATGTTTTATCAAAGGTCAAATAATAGGTAGAGCCTTGAATTTTCAAGAAGTAGGCAACTTACGTGAGTTACGTGGTAAATATTAGAAAAAATGTCTATTATATCTGAACAAAAAGGAAAAAATATCTGAACAGTCTTTTAGTTTTAGTACTCGAAAACTTCTAAAATTCTTGGTAATCTACGAGTATCTACTATAATAAAAATGTAACGGATCGTTGTCTGTACATGGAAGATAGGTATATGAGAAAAAATATTATAGGAGACCTTTACTCGTATCAATGCAATAGTACCCAATAGACATGATTTTTGTAATTTTCGTCTGTTCGTCTGTTTGTCCGTACTTTGGCTACTATTTATCTCGGGAAAATATTTTTATCCCGGATAATTACGACATTTTGTTTTTTATGTAGACCACGCGGACGTAGTCGCGGGCGTCCACTAGTGTCTAAATAAGTCACATGCATGCATACTAGTGGTCGCTAGCAATTTGCCCATCCAGAAAACTTTATTTGTAACAGTTTTCTATACTAATATTATAAAGAGGAAAACTTTTTTGTTTGGTTGTATTTAATAACTACCTAAACACCGTTAGAGAACCTATAAGAATGGAAACCAAGGGCGAAAACCCTTGAAAAATCGATATATGTGCTACATTTCCCGGGGAAGGGGACTAACGGGAATTCCGCCGCTCAGGCTGAAATATATCCGAGCACTGGATTTCTTCCCAGGTGGGAATACATTTCCCGATATTCCCACGGGAAGGGGACAAACGGGAATTCATTTTTTTTACGACAACTGCGATACATATGAATTTGAAATTGGACCTGTATGTTCATTAGGGACTGCGAGGGAGCACTAAGAACGGATTTCCCGAAATTCCTATGGGAAGGGGAGTTACGGGAATTTAATTTTTTTACGAAAACAGCTATTTATACGAAGCTGAAATCGGATTAGGGCTACAAGGAAGCTCTAAGAACGGATTTCCCGAAATTCCCACGGGAAGGGGACCAACGGGAGTTCCAAATTTAAACGAAAACCGCTGTAATAATTGTATCTATGTATATATGTACCGAAGCGAAGCGAGGGCGGGCCACTAGTGTTTTATATAATACCCCTAAACATGAAACCTATATTGAAAGAATGTCAGGCCTTATCATAAAAAAGTTTTTAATAATAATATAAATAAGAAAATATATGTCAATCAGTTTTTAATTTATCGTGTTTTTGTCTACCTAATCATTAAATCTCTTATAATCTCCCTATTACTAAAATACATCCGTTAACTGCGCCTTCAAAGATCGAATACCAATGTTGTCGGAGAGGGTTATTTTACAAATACCTTGGCAGGGTATTTCTTTTGCCGCTTCTAGCTTGACTGGCCTCTTTACCTGCTGCCTGAGATGAAGCAGAGTAGAGTATCTGCAGAATCATCTCCAAGACACCTCGTGGTACCTACTGGCTTACTTCTACCTGTACCTACATACGCACAGCCTAGTTAGTTTTACTTGTAAACCAAACCTATAACAAATAATAAAGTTCAGCCTTACTAGAACAGCCGCTGGCTCCGGGAGCAAATATGGAGATCGGAGAATCAGGCATATAACTAACTTTTAAATATAAATAAATATTCACACTTCACAACACATTGACCTAGTCCCACATTAAGATTCCTAAGGTCTTGTGTCGTGGGTACTAAGCAAACGGTATATAAATACATAGATAAGTATATAAACATCCATGACTCTGAAACAAACATCAATATTCAACATATCAATGTTTGCACCTACCGGGATTCGAACCCAGGACATATGGCGTCGCAGGCAGGGCCACTACCAACAACACCAATCGGCCGTCAACTTTTGAGTGATCTATACTGATGGCGGACTTCACTAGTATACATCAGCTGCATCTCCTTCCGTGCATGTCGTAGGAGTCGAGTAAAGAACTCGGATTAATTCTCCCAGGCGATAAGCCAGCAACTTATCACTGATCATTTACGTGTGTCCCCGATATGCTAAACTTGTTTCCATTGAGGGGTCGCCCACCACCGGGCCCTACACCCTCCGCTGACCCTCGGATCTGCCGACTCATGGTCACAAACACAAGACACTATTGTCGCAACGAGACCCCTCAATGGAAATTTGAACTTCCGAATAGTGACGCCTGATACAATTAAAAATGCTTGTATTCTTGGGTGTCAAGTTGGAAGAGGGACTTGTGTCGCTACCTGGAGCTGTAATAGTTTAAGGAGTGCCTTTACATGTAGAGAAGATAGTAAGAAACTTAAAGTCCTGAGGCGAAGTTCTTACTTCAGGCCATTATAACATCTTTTAAAAACATAAACATGTGGTCATTACCCACAAAATGGGCAATCCTGTTGTATAATCCTAAACAGTCCTGTATCAAAATGAGTCATGTATTGTTATCGACGTCGTAGGAGGCCGCCGACCTTGTCTATCCAAACCTATGGCGTCACCATCTTACTCCATCACACAGCTAAGGAAAATACATTCGAAAAATAATCTTAACCTCATACATATTGGCACGAACATGTATTTTTTATGATCGCATTTTTATGTTGGTAATGTGAGTACATCTGATGTCAGTCTTTGGCGTGTCCTGTAAGATTTAGGACCTTGAGTTTTTAGATTCTAATATTCGGAAAGTAGACTAGCTATGAGTATAAATAGATTCTAGATATTTATTTATAACAAACTTGGCAAGTACACCCACCTAAGTATCATATCTCTCAATGATTGAGGTCATAGTCATAGAGGAACTAAGGTTTGGTAAGACAGCCAACCACTAAATAACATCCTAGGTCCCTTAGTCTCTTATTATCCTCATCTATCCAGCCATCCAACATTAAGCCACATCCAGTATCCACCCACAACCAGAGATATTCTGCACTCGGTTTATTTCTTTACACGTGGCGAAGACCTCCACCCACGTGTAAGTGAATAACCGTGAATTTTCCCCATTCTCCATGGCTTAATATCTCTATAAGTAAGTATTGCTAATGCATGGCTTCAGCTGCATTTCTTTCCATGCATGTCGTAAGAGTTGACTAAGGAATTTAGAAGAGTGCTCTTCCAAGCGATGAACTAGCAATTCGTCACTGATCTTTAACATTCGACCCCGCTAAGCTAAACGTGATTGTAAATTTCCTTCGCGATCTTGCAGTTCTGGCTAGGGAACAAAACCGTGTGTATATAATTGTAACCCAACCGTGTGTATACAGGAAGCGACCATACTCTATACATGAAATAAAGTAAGTTTATGCCAAAAAATGCTGTGAAACTATGTATATATTTTTGAAAAAAAATATTAATTACTTGATCGGGCCAAATTTATAGTGTCCAGTGTTTAACGAGCCTTAGCGAGCACACCGGATGCGTAACGTAACCACGTCGTAGTCACGCGCGTGGTTACGGCGTACCCCGATGTCACACCGGGTAACGCATACGTCTACGCACACGCTCACGCATACGCAGTTAGCTGGGTACGCAACACAGGCTCTGCGTTATCATACATATGTACACGCCTCTTTCCCGGAGGGGTAGGCAGAGATCACGGATCTCCATTTGCTACAATCCTGACACACCTCTTTCGCTTCATCTACTTTCATGATATTCTTCATGCACGTTCGTCGGTTTAGGGTACTCTTGACCTGACCTTTCTCTAGAATTTCACCAATTTGATCGGTGAAAGTCCGGCGAGGTCTTCCCCTTCCAACCCTTCCATTCACTCTTCCGTTGTACACTTTCTTTGTCAATCTACTTTCATCCATCCTCTCCACATACCCAAACCACCTCAACATACCTTTCTCAATCTTCGTCACAACGTCCTCATTTATACCACGCTTCTTTCTGATCACCTCATTTCTTATTCTATTTTGCACAGTGATTCCACACATACTTCTCAATGCTCTCATTTCCACTGCATACATGCATGCAGATAGGGGAATCACTCACTTAGATAGGGGATATGCAATTTTCCATCTACTGAGAAAGAATAAGTAAAAAGGAAAATGTGGGAAAAATAATATTTATTCTGTTTTTATAATTAATAAATAAATCATGGTAAAATAATGTCCAAGGGTACGAATGGTAATATATTATCTTGATATCTGATCCAGTATACTTGAGATACCTTTACACGATTACTTATGTAGGTGCAGCGTGAAAATCTATTCCACTTTAATCCACTGGACTAAACCATCTAATCCATAAATTCCACTTTGAAGTCCACTCTGATCCACTGCTATAAAACACACCGGGGAGGACTGGTTTAGAGTACATCTATTCCACTATAATCCATTGGTCAAATCCATTTATGTGGATTCCACTCCCATACATACATTATTTATATCGAATTCATGCATCTACAAACTTATTCTTCGTCTTCAGCCTATTGGGCAGGCGGGTTGGTGATCACATAGTGTTCTGTGGTGATCGCAGTGTGATTTTTGGAAAATGTTGTCAGTAAGGGAGGCGCTGCTGCCCACCTCTCGGAAACCACCCACGGGCAGGCATGGGGTGGTACAAACTCTACTCTGCCGGCACCACGAAGCATAAACTTATTATTCTAATAGTAATTCGAGTAATTCCGAGACAAATATAAAATAATAATTGTCACACGACTTGACACTGTCATAGACCGTCAAACCGTTAGAGAGTAAGTATATTCTTTGGTCAAACCCAAAGAGGGCCACGCATGAGGCCACGCATAGCATAGATACGTGCGTACTCAATTTTTTTCGGTGTGACGTCTACTATGGCGCGCCATAGAATACAACGTCATCATCGCGACGTTCTCGTTCTGCTCTGCGTAGGTACGCACGTAGTCACGCAATCTTTTTGTATCTTGGGAGCTGCATTGCGTAGGGTAACGCATACGTTTACGCTTATTTCTACGCACACGCATCCGATGTGTCCTGTCTTAAACAGTTCCATACTTTATAACTCAGCGGTACGTGCACGTCTACGCTTACGTGCACGCACACACATCCGGTGTGCTCTAGCCTTTATGATAGTTTTTTCATAGACAGATATTAATGATTTCTCGTCAAAAAATCTTGCTACACGCGTCAATGTACATTTAGTTACTATACGAAGTAAAATGCAGTCTATTTACTCAACTTTGGACCCTAATATTTTGGAAACCAGACACTTCCCAGGTATGCCTCCATGGAGAAAAATTATCGTGATGCTGAGGAGATTCCGTAGTTTTCGGGAACGTTGACAACCAAAAATCATCCTGTATAATTGTAGATAGATACATTATGTACATACGGCTGTCAATGGAAAAAGGAATTTCCTTTGAGCGTAATCACTCATACGGCCGTGTCGGTCCAATGCATGGCGGTTGGGTATTCCCCGCAGATGACACACCCTTTTTCATATTATGTTGCAGTCTGGATAATTGCGATTCATCATTTAGTTCCTTTGAATTGAATATAGTGTTAGATTCTCTGCGTATGACTTTTATCAATGTATTGCATCTCTATGTAAGTATTGCATCTCTATGAACTGCACAATTTCCGAAATCAGGCACGGGATTACGAGAGTTATTCTATGAAATATAATGGCCCTTTTTTCACTGTGAGCAAATGGACTAACGGACGGATTACGCGTAAGCACAGATATGATAATACTATAGCCTAAGTAGGTACCTACGTTACGTACTTAGTTAGGAAGTGTCACGCTATGTAGGTAGGTACTAGTTAGACAGCCCACGGCGTATTAACTTGTGTAAATTGCATACTTCTGCCCAACCTCTATGGGGGATAATGGGCGTGACTACATGTAGGTACGAGTATGTATTGTAATTTGTCAATTTGTAAATATGGTTTAGATTTAGGTTTTTTTTATATATTCACCCAATTAGATAACATTCATGCAATAAATAATTATATTTGTCAAATTATTAACTGCATGTTTAAAGTGAACAATTCCATGGAGCCTCAGAACTATGTTTTTCCGAGTTTAGGTACTTTACATTTAATAATGCAAGGTTGTTCTTGTGGCAGCAGTAATTGCAGTAGTCGGGATTTTAAAATAAAAACATTTTTATATAGTCTTTTGCTCAAATACTAAGGTAAAACCTATATTAACTTCCAGGGCCGGCCCGCCCATATGGCGAACGGAGCAGTCGCTCCAGACGCCAAATCCTATAGGGCGCCTAAATGGTAAAGATATAGGTAAGTATATATTATTAGGAGCAAACAGGAGAGGCGGCATAATTGGATCTCGCTTCATTCTAAAATTTACTTCGGGCCGGCGGCGGCGCGGCTCTGGATCTAGGTAGTACGAGTAGGTAGGTAAGTTTCTTTGAAGTAGGGAAGGAAGCAAGCAGGTAATAC
The DNA here is from genome assembly GCA_014607495.2 of Carposina sasakii. Lineage (NCBI taxonomy): Eukaryota > Metazoa > Arthropoda > Insecta > Lepidoptera > Carposinidae > Carposina > Carposina sasakii. The sequence goes on from CP053150.1 coordinate 1,039,397, forward strand.
ACATCAAGGAATGAGTTAGCAACGTAAATTCCAATGTTAAAGTGTAAGATGATTTAGGCATTTCCAAAAACTAATCAACCGCCATATCTACCTAGGTAGGTACTAACCTAACGGTTTATTCCCGGTCGTCCCGGTGGAAAAAAAAGTTTCGTACGTCCGGGTCACCAGCAATGACGGTTGGAAATTTTTATTTAATAAGAGATGAACAATGTTTTTGATTCAAAATACTGAGGTAATCGTCACCACCGCGGACGAACGAAACTTTTATTTCCCTCTCATCCCCAGTGGGGACGACAGGAAACCCTACTAAGTAGGTACCCTAATACTTTACAGTAATAAATAAATAGGTACCTACTAAGTAAGAATGTAGCTTGGGTACGTAGTACCTATTTATAAATACTAAGTAAGAAGGTAGGTGGGTGGTTGGTAGCAGAGCAGTAAATTGCCTTTTCTACGCCCTGTGCGAGCGTCTATAACTGCGCTCTATTTAGTCCTGCCTGGTCTGGCCAAGTGACTATTCTTGCGCCCCCCAGAGTCTACGCCCTGTGCCTGGGCACCGGTGGCACCGCCCTATTTACGGCACTGGTTGGTAGTTAATACCTAGGTCTAGTTACCTTTCCTACCTATTTATAATTATAACCTACTTACTTCGTACCTGCCTATCAGACGCTTATCTTAAATTTTTTTATCGGAAGCCATGAAAACAAATTATTACTTTATCTATCTTCACGAAAATTCGTGGCGATTGAGTTATGTCAAATGTCCGGAAACACTGATAACTGGAAGTAGGTAGTAGCTATGTAGTTTATTTTATGATATTAATTTTACTAAGCCATCGGTAGCAAAAAGCACCGAATTTTTTAATAATAAAACAACCTGTGACGGCTACCTACCAAACATGCTTTATCTACCTACTGTATATTTTGATAATGGCTTACTCGTATCATAGCTAATCAATCAAGTCACCTCTACCTCTCTAGATAGATAGCTACTAAGAGAAAGTTACTTCCTGCTAGGTCCGTCTACGTTCTAGGGTGCATACAAAAAATGTTAGCTTGGAACACAGATCACCCTTTGGAACTAGGGAACCAGGCATAGGAACATTTTTATGGAACGAAACAATAGTTAACATTTTAGTATACAGAATAAATAAAGATGTCATTATCATAAAAAATAATTCTAAACGCCCCGCGTGTTATTAATTTAACCCTTTATTCGTTACGTATGATCGATGGCATCGTCCCAAAACGTCTATTTCTCAGAATGTCGAATTCCCATAATATCCATTTTTTTAATTTTTTTTATTGTCATTCGCTATCCTATCCTCATAATTTTTTTTCGGTAGAACAGATTTTAAAATCTGTCAAAATATAGTCTCATAATATTTCAATTTCCAATCAAGCCTAAGAAAATAAGGAAAATAATAACCTAATTTGGTCGTTTACGCACGCGTAATATAGTAGTTGTATTATAGACTACCTACATACGAGTACAACCAAAGAATATACTACTCTCTAACAGTACAACAATCAACATACACACGCGCACGATTATCACGTGCCACGTGATATGTAAAACACGTGAGCATAGAGGAATAAAAGACGTGAGTTAGTTGAGTGCGTTTCACCGTATAGTTTCGATGGATGATGGCGCTACTTATTATGTGTATGACCACATTTTCTGTTTCACTGCATACAAAGAATGTTAGTTCCGATATCAGGCATAGGAAATTATTCAATGAAACGGACAACAGCCAGCATTGAAGAGTCTCACCTCTCTCTCGTAGGAGCACATTAAATGTGGCGTATAAAATTTTTTGTTATGATTTTTTTTTTAACTTAAAGGTATAACTCTATTGAAGAGTTTAGATGGATACATGACTGGGTAGGTACTTACTTACTTACTTTTGTACTCCGTATTATATTATCATATCTGTGTCTTAGACCCAATCTGCGTAAATAGGTACTCGTAAGTGTACCTATGTCAAGTATGTTTACCAGTTATTTTTCATGATCATGATCTTCCTGCCCCTATCCCATTTTTCATGAGGTGTACCGGCGCAATATGGTTTGTTTCGAAAGTTATGTTGCCAAGCATGAACATACAAAGAACTCTTATTACGTTCATGTTGCCAAGGTTACCTAGCGTTTATTATTCCAAGCCAGCTGCCTGCCTGACGCCAACCCTCCTTGGCTATGTTATTTTTACTAAAATTATTTTTTTTATGTCCACACAACAATATTCTACGTAAGAAGATACCTACATCGGTAGGATAGGAACCTGCTGTAGATTGAATAAACTTTTTTGGTGTCAATGTTCTGACGGTCCCGCCAATTACTATGAGAGAAAAAACAGCGATATTCTCCGTTGATTCTCCGAAACGTTCGACTGGTTTTCCGCGATAGAAAGTGCTAGAACAAGCTCGAACGATCTCGAACGCATTGTCGAGAATCGAGAATCTACCGCATTACCCGCGTCTCTTCGCCCCTTGCCCCTCACGCTCTGCGTAGTGGAGTGTGTTTTATCAATTTTCCTTTGGGTGGTGGCGCTAGTTACCATGTGTATGACTACATTATCTCTATCACGGCATAACAAAAAATGTTAGTTCCGAAATCAGGCATAGGCATTATTATAATAATATGTAACGGACGGAATCTACTGTTAACGGCATAACAATACTCGTATCATCGCATACAACACCTATTATTTGTTTTGTAGTAATTTGTAGCTTTGTGTAGAATTTTTTATACTAATAAACATAATAGCTACTTATATACAAACGTTTAGAAAGCCAGGTAGAGTTAATTATTCTACTTACTTGGCATTATTTCTATTGGCATGATCTAAATTAAGTTCTAAGTGTGTTGATCTAAGTTTAAACCGAAATATATACTTCACAAATTGAATATTTCGATTATAAATACTTACACAACTAGGTACCTAAGCTTTTTTAATCAAAATAACATAACACACACTGCTTTGTTTCCGAAATAGGATAGCCAGACATGCAGGATCATAAACGAGATACCATAGCCACGTTTAGCATGGCTGGGACCAGATGTTGATGATTTCATCGAAATCGATGCATTGTATGACGGTATCGATTTCTACACTCGTGTGTCTCGAGCTCGATTCGAGGAATTGAATGCAGACCTCTTCCGTGGCACTTTGCAGCCAGTAGAGAAAGCCCAAAATTGGACAAGAGACGATCAGTGATAAGTATATAAGTATAAGTATAGTTTATCCCTTACGGGGTAGGCAGAACACCAAGGGCCGATAGAACCACATGGTGCCACTTCTGACCAGTTTTGAGGGTATAGTTGAGATGTACACGTTCGGTTAGTAGTGACAGGTGGTCAGCCCATCGACTACAAATCACCAAAACCCTCTTGTCCCTCTACTGACTTGTACAGTATGCCCGGGAAGAGAAACAGCTGTAGTATTATACTTTTTTGTTTTCACTCCCAGAGCAGCATAGAAGTAATTTATTAATAAGTAAATAGGTAGAGGTACGTGAAATCAAACCCATTGGCCTCACTAGGTACCTACTTATACTTACTAGTCTTACGAGTAGAACTAGAAACCCTACCTTACCCTACCTACTCACTATTTTTTATTACTTAAATATTTAGATAATGTACCATTTTAACTCAATTTGTAGTTAAGATAATAAATAAACAATAACAAAACGCATCGCCAAGAGATGAATGTGCCAAATTTCTAAAATAAATCTATCAAGTAAGTAGGTATTATAATAGGTACCTACAACACTGGGTTTTCTGTTTTTAGCCGTCTGTAATTTTATTATTATTAGTGTAACCAAATAGTCGCGTGCGTGATAAAATAATGTGCATTTCTCCAGAGTGCCGTGACAACGCGGGGGCGGCCGCGTATTTTTGCCCTGTGACGTCATACATGCGCGACCTCCGTAATATGGCGCCACGAAACTAACGATAGTTATAAATACCTACTTATGTATCGAAATAATTTATTATTATTCAACTTATGTAGTGTTAACAGTTAGATTTATTTGACTTTAATAATTTGACATTTTGCGACTCTGACCGGTATTGTGCCCTTTTGAGAATTAGGAATGAAAAATTAGGTCAATGGGAATTAGGGAGGTATATATGGTATGTAGGCATTTTATTAATAATTTTTATCTCCTAGATTATTTTTTTATGAAATTAAGGCATGTTTTGAACTTACTTTAAAATAACCCTAGCCATAGAGGAATAAAAGATCTATGCCCTAGCAAAGTATCATGCCTGTTTCGATTAGTTCTTAATAAACGCTCGGTGTGCGTAACCATACATTCATTAGTTACAAGGTCCATCAAGCTGGGACGGTGCCGAGTTGGTTGTTGTATTTTTCAATTACAGCTGTTTATACATTTGATTAAAAGCAATAATATTTTAGCTAACTTTTTTTTACAGTTAGTTAGGCAAACATTTGACCGCCGTGGTACATGTTTGTCTAGAAAGTGCCTATTCACTCTAGCTTTGAAGAGACCAATGTTGTAGTGCTTGGGAAATACATCGGCAGGAAGTGCATTCCACTCCATTTAAGTACCATTCTTTTATGCTCGAGAATTGTGGACAGTTTGTGAATTGGACATTTTGCGACTAGATAAAAAAAGTTTATTCTCGAATACCTACCTACATGTTACATGTTTGGCGTAGTGGCTGCTTGCCTCATTGAAAAAATCGATTGCATTGGACATAGTAAATTTTTTTACGCAAAGCACAAGATACGCGCGCAAGAACGTCACGTTCGCAAAATGTCATTCCAAAAATTTGGTCACTTTCGCTAAAGGTCTTCACTATAATTCAATTTAGATTTGCATGTCATGTTTATGGCTGTTTAATGTTTCCTGTATCTAACTATTTGACACCTTTTCTGCATCCTATACAGGAGCAAATAAACATTTCCCATTATTCTATTCAGTTTTGCTTACTGTCATCCCAAAATTTTTTCGCAAAAGATCACTTTCGCACAATATCATTAGAGTTCTCTCAGTAGTTCAGCAAAAAATGGTCGGTTCTTGAACAACTTATGAATTTCTTCTTTAGGCTACGAGCACTTAAAATAGTAACGTGTCCCTTAAAAACATGATTAATGGAATGTATATCTACTTTGCAAAATATCTTATTTATTTAGTGGGCCAAAGAAAAAAAAAATCATTTCCATTCATGACACATCAAGAGTAAACTATCTTGTCATCAGCTTGGGGGGTTCAACAAGAGGAAACAACAACAAAACCTTAATGTTTGTTTATTAATTAGTCATTTTAACAGCAATTATAAGTAATAAGTTTAAACATGCATAATCAATACAATAAACATATTTCCAGAATATTTAAACATAGAAGGTGTTTAAATAATTATAAATACCAGTATAGATAAGTTATAGTGAGTGTACAAACAAAAATTAGCTAATTTTACTATGTAACTGCAGTTGCCTAATTTCTAACAATATAAATAATGAGGTAAACAGCCAAACCTAAAACTTACAATCACTGTCATGTATAGATCAGTAACATTATCATACAAAATATTTACAATTTATCAGAGTACACAACACTTCACAACCGTACATTGCCTTCGTACTAAAACGCATGAAAGCATCATCTACACATTGACTACACATTCTGAAAATGCACAAACATTTCCCTTAACAATAATTATTAGGCAATGCTCCTATAAAATATACTCCAGCAGGTTTTTCCTATGACATGAGCCGAAAATGCCTTGCTGCTTACATAGTTATACGATGTTATGTCAGTATAACTTTAAAGACAGCTAACATGAGATTTATACACATAAATAATCCAAAAAGGTATTCCAGTCTTCAGTTGGGCAGTGTATCCATGAGTATTTCTTTGACCCCTGATGATAGGCGATCAGGGAATTTGATGTCAAAGGCCACTAATAAGTCTCCTTTCCTTGTTGGCTCCTTGGGGAAGGGTAGGCCGTATCCTGGGAACCTCTTCACTGTGTGCGGCTTCACAACCTCTCCTTGTAGGTTCACTGTTAGCTTCTCGCCTCCCATAGTTGGAACTTCAATTATTGTGCCACATAGAGCCTGCAACAAAAGAAAAAATATGTTTAGATTGATGTCACTAAAGATAATCAGGTAACAAACATGATCAATAACTAACAAAACAAACAAGACCAAGCACATTAATTAGAATGTCTGCATCACAAATTGTTTTTACTGATATCAAATAGACTTTAATTGTTTACATTCTCCTATTGTATACAAAATAATTTAAGGAATTTTGATATGAAGTTGTAGCTTACCTGTTTTAGTGAAACCTTGGCAGTGTATCTGACATCACTGCCCTCCCTCTTGAACAATGGATTAGGCTTGTCCCTGATGATGAACACAATATCTGCTGGAATCTTATTCCTTCCCTGGTCACCTTCTTTCTGGAATGTGATCTTTGTGCCAGACTTCCAGCCTGGTTTTACATGTATTGTCAACACTTTATCCTCCTTCTTTGATGTGCCGTCGGGTTGGATAACACGTCTGGATATTTTCATCTTCTTTACACATCCTTTAGCGATATCTTCTAACGACACATACAGGTCATGCTCTATCGGAGGATCCTGAGTCTTGTCTTTCCTGCTAGGGGATCCGTGGAAGTTAAAACTGTGACTGCGGAAAGCGCCGCCCGGTCCGCCCGGCCGCGCCGTTCCCATGCCCATGTTGGCGAACGGATCCATGTCTACATCCATGTCCCGGTCAAAGAACATAGTGGTGCCTCCACCTCCACCGCCTCCGTTCAGGTCGAAGAACGCTTGGAATGGACTCGCCGACCCAAAGAACTGGGCAAATGTAGCCCTCGGGTCGCCATGGAACGTGTACTGGTAGGATGAACCGCCACCTGGACCGTTACGTGATCCCATTCCAGTCTTAAGGCCTTCTTCGCCATGATTGTCGTAGATATCTCTCTTTTTCTTATCTGACAGCACTTCATACGCCTCCGCTATTTCCTTAAACCTCTCTTCAGCACCCGCGGCTTTATTCTTGTCTGGATGATATTTCAGGGCTAACTTGCGGTAAGCTTTCTTAATCTCATCATCTGTAGCTCCTTTAGTTATCCCGAGTATTTTGTAGTAATCTTTACCCATGATGATTTATTCTAAAACAAAGAAACGATTTCAATTAAATCTCCGTAGACCAATCACACCTTTTTTGGGTTGGTACGTAAAGAGCAATGATCCACACACACAATGTGATCTAGATTTCACGAAATTAATAATATCTTTTTAACGCAAACGTTCCCAAATCAAAATTTTAAGAATAAGATTAATTATAAAACAACTTACTTGTAATTTCCACTGGTTAAATTAGTAATAATCCAAGCAATAAAACCACAAATTTCTATAAAAAACTTCACAACACAACTCACTGTTCACACGTACAAATTCAGAAATGAATGAAACGTAAAGTACCAGTCGCGCCAAAATATATACAACAAAACGTCTAGAACATTCTAGGACCTTCACAATGCCCCAAAAAGAGATGCACATACTAGAAAAGTCTGTAATTTTACTGAGTTAGAAAGAGATCAATATAATTTTCCTTTGAAAATAGCTGTAGCAATCGACGGAAACAGCGATTCTATTGGCTAGCTTTCGTGACGTAAAATCACATTCCAATTTTTTTTTTTTTTTTTAGTTTATCCCGAAGGAAAGGCAAGGGGAACTAAGCCCATACAGCCTAATCATTGTTTAGTAAAATGTATTCTGTATTTATGATGAATGACAATGATGATGAATGGAAACGTCGGGAAAATCCTCAAGAACAAGTGTAAAGTTAGTCAAAATGAAAAATTATTGCAGAAACAACTTACATGCGCCCATGAAGAGATCGTAATCCGGCTAAAGTTTTACTCGGCTTACCTGCATATAAAACCATGCACACGCACTAGATTCACACCACAAGTAATCAAAATATAACTTATCTACCAGAAAACATCACCTTACGGACACATGCAAGCCATTTACAAATAATTTTTGATTTTCACAAAAAAATTACACCTGCACCCTTCCAGCTTTTCCCGCCGAATCTATTTCCTCTAATCAAAAGACACAAAATATTTTTTTAACGAATAGATGAAATACGACATCTTATCTCTATAGTCCATTGAACTTTTGTAAAATAATGAGTGAAAAACTTGAAGAAAATAAAATCATTGAAATATTTGGATAACGTGAAACATATAATCCATTGATTATGATGAATTCATGATTTTATGGTAGCCGTTATGTAAAGCGGATTCTGGCTGGGTTCCTTTGCCGTACAAAAATAAAAAACACTAGTGATGTCGACTCGAGTAACTAACTCAAGTTAACTCGGGTTGGGCTTAACTCGACGAACCAACTCAAGTTGAATTCTCTCCAACTCGAGTTCGAAAACGAACCGAAATGGAGCGAAGTTTGCCCATCATTTGAGACTATATTTATTCATTCTTGACAAACTTATGTCAAAACTTAGAAGAAGTTTGTTTTAATACATAACTCACATGAGATTTTTATATTTTTTTGTTAATTACTAATTGATAGTTAGTTGACAGTAAAACATTTTAAAATCTTTTTTTAATATCACTTTCCTTTATAGGAACAGTTAAGAACAATACAATGAAGGCCAAGACATAACATAACTACTGTTAAAATAAATATTCTTCGTGATCGTAGAAAGAGATATATCCATAGTCAAAGTTCGTGATACTAATTAGCATTTTTTTTAAAGTTATGACTGTGATAATAAAACAATGAAAAGCCTATAAGTGTACCCATGTGCATTCGTGCATCATAATATTCATAATGTTAGGTAGTCTCATTTAATTTTGAAAAGACTGCTATATAATAAAATTACATACGTAACTTTATTTATAACTAGTGGACGCCCGCGACTCCGTCCGCGTGATCTACAGAAAAAAAAAACAAAATATCGAAATTATCCGGGATAAAAACATTTTCCCGGGATATAAAGTAGCCTATATTTTAAGTGGCTGTCACTATATATTCCTGAAAACTGCATCGAAATCGGTTCAGCCGTTTCTGAGATTAGCGTGCACAAACGCACAGACAAACTGACAAACAGACAAAAATTCAAAAAATCATTGTTTTGGGTATATAAGAAAAAATATTATAGAATACCTTTATCAACGCAATAGTACCCAAAACAATGATTTTTGTCTGTTTGTCGGTTTGTCTGTGCGTTTGTGCACAGATAAAAATGATTCTAAAATGCCTCTTTTGTCTGATCACAGCGCCTTATCATACCCCTTCGTGTAAGCCGGCGAAATCTTAGCCGGTTAAAAATTATCTAGCGAGGGATCGCTGAACGGAGTCATAGTGCTTATGTCAATATCAGCTGTCAAATTCAATTGACAGTTTGTCAAACAATATCTATTCAACTCGACGCTTGGAAAGTTTTTATTATTTTTGTTGTAATCTTCGTGATTTGGAAATAATTACACAGTTAAAATGGCAAACTCTACCTTCATTGTCGTAAATCATTCTGCCCCTTTCATCTACAACAATTTGCATTGAAATTTCATCCATGATCCACTCACACACAATACAATAAATTATTCACTCGTGTTTCAAGTTTTCAACTCAATTTAAAAGTATTCAATCAAGGCGCGAATCGAGCAAAAAACAACAGACAGCTGTCATTAGTGTCAATCTGACAGCAGGATAAGATTTCGCGACCTAAAAAGCACGCTAGAATTTATCCTAGCCAGGCGAAAATTTATACCAGCGGACGAACGTGAACGGGTTGGATAAAATTTTGACAGTTTAATTTTTCGCCTCGCGGAGTGCTTGAACGGGGTGTTTGACATTTAGTCAGTTTAAATTTTAGACTGGATGGTGAACTCAAACGCACCCCTGTATATCTTCCATGTACAGACAGCGATCCGTTACATTTTTATTATATGTATAGATTAATACATACATAAATTTATGATTTGATTTCAATGAATAATTTCCTTAGAAAGTTACTACCTTTTCTACGGCTCACGGGTAGTAATCATAGAACAATATTTATGGTCCGTAGAAATTGTTAGAGCAATTCAGAATATGACGTTACTCTCCCTCTCCTGACCTCTCACTTTCCCTCTGTCGCCAACCGATTTTGTCAATGTCACGATTCGGCGGGAAAAGCTGGAAGGAGCGGGTGTAATTTTCTTGTGAAAATCAAAATTTATAAAAACACTTCTCCATTAATACAATCCGTTAGGATATGGTTGATCGTTTCATCTTTAAACATTGTGCTGAGGGATTCAGCTTTGTTTGCCGAGATTTGGCTAGTGTATAGCTATCGGGATGAACAATAACGTTGCCAATATCTAACTTAGAAAAGGGATGGTAAAATTCGTCATCCGAGTAATTGACCCGGTGGCTTAGTGGTTATAGCGGCTGGCACGGTTTGCAGTGGTCGTGGGTTCGATTCCCACTTGGGTGAAGAATTTTTTCCATTTTCTTTATTAATAATTTTACAAAATTTATTTGTAAATGGCTTGCATGTGTCCGTAAAGTAATGTTTTATGGTGCATAAGTTATATTTTGTTCAGTTGTGATGTGAATCTAGTGCGTGTGCATGGTTTTATATAAAATGCAGGTATATGCAGGTAGGTAGGCTAAGTAAAACTTTAGTCGGAATACGATCTCTTCATGGGCTCATGTAAGTTGCTACTGCAATTCTTTTTGATCTTTACTAATTTTACACCCATTCTTGAGGAATTTCCCGACGTTTCCATTCATCATCATCAATATCATCCATCATAAATTCAGAAATCATTTACTAACGACAATGGCTGTATGGGCTTAGTTCCCCTTGCCTTTCCTTCGGGATAAACTAAACAAAAAAAATATCAATGTCACCCTGATATGTCACCCGTCTCTAGGGTTGACTCCTTTTCTTTTTGCATCTAAAGTACATTGGCTATTATAGGTAAGAAAAATAAAGGACATAGCATCAAAAAAAGTACCTATGATTTAATTTTCTTTATTATTATTTAAAAACATATTAGCTATATAGCGTTATATTTTCCGCATCAATTTTTACTACATCTATACAGGGTGTTTTTTCGTTGCCACCCATAACGAATGGTACGTACTCTATACATCAAATAAAGTAAGTATATGCCAAGATACCAAATCCCTGATATATGCCAAAAAAATGCTGGGAAACCTGGGAAACGATGTATTTTTTTTTAATTTTTAAGAAATTTGGGCGAAATTTATAGTGTCCAATGTTTATGCTAGTTTTATGGAGAAAAATGATAGTGATGATGAGGAGATTCCGTAGGTTTCGGGAACGTTGGCGACCAAAAAATATCCTGTATAAAGGTCTATCACGTGATTATCTTTTGACACGAAAGTAGGTAGGTAAAAAGAAACAACTCTCACTGTGGGATCAACGCCGAAATATTGAAAAAAAAAAGTCAGCTGTTCCATACGATCTCGAATAATTACTACACTGAAATGTATGGAACAGCTGATTTTTTTTCAATATTTCGGAGTTGGTCCCATAGTGAAAGTTGTTTCTTTTTACCTAGCTACTATTTTAGATAGACATTATATAAGCGCGAGCGTAGCGAGCGCTAAATTTTTACGGCTTTTTGGCACGCAAGTTACCATTTACTTCTGGAAAACGCAGGCTCTATGGAGAATTTGTAACGATCGCTAATGTATCAAGGAATGGTGATGCGGGCGAAGCGAACGAGAAATGTTTACCACATTTTACTGCAAAATCTTAGATTACTTCTTAAAAAGTATACATATAGGCACTAACGAGAAGTAATATTCTTGTTTGAAGCACTTTAGAGGAAGCTGTAGCGCGAGCGAAGCAAGCGCGAAATTTGTATGATTTTTGGCACATAAGTTGCCAATTACCTCTGGAAATGCAGGCTCTACTAAGAAGTTGTGACGATCGCTACAGCATGATGGAAATGTTGACGCCTACCAAGCGAACGAGAATTGTTTACCATTGTGTTACTGTTAAATTAATCTCACACGAGAATCTATATTTTTGCTTAGGTACACGGCGGTAACTATGGCCCTGATAAATAGAGCAGGATGCGCAGATCGGGGCTGCTAAATTTTCTACTATGAAATGGCGTAATTTATTGCAAAACATTCCATTATATTTTTCCCTGGCATAAAAATCTATACGAAATAAAGTATTTTCACGTACATACTTTAAGTAATAAAGTATTATTCCCTGAAATAACGTACAATAATTTATTATAAAGTACGGGTGGCAACCCTACCCGTCTCTTCCGTAGTTTAGTTTGTTTTGTGGATTGATTTGTTTGACTGACTGCTTGCTTCCTTTGATCGATGCATTTATTTAGATAAGTTACTAAAGAAAAATGTGGGTAATTTTGGTTAAAGCATTTATTTTAGATAGGTACTAAATTACCTAACTAGTCTTAAGAACAGTGCGTGTCTGCTTCCTTTATAGTCTATGTCGAAGTATTTTTCGTAGAAATCTTGTATCAATTCTTCAACCTGTGAACAAAATGTCCAATGATATATTACAAACAAAATGCTTTATATGTGCCGAAGTGGCCCACGAACCCTTTATAGAATGTTGCGACTGTGACGCTAATCTTTGCACAGCATGTTTTACTACAGGACAAGAAAAGGATAGTCACAAAAGTGACCATCGATATGCAATCAGGCGAAACCACTTCCCGCTGTTTGAAAACTGCAATTGGTCAGCAAAAGAAGAATGTAAATTGTTATCTGCCCTATCTATACATGGGTACGGTAACTGGGAGGAGATTTCAAAAAGTGTACACACAAGGTCCAGATTAGAATGTCAAGAACACTACAAGAAATATTATATAGAGAATGTTCAATATAACGAACTGGAATTATTTCCTGAAACAGAGCAATCTATGTTTCCAAAAGCTTTGATACCATATTTGTACAGTACAGAGATAAGTGGCAATCCTCCGAGGAACAACCAGGGAGACCACCACCTAGCAGGTTACAATGCTTATAGATCAGAATTTGAGCTTAGTTTTGATCATGCTGCTGAGAGCATATTCAATGTTGACACTAACTACTCAGATTCCGAAGATGAGTGCATGGATGCACTTAAAGTTTCCCTAGTCAATGCCTTGAATAACAGACTGAAAGAGAGGAAAAGGAGATACAAGATAATACAGAATCATGGTTTGATAATGCCAAACAAGTTAGTGTCATGGCTGCAAGGTTTTGACAGTACAATAACAAGATATAAGGCTGAGAAACTAATACCATTCATGCAATTTATGACTGGCATGCAGTTTGATGCGTTTATGGAATGTTTAAGTTTAGACGGAATACTCGTGAAGAGACTACAAAGACTGTACGAATACAGAAGAAATGGTGTCAGAACAATGTATGGAGCAAAACTGTATCAACAGCTGAAGAAAGAAAATGATCAAGTGATAAAAGAATTAAAACAAACAACATCAACTATGGTGAAAAAGTTTGAGAGTCAATCTCCCGTGAAAAACAGACCTATTTCAAGCAAAGACCAGCGACGGTTTAAGAAGGCTTGTCTACCGCTTGACATTGTGGACCTACCCGGGTTTCATCTTTTATCGGACAGTGAAAAAACATTATGTGCTAACTTAAGATTAGTTCCGGAGAACTTTCTAGAGATAAAGGAGCTTTTAATCATTGAGAACACCAAGATGGGACATCTGAGGTTGCTGGATGCACGAAGAATAATCAAGATTGATGTGAATAAGACAAGAAAAATATACGATCATCTCATTTCAGAGGGTTTTATAACAAAGCCTATTGTGAATAAATAATGATATACCCGTTACACCAATGTTAATTTTTTACATTTCCCTGCAGTTGTGTGCAAAATGTTTTGAGACAATACAATGAAAGCTATCTAAATGCCCTCCCTACACTTTGGTAACTATGGTTTTGTAACTAGTTACCGAAGAAGGATTTATTTTCGCTGTTTTGTAACCAGTTACTAAATGAGAAATATTTTTCCATCGTTTATGTATCATACAAGAACCATTCATATATTTTGGGATTTCAAATATTGGGAAAGATCCCTTCACATATTTGATCCCAAACACAAATCTAGATTTCAATCTACATTTTTGATTTGTAGTACATAATACTCGTATTAGTATACTTACTTTGAAGCCAAACTTCTGGTAGAGGAATATGGCAGGATTAGTAGGTGACACATGCAGCGTCACGTCTTTGCCTGTGCAAGTCTAGAACAGTCAAATAATGTTTTACATTATGGTTGATTCCGGCAGTCACACTTAAACCTAAACGTAAAATTAGTCCTACCTGTCCTTTTCTCTCTCAGCCATTTATGTTAAGAACAGAGAGAGATAGACCTGACTAAGATTAGGTTTAAGTGTGACTGCATTATCTACCGTGGAATCTTATAATTTAACGATTTTCATTCTTCGATCAAATATAATGATCGAAGTTTTCATTCAATTTTCATTTAGCGCGTTCGTAAGTATATATCGCGTAATAAACTAACTCTAACCGTTAGCGTTATTGGAGGAAATGTTTCGACAACTTAGCGATCTTAGCTGTCACTTTTAGAATTATTATACAATTGTCAAAGGCTACAGGATTTACGGAGAATTATGGTGTATAAACACATTTTTTAACAAACATAAATTGAATAAAAAGAAACTACTAACAAAAAGACAAGATGACAGCTTAGTATAAGTTAATAATTAACTTCGAGTTTTGGTCTTGACCATAAGAGTCGACTAAACTAAGGAACTTGAGCATTCTCTCAGGCCATAAGCTAGCATATTGTCACTAATCGTTACATCCTCGAAATGCTAAACGTGGCTGGGGGATCCCTTTTATGATCCTGCAGTATAGTATAGCCTAAACGAACCTAACCGGGAACACACCCGTGTGGATATGCATTAGTTTATCGCAGGGCCGGATTTAGAGGTCCGGAGGCCTCGGGGCAACAAAGGAGCGGGAGGGCCTCTTGCCCCAAATTATTTAATTAATTTAAACACAGAATAATATAATCTTGTATGTACAAAGTACTGTAAGTAAAGATAAAAGAGCCAAAAAAAATATCTAAGGAAAAGATGTTTACTAGTTGGAATTTTAAATATTTTTTTCCGAAATCTCTATTGTTGGGCCCCCCGTTTGTTTGCCCTGGGGCTTTCGCCCCGGTTGCCCCTCCACTAAATCCGGTCCTGGTCTATCGTGTAGCCAACCTGCAGCAGATGGTACAGCATGAAGGTGGCGATGCCCGCGCGCCGCCACTCCGGCCGGGTGAGTACGAAGGAGATGTAGGCCTCGTGCGGCCCCGCGTCCGGCACGAGGAACGCGCACGCCACCACCAGCTTCTTGTACGTCACCACGCAGCTGAACTCGGGGTACTGGAGGGCTTCTGTCACTGCAGGGAATGTTCACCTACTCGTCTTTGTACGTCCTATGCAGCACCGGTGAGAGCGAGATGTCTCACTTTTAAACGTGAAATCCATAGAGCTAAGTAATGACTAGACAAGGCAAGTGTTTCTACTTGGTGTGTAAAAATGGGACCACCTTAGAAGTGAACAGCAAAAAAAAATTTTTGACATCCGTCTATAATTGACGGAAATATCGGTGAACATTCATAAAAAAAATTGACGATTTGAGAACCTCCTCCTTTTTTTGAAGTCGGTTAAAAAGGAATGGCCGCGTGGTGCCGGCAGAGTAGAATTAGTACCACCCCATGTCTGCCCGTGGGTATCGTACAAGGCGATTAAGGGTTTCCGGGAGGTGGGCAGCAGCGCCCGTCCCGTGTTGACAACATAGTCCAAAATACAAACTGCGGTCACCAACCCGCCTGCCCAGCGTGGTGACTATGGGCAAATACCCCCCATGGCAGTCATGTGGCGTGCCCTGGGGGAGGCCTACGTCCAGCAGTGGACTGTAATAGGCTGATGATGATGATGATGAAAAAGGTATTGCAAAGCACTTATTATCAGCCCTAATTCATTCAGTCCTAGCTTGAGAACGAGTGTCTATTCTAAATTCTTAAGTCTATTTTTTACATGCAAAGTACATCCACTTAGTTTATCTAGTTATTAATAGCTTTGTGAATTTGACGCAAATTCATCATACCGGTGCTGATGTGGGTATAACTATGTTACATCTGCGCATACGCATAGGACTAATGTTACCTTTCTTGACACGAATATTGGCGGTGTTACTGTAAAGCAGTGTTACAGGAGAGGTAGATTATTTATAGAAAATTATCCGTTATGACAGTTGTTTTCTATGGTTTATTTGGTCATTATACTTACAAACATACATCAATCTATATTGCGGTCCACTGCTAGACGTAGGCCTTCCCCAGGGCACGCCGCAAGGCTACTGCTATGGGGGGTTTTTGCCCACAGTCACCACGCTGGGCAGGCGATCTTGTCACCGCAGTATGATTTTTGACTATGCCCACCTCCCGGAAACCCTTAATCGCATCTTTCGATTTACGATACCCGTGGGCAGACACACGGCAGTTATGCCTATTCAATATAAATAGATGCGTCCGTAATCAAAAATCGCATTTTTTATACAGAGCGAATTGCAATTTCAACGTCGATAAGTAGAATATTAAAGAATATTAATATAATATATTTTAGGCGTGGTGCCGGCAGAGTAGAGTTTGTAACATCGATTAAGTTTCTGGGAGGCGGGCAGCAGCGCCTCCCGTACTGATAACATAGTCCGAAAATCACACTGCGGTTACCAACCCGCCTGCCCAGCGTGGTGACTATGGGCAAACCCCTCCTGTGGCAGTAGCCTTATGGCGTGCCCTGGGGGAGGCCTACGTCCAGCAATGGATTGCAATAGGCTGAAGAAGAAGAAGAAGTAGAATATGTAAGGTCTCACAGTCGATCCTGGGCCAGAAGTGTTGAGCCAGTAACGCGTTGACGGCCGGGATGTGTTGCGGACGCACATACGCGTACTGGAGGGCGGCGGCCGTCCGGGGGCGGCTGTCAAGTACATTGCTTGTTATAAGAGGCGGGACATTCTATTGCAGTTAGGGTTGCCAGATGATAATTTGATAAAGGAGGGCAAATGGGTCTGAAAAGGAGGATTTTCTGTAAAAAAGGAGGGCATTCGCAATAAAACATTTTTTTATATTATTTTATTTTATTTTAATCATACTTGGCTGAACTACCAATTTTTATAAGAAGTTCTTGGTTTTTAGTCAATAATTATGAAAATCTTCACATGTCATGTTTTGTCACGGACTGCACACTTAATCTGTTCCTCTCTTTGCTCCACAATCAGTGAAAAAAACTTTAACATGTTTTGCAAAAAGGAGGACTTACAGCAGGTAAAGGAGGATGGGCGGACAAAATGTAGAAAAGGAGGACATGTCCTCCTTTTGGATATCATCTGGCAACCCTAGTTGCAGTTCACTGTTGAACGTAGGCGTCGCCCAGAGTACCTACATTGTGATGTAGGTTACCTCATAATAACCGAGATAAGCACAAATTCCGGCAACACATACAGGCCGCGTCACAATGGAAATCATTTGGGGACGCCTATGTCAGCAGTGGACTACCTATGCCTGAAAATGATAATCTTTTCATGGCTTTTCACCTTATTTTGTGGCCTTATCCCATAGTTCTATGCTTTCACCTCTTAGTTCCATGACCTTACTCCTTAGTTCTCTGACCTTCCCCTCTTAGTTCTACACGGCCTTATCCCTCAGTTCTATGCTTTCACCTCTTAGTTCCATGACCTTACTCTTTAGTTCTCTGACCTATTCCTCTTATTTCTACACGGCCTCATCCCCTTACCCCATACCTTTCGGCCGATTGGTGTAGTAGTGGCCCTGCCTGCGACTGAAATATTGATGTTTGTTTCCGAGTCTTGGATGTTTATATACTTATCTATGTATTTATATACCGTTGCTTAGTACCCACGACACAAGATCTTAGGAATCTTAGTGTGGGACTAGGTCAATGTGTTGTGAAGTGTGTGAATATTTATTTATTATAATTATTTACCTCCAACGGCCTTACCCGTTAGTCCTAGCCAGCAGTTCGTCCATAACCGTCAGCCACAGCGGCCGACACTCGCGGTCGACCCTGATGACCGGCTTGAGCAGCGCGCCCGAGTGCGGCGAGCGCCACGAGCAGTCTGCGCGGGCGCATGCGAGTACCGCGCCTCGCGCCGGCTGCGGAATGGTACCGCACAGGTTGTCCAGCAGGTACTGCCACACAGATAGACCGATTTACTTGCAACACTTCACTGATTCTCACTTATGTCTAAATAAGTCACATGCAAGAAGTATTTTAAGAAATTTATCCGATATAAAAAGTAGACTATGTCGTACGTACGCTAAACCTTGACTACCTGTATACTAAATTGCATTTAAATCCGTTCTACTGAACATGCAAATGTTTTCGCGTGAAAACGAGACAAAAAGACAGTTACTTTCGCATTTTTGATGCGTATGAAGAATATGGATTTTCATTTTTGGGAGCGCACACACGTGTGTGTAGGTGTACGAGTGTGTAGGTAGCTAATCAGCGCCGGCCTGAAGTAAATTTTAGAATGGAGCGAGATCCATTTAAGAACTAATAGAATATCGATAAATTATACTCCCGGACACCGGATTTAGGCGCCCTCTGGGATTTGGCGCTTGGAGCAACTGCTCAGCCCCTTTATTACCTAACTAGCAAAAGCAAAGCGATAACGAAAATTGTACAAAAATCGCTGATTGCTTGACAAATTCGCATTACGTAAAATGAATTTCAAAGGAACTTTGACATTTCAAGGCGAATATTGTACAATTTTCGCTATCGCTTGGCTTCGGCATTGCTTTTACGTAATCAGGGAGCCGTTCGCCGTATGGGATTTAACTTACCGATCTCTGGAAGCGATCCAGCACACTTTCGATATTTGCTGCAACTTTAGTCTCCCCAGTGACATATCCTCCCAATATCCTCACTGTCCTGAAAATAAAAGGGGGTTTCTAGGGAAAGATGAAGTCTATAGGGCGTAAGTATATACTCGTAAATTACACCCGTGATGACTATGGGCAAACACTATGGCAGTAACCTTGCGGCGTGTCCTAGGGAAAGAAGGGAAGCAGTAGGGTCACAAAGTCGACCGATTGGCGTAGTAGATAGTGGCCCTGCCTGCGACGCCATAGGTCCTATTTTCGAATCCCGGCAGGTGCAAACATTGATATGATGAATATCGATGTTTGTTTCCGAGTCATCGATGTTTCTATACTTATCTATATATTTATATAGCGTTGCTCAATAGTAATGCAATCTTAATGTGGTTAATGTGAACCGTGCGAATATTTATTTACATATTTATAACATATGTGAAATAAGTATTTTAAGTTAAGTTAATTACATCACTCACTTATCTAGATCGAATATGGGCAAGTGCTTATGCCTCTTTAGTCTTCTTAAGGTCAGTTTAGCTTTCAATCGGTACAGATGTGCCTTCTTGTTGGGGTCCTTTACTCGCTTGATTAGGCTCTCTACCTGAGAAACGAGATAAAAATATCTATCTACATCTAAAAATCGGTGGGTAAGTATCAGAAACGAATAAAACGAACAGCGCATATAAGTTATACAGAAAAAAAAAACTATCACATTGTTAAATGTACAAGGCGTGTTTATCCCTAACTGAGATTTCTTCCAGTAACCATTTGGGGGATAGAGAAAGTTATCCTAACTAATAAAATCAAAAATAAGTTTCACTAGGGTGAATATTTTTTTCATTTTTTTTAAAATATTTATAAAAATAGGTAGGTAACTTTATTTGTTTATCGATTCCGGCAGTCACTCCTAATCTTAGTCAGGTCTATCTCCCCGTCCTTAACATAAATGGCTGAGAGAGAAAAGGACAGGTAGGACTAAATTTTACGTTTAGGTTTAAGTGTGACTGTTTCAATAGACCATATTGACTCAACTAATCTTAATCTTAGTTGGGAGGAAGAATGATTTTTTTCTACATACCTACATTTTGTAGGCCATAAAATTGTGGTATTTTTTTTTTGGATGAGATGAGGTACCTGTACTAGAACAAGATTATATTATCAATAGCTAAAACCGACCTGTTTCAACAATTGTATTTCAGCATACTGCGACATTTCCACCACATCAGCGCTCGGCTCCGGCAAGGGATCCAACCAGGGTTCGTCGACAGAGTTCAATTCGGTCGAGAACAGGCTCTCTCGCGGGAACTCGGACCGTTCGTCCTTCCTCTTCGATTCTCGCTTCTCTTCGAGTTGGGTTTCGAGTTGCGTTTTATCATCGAGATCGGAGGTTTCGAGTTGAAAGCGAGGAGAGCCGCTACGTGAGTCCGACTCGTAGTAGTGGGCTTGCTGTGTCGAGTGGTGGGATGATGAGTCGCTTTGCGGTTGCTGTGGGATTTTGTTAAATTTAACATTTGAAACCGGCGAGCGTGTGTGAAGAATTTAATGAATGTGGATGACGCGAAAGATTAGGTAGGTTTGGAACGTACTAAATGGAGATCTGTGTATGTAAGCACGAACCTTTTTACGCGGCGTAACGCTAGCAAAATCTATGTGATTTGACAGTTTGACGATAGCGTTACGGACTATCGAGAGGTTCGTGCTTACCCCTCTGTAATCTCTGATAGGCAGCTATGGGACATAGGCGTGAGGTTATGTATGCATATACCTAGGCATGTAGCATTTATAAAGAGAACCTTAGGAAGGGTAAGGTCGGCAATGACGGGGCCGGATTTAGAGGTCCGGAGGCCTCGGGGCAACAAAGAAGCGGAGGCCCCTTGTCCCAAATTATTTTCCAAATAAAATGATCAATTTATTCAGTCGAATTTTTCAATAAATAATTTATTGTGAAACCAAGCAGATCCTCTTAGTATTTAACATAGGTACCTACCTATATAAATATAATCGGAAACAAGAACTATCTGAAAAGATGTTTACTATTGTTTACTAGTTGGAATTTGAAAGATTATTTTTTCCGAAATCTCTATTGTGGAGGCCCCCCGTTTGTGAAGGCCCTGGGCTTTTGCCCTGGTTGCTCTCCCCTAAATCCGGCCCTGGGCAATGATTTTGAACCTTTTTTAACGCTCGAAATAAAAATATTTTTTGGATGAAACAGTCGATACATTTGCTAAGCGACTGAATTTTTTTATTTCATAACATAACTGACTGATTACGTGATTTAGTTTTGAGCTACTTCATTTCATTACTATGTAGGTATCATGTACTTACAGGCACAGGTTCCATGGTGGCGGCGGGAATGAACTCGTATCCCCACAGCATATCGTCTGTACACACGTCTTCTGTTACGCACTCTTCTAGCGCACTGCGAAAAATTACATTATATTGTAAGTAGTTTATTTATTTATGGGAACCCTATGTACCTTACTCATATTATAAATACGAAAGTAACTCTGTGTTTATGTCTGCTTTCGCGCCAATTTTTGGTCTATGTCTTTTCTAACTGACTACTTGTGTAGCAAATTTCATTTAAATCGGTTCAGTATTATAGTAGTAAGATTTGGGGCCCGCCCTCGCGTCGTGAGAAGTGAGCCATACATATACATACATACATATATAAAAATTACACCTCTTTTCCGGAGGGGTAGGCAGAGATCACGGATCTCCATTTGCTACGATCCTGACACACCTCTTTCGCTTCATCTACTTTCATGATATTCTTCATGCACGCTCATCGGTTTAGGGTACTTTTGACCTGACCTTTCTCTAGAATTTCACCAATTTGATTGGCGAAGGTCCAGCGAATGTTGATACAATCTGTAAAATTAATACCTCCTGCATTTTAGGTGCCTGATAACTATGGTATGCTATCTCACCTGATATCATCTTCTTCCAAATTACCAAAACTAGGCAACTCCTCAACCTTTCTCTTCTTCGAAACTGGCTCTTTAATGTGATCCTCTTCAATATTTATTAGATCCTTGTATCCTGTTATAAAATAAAATGTAAAATTATAGACTAAGAAAGTATTTAAGGTAAAAAAGCAAGCTAAAGTGACAATGGGCAGGACACAGCCAAAGAACCAATAGCTGATGGAGCCGAAAGGTTCTAGAGTGGATACCACGTATCAGGAAACGCAGCGTGAGAAGGCCACCCGCGAGATGGACGATCGACCTGGCCAAGGTCGCGGACGTCGGTCGGATGCAGGCTGCTTCCGACCGGCCGGAGTGGAGGTTGTTGGGGGAAGCCTATGTTCAGCAGTGGACTTTTCAAGGCTAAAAATAATGATGTATTTCAGTTAGACAGAGCTAGCACTGCTTCAAGTACTACTAAGAACTCCAACCTCATTGCACACTACCTTCATGCAAATGCAAGTAATAACAAAACCCTGGTTCCTACTACAACATACAATAAGTAAATAAAAAATATTAAACTTTACCCATTTCCGTAACTTTCTGAATAAACAGTGACTTGTCCAAAGCCAAATGGTTTCTTGGTTTGCCTTTATTGTTACGCTTGTCTCGAGCCAGCTCCTGTACTGTGAAATAAATAACAATTTTATAAAATGACCACGGACATTTTATAGATAGACTTGGGTTGGGTTAGGTTGGTTGGGTTGGATCCTATGTATGTAATTAATTACCATTAGGGTTCCCCATAATACATATGAGCTTCTATTTATCAGGCCATATTATGAGCCCAGACACTAAAGATAGTAATAATCTATTTCATCTAAGCCTCAGCCAGTATTTTTAAGCTTCAAAGTTGGTAACACAACACAATAAAATTTATTGTCAACCAACTAAATATGTAGTCAATTTGCATATGTCTATCAGCTTACTGATGTGTGCAGCCACAGCTGGACTGAACCCATGCAGCAGCCTCCACCAGCCTGTCTCCCCGAGCAGGCCGGACCCTGACTGGAACACCAGGTTGTTGTACACCGACAGGGCTCCTGCTATTGTGCCCACCCAATTCTTTTTCTGCTTACTGAAATAGATGGAAATAAGAAGTATTTGTTTTACATTGGATGTTTTGAAAGCTCTTTACAACTACTGGTTGCCCACCACCAGGTCCTACAAACTTTGGTGACCTTTGAAACTATTGGAGTAACTAGCTATGTATTCTAGGAGCTTGGATCTGATTTCAAGCTTGAGCTTCTCTCTCTTTCATAGTTGAAAGTAAGGTCATAGGTATTCCGTAGTTCATGCGGAAGAAATCGCCAGCAACAGCTAGTTTATTATATAATAATGGGTACTTACAATCTTGCACCAAACAATAAATGCCAGTGTCTGTCGATGAAGGAGCAGATGTGTGTCTTGTAATGGAAGAAACCATGGTTGCTGATGCCATAACACTGGTTGTTTAAGTGGTGCAGCGTCAGGAGAATTACATTTACCCTATAAAAACAATACATAATAAGATTTCAAGGAGATACTTGGTCCACAGAACAACTCAGTCTAAATATTTCATTTCAATAAAAGAAGTGGACAAGACTGATCTTACCAGGGAAACTTGTTACGAGTGAGAACTTCTTTTTTAGTCTTTGAGCAATCTTCGCAAGTGAAGTCGAAAAATACATCGCAAGTAAAATCGCCGGGAGTGCCTGGTTTGCGCAAGCATTTTAGATGAACAAAACTTATACAGTTATCGCAGATTAAGCCAGGGCTATATTGCTTATTCTCTGGTTCATTGCAATATTTACAAATAGTGGAATCCATTTTACTGGCCTTTTTTATAGGGAAAGTTTAGATTATAGAAAACCTTAGATGAATTATATCATTAGAAAACACACGAAACGAAATCAAAATAAAAACATAACCTCATTCAACAAGTTTTTTTTAAATGAATAAACCACAAAAAGACAAATGACCCAAGAGACATACAGTCAAAACTACGAATAAATTAAACTACTTAGCTATAAGTTCTATAACTAATTTTTTTTTTTTTTTTTTTTTCTCTTTATTTTTTTGAAGCTTTTATCGCACAGCGAAAATGTCGAACTTTTAAATTATTCATTATTCCTAGTGTCTAAGATTATCAATAAAATATGTGGTTCAAGCGAATACCACACATTTTAGTGAGTTCAGCACCTGATTATGTGGAAGGACCACAGTGGAAAGCACTTTCATTCATATCCTTTGCCTTTTTATGTTTATGTTTTTTTTATAATCAAACAACAATTCTTCCTTTTCCACAGTACCTTTTCTAATTTCGTTACAAAATAATAACTAGAGTATTTATTTCACTTCAAAGTTAGTTATGCCGTTTACTAAAAATTGCATTGTTGACTCCACTACTCCTGGGTCACTGCTATGTCGGTGTTGCTTGTTGCGTCCGCCGGACAAGGATTTAACAGCTACGTATTATCTCAATGGAAAAGACGAAATATATGGAGATATGCTGCAAGAATGCTTTGCGATAGATGTAATTATTAATAATTTACCTACCAACAAAATATTCTACCAACCACACCTACACTCAGTTTTCGCTTGTAGTTTGTTAACTGGTTGATACCATGACCGACTCCCTGACTATATTATAATCAGAGGTCGGAATTAGGTAGAGTCATTTATGTACTTGCATCGAAATGTTGATATTAATGTGGACCTTCCCAGGATTTCTAATGGACAATCCCGTGTGGCCAACAATATTACAAATAAATAATAATAAAACCCTCAGAGATAGACAAATAAAACAAAGATAATTAACATAAAATTTCTGCTCTTTAAAATTAATACCGGAATTTGAGGCATATCCACTTTATTCTTTCGCTGTATGAAATCAGTGCAAGTACTAAGTAAATGACTGGCAAATATGCAGGAGCAAATTTTTCTATTACACTATCACCATTATGTACCTTTTACACATATATTTATGCAAATAAATGATCTGAATCTGAATCTGAACTCTACCTAATTCCGACCTCTGATTATAATGGAAAAATATTTCATGAACTAGCGGTTTGCCATCAATATTTAATGACATAATGTTGACAAAATATTACAGGGCTAATATAAATTTCTTTGTGAATAGATAGTCAGTAAAAAACTTTCTTACACTTGTTATTTTTACCATTTTTTAAAATTAAATCAATTATTTCCCAGTTAACAATGGACAAAGAGGACTATCATTATCATGGCATCTGTGATGACTGCATCATGCACCTTCGCAATGCACTCCAATTCAAGCAGCAGGTGCAGAAGTGCCAGCAGGACTTGCAGACGAGGTTTGCAACTGAGCTAGATAACTTAGGTCAGTTGAATGACTGTTCATTTGCTTTCCCTTAGCCAATAGGCATGCTCCCCTACTGAAAACAAGTCCTACTGAAAAAAACTCAAACTCCAATCTTAAATAATCCGCTAATGATAGTTGGATTATAATTTATTATCCTTTTAATATTATACCACCCTATGGCAGTAGATTCGTGGTGTGCCCTAGGGGAGGCCTACAGCAGGCACGGGACTGCAGTAAGCTGCTGTGTGTGTGTGTGTCACACAAAAATTACTCAACAAATTGTAATTAAACTTGTCAGTTGTGTAGCTTATACATCAGAATAACTAGTACCAGCCCTTATATCTCTTTGATGATGCTGGTGTGTCATTGTGAAGTTAACATTTATTTCTAATTTATATTTTTCTTATTCCAGATAAGTTTATCAAAATTAAAGTGGAGATCCCTGACAGTGATGATGGTAAGTTACCAATATTTATTATGTTTGCAATGACTTGTTTGTAGGCAAAAAGGTTACTATTAAGGTGACATTTAATGTGATTTTTTCCCCCAGATTTGATGACTATGGAAGACAAACATTACTTGAATATGACTTCATCAAATGATGTCATAGCAGAACCATGTTCCAGTAAAAAATATTTGCGTGAAACAAATGAGACACAAGTTACCACAGATAATTCTAAGGCATATTTAAGTGAAAGAATATCTGTCAGAAATCAAAAGAAAAAGTCTACTGGAATAGGAAAAAAGAAAATGCAAGTTCATAAAAATACACTAGATAATAATGAAATATTTGACAGAATGAACAAAAAATTAATATGTGATGACTGTGGGTATATATTCTTAACAAAATCTTCTATAATAAAACACATATCATCAGCACATCAATCTAGTAATCGGATCTCCAAAACAGTACAAGATATAAAACCACTTGTATGTACAACTTGTAATAAGAAATTTTCTCATAAACATACATTAGAGAGACACATTTTGACTCATACCAAAAATCCTAATTATAAATTCATAGTAAACTATGGTGCAAAAACTGAAGTACAAAGAAAATGGAAGTCAGATTCGAAAAAATATAAATGCAAATATTGTGACTATTCAAGAGATGTCAAAAATCCTGTAACAATACATGAGAGGAAGCATACTGGAGAAAAACCATTTCAATGTTCATTTTGTGATTATAGAAGTGCACAAAAAAGTCACATAACTGTGCATGAGAGGATACATACTGGTGAGAAACCATTTGCATGTGAATTCTGCGATTATAAATGCGTGAATAGACAAGGTTTGAAATATCATGAACGGCGACACACAGGTAGCAAACCGTATAAGTGCAATTATTGTGATTTTAGTTTTACACAAAGCAGTGCCTTGATCAAACATAACCGGATACACAAAGGCGATAAACCGTTTAGATGTGCATTTTGCGATTATAGAGCAGCAGATGCATCTTCGATAAAGTCACATGAGAGGATACATACCGGTAATAAATTGTATAAATGTGCGTTTTGTGATTATAGAAGTGTACAGTGCAGTTCTGTGAGAACACATGAAAAGAACCTTCATACAAGTGCAATATCATAGAAATTAGTGAATTGCTTCACTGAATATACAAAAACAAATGGAAATTTTTCTAACATGACCTTATTGGATGTTTACTAGATTCTAATATGTGATCGCGAAACTTAGTTAATAGGGAATATGTATATATTTTTTATGATTTTAAAACTTGATTTGATTTTAATTTTAATCTTATAACAAATGTGTAAAATAATATCGACACTATAAATACGATATTTAGTATAAAATAAATTGTTTTAAAATAGTGGGCTAAAACAGGTTTTTAAACAACTGCCATTTAGGCGCACTTTTCGTGACGTCAAAGTCTGTACAGTCAGACACCGTGATCAAACATCCATCAAGTAGGTAAAGCTGCCGATTCACGATCCAATAAAAATAATTACAGTTATTTGAATCACATGCATATCCCCTATTATGTGTATCCAAACTTTACCAAACAATGCCTTACATAAAATTAATTTGAATATTTTAATGTGAATTTACAAAGTTGATTTCACTTTCCTGCTTAGGTACCTGCTGTGTTTTTTTTTATAAAGCCTCAAGTGCATGATCAGCAATTTTTCTGAGGCAATTATGTATTAGAATAAATCTAATACTTATGTGTAAAATTCTCATGTCGCGATGTTTGTTACCAAACTGTATAATTTTTTTTTTGTGAAATGTTATACCTATATATGTATATATATTCGGTAGGTCTGAGAATATAGGTAATTATAGTAAAATGATTATATTAAATGTACTTATTTTGTTAATGAATTCATAAATTATGATTATTTAATTTTAAAAACATTTTTTATTTACATTTTATAATAAGATTAATATTACAGAATAAAACATTTCGCTGCCGGCAGATTTTTTAAGCATTGAAACTTAACAAATGGAAGTGGCATATACAGGTGTTTTTTTGTTGCCACCCTTAACGAAGAGTACATACTCAAATAAAGTAATTAGATCAGTATAGATCAAATATTATTGTATAGATCAAATAATAAGATAAGTATAGATCAAATAAAGTAAGTTTATGCCAAAAAAATGTTGGGAAACAATGTAAATTTTTTGATATTTTTTTTTATACTTGATCGGGCGAAATTTATAGTGTCCAGTGTTTATGCTAGTTTTTTCATAGACAGATATTAATTATTTATCGTGAAAAAATCTTGCTACACGCGTCATTGTGCATTTATGCAGAAAAACCCAGTCTATTTACTCAATTTTGGACCCTAATATCTTGGGAACCAGACACTTCCCAGGTATGCTTTCCATGGAGAAAAATGATCGTGATGATGAGGAGTTTCCGTAGTTTTCAGGAACGTTGACGACCAAAAATTACCCTGTATAGCCTTGTCGGAAGAAAATTTGCCAACACATGCATACATGTCACTTCCAGTTCATTAAATTTCAATGAGTGATAAACTGTAAAAAATTCGGCGGCAGTGACTAAATAGTAGGTTTAAGTTCTCTCGGCTTCTCAATTTTATAGAGTAGTCTCCGCATATATGAGGGAAGGCTTTTAAAAAGACAACAATTTACTGGTATTAAGTATACACGTATATTAGCGCATTCGTAAATTCTATATTATTGCCTATTTATAACAGTCTGGTGTAAATTAGAACTCTCTGATCCACTTCCAAATGTGCCGCTTGTGGAACTCCCTGGTCTCCTTGACGGAGTCAGGGTCGGCAGGGTTGCTCGGCATCAGGTCGAGATGGTGCGCAGCCTTGATCATCACCACTGCTCGCACTGAGTCGCTTATACTGTTGAGGATTCCACCTACCAAAAGAAATGGTGAATATTAGTTTTAACAATACAATCTTGAGGATTCCCGTGTGAGAATTTCGGGGAATCCTCTTTGCGCTTGGCTACATTTTCTAAGCTATATTACTTATTTCGCTGTATCTTAACCATTCGCTAACGAAAAATAGTCAAGAATGGAAATATCCTTCAACTGTAAGATTGGTTGAACAATGCGTTAACATCCTAGGCAAGTTCTAGTAGTGTAAACATGATATGCTTAGATACTAACCTCCTGCCCATGGATCCAGGAGCCCGTTACTGAACACGATGTTAGAAGCCGCATGCAGCCGGTTCCCTCCGTACTCAATTTTAGCAGCATGCTCGCGAGGGTACACGTTGTACGTCTTGTGGCAGTTTTCTGCAAACCTGGTGAAGTTCCATGGATTTGGCTCGAACATGTCGCTGTCGCCGGTCTGGCACATTGGCATCACCATTTCTGTACATGCCTGTGAATGATGGGACATATTATTGTGGTATTCAGTTATTGGAGCTTGGACAAAGTGTAGGGAAACGAACTTAGATGTCGTGCGAAGTTTGTCTAAGAAGCTGAACATTAATGTTTGGGCATTTTCGCTTGGGCTAGATTAGATGGGTTTGAGGCCTTGGGGAGGGATCGCCTCGCAGCAATGGTCAGCAGAGTGCGTGGCAGCACCAACAGCATTCTACACATGATAGCAAATAGGGCGGACTAACTGTTCGTATCTGAATAATATTGCGAAAGTACATGTTTGGAAAAAGTAATGTTATTCGGGTAAGAGCATGTCGAAAACAATTATATAAATTGTGTCTTATGAAGTATGTAGGTAAATCGCTTCACAAGCAAATAACTTGTTGTTTACGCGAATGATTCCCACGATCGGAACGTTTGGCTGAATAAGGGTTTTTATTATAATGATATCTGTACTGTGTTAATTTAAGTTGATTCAATATAGAACCACCGAACCATCAACATGACTTTTCTTTGAATGTCTACTCTACTATACTCTACTCGACCTACAATCGCAGCCACCATCCTTCATGGCGACCCTATGCCATACCAGCCATCAATTTCGCTTGGAACAAAGAACCTAAATATATCACGAAGACCTATTAAAAAAGCTGAAGATGGGAAAAACGTACTCCAAAGAAGCAGTCGTAATCGCCCAAAATGCTAATGGTAAAGCATCTGCCAATGCAGACATGGAGCAGGCTCACCAATCCAGCTACATTGTTGAGACCCTTCTGATCGTCGCTGTCACCTTAATCATTGCAGCTGTAGTCTTTTACATGTTCAAGAAATGCCGCAAGAGTGCCATCAAAACTTTGAGAAGAGAATTGAACGCAATTTCTATTGAAAATCTCGCACGCCCGTCTAACTAACCAATAAGAAGGAAGAAGAGAGGTGACCAGGGATAGCCCGGTCCACATCAAGAGGTGTCCAGGGATAACCCGGCCCACTTCAAGAGGTGTCCAGGGATAGCCCGGCCCAAATCAAGCAGATGACACGCTGCCGTTCCAGCCCGCCACGTGCCGCGTGCCCCTGACCGCCGCCGCCGCCTCGCCGAGCCAAGCTGAGGAGTTGGAAACCACCGTGTTCGTCGACGTTTTCGCCCTACGTATCCTTTGAATACATCATATAAGTAGATAAGTAATTTAGTTTTTATTTTATGGATAAATTATAAATAAGTATGTTTAGGTTATGTCGTTGCAAGAATTAAATAATGTGTACAAATGCTTAAAGGATATTAAAGAATATTTAATTAAAATTGGACCAGCTCGTAGAGAAAGTTCCGAGACTGCCCAAAACAAATTTAAAGAGGCTAATGATCTATATTCTCGTTTGGAGTGTATTTCGTCTGGTATTAAACTAAAGATAGAGAATTCTGAGATAAGCAATGACAGTTTGCCAGTAGTTAATAAATGCATAGAGGATATACATATTTTATATAATAAAATTTTAAGTTTATTTAGCATATCTGAAGAATTTGAGGATAGTGTACAAGACATGGCTACCAATTTTGACTTAAAAACGGCTTTAGCCTTATTGCCAATAATGTCTTCTCAAGAAAGTGTGATTATTCAATTAATAGACAGTATTCAACTTTATAGTGGTATGCTTAATAACGAAGGGAATAAACAATTAATTAATTTTGTTTTAAAGACTAGAATTTCGAGTAGTGCTAAGCTTAGATTAAAGCCTAGTTATTCGACCCTCGAGAACCTGATCCAAGATATGCGAACGCATTTATTACAAAAAAAATCTGCCGTCGCTATTCAATCGCAACTTAATTCTACCAATCAAGGTCGTAGATCAATAGAAAAGTTCGGATCTGAATTAGAACAATTATTTGTAAACTTGACAATTGCGCAAGCTGATAATGATGATAAGAAATTTGACGTACTTCGTCCATTAAATGAAAAAATGGCGATTAAACGTTTTGCAGACGGATTGACTGATTCTCGTTTGAGTATTATTATCGCTTCGCGCCAGTTCCAGTCTCTTCCCGAGGCTATTCAGACCGCTCTAGATGAAAGTTTATCGTCTAAAGAAGAACAGGTGATGAATGTTAGGCCCCACCGCGGATACGGAAACGCCAACAGACGTCAGTTTGATAACAGACGTAACGCCACGAATAATTCACGAAATAATTATTATGGTCACACATGTCGACAAGGTTCTAATAATAATAGGACTTTCTATAACTCTTATAGGGCGCCCGCTATGAGATCTCGATATTCACGAGGTAGTAACCGTGGAAGATACCAACGGGGTACGACGCGTGCCCAGTTCGGCCCGTCCCATCCGAACATAAACCAAGTACACGCTGTCACTCGAGTACATCCTGAGCAAATTGAGAACATAGAACGCACTCAATCTGCACCTAATAGCGAATTTTTTCGTCCCCTTAATTAATGAACATTTTATTTTAAATTTTAACATAAATAGTGTAGTACACTTAGAGTTAGGAATAGGTAAACAAGTAAGTTTATTAGTAGATAGCGGTGCAAGTATTTGCGTCATGAAATATGAGTGGTTACTCGACCACCAGGAATACTTTAAAGAATTACGTAATTATAAGTTAACAATAAAAGGTGTTAGCGGTAAATTAGTTTCAGAGGGATATATTTACTTAGATTTAAAATGTAAGGGCATTATTTTTAAAGAAAAGTTTTATATTTTTAAGAATCTTTCATGTCTTGCCGACGGAATTTTAGGTGAGAATTTTTTCCGGCACTATAATGCCGTAATTAACTATGAAACGAATACTTTAAGTTTATCTAATCATGGATCCATAGTTTATTTAAATATAGGTAGTAATAGAGATAGGTACACTCACGTGATACCCGCACGATGCGAAGTTATAAAATACATACCTTGCAATTCACGCGGAGATAGCGTAGTTTTAGCACAGGAAATAAAGGAAGGAGTTTTTATAGCAGGAATGATTTCTAAGCCTTTTAAAAACAATATCCCATTGAGAATTTTAAATACAACAAATTATGATATCGAGATAGATTTTTCAAGTTTAAATGTACAGTCTATAAATAACTTTGAAGTGGCTCATCTAAAAAAAGAGAGCACGTCAGTAAATAGAGTTAAAACTTTATTCGAATTACTCGATTTAAATTATTTAAATAGAGAGGAAAGATTAAGCATAGAACAAATTTGTGCAAAATACGCCGATATTTTCCACCTACCAGGTGACTCGTTATCAGTCACAAATGTAACAGAGCATAGTATCGTTTTAAAGGACAATGTGACCCCTGTATATGTAAAACCATATAGGGTCCCACAGTCTTTAAAAAGTGAAATAGATAAACAGATTAAAGAAATGCTAGATAACGACATTATAGAGGAAACCGTTTCGGAATGGTCCAGCCCAGTTTTACTAGTCCCCAAAAAAGCAGATAAATCAAATCAAAAGAAATGGAGATTAGTTATTGATTACCGGCAATTAAATAATAGAATACAGGATGACAAATTTCCCTTACCCAATATTACTGAGATTTTAGACTCTTTATCTGGAAGTATTTATTTCTCTAAATTAGATCTTTCACAATCGTACTATCAATTATCTTTGAATCCAAATTCACGAAAATATACATCTTTTAGCCTGAATAAATTGTATCAGCTTTCTTTAGATAGCGAATCTCGAAAATACACAACGTTTACAGCAGACAAACAATACCAAATGAAACGGTGTCCAATGGGACTTAAGACTAGTGCCAGTGTTTTTTCTAGGCTAATGACCATAGCAATGGCAGGCCTTAATTATCAAAAATGTTTTATTTATTTAGACGACTGCATCGTAATAGGAAGAAACATAGAAAATCACAACAGAAATCTTATCGATGTACTTAATCGACTTAAAAAAGTTAATCTCAAATTAAATCCTACCAAGTGTGAATTTCTGCGTAAAGAAATAATTTACTTAGGCCACAAAATTACTGAGAACGGTATTTTCCCAGATCCGAGTAAAATTGATACCATACGTAATTACCCAAGACCGAGTTGTGCTGACGACGTAAAACGCTTTGTCGCATTTGCCAACTATTACCGACGGTTTATATCAAGTTTCGCCGATATTGTATTTCCGATGAATCGATTGTGTAAAAAAGGTATATTATTTGAGTGGACAAACGAATGCGAAACATCATTTAACAAATTAAAATATGCTCTTATGAATCCACCCGTACTAGATTATCCTGATTTTTCCGAAAACAATATGTTTAAATTACAAACAGATGCGTCCAAATTAGGTCTAGGAGCATTATTGTCAAACGGTAATGGAAAAGTAGTAGCTTATGCAAGTAGAAGCTTAAAACCCGCCGAAACCAGATACCCTATAATTGAGTTAGAGTTATTGGCCATAGTATGGGCAGTTCGTCATTTTCGCCCTTATTTGTATGGTAGAAAATTTAAAATTTATTCGGACCATAGGCCACTCGTCTATTTATTTAGTTTAAAGGATCCATCAAGTCGTTTAACTAAATTTAGGCTATACTTAGAAGAGTACGACTTTGATGTGGAATATGTCCCAGGGCGAAATAATGCAGCCGCAGATGCGTTAAGCCGACTTCCGGTGACGTCAACAGATTTGAAAGATATGCACGAGCAAGTAGTATCGGTTTTGACTAGAGCTCAAAGGAAACAGCTAGATGCTTATATAGATAACCGACAGACAGACAAAATTTCTTCAGTTTGCGGGCCTGATCAACCTGCGACTGTGGAAATATTAAAAAGACCTAATGTCGTAGTAGAGTTACGTTTTCTAGACAATCGTAATGAAACTTTTAAGTATGACTCGAAAGTCGTTGTATCAAACGCAAAATATTGCACATATGTCCCTTCGCGGTCAACGATATTTCTTCATTCTCGATCGTTATCATCCCCAGAGGAGCTAGCGAGAGATCTAGAAAAATTGTGCGTACATTTAAATATAAAGGAATTACTTATAACTAAAAATAAGAGTAACAATAAATATATTACATGTTTACTGCGCAGTATAAACAAATGTAAAATAAAATCGCCGCGAATTTTAATTATTAAAGATTTAAAGAGAATAATGGACAAGGAGGAAATAATTACGATTTTGAATGATTTTCACCTCTTGCCCACAAGTGGACATGCAGGTATAAATAAAATGATAAATAACATAAAAAAGTATTATTTCTGGCCAGGAATGTCGAGTGACATATATAATTATGTCAAAAGATGTAAAAGTTGTCAAATACAAAAGTCGACTAATAAACACGTTAGAGAACCTTTAACAATAACGTCAACCGCTAACTCAGCGTTTGAACGTATAAGCTTAGATATTATGGGCCCCTTAGAGATAGATAATCATAATTATAAGTATATTTTAACTATCCAGTGCGATCTTAGCAAATTCGTTGAGGCATATCCCTTACCACGAAAAGATAGCGAAACTGTAGCCAGATCTTTGGTGAATAATTTCATACTACGTTACGGCGTACCGAGACAGTTCATAAGCGACAAGGGAACTGAATTTACATCGTCCATCATGTCTGAAGTTTGTAAATTACTAAACATAGAAAAAATTCATTCAACCCCGTATCACCATGAAACGTTAGGAGGTATAGAGAACACACACAAACATCTCGGCGCATATCTCAGGATTCAGTGCGAAAATAATAAATCTGATTGGAGCGATTGGGTTCCTTTTTGGTGTTTTTCGTTTAATACTAGCGTACACTCACAAACAAAATATACTCCATACGAATTAGTTTTTGGAAATGTCTGTAATTTACCAAGTAATTTATCAGGACAAATCGACCCTTTATACAACTTTGATGATTATCCAAAAGAACTTAAGTACCGTTTACAAAAAGCGCAACAAGACGCTAGACAGAATTTATTACGATATAAAAATCTAAGAAAAATTAACTATGATAAGAAAAATAACAATGTAAAGTATAAACCAGGAGATTTAATTTTGATTAAAAACCAAACTGGTCATAAATTAGATTGTTTATATAAAGGACCATATACAGTCATTGAAGACTTGTCTCCAAATGTCAAAATACGTAAACAAAAAACAGAAATTGTAATACATAAAAATAATACTAAGTTATTTTACGATTAAAAAAAAAGTTTTATTTCCATCATAATGTACTGTTACAATAAGTTAGTATAACTTAGATAGCCAACGTTACGTTCGCAAACTTTTTTTTTTTCTATCAAAGGGAAGGCCACCTACCCTTTACTTTTCGGGGGAGGTGAAGTATGTAGGTAAATCGCTTCACAAGCAAATAACTTGTTGTTTACGCGAATGATTCCCACGATCGGAACGTTTGGCTGAATAAGGGTTTTTATTATAATGATATCTGTACTGTGTTAATTTAAGTTGATTCAATATAGAACCACCGAACCATCAACATGACTTTTCTTTGAATGTCTACTCTACTATACTCTACTCGACCTACAATCGCAGCCACCATCCTTCACTTACTAGCATAGTATTAAGTGTCTGTTTTTATGTACTTACTAACAAATGAATTGTAATTTTCTGAAAATTTTAAGGCTTTTTGGCACGCAACACACGCAAGTTGCCATTTATTTCTGGAAAACGCAGGCTCTATGGAGAATTTGTGACGATCGCTAATGTATCATGGAATAGTGATGCGGGCGAAGCTAACGAGAAATGTTTAGGTATTGGCAATGACAATTTATATGGTTATTGGCACATAAGTTGCCAATTACCTCTGGAAATGCAGGCTCTATCAAGAAATTGTGACGATCGCTAAAGCATTATGGAAATGTTGACGCCAACCAAGCGAGCGAGAATTGGTAACTATGGCCCTGATACATAGAGCAGGATGCTCAGATCGGGGCGGCTAAGTTTTTCACTATGAAATGGCCTAATTTATTGCAAAACATTCCATTCTATCAAGTTAATCAGATTTTCCCTGGCATAAAAATCCCCGGACGCTCTCCAAACTAGGACAAATCCGGGAAAACCCGGACGAATGGCAGCCCTACTCAATACTAAACTTTTCAAAATCCCAAAGGAATCAAATCATACGAAATAAAGTATTTTCACGTATTTTTTTGTTCTCGTAAAGTATAGAGTACAATTACCTGAAATACTTTGTTATAAAGTACGGGTGGCAACCCTACCTGGAATCCCCATCCTGCAGCATCCAAGTTTCCATAATTATCTTCCTTATATTTGACGCAATCCTTTTTCTTGCCGCTGTAGTTGGTGAACAGCTGAATGATTTTCCCAATGGCCTGAAACCAAACAAGCAAAAAACTTAGTACCTCCTTATTCAGTCTGCTTACGAGGTTAAATTCATATTGATTATTATATCCAACAATAACATTACCTCGAGCAGCTCCTTTCCAGCCAAGGGCTTGTCAAGATACTGGCAGGCCACCCTGACGGGATAAGCCGGAAGGTCCATGAGGAAATCTGACGGAAACGGATAGTTGACCATGGCTAAGGTTTCGTACATGGATTGTAAGAAATCCGTGAGGTCTTTCACGTCCGTGGAGTTCTTGATAGGCTCGCAGAGATTCCAGGTCTTTTGCAGCCAGTCTGTGTTGTTCGCGTTGGTTGTGAAGTTCCTGAGGAGTTATAACTTTTTGGTGCTGCACTTACGAGTATTCAAAGTTCTTGAAAGAGATTAAGTTGATTTGAAGGAGCAGTTAGGTTTCCTGCTATTAATAAGGTGTGTTTGTCGCTGTTTTTATCTCCATACCCGGGTATTCCGAAATTTTTTCGTAAATCTACATGAAAAATGTCTGTTGTTATGGCGTAAAACTAGCAGACAAACAATACAACTTTTTACCTACCTGATAACTAGATACGTGTAGGTACACCACATCAGCCTATTGAAGTCCACTACTGGACGTAGGCCTCCCTTAGGGCAAGAGGCTACTGCCATAGGGGGATTTTGCTACCCACGGACAGACCTGGGCTGGTGCTGTTCCACTCTGATAATATTATACTAGGCGAAAAGTGAAGAGTGGGAATAAGTAGTAGATTTAAATAGCGTACTTTATGAACTTCCACGAGTTCTTTATATTTTGGGTACAGTTCTTCATCGGGTCTGCTTCATTGAAGCTGGACGTGACGATTGTGTGGAAGACCTCACAAGGCACGTCCATTCCTGGGAACATGTGCACTGGAGCTGATGCAGCAATGGCTCCGGCCACCAGGTGAGGGTATTTCATGCGGATGTATGCTGCCAACATGCCTCCGTAGGAGCCTTGGGAAATACGTGAATATTAAGTTTTTTTTAACTTTCTAGAAAAGTTTTAGAAGATTTGGATAATCGTATCATGGACAGTCATGAAGTGTTTTTCGTAAGAATGGAGCGTGTTTTCGGGGATGCACCAGCAAACATCTTCTGGAATGATGGTTGATTTGTTTTTGTCCTGTTATTTCTTATGAGAAATGAGATTGTGCGTTAGCTGGATGTATCTAGTTTATACCATACCGCCAAAAGCAATCACAGGGTACTTTGGTTTCCTGGCTCCTCCTTCCAGAAATTCGATGAGGTCTGCATAGTCAGCTAGTGCCTGAGCAGACGACAGATATCCAATGTGGTCGTTATCCAAAGATATGTTCTTGCTTCCAAACGGCATAGATTCTCCATAATACCTGAAAAGAACCATATCTCTCTTAAGTTTACTAAGTTTTCTATTGCAATGTGTGAAATTTCCATGAATTCCATGAATCAGGATTCTTTGAAAGAGATATCGCTCTACCTACACTGCTCGTAGTGGCATCTCGCTTCAACAATTGTGTATCATCCTTTATAATGTACCTATCAATTCTCTGTAGTGTATCATGGTTGATGACAAAATGAACGACAATCTACGTACCGACGCGACGTAGCTACAGAAACAAGGTTCATTACGGTAGAATGGCAACTACGTACTTCTACAAGAGTTGCGATAGAGACGTGAACTGTAAGAAATATATATGTCGCAGGTGTATTGTAAAACACGCCCTATTACAAAACGGCTAGGCATTTTGAATAGTATGAGAGAAAAAAATCCTTTTAGCACTTCGCCGGTCGCTGCAGGGACATGCTCGCTACGCTCACTCGACTCGTGCGTTGTTATTTTAACAGGTCTAACATAACCTAACCTAATTAATTAAGCAGACCAATTGCTAGAAGCCAAATTGTCTCGCTCCAAAACCCATACTATTCAAAATGCCTAGTCGTTTTGTAATAGGGCGTGTTTTACAATATGCCTTCGACATATACGAGTATACCTACACATGTCTATGTTCCCGAAATGGGGGTCTATGTTCCCGAAATGGGGATCTATGTTCCCGAAATGGGGTAGCAAGGACTGCTGGATCGTAAAAGATATTCTACACCACGTTTTGCACAGCGGGGTCAGATGTATTAAACTGGAAAGCATACTGTACCTGTGTTCTGCAAAGACCAGCTTCGCCTTATACTCCTCGGCAATCTCCCACATGAAGCCGGTGTGTTTTGCAAACACCTCGATTTGACCCTGGGATGACGGTCAAATATAACAATAGTTACATAGTCAGTTTATCTAGTTTAGTTGTTCAGTTGGTTAGTTAGTGCATAGCATATCCACAAAAATATACTTGGTGGCGATTGGCGAGGTACCTACATTTCACATTATGTTTGTTTATCGTGCGAATCATCAAAGAGTTCCTATGGACAATGGCGCTAGTTACTACTCGTATGTGTATAAAATCAGTCAAGATAGCAAGAGTTATAAATGGACTAGTAGAGTTTTAACTTATCTGTAGGTACTTGCACAAAACAAAATAAAAACAAACCTTACCTCATTTCCTGTATAAAAGAAAATTGGTCCATTGCCTTTGTTCCAATAATCATCATTCACCAGATACTTGATCTTGAAGGTCTCATTCCGCTGATAGGAAAAATGATCGAGAGGCACTTCGAACCAGAGGGTCTTATAGGTGTACTCGGCACTGGCTCCGAGACACAGGGTGAGGAGCAGGATCCACATGGTGAGACGTCCGCCACGTCCCGGCGACTGATAATGACTGACTGACGTAGCACCGGCGAAGAGTTAACCACAATCGCTATCTATGTAAATTGTTATTGTACAGTCTTGGACACAAGCGCAGATTTAATAATACTACACTAGGTAAGCACCATGGAGAAGGTATAAATTGTAAGAACGAACTTTTTTATGCGCCCCGTAACGGTATCGACTCGCAATCAAAATATACAGGGTGATTTTTGGTCGTCAACGTTCCCGAAAACTACGGAATCTCCTCATTATCACGATCATTTTTCTCCATGGAAGCATACCTGGGAAGTGTCTGGTTTCCAAAATATTAGGGTCCAAAGTTGAGTAAATAGACTGCGTTTTTCTGCATAAATGCACATAGACGCGCGTAGCAGGATTTTTTCACGAAAAATTATTAATATCTGTCTATAAAAAAACTAACATAAACACTAGACACTATAAATTTCGCACGATCAAGGAATTTAAAAATTTTTTTCAAAAAAAATTTTTTTTTCCCACCATTTTTTAGGCATAAACTTACTTTATTTCATGTATAGAAAACGTACCCTTCGTTAAAGGTGGCCACAAAAAAACACTCTGTATATGTCGTGGCCATATCGTAGATTGGATCATTTCATGAAATGGTTGAGCATTTTATGAAATGGTCGCATTTCATAAAATGTTCAACTGTCTATTGGCCACATTATGATATGGTTTGGACAGATCGATGAGAGACATGACAGTGTGCGATAGTGATACAGACTATCGAGAGGTTCGTGCTTGCCCGAATGAACACCTTTTTGAAGTAAATAGTATTTTACTTTGTCTTCATATTTCGGCGTAGGAATGTGTTTCACTTTTAAAGTTTAAAATATAAGATACCTACGTATCTGGCCAGGGTGTAGTCGCATACCGCTAAAAGAAATCTGGGCTCATTATCACCGAAGTGAGGGCGCTACAAACGAGGAATGTTAACGTTACTGATATCACTTATGTAGTTATAATTACAGCCCGGTCTACGGCGAATACTTTAGCTTAATATAACATAATCCTCAATAGTGATTGGTTGGCTGTCAAATGACAAGACAGACGAGACAAGCAGCAAACATGCGCCGCAGACACGACTTCATACTAGTGTCTGACGAAGTAACGTCGAGTCGTCACTGCTCCTCTCCTGCATGCAGTCAGTTACGAACACTGTGTGTAACTCGATTAAGCCTTTAATACTGTATTTACTTACATATTTTTATTCAACCACGTTTCTGTACATAAAAGTACCTATTCCATTATTGTCCGCTTGAGTCACAACGCGTTAACTCTTTTGCTCTTTCGAGCAGGATGTTAACTGATTGGGCTATTATTTAACATTTATTTATGTTACTATTATTTACTGTAAGATATTATAGTATTATTACGAGTACGTCGTTTACGTTGCTATGGTGTCCTATGATCTCTAACTTGCGGTATAACTGTGAGATCTATGACTATAGCTATAGCATAATCTACTGCGCATTATTTACCGAAGAGAAAACTATAGCAGTTAGCTTTAGAACAAGTAAGTAAAATAGACAGACACGACTGTATTTCCAAAATGGTGCGGACAAAACTGTCGGGTGATAAGAGTTCCCGCAGCCACACCCTGAATGGAATAGAATAGAATAAATTTTTTTGTTTGGTGATTACACACACAGAGATGTGTGTGTTAATATTATAAACGCGTAAGTTTGTAAGTATGGATGGATGGATGTTTGTTACTCTTTCATTAACCGTAAAAACGGCTGGAGCGATTTTAATAAAATTTAGTATGGTGTTAGCTGGCACCCTGGATTAACACATAAGCTACTTTTTATCCCGGTAAAATATTTTTATCCGGGATAGTTTCGACATTTTGTTTTTTCTACAGTCCACGCGGACGAAGTCGCGGGCGTCCGCTAGTTAGCATAACGGGGACAGATATGAATGAACAAAAACAAGTTAAGATGCAGCTGATGTATTCTAGTGAAGACCCGCATCAGAACAGGGCAAGTATACCAGAGTTTTTTTTGTACAAATTGTACTTTCATTGATTTTAGCTCTTTACTAGCTTGCGTTACGAGTAACTTGGAGACACTTGTGTGTCCGATGATATTCATTTATCGCGAATATGACCTGTAACCCATACCTTGTGTAACAGTGCAATAAACTGATATTTACCCGAAGCACAAGCTATTTGAGTGTCTTAAACTGAGCTGGGACCTCATTTAATATCTAAGACCTATTATTGTTTTACCTAGCAGTTACCTATATTAGTTATGTTATGACATGAACTAATATGGCACGCGTGCTTCACTGATCGGGGACAGTACATAATTTAACTATCTAACTTCTAGCGAGATAGATAGCGTGGAAAAGACTATTTTTGGATTTCTCAGGTACTAAAATTATAGGTACTTGTCATACATAGTCCTTCACGTGATTTTGCTGAAGTAGAGATGTGGTCTTTATTTCAAATTCGCTTCGGTTGAATTTTAAGCAGCTGAAATGTATATGTCGTGGCCATATCGTAGAATTGATCATTTCATGAAATGGTCGAGCATTTCATGAAATGGTCGCATTTCATGAAAAGTTCAACTGTCTATTGGCCACATCATGATATGGTTTGGGCAGATCGATGATAAAAATCGTTTCTCGATATGGGCAACTAAACGCCCGATCATTTCATGAAGTGGTCAAGATTATTGATCATATCGTAAAATAGTTACATGAATCACCGGTAGAGGCGCTGCGCGCGTTTTATTTATGTGTGAAGATGGCGGATTTTTCTTTTTAGGTTATAAAACAAATTAAAGAGAGTAGGGTGACTATGCAGAAGAAGTTCACGGATAGTGTGTTATATTGTATAATGTATATTAGACTTAATG
Source organism: Carposina sasakii (assembly GCA_014607495.2). Lineage (NCBI taxonomy): Eukaryota > Metazoa > Arthropoda > Insecta > Lepidoptera > Carposinidae > Carposina > Carposina sasakii. The sequence goes on from CP053150.1 coordinate 1,081,382, forward strand.
GTGGTTTATAATAATATTGTTAAATAAAAACCTTAGATTACGATAGGTTAGGTTAGGTTAGACTATGACAAATGACGCACGAGCCGAGCGAGCGGAGCGAGCGTGCCCAAGCAGCGTCCGGCGATGTGCCAGATGCGAATCGCTTTTGTAAAGTCTTTTATGTTTTTAAATATTATATTGTGAAAATATCACATAAATAATAGCAAAAAAAATCATACCATCATACCTTATGGTATACTTATATATGGTGTACGGTATATATTATTTATATAAGCTCTTACCACATTCGGATTTTATGGACACCCTGTTAATACGATTTGGCCAAACGTGGATGACAAAATCGTGAAATGTAGACGATTTAACGATCTGGTCAAATTGAATTGGCCACTTTATGAAATGCGACCACTTCATGAAATGCTCGACCATTTCATGAAATGATCAATTTTACAATATGGCCACGACATATATATATTTCTATGGATGAAAATAAAACATTGAAATTATAATAGTTGATTTTGTATTTATAATGAAATATGAAGATATAAAGATTTATTGGAAAACTTTAACAAATAAACGTGAGTACCTATGTTTTATGGCTGTATACTAAACTACAAACTAAATAATTTATTAATTTTAAAATAACTAAGTAGGTAATCAGCGTCCTTGTATTTAAAAATAAGCAAATTCTAAACCACCAATATGTATACTAATATTATCATAATTGAGTCTGCTAATTATTTACATAGCTCTACATATAGCCTTCTTTCCAAAAAATTCTTCACTATAAAATCAAATTACGCTTTACCCCCTTTCAAACGCAAGGTTCACTGCTGCCTAATAAAATTTACGTCAGCCAGATAACTTGGCTCATAAGGCTCAGGAGGCCGAGCCACCAGTCCCATCACCTCCACACCCGACAGGTGTTGTCCTTGGAAGCCGTTACGATCGCGTCTCCGGCGTACGAGTAGGCGCACGAGAAGATCTCACCCTGGTGACCGGAGAGGACCTGGAATTGAATTAGAGCACCTTGACACAAGTCGTAAGGTTTTAAGACGGAAACTCTGTGTCGCCAGATCCATGTGCGGACTCTAAATATACACCTACATGACTGCAAATGCTATTAGCTCACGTGATCGTTCTATTTATCTTATTGATAGTTATTGCGAACGGGACGTAATCAGGTCCGTACCGGTGAACTGTGGGAGAGCTGTTATAACAGCAAATGATTCATATATGAATCACGTGTTTCTAGCAAGCTCATCTATGGTTGTCATTAAATTCCGAAAGCTAGACTTTGGCTGCGTAAGATTCGACGACGTTAACTGAGTTGAGTCCCTGTGCGGGGACAACCATAAACAGATATTAAAAAAGTATTTCCTACAACAATGTAAAACCGGTCCCACATGTAACGAGGAAACCATAAACGTCTAACTATAATGGGTATAATAATTATGTTCGTTAATTGAGTTATATTCTCGATCTTTATGTGGTAGCTGGCATATTCGCGACATGGGGCACTGGGCAATGCTTCTATAGAATAGAAAGTAAGTAGTATTAATAAGTACTTAGATATAAGTGGTGGGGGACGAGGGTCACGCATAAACCACCCAGGGATTATGTGACCCTTCATTAAAATTGTAAAAAAAACCTATATTATATAATAAATAAATAAAAAAATAAAAAAACTAGATGACTTCGAAGTGATTTCAGCTTGATTGATATTGAAACAATAAGTACCTACCTAAAACACGGCTTTAAAGTTTATATAAAATACCTAACTTCCATCCAGTAGTTCTATTGAATCTTATTGAATATTTGCAGACCTACTTACCACCCTGCCTATGTTTACACACATAATATGGTCTGAGTTCACTTTACTGCCTAGTTTTATTCTATTGTAAATATTCAAAGATAAAGAAATTATGTTTCAAATGACGAAGACAACCTCATTAATGATTTGAAATAGATTATTTTGTAACCCGACTGCGCCAGAATGTTCTTTGGAACGCTCTAGATCAGGGGTTCCCAAACTTTTTTTCTTCATAGACCCCTTTCAAAATTAACTGGTTCTGGTGTTATTCCTCTATGTTATTACTAAGAGATTATAACTGTTACATAACCTAGGTACATAGATTATTTAAACTACGTCTAGGTACTTACTTGAATGCAGTTCCCTGTAGTGGTATTCCAGACCCTCGCGCTGCGATCTGCCGATGCAGTGAGAAGACAGCCTCCGGCTGGACTGAAGCACACCTTAAGAATAAAACATCTCTACATGCTCATATAAAAAAAGGGTTATACAGTATATATAGAATATTTCTTCTATGCGGACTGGTTCTTTTTTATATAAGTCGACTACTATATTAGGTATTTCTCATTCGAATCGGTAGACGTTCGTTATCGAAACGTTTGCTCCAATAGGCAGCTTTCATTTTTGCGCGTTTGTCAAATTACGTAATAAAGACTAAAGAACTAGCCGCTGTCGGTGGGAGTGTTACGATAGCGAACGTCAATGTGAAACAAATGCATTGTTTAAGCATCGACAACTCTCGTAATGTATTGCAGCTTATAAAAAAGGTTTAGAAAAGGACACCTAGGTTTTTATTTGAAGATTACACAGATACAACAGCAACAATGAAGACAAACAGAGTAGAAACATAGAAACCATAGGTAGAAATGAAGATTTCTATTCCAAGACACTTCCAACACATGCACAAGATTCGATATCTCTGTTGTTTCGGTAAAAAATAAGGTAGCTAACAGATCCTTCTAGCTCAGAAAATCGCTAGTAAAACGTGCTGGCTTCCGGCTTTTCTCATGCCCTTAAATAAATATAAATACTTAGTTACCTTAGAAACCTCCTCTCGATGTCCCTTCATGACAGCCAGCTCCTTGAAGTCGGAGCGTACATCATAGATCCTCGCGGAGCAGTCGCTGGAGGATGTCGCCATCCGGTGACCCGCCCAGTCGAAGCAGATGTCCAGCACCTGAAGAAAGAAGCATTTACAGTAATATTAATCAGATTTTGAGGGTTAATTTAATTATTAGATATTTCTTACGCGGACTGACTTCGAGAGGCTCACATCTGGGTTATGTAAGGAGATAGGTTACCTACCTACTACCTGTAAAGGGTTATATAGCATGTTAAGATTAGAAAGCCAACCCTGATGCCTGAAGTCGTCATAGCCAAAGCATTACTGGTTCCTAGTATTTTCCTATGAGACCACTTTTCCGAAGCATGTCATCTTATTGCTCGTCTAAAGTCCTTTTTTCGTCCGAGATCAATCTCGCCATAGAGGAATAAGATGTCATAGAGTGCTAATGTAATACTAACTTTTTCGATGCACCATTAGACTTTTCGGTGCCTCACAATTCCAGTCCTTGACACTTAGATTCTATTACTGTAATGTATAGTAATGTACTACATTACTAATGTACTGTAACGTATAATAATGCAATCTAAGTGTCAAGGACTGGAATTGTGAGGCGCGGAAAAGTCTAATGGTGCATCGAAACTGTTAGTATGACATTAGCACTCTATTTCTACATATTATTCCTCTATGATCTCGCTAAAAAAGGCCGAGATCTCGCGAGATCGAGATTGCATTCCCTAGTTATAAAAATAGGTCACTATGTAGAACTTATCCACAAATTTTGAGCCTCTAAATCATACACCCTGTACCTACCTACTATCTTCATTCGTAGCTAGGTTCCATCAGGTTTATAGAAGGTATACCTCATCGCTATGCCCAGAAACGGTAGCCAGACACTCGCTCTTCCTCGCGTCCCAGAGCTTGGCGCTGCCATCCAGCGACGAGGAGCCCACCAACGAGCTGTCCCAGTTGAACTGCACGTTGGAGATCTCGCCTTCGTGCCCTTGCAGGACGGATACGCGGCTGGAAATGGTGATTAAGTGAGAAAGAACCCGTTGGTTAAGTTGGCTCAAAGCTAGCTAATTTCATCAATCTACATGTTTGCTAAAGTTAATTTACTAGGCGCCTTACTCTTTTTCTCTAGTGTCCCAAAGAGAAATAGTTCCATCAAAAGAACCCGTGATGAGCCTCTGTCCTTCATTAGGGTCGAACTGGACCGCTATAACTTCAGCCGTGTGGCCCGTGTATGTCTGGATTTCACTTCCTGAAACGGTTAATACCTATATTTTATCATTAACTATGCGAGGAGATAAGTAGTAGGTAAGTAGGTAGGTGTTTATAGGCGCGTACGATTCCATGGAAAAATGAATAAATCGTAGACCAGATTTTGACGAATCATTGATATTAGACATTATCCATATATTCATGAAAATATCTCCTATTTTCTGTGCTTTAGTCCATTCTGTTGTGTTATTTCCTCCAAAGCCTGAATATATTATGGGTATAGGTTGCCAATTAGGTACCTTTTACTCTACATCAGCATACAAAATTTCTTACCAGTGCCAACATCATAAAGTTTGGCAGTATGGTCCATAGATCCCGTGGCCACATAGTCCCCTTTGCTGCTGAACTGGGCAGCCACGACTTCGCCGGAGTGGCCCCACAGGGTCGCCAAGCACTCGCCGGTGGCCGGGTTCCAGACCCTGGCTGATTTGTCGAATGAACCGGTTACTACGCGATCACTGGAAAGGTTTGGAGTTGAGTCACTACGTGGTCATAGTACTTTGGTACTCTAATCTATTACAGTACTCCTTTACGGTAGTTTGGTACATTTGGTAATTGTGTTTTTCTGGCTGGAAGCTGATAATTAATTTGCAAAACATCGACTGAGAACATCACTAGCCGCTTTCGATTGGTCGTGGCACATTCGTATTGTTGAACGAACAAGATGCCTTGTAGCTATATTTCGATAGCTAATGTGATTAAGCCAGTCTTTAATTAAAACAAGAGGTATTTCAATACTACCGCTTATGCTGCTATGTTGTTGTGTAATAAAACTACAGGATTACCCACACTTTAACCATTGCTTCGTAAATCTGAGTAATGACATCATAACATAGTATAAATAAAGTTACTTGTATCAGGCGTTACAATTCGGAAGTTCAAATTTCCATCAAGGGTACGCCCACCACCGGGTTCTACACCCTCTGCTGACCCTCGGATCTGCCGACTCATGATCACAAACATAAAACTACTACAGTAGCAACGAGAAGCCAGATCCAAGCACCCAGCATGCAAACACACATAGCTACTTATCCAAAATGCTAATCGACATAATGTTTCACCAACACCCGTGGCATTTTCGTTTATATGTTATAATATCAGCATTGCACCCGTGTGAAGCCAGGGCGGGTCGCTAGTTTACCATGCCGGGAAGTTGTATCCGACCGAGTAGACGACGTTCATGTGTCCGGTGAGGGTCTGCAGCTCAGTGCCAGACTCCACGTCCCATACCTTGCAGGTGCGGTCGTAGCTGCCCGTCAGACACCTGGAAATAGGTTTAGGGGATTCTGTTGTCAATTAATTAAGATAATAATTAATTAGTTTATAACTTAAATTACTTTTAAGGACACGGAATTTTTGCACACCAATTTGGGAAAAATAAGAGACACAAAATACCGGAGATTCGTGTGCCTCGTCTAATGTGCTCTAGTGCCATCTAAGTAAATTAGGAGACATTTAAACCTCTTAGAGCATTGAATTATAGGTACACCTATAGCGACCATTAGTGATGTCCCTAATAATTAGATGAATTGGTATTATATTTAGAGCCTTATTTTGTGCAAATAAAGTATTTTGAATTTAATTTCTTTTAGACCTTTGATTGATGGAAGCCTGTATGTTAAAATAATAACTTTCTCTCTACTCTCTAATTATACTCGTATGTACCTAGATCCGCTTTTATCAAAAGCCACATTGGTAAGCGGCAGCACATGCGTCTGCAAGGTCTTGTAGATGTAGAACCTCTTCCCTAAAGGACCTTCGTGTTCGATCCTCTTCTTCAGCACCTCGAGGCATTGACTCAGCTTCTCTTTCACCTCCTCAGTGATGAGAGGTTCAGTCTCGTGCAGCTTATTGGATAACTCTTGTATGTTTGTGCTGCAGGACAATATTTGTTAAGTAACACTGCTATCGTCTTCGTCTTCAGCCTATTGCAGTCCACTGCTGGACGTAGGCCTGCCCCAGAGCACAAGGCTACTGCCATGCCATTGCTATACAATAACAGAGCAGCAACTAAAGTAAAGTATACGGAAAGCTGAAGAAAACTATATTCGTTTAACACACATAGATATACTTTACATCAGCCTATATTGTAGGACACTGCTAGACGTAGACATCCCCCAAGGCACGCTGCAAGGCTACTCCCATAGGGGGGTTTAATTTTTTTAAAGTAGTAACAAAAAACATTCAGATTAATCATCTAATCTACCTAATCTACTTCTTAAATAAATATATTTGTATTGCAACTCCCGTTGATGTCTTTTATATGGGCTGAAACAATGCTAATTAAATAATTCCAAGTATATTTAGTTTATTATTATAATTAGTTCTTACTTGCTGTTGAGGTCAAGAAGGTCAATCTCCCTATTTTTCAGGATTCCTTTCTGCAGGTACTCCAGGATCAGACCTGGTGGATGGTACCTCATGTGGATCTTTAACAATTTCATTGTGAATTGTTTTTAATTTTTACAAGAGCATTTTTACAACTTTTTATTGATGTAATTTGTTTGTTTTCGTTTCAAATGTCAGAATTTTGTGTTATGTCAATACAAGCCGTCGCTATAGTGACTGTCAGCCTCACTGTCAGCTTTAGAGTCAGAGTTTTAAGTTTCCGGTTCCGCCGTAAAATAGGTATGTACGAGTATCAGGGATTTGGTATCTCCTATGCTTTTTATACTCAGTATACAGGGTGTTTTTTCGTTGCCACCCTTAATGAAGGGTACGTACTCTATACATCAAATAAAGTAAATTTATGCCAAAAAAAATGCCTAAATTTTTTTTTATTTTTTATTTTTATTACTTGAACGGGCGAAATTTATAGCGTCGTGTTTATGCTAGTTTTTTTTATAGACAGATATTAATTATTTCTCGTGAAAAAACCTTGATACGTGCGTCTTGATCTGTGCATTTATGTAGAAAAACGCAGTCTATTTACTCAACTTTGGACCCTAATATCTTGGGAACCAGACACTTCCCAGGTATGCTTCCATGGAGAAAAATTATCGTGATGATGAAGAGATTCCGTAGTTTTCGGGAACGTTGACGACAAAAAATTACCCTGTATAGTTCTTTGTCCACTAGATTTAATAAGTTGTTTTTTCTTTTTTGTAAGGTGCACTAGCTATCCTAGCAAACAATTTAGTCGGTGAAAAGCTCAGATAGCGACTTGTCATTCTAAGATTTAAAGCCTCTGTCTGGCCCTAGTAATCCTGGATCCACGTGCAACTTGTGTTTAATATGAAATAATTTCCCGAAATTCCCACAGCAATGGGAATTTTAACATTTACGTGTACGAAATCATCGGCCGCTAGGTTTTCGCTAGTTTGCATTAATCGGATAAAATATAATTTTAAAAACCACGGGCTTGATATAGGTAAATGGGCCTCCTTGATAACGCAGGACCTTTTTAACGAAAAGATAGCTAGGTCCTACTGACATAGGTTCAGTAAACAATGAGCTATGATTAACCAGACACAAACGCGTCGGAGAGAACAGCGTGGCCTGATTTCGCTCCTTGCTTAGAAGCTGCTTCTCTCGCTATGCGACATGTCGCTTTGAATCATAGTGGCAAAGTCTACTTTAGCCAGCCTGAAAGAAGTCTAGTGATGCGACATAATCGATTGCTAAAATTCGCTTTGGTGTGTTTAAAAGAAAAACGATTTTATTTATTGCGAATGAAACAAGGAATTATTGAAATTGATACACATACATTTTTATGTATGATACGCTTCATTGAGAAAATAATAAATAAACCAGATCGAATAATATTATATCAACCTATCCCATAGCACCTACTTACTACTAAGCTCCACTTGCATCAAATATGTTATCCTAGGTTAGTTTATCCGCGAATTTGCACACAGGAATAGTTGATTTTCTATGGAGAATTCCTAAAAACTCAAGAGGGTTTATAGGTAGCAATATTAAAAAATTAACTTGTGATTTCGGATTTCAAATATGGATAAGTTCTCTATAGAGGGGCTATTTTCATATCATTTTCCTTATTAAGGAAAATATACCTATATAAGGTATATTATTAAATATACCCTTTATGTGACACTCTGTACTAAGATACTGTTGTTTAGTTTCTACCCAGAAAAGACATGTTAAATAATATATCGATAGATATAAAACTAGGTTCTTTCCCATCCCTACAACCTTACACTGCAGGTACCATCAATGTACATGAAGATAGGTAAAGGACCTCAGTGATGAAGCCCGCATCATACAACTGTGTCACATATTGCCAACATGATGTTGGGCTTTTTGCATTGCCATAGCAATGGCAAATTGAATTATATTTTCATTTTAACAACAAACACTAGAGTTAAAGTATCTAAAAATTTAATTTTGTAATAATAAGGTGTCGGAGGAAAAACACAGAAGGTAACGATGAGGTCGAAAAAATCTCTAAGAATTCACTAGATTTCCTGTAGGGTGACCAAAATATCTGTTATTCTTTTGGATACGTGTGAAGATTATAATTTAGCTGTAGGTACCTACCCATGCCACTATTACTATGTGTACAGCTATTGGTCTTTCAAATACCGAATAAATAGAAAATATCCAGTTAATCTAAAAATAATCAGACAAGTAATAAAATAATGTCAATATGTTTGTAAGAAATTACAAAAAAATTGCCTAAACACTTTATAAAAAAATATTAAGTAGGTACCATTTAAATCCCTAATCTAACCGATTTATTCTTAGTGGAAACTAGCCTATTAGGGATTTACCTGTCCGAAACTATAGTCCAATCGACCAAACACGGTTGCCATGGGAGTCGGTCAACCCCTGCTGCAAAGTAATTAACAGGAGGGTGTAGGGTAGTGATTCTTGCTAGTTACACACTAAGGTTGTTAGAACTACAAAGCAGGATGGTGCAAACAAAAATGTTTTACTTTGTTTGCTCATTCGTGCAAATTCTTTCAAAAGTCATGTTGCTTAGTATGACATTAGTTTTATGCCCTAATTATCATTAATTCATGTACTTAATGATAATCTAAAAAAATACTAAATTATGCTATTTTCTCAATCATATAGGAGCATATTTATCGTGTTCAGCGCAATAAAGGCAATAACTTAAAAATGATAGTGTTTATATATCAAAAAGATATTGCAAACTTGCTAGCAAAAGTTTAACTAACTTCGTCTTAAACCGGAAAATTGTGGATAGAGATAATTAATTTATCCCAAGTTTTCCTAAATTTTTGACAACCCTACATATTCCGGTCAGACAGGTTGTATCGCGGGTCCTTGACACCTGGCCGGCGGCGTGCGCGCAGTCTGCCGCGAAACAGGTGCGAGGGCGCTCGTGTCGGCTGCGCCTCCGTCCAACTTTTATTTCTGTCCTGTTAGATTGAGTTCGTGTTTGGATTTTGTAAGTTCGTTTTGTAACAGTGAGTTTAATTGTACGTAATTGTGGAGTTATGTGGTGCATATGCAGTGTTTTAGTGGATTTGTAGCGTACATCATCAGTGTACATTGAGATTGTGTAAGTCAAGACAAATTATTCATATTTTTCAACATTGTTTATATTAATTGCTAATATCTTTTGTTACTTAAGACTAAATGAAAAACTGTAGTGTAGGTAGGATTATACTTTCGATAATATCCTGTATTAACTAACACACGTACTAGTACCTATATAGGTAGGTACGTACTGAAAATTAAATCTGATTCCTTACGACGACACCGGAGAAAGTGAATCCTAAATATTAAGGACTTTTCTATATTTGAAATAGAAAAAAAAATACACGAATGATTTGGAAATGTCCTATTTTTTCACGAACTTTATGGTACCCCTATTATGCTTAACTGTATTTTTTTATATCTTAAATAATATTTTGTTTGGTATATTTTATTTCATAAAATTTTTTTAGTATCATTAACCTGATGCACTTTACATATAGTCGAGTATATGGGAACCACCATGAGTATACAGCTGGGAGCTATAGAACAGAGCCAGTAGAGCGAGACCACTGATTTGAGTTAGGTAGCTTGCACAATACGAGTATATCATTCGTCATGGGAAGAACTCTGCAAGTGTATAAATTATAGGGCGCGGTACACAGGTGAGTAAATAACAATGACTGCATAATGTATGTGACTAGGAATTTGCACGTACGGCCCATTCATAGCTACCGTAGGTACAGCGTTATAGAGTAGGAAGGCTGTTATTTACAAAACTCGGTCTAAAGTTAAACATGCGTTAGACACTGTTTAAAACGACATCGAGGGAAAACGATATCGAACTTGAGAAACGATGTTGTATTTCTTTCTCCAAGGTTTGCAAAAATTTCTATAAAATCTACTTACACTCAATACTATAAGTTTAGATATAAAACTTGGTCAGTTTCGTGTCACCAATGAAATAAGTTTGTAATGGAGCGCGCACGGAGGCAAGGTAAGCCATTGTAAAACACGTCTATTTACTTTTACTCATAAATACTCAGGTTGATACGCTTTCACAACGTGACTAATTAGTTTATATTCCTAAATCGATGATTGACTCTCGACGTAGGCATGAACCGTGCATGTGTAATATTATACTATATTTCTTTGCAATAGCCGAAACTTATATCCATTGGTATGCAGTGCGACTATAGCTTTCGAACAGCAGCGAAAACCGCAATGGCTGTCGGGAGGCCTATGTTCAGCCCAGAAGCGATTTTTTTAAGAATGTAAATTATACCGCTATGAATTGAAATAAAATTATATTCTATGTGTATTTTTTTTTGTACAATACCTATTGATTTTCTAGAGACCGCAATGTAAATCAAAATTTAATCATATAAGTACGGGCGCATGGCGTAGCATAGCTACGAACTACATAATGTAAATATGCACTGCGTCTACGATGGAGTTTGGTAGAATTGCACTTTGAAATACATTGCTGCGTTGTAATTATTCAGTTTATATATATACTATCTAACAGTATCTTCGGATAAAGCGAAGGCAGATTGTGATATCATTGTGTGTACGTCTACCTTGTAACTAATACGCGTGTAAATTGTATAATTGCCGTGTGTTTGTGTTACATAAGCGTTCATAATTTATCTTTATTGTATTTAATTTCATGTATTAAACGCTTTTCTTGAATGGAAAATACTTATTTACTTATATTAATGTTATCTATAATGTCATACATAATATCATACATAATACACATAGCTGTGTTCCCGAAATGGTGTGGCCAGAATTGCAGAATCATAAAGGAGATCACAAAACCACGTATAGTATAGACAGTTTTAGCTTACGCTTACGAGTATCGTCTAAGAGAACGCTCCTGAGTTCCTTAGTCGACTCCATGTAGATACCAAATCCCCGGTCGACTCCACAGACTACATAAAGAACTAGTTCAGACCGTCATCTCAGGCAGGGATTTGGTATCTTGATCTCAGGTACATTGGCTTCAGGGATTGGCTTTGGTTCGTAAATGATTTGTCAGGCTAGAATTTTTGTTTGTTTAGTTTATCCCGAAGGAAAGGCAAGGGGAACTAAGCCCATACAGCCATTGTCTTTAGTAAATGATTTCTGAATTTATGATGGATGATAATGATGAATGGAAACATCGGGAAAATCCTCAAGAACAAGTGTAAAGTTAGTCAAAATGAAAAATTATTGCAGAAACAACTTACATGCGCCCCATGAAGAGATCGTAATCCGGCTAAAGTTTTACTCGGCTTACCTGCGTATAAAACCATGCACACGCACTAGATTCACATCACAAGTAATCAAAATATAACTTATCTACCAGAAAACATCACTTACGGACACATGCAAGCCATTTACAAATAATTTTTGATTTTCACAAGAAAATTACACCTGCACCCTTCCAGCTTTTCCCGCCGAATCCACAAGAAAATTACACCCGCTCCCTTCCAGCTTTTCCCGCCGAATCTCAGGCTAGAACATGACAGTCAAAGAATTTTTTTTTAAAGTTCTTATTATCAAAGGCAATGAAATAAACAATGCAGCCTCAATGACACGGGTGGGTTGACGCAATATATTTTATACTTATTATTATTTAGTGTACATACATTGCATAAATAAAAAACATAATTTATTTATTTTTCAATTTTTTTCTTAAACTTATAACTAGGGCTTTTTTGCATAGGTGGCAAAATACAATCTGCAGCTCTCGTTATATCTGTCCCTTTCAAAATTTTATTTATTACATTGCACCAATTAAAAATGCACAGTTGTGATATTTCAAAAACATTCCAGGATCATCTCTCTATGGGGGACGCAATTTAAAAAATCAAATGAATATTTGGAAATTATTTCTTGTTTAATTTGATCGCCTATGTTTTTTACATAACCTTGGGTTTCCAAATATTTATTTGTCGTTTTTATTATGTTGCCAAAACTCTGGACAGCATACTCACTGGGATATATTATTTTCTTGTTCTTCTTTCTTTTATATTCTTTACGTTTAATAAAACTATCGACATTACTATTTTCTGTCAAAAGATTTTGTCTGCAGTCCTTACATTTTATTTTGGCAATGATTTTTCTAGTGACCCATCCAACTGTATATGCCCTAGAATGAAGTTCTCTCCGAGCCTACTCTTGAATATTTTCTTCAAGAGCAGGTATATCAAAATTACTAAAACTTCTGTTACATTGTGTAATTGTAGTTGGTGCAATGTTTACATTGTTGTCATCAAAAAGGGACTCGAGATTTGATATGCCTTAACTAGAATCTTCTTCACAGTTATAGTTTTCTGAATGAAAATGTATAAATCTTGTAATCAGTAATTATTTATTTAAATGTATTTGTAAATGCATACGCTGTAGGGTTATTACTGCGATTATTATAAGCACGCACCTGTCCAAAACAGTTTTCTATAATATCAGAATTATAATACCTAGGTCTCATTACTTTTATATTTAGATCTTGCCGGAAATTTCATACCCTTTAGAAGCCTGTTATAACCCAATTTTTATGGAAGGTAAATTTTTTAGTAACCCATTGTTTGATAAAAATCTCGTACCTTCCAATATTTTTATGGCCTTATCCCAAAATTTATTATGTGGTGATGTTTCGGTCACAGCTCTTCTTAAAGGTTTACCTCTAGATAAATTTACGTTTAAAGAAGCTCCGTTAACACTGTCGAACAAATCATCAAATAATGCTATAGCTTCAGAAGTGTTATTCAAAGTGGCACTTTGAAAAAACTAATTTTAAAAATGTGTACACTTACGAAAACTAGCAGTGTATGACAATGCTGCTGATAGGTACTGACTTGCTCATTACCCGGACACAATTCTTTACCTGGGAAAAGAAAAAAATATCACCTTGGGGATCAACTATACTACATAATGGTGACATGAAATTTATATTTCACATAATATAACATGCTAGAAAAGTCTTTACTTAGATACAAAATTTTTGTATATTGAATTTTACCTTCATTTTTTAAATCTTTTCTGGAATGAGATGCTGGTCCGTTAATTTGTGAAATATTCTAGATTCTCCATGCCTACAGTCAGTAGCATTGTTTACGTCGACAATGTCGCTTCGAACAACATATATTTGGATAATAAATTGTTTCGCACTCCTTTTACAGATGGGGTGGGTCATATATTCACACACTACACAACACATTAACCTAGTCCCACAGTAAGATCCCTAAGGTCTTGTGTCGTGGGTACTAAGCAACGGTAGTATAAATACATAAATAAGTACAGAAACATCCATGACTCGGAAACAAACATTGATATTCATCATATCAATGTTTGTACCTACCGGGATTCGAACTAGACCAGTCGGCCGTCTAAATAATAGTCAAAATATAAAATACTCAATTTATTCCCACTTAAATGAATTGTATCATCTGAAACAAGAATAGTCACGTTATGCTCACCATTCTACCAATTTATTTATGTATAAATAAATAAATTTGAAATAGTAGTTTTAACTAACCAACTCTCTCTCCAGATTGTAACTGACTCCTTTTGGTGTCTTCTAACAAACTGTTAATTGCAGCTTGGAAACTTGTCTCTTGATCTGACAATAATGCAATAGGTACAAGCCTCGTGTCAGTTACAGCTGCAATAATATTTGTAATAATTGCCTTTAAATTGTGGGATGAAGTGGCACCCTCGCAAAAGTAGAAGGCCACTGGTTGCTGCCATTTATAAACAGCACCCCCTAGCATCAACACAAGGATATGATCTGCAAATTGGTTAGTCTTTCCATTGATATCAATGAAACCAATAATGTTGTCCTTATGGGATGTATAGGTCAAGGCAGTTTCTATAGCCATTTCATCATATATGTACTATTGTGCATACTTTTTTCTGACATTCCAATTTCTAACCTGAAATAAGATGAATAGTATATTATTTATCATATTATTGCGACTTTTAATGTATTATAAACAGTGATTGGATAGTTGGTTATTTTTTAAAAGTTGTGATGTAGGTGTAGCGGAGCCATCTATCGGATGCAGGAGAAAACCACAATCGAATGCAAAAATCCTAGAACGTGATATCGAAGTTTCTCACAATGATTGGCCACACAACAACAAGTGGCCCGGTGGGGCCGGAAGCGCTTCTCTTTTTACCACCCCCACATAGGATATATCCTACTATATAATATTATTAATGTGAAAGTTTCTGAGAATGGATGTTTGGATAATTGTTAATCTTTTATCTAAACACCACCGAATATCCAGAGGAATAGTTATACATAGGCAATAAAGTTTATGTAGACGAAATCGCGGGCGGCCGCTACTATTCGGGGTGATTTTTGGTCGTCAACGTTGCCGAAAACTACGGAATCTCCTCATCATCACGATCATTTTTCTCCATGGAAACATACCTGGGAAGTGTCTGGTTCCCAAGATATTAGGGTCCAAAGTTGAGTAAATAGACTGCGTATTTCTGCATAAAAGCACATAGACGCGCGTAGCAAGATTTTTTCACGAGAAATAATTAATATCTGTCTGAAAAAAACTAGCATAAACCCTGGTATAAATTTCGCCCGATCAAGTACTTAAAAATTTATTGATTTTTTTTTACATCATTTACCTAGCCTTTTTTTTTGGCATTCACTTACTTTATTTGATGTATAGAGTACGTACCCTTCGTTAAGGGTGGCAACGAAAAAACACCCTGTATATTTGTCACTAGTGGTTGCTCATTGCTTCATATGCATGGACTACATAATGTAGCCTATGTAGGTACTTCATACGACATGCACGCAAGAAGATGCAGGTGATGTATTCTAGTGAAGTCGCGCATCAGCCAGCACCCTATAAGAACTTACAAGAATCAATAAATACTTTGTCGTAACTGTAGCAAAAATGATATAAAAGTTACTCATTAATGACGGGATAGCAGGTTAATCATTAGCTAATGGAAAATCAATTAAGAGCAGTGATATTAACATTTTTACATAAATCACACATGTAGGTATGTACTCGTATCTAACTAGAGATAACTAGACACTTATCATAATAACGTCTAATCATAATAGCAAATGGAAAAAAAATTGCCACGATATAGTGTTGCAATCACGTTGCAATCTTGTGATATGTGATGATTATACACCACTGTTCGATATAATTAACTTTTCCTAAAATATTGCCAGAATCTATTTACTTATTTCGCGGTAAAATTGGCGTATAGTTTTTGCAGCGAAAACAGTCTTGCTTTAAGACTTCTTGATTATGATAGATCATTATTTCCGTGCTTTTAAATTATACATTACAGTGCATCACAATACACTTACCTATATATAGGTACCTTCTTATACATATTTTATTTTGCGTCAAGTTGATGGAATTTGCATGAAATTTCAATATTATAGTAATAAATAATGAATTCTTCTATGCTGCTCTGGGAGTGAAAATAAAAGTATAATACTACAGCTGCTTCTCTTCCCGTGCATATTGTACAAGTCAGTAGAGGGACAAGAGGGTCTTGGTGTTTTGTAGGCGATGGGCTGACCACCTGTCACTACTAACCGAACTTGTACATCTCAACTATACCCTCAAAATTGGTCAGAAGTGGCACCATATGGTTCTGTCGGCCCTTGGTGCTCTGCCTACCCCGTAAGGGATAAAGGCGTGATTACATGTATATGTAGGATTTAAAATAGGGATGAAACATAAAATTGATGCGGTGTCTCTAAAACTTTAATCTTCACTTTAACCTAACCTTAACTTTATCCTTTTCATCGACTTTATCCTTGCTGTCTGATCATTGGAAAAGTAGACCCTAAGATGTTGGTATAAATGGGGTCTAATCATTTATGCTGGAAATAAAAGCGTTAGCGCTTATGCCAGTTCCCACATATTGAACCTACATTTATTACCCACGGCATAATAAATAGACAAATGGCTTCAAAAAAGTGGAAAAGTCCCCCAGATATTCGTAATTACTTGCCTTAG
Source organism: Carposina sasakii (assembly GCA_014607495.2). Taxonomy (NCBI): domain Eukaryota; kingdom Metazoa; phylum Arthropoda; class Insecta; order Lepidoptera; family Carposinidae; genus Carposina; species Carposina sasakii. Next base: position 1,097,940 of record CP053150.1, read on the forward strand.
AATTTCTATTGCGATTTATCTATTGGAAAGCGGAAATCCCACTAATATTATAAACGCGAAAGTTTGTATGTATGGATGGATGTTTGTTTCTCTAACGTAAAAACGTCTGGAGCGATTTTAATAGAATTTGGTATGGAGTTAGTTGACACCACAGAGATCTATAGAGTGGCCGTGGGGGCGTGGGCGGTGTAATTGAACTATGAACAAAATAGGCAAACATCGCGAAAACGCAATCAGTCGGGACTTGATTGCCTAACGCGTCACACGGGAGTGTTTTTTTTATAATGCCTGCTTGTTCAGTGGTTGTGTGCAAGAATCGAAGTGACCATAAACTTGAAGGGGTCACTTTTCATAGGTAAGTACAATAACAATTTTGTTTTCTAGCATTTATACCCAAATTTCATTTTATTTCGTTAAAATAATTTTCACTGAGTGACATATGTAACCTAACGATTGAACCTAATACATTGCTCGCTAAGTGTAGCGTGCCTGGTGTTGAAATCAGTTTGACCGAGTGATGATAATTGCGCACATTGAATCGGCCGCTCCCGCGCACGGCCGCTGCTAAGCGCTTTGACATAGAGTTGTACCTGTCATTTCTTGTTGTCGATACGTCACGTTGCCGCGAATAGTACCTACGAGTAATAACTAATGTTAAGTAGATAATTTTGAGAGTTTAAAAAATATTATGTTTATGTAAAACAATGGTGAATTACTTATTATTATTAGTGTAACAAAGTACCTAAATTAATGTAGATGTGTGCAAAGTCAACTTTCTTTATTTTTGTGTTTCTTATTAATAAATATTTTTTTAAATTATAATATCTGTGCGTAGTTTTAAAGATCTAAGCATACATAGGGACAGACAGACAGATAACGGGAAGCGAGGTTGTTTTATACTATGTAGTGATACTTAGGACATATTTATGACTTTATGTCATTTAAAATTAGGAAATACTATTATTACATAATTTTAGGAGACGTAATGGGGTACCCCAACATTGATTGCCCGTTTAATAATGGTTTTAAAAATGTAGATAATAAATGACTACCAATAAGCATATTATTATAGTTTTTTATTTCCATCGAACATTTACATACCGTACTAATTTATTAAAGACTCCGCTACGAATTTACTTTATTCTTTATCCCTTCAAGAAAAATAACCTTTTATTGTGACCTCATACTTTTGTGACTGTGATGCAACTCAAAATCTAAGCTCAATCGGACAACGAGAAGTAGAAAAAGTAGGTTGAATTTTAAGATGAAGCTAAGTAAAAACATGTTTAAAATTGTATTGTGACCAGCTACTAAAGCCTAAATTGTTCGCGATGTGCAACAACGCAAGTGCTCGATAACAAATTTATCGACAGTCAATCACTAGCGTACGTGTGAAATTTGTTGAATGTATTTGCTATACTGAGGCGCGTACTTACACAGTAGATAGCAATGTGTGCGCGCCAATGAGAGTACCGCCTTAAATGTGTGAGTGTCAGAGATTTATCAATGTTGGGTGTAATTTGTGTTATTATTTAGATGTCAATGTAAGTGTGGCTTATAGCCGCTTACATCAGAACTCAAACTAAGTGCGCTTAGCGGCCCATGGCCCATCTCCTGTGTTTCTGTTATCTATGGTTGACACCCTGGATTACGAGTAACACATAGGCAGTAGGCTACTTTTTTATCCCGGACAAATATTTTAATATTTCGACATTTTGTTTTTTCTGCAGTCCACGCAGTTCTGCGGCGTCCATTAGTGTGCTATATATATATATATAGTATATATATATATATATATATATATATATATGAATAATTTTCTGACATAAGCAGCCAGTTTTCTGTGGCTTACCTACGTTCCTGTGTCCCCTAGATGGGCCAGAGCTCTCCGCCATCCCATTCGGTCTTGAGCTTCGCGCTTTGATTCGCTCCAGGTTTCCCTACGTTCTTTGCCTCTGCTATGATCGTCCACCGCTGTCTCCTTAGGGCGGCCACGTTTACCATAGAGGAATAAGAAGTCATAGAGTGCTATGTCCTACTAACTGCGTCGATGCACCATGAGACTTTTCGGTACCTCACATTACCAGTCCTTGCCTAACGGGTTGCATGGAAGGCAGTGAAGTATACCAAGAAATGCCCATTGTCGTAAGGTATTTATAATTTGATCTATCATCGTTATAATTTGTTTCAGTCATGAAACATGGCGGAGGTTGGCGGCTGCATCAACAAGGCCTTCGAGGGCCTCGACGACGGCTTCCATACCATCGATCTGCGGACCAGGACTGCCAGGAAACGGACCAGGGTAAATATTTTCCTACTGATTTTTGCTAATGTCTTTAATGAGAAAGTAACTAACAGTAACTAACTTTCGAATCAAAACGCTGATCATTTGAATGAACGATAAAACCTTGCATCCATGGATCCAAGAATATCAAAGGAAAAACATGACAGATAAGTAGCTATACAGGTGATTTTTGGTCGTCAGTTCATGTCCTATTTTTTTTCAAAAATCTGGTTTCCAAAATATTAGGGTCCAAAGTTGAACCAAAATGCACATAGACGCGCGTAGCAGGATACGAAAAATAATTAATATCTGTCTATAAAAAAAAACTATTTATAAATTTCGCACGATCAAGGAATTTAAATTAAAAAAAAAAAAAAAAATTCCCAGCATTTTTTTGGCATATTACTATGTCACAGCTTCATAAAAACGCCTTTCAATCGCTTTTAAAGTAAAATATTGAAATGAAAACAAGATGGACGCTGTTTTAAGTATTTTAATAAAAAAGAACAGGTAATAAAACATAAAATACATAGCAAATGTTTATATATTTATTGTCACTTTCTGGTTATTTTAAATATTCAATTATTCCTGGTAAATGGGCTATCTAAATAAGTCAAATCAGACCAGTAGTTCCTGAGGCGCGTTCAAATTCTTTATAATATTAGTATAGATATAAATACTGTCCAGGAAGTAAGTTAAAAGCAATATCAGCGTGAAAAGGAACGTTTCTTGGCCACTCTCGATTTCCCCCCAAAAGCCATAAATTTCACGTCAAAAACACCCTGTAGGATAGGTAGTAGTTCATGCGAATTCATAATTTTGTTCCAAATTCAATTAATTCCAGGAAATTCTTTTAGTCACGTGAAAAGGAACGTTTCTTGGCCACTCTCGATTTCCCCCCAAAAGCCATAAATATGGCCCGAATTTAATTTTGTTCCAAATTCAAATTAAAGTCACGTCAAGTTCCTGCACATGCGCAATGTGATCTGCATAGAATATGTAAGGATAACAGAAGAAACGTATGTTCATAATAATATTTCGATAGCTTTCTCCAATTTAAAAAATGTTCGCTCACCTATGTATCCATTAGCCACTACCACTAACTGCTGTTTGCTTGCATCGCGAAGTTGTAATAGGATATACAGGGTGTAAAAAAGGGGTATGTTAAGCGAAACGCTATGGAAAATAGCCCCCATCTGAATCTGTCCTCAGAATTTAAGGTTAGAAGTCACGTGTTTAATTTTCAAGATTGTATGAACATTGCTGAATAGTTTATAAATAACTCCATAGTTATCTGGAAAAATTAAAATTGTGATTTCAAGTCTCAAATGGGGATAAATTCTATAGTGGGCTATTTTCAATTACAATAGCATTTCGCTTAACATACCACTTGGGTGATGTTCACAGATTTTTGACTACGCTAAATTTTATATCACTTATAGTATTCTAATAGCAAAAATAACAATATTTAAAGCGGCTCATAAAACCTAAACATAAATCTGCATTTATCAATCGCCACCGATATAAAATGTATTATTACAGTAACACCGAAATTGTAGTAATCTCTCCACATGAAAAAGATTTATACAACCACGGAATAGTACTGTAGATTGATAGATTACGTTGTTTATAGACTTGTCAAAACTTTAGTTTTATACCTTTACCTATTTTTATCATATAGTTAATAGGAACACGTTACTAGAAATTTTTATTATCATTGCTTCCTAGTGAGTCTTAGCGTAGTGGCCATGGTATCTCCTTAAGTGTATTCGCAGTTCTGACTAGCCCATTTCAGGTAAAGCAACGTATTTATTTATATGTACGCTTCGAAAACAGGGATTTTCACATGTGAAAGTGCGTTAACCTATACACGGAATACACGAGATAGACATTTTCGGTTTATTATCTCCTTACCGAAGTAGAATGGCTATAAGAATTATTTTTATACTTTGACCAAAAATTATGGATGGTGCAAAATTTGTGTTTTTTGCCAATTAAGCCCCTACTCTTTCAAAATAATATACTGCACGTGTAAATCAAGTTCTATTTACTACTGGTGTAACTGAGAAAGCTGCAGCTGACCAATAAAGGTTTCGAGTGGCGCACACCTATAGCGAGTGTTGTTGTAGGGCGTATTGTTCAAGCTACTCGGTTTCCAAAAAAAAATGCCACTCGGGTTTATTGTAACAATTTTGGGTGGTTTCATGTTGACCCATATATTCACAAAACGTATGTAGATAATAATTTTGAGTACATCTACTAGGCCAGTAGTTCAATATACCATACATACTTTTTCTGAGAACAGTACTAAAACATATTACATTCTTATTGGTCAGCTATATTGAGAGATGAATCTTAAGTGCCTGGAAGAACTTAGTTCGAACGGTTCCCTTGCGATTGTCGAATGTGTACTTATGCTGTCTATCGATTGACCTACAGTGCTCAGACTGCATCAGGAACACCATTAGGTATGCCGCCTACCAAAAAGGAACTGTAAAAGTGCTGTTAGTCGTTTACTTTACTACAGAGCGGCTGCCTGGGGTAAGAGTAAGACGAGATGGAGGTTGCACGAGTTGAACTGCATCACGAAAAAGATTTGGATAGCAAAGATTCCTATGCTATATATATATATAATAATGGTTTTTTGTATTTTTTTTAATTTGACTACAAACTGCAAAAAGGTTGTCGCGCCATAGGATAGCACTTTTAAAATTCTTATTAGTCAGCTACTAAATTATACCTTTTGAATGTAGTTTAATGAAGTGTGCGAATTACGTGAAATCATTATTTTGAATGAATAGAAGAGAATCAGGAAAAAAAAATTATAAACCTTTTGGTAATTGTACTTAAAAATTATTTATTTATTTTCTAGTTGAATATAAAATTATGTTATTTTATGGCAATTTCCATAATAATAAGGTAGTTAATATTTAATTTTAATTTTAGGTTCTATTATTGTTATTTTAATACTGTTATTATGAAATAAACTTAGTCAAAACGTTTTACCGAAAAAAACATACGGGGCCGTAATCTTCCTACCCATGTAGAAATGGGCTGTACTTTACACGAAATAATACCCGTTTTCCAGTTTTTCAAAAAGACAAAATCAATTACGGTGACATTATAAAATTACGGAAGCATACACTGGAAGTGCGACACCGTCTGGTTTCAAATTATATTAGGGTCGATACATCTAATCTTTTATCATCTGTAAAATTTCTTTTTAAACAGCTTTTTAGTTTTTTAAATACAACATAACCGTTATGATAAATTTGCATTCCTGCGCCACCGCAGGTTGACGTTTTTGGCGGAAAACTGTTCAGCAAGACTTAGTATTCACGAGCAGTGCGGGAATAGCTTAGCATCTGTCTCATGAAAAAACTAGCATAAACGCCAGCGTTATTGACTTTTTCCGCGGGACATTTTTAAAAAGCTATACTAATTTTTCTGCTCCGAAATAATAGTAAATGTATTTTTAAATATATGTATGTATTTGTTTTCAATTCACCCGAAAATTAAATCGTTTCCCACCATTAGATTTTTTGGCATAAACTTTTTATTTTAATTAGTCTAGATACACTGTCTGAACTTAATGAAAAAAAATGTAATTAAATGTGCAAAGTTTTGCACTGTTCCACTGATTTTTCATCACGCCGCGCTAAAAACGTACCTGAAATTCACCCACTTGTTACAGTCTGTAGTTTGATACTACTAAAGTGTATCTCTAAGCTCATAACCTAGAAAAGCTAGGCTCAGCTTAAACGCATAATCCGGATGTAATACCAAAGTAGTTCATAAAAATATTAGTACAATAGGAGAAAGATTGTTGGCTAATTGTCCGTTAGTAGTTTTTATTACCTATTTTTATCATATACATAAGAAGTATAGTTTAGCGCTTAGTTGTGTAGGCAAAAATATGTAAACCGCGGCACCGAACGGCGTAACAAATACTGAAAAAGTTGCCGACGTACTGAAACGGTTCGAATATTCGGCGCATCTCTACTTTTTACGTGGCGTAACGCTAGCGACTCGCTAGCAATATCTTTGCAATTTGACAGTTGGACGATACGCGTTACGGGCTATTGAAATTTATTAATAATAAAATTATTAATAAAAAAAGAAGTATATAAATAAGTAAAATAGGAATACTGTTTATTTATTATTTCTCGTGGGAACCATACTTAACTTTTTTTATCATTAGTAAATAGTTGTCCATATTAGTACATATTTGAAACCATCCTTTTTTAATAGACTACCTATATGAATCCATTTTGACATTCCTATAGTACTTACACGTTGAGGTTAGATGTTACATTAGGCAATTTCATCTGAAGTCTATCCCCTTTTACAAAGTACCTTCAAATCTTCATTGACATATTTACAGTCTACAAATTTTACGTATACTACGTTCCCTCACGTTTATAAAAGCGGTAGTGAGCGATCAACCCTCAGTAACCCGCGAGGGTCCCACGGGTTGTGACGTCCGTGTCCGTGCCCCCCTATCCGAAAAGTTTTATAACTTCGCGACAGTTCAAGGAATGCTCTAGTTGTCGTCTACAGTGACATTTGAATAGTTTCAATAATGGTAGGGTATTTTTTTTCAATTGATGCATGTTATTAAGTTGATAAGTTTAGGTTAAAAGTTATTTTTGTTTAAACTATTGCGTAAGTATTTTCATTTTCATTTAAAAAGAGATGGTAAAATACGTCATCCGAGTAATTGACCCGGTAGCTCAGTTGGTGAGAGCTCTGCACAGAATGCAAGAGGTCGTGGGTTCGAGTCTCACTCGGGTGAAGAATTTTTTCATTTCTTAAAACATATTTATAATCCCTTGATTGCCTGACACCCGTATCCTTAGTAGTAACCTTTCCTCGAAGGCACGTCAAAGTTATTTTTAATGAAATTATTAATAAAGAAATGGAAAAAAATATTTTTAATGGTTGAGTAAGTATAACTTAAACAAGTAACTTGTACCATCTTGCCCGCTGTGCTTAACGTAGCTGCGGGATCTCCTCATGGTCATAGAGTTCTGGTTACCCCTTTTCGGGAACATAGTATGTTTTGTACGTATGAATGATTGTTATTAAAGTTTGAGTGAATGGGGATAAATATGTCAGACCGCGTCTGTGTTAACCATGTATCACTGTCTATTTAACCGGATACAGTTTGCATTACAATAAAAATTTTAACTACATCATATTCAATAGGTACAGCAATTAAGAGACATAATATACAAGGGAGCGATATTAAATTTGCGGAACGTAGATTTATCCGACTGCTCAAGAAGGAGGTTAATGTTATTAAGGTTATATTTGTCGCTTGTATGTACGTGTATGTACATATATTTCTTTGTCACACTTTAGCTAGACCCTAAACTATACAGGGTGTTTTTTTGTGGCCACCTTTAACGAAGGGTACGTACTCTATACATCAAATAAAGTAAGTTTATGCCAAAAAAAATGCTGGGAATTTTTTTTTTTTTAAAAAAAAAATTTTATTCCTGAGTGCGAATATAGTGTCTAGTGATGTTAGTTAGTTTTTTTATAGACAAATATAATTATTTTTTCGGAAAAATCCCGCCACGCGCGTCCCGCCACGCGCGTCTATGTGCATTTATGAGAAAAACGCAGTCTATTTTACTCAACTTTGGACCCTCTTGCTTAAACATCAGACACTTCACCATGGTATGCTTCCATGGAGAAAAATGATCGTGATGATGAGGAGATTCCGTAGTTTTCGGGAACTAGTTGACGACCAAAATCACCTTGTATACTTGTCGCATTTGAGCTTGAGATGTGGGATCTTGCTTAACATCAGGCACGATGGCGGTCACATGTTTGCCTAGCTAATTGTAAAAAAAATTACTAGCATTAGATTCGTGTTAGTCGTGAGAGTCTGGGTCAGGTTTTTTACGCTGTCGCATGTCGATTTGTTATCTTTAAGGAAATGACTTTATTTGTTCACAGTAAAAGTTTGGTGCGATAAAAACCCCACCACAAAACACACGATTGTAATAAACCTTATCCAATCACGACCATACAGCCTAGTAATTACTAGAAATTGCCGTAGCCGTAGAGCAATAAAACTAACTGACTAAACTTTTTATCAGTAACGAGGCAAAGAATCATTTTCTCAACAGCCAAGTTCACGACTTCCATCTTGGTCACGCTATGAGTTCATTACCATTTTACATACGTTTAGAAGCGGTCAAAGCTCTGTTGTTAATATTCCTAGATATACGTATTTATAGAATCTGAACTATAATTATATCGATTTGACCTATGTCAGTATTTACTAAAGAAATATCTTCTAACTTTTAACTACCAAAATAACTTGTAGGTACTTACCTAATTCAGGTTCTTTTTGAGTAACAAAATTTTAGTAAAAGCTTGAGGAAGTAGATTGTAAAATATTTATCACTGCTGGGTAAAGGCCTTCCCACTTTTACTCGTATACCACCCTCGCGATCCTTCGCCTTCTGCCATTCCATAAGGTGTCTCTCCAGGTCGTCATGCTATCTCCTAGAACCTGACGTCTACATACCTACCTACTTATCTAAATTTACAAAAGTACATAGGTACATTACAAGTTATTATAAATATATTATAAGTACGTCGGTCACCTACCCGCCTGCCCAGCGTGGTGACTATGGGCAGTGGCATGGGGGAGCCTTCGGCAGTGACTCAGGCTGATGATATGATATTATAAGTACATAACATTATCTAACCAGAACTGATAACGAAGAATAAGCCACGTTGAGCAATTATTATTATTAATTATCAAGATTTTCAATACGTGTATACTAACAGGTATAACGGGTATATTAATTATCTTCAATGCTTCTCTCTAAAAAACGTATAATACTACAGCTGCTTCTCTTCCCGGGCATACTGTACAAGTTAGTAGAGGGACAAGAGGGTCTTGGTGTTTTGTAGGCGATGGGCTGACCACCTGTCACTACTAACCGAACTTGTACATCTCAACTATACCCTCAGAATTGGTCAGAAGTGGCACCATGTGGTTCTATCGGCCCTTGGTGCTCTGCCTACCCGTCAGTTTGTCAACTGTGTGTTACTTTGCCCCCTATATTTCCTAAGAAAAAATAATAACTAACAAACATCTGTGATTGCTGCGATGTAGAAGAAGAACAATTTAACGAAGTATACAACAATTTCCCTACATACGTCAGCATATCAAGATCGTATCAGAATCGTTTAATGCACAAAGCACAGGATATCAACTGTTGTGTATTGTTTGGTGGTCGTTGTACGCTTGTATGAACGAATTAATGGCTAAAGGCTGCCCATTCATGGACAACATAGAGTAGGACGTGACTTCATGTAAATAGGGACAGATTAAGACTCTATATTATTTATGGTATATACGGCTACTTTTCTTTTTCAAAGTTCTCTTTTTGATATGAGAACGAAGGGAGTATTGAGTAGAGTGAGGTAAGTAATATTTCAGACAGTTGTCAGGGTTTTTATGAACTTTTTACGCGAGACACGTTTTCCTTTCTTATGTTCCTGTGTGGCAGGCCCTCCGCAGTTCTCCGCCATCCCGCTCAGTCTTGAGCTTTGCGTTTTAATCCATCCTCCATGTTTTCCCTACTTCTTTCGCCGTTTAAGTTAATCACAACTAATATTTAGTAAGGTAAGTTCGGATGACATAGAAGCACATAACGTACACTTACCTATATCTATCGTAACATCTATCGTGTGGATGACCCTTGAGTCATACAGTTATTCTTAAAAGTATGAATCAAGAATCAAATTACTTTAGTAAAATAGGAAACACCCACAATCCTCTCATCCTACTTGCACTAAAGAGATGTCACTAAATCTTGTTTAAGCTGCGCAGGCGCATTCAAATATCGGCCATTTTGAGAGTTCCGGTCGATAATTTATTGTGATTTATTTATTGTTCTGTAATTGGAGCCGTTTAGATGATAATTGTGTTAGGTTAAAAGGGCAATTGTTTTGAGAGGATCACTTATTATCGTAAGTGATAGGCTGGAACATTTTGCCGTCACGAAAGGTTTTCGGTGACTATTGATTGCGGTAGGTATACCAATGTCTAATCTCATTTCTATTCGTGAAAGACGCTGACACATTGGCTCTCCAGCTCTATGCAACTCCACATTGACTACCATTATAATGTTTGCACATTCACCGCGTTATTTATTACAAAAGAATTCAAACATTTTTAAGCTAAACATTGTAAATTTTTTACAGATATGATATAAACTTTGACTATTTTTAGACACGGTTTTGTAATAACATCGTTTACATAAAAAGTCATCATAGCAAGACTTTCACATGACTGGCTGCTTTACGATGCTTTGACACTTGATGCGGCTCATGGGCAAGACTATACAATACTATACAGCAGACAGCAGGAATAACATTAGTATTTACTTCCAGTCGGATGCTGAGCCAGATCCTGACCACCCTGACGGAGAGGGTCCTGATGATGAGCTGTCGTTGCGGTGCGGCTGGGGCATGTTCCGTCCCACCTGGCTCCAGCGCTTCCGGACTGCCAAGTGGGCTCTGTTCTGGTTGTGCTGGGCAGGCGCTACTCAGGGTATGTTATGTTTCTCTTTATTGTTTAGAATTCTGAATGGCGAAGATCGTAGTGACCCTACCTGCCATGCCCGTGGGTCCACGATCGTACTTGGTAGTTGCTGATATTGAGGACCATGGATTTTTATTGAGGAATTTTGGATTTTTTATATGTCTTTATTTATAAATATATTTCTATGATTTATTACGCGATGCAAAACCTTAGTGATGTCTTGTAAAGTTTGTATATAAGTATGTCTACACATATAACTGTGAAGTCAGAACTGCAGAATGACGAAAAAGATCCTTTAGATTCAAATTCAAAATTCAAATTCAAAATCATTTATTCAACATGAAAGCATTAACACTTGTTTGTTGATTGTCTAATTTGTTACTTTCTATGAATGAAACCGCTTACCAAACAAAAAAGGAGGTGAATTTATATTTGTACATATAAATATAATTTGTGAATATTTATATTTGTATAAATACATTAACCGTCTATGCATCGCGCAGTGGGATAAAATAAATAGCAACTAACGTAATAATAGCTTTGATCGGTGAAATAGCCCATCATGAGTTGATTCGAACGAATATCACTGCAATTTTTTTACCTAGTACGTATGTATGTATGTACATAGGGTATATTCAGGTATAATACTTTGTTTAAAGAAAGGTATTACAAAAAAAACAACGTAGCTTTCCCACGGTGACATGTCCTTGAAATTCCTCGTAAACTCGGAGTCGCAGTATGGCCGTGTCATGATGTACACAAACCTCACTGTGCCGGGTTTATGTGCAGAAAATCGATGACTTCGAACATTTCGTCACGAACCTAACAACAATAGTCACGAAAGGTTGTACTTTGGTTTGTTGATTTTCACTAAGTAGATAATCTATGCATATTTTGTATTGTATTATACCTACCTATGCACACGTATTGTATCGTTGAAATATTTTCCGTGCGTGAGTTACTAATCTTATAAATACGTAAGTTTGTGAGGTATGTATATGTATCTTTGATACTTTTTGACGCAAAAACTACTGAACAGATTTTGATGAAACCAGGCATATAACCTTTATACATCGAAATAACGCATGGGCTATATCGCAAGCGGACGAAGTTGCGGGCGGCCGCTAGAGTAACTTGCCGGCTAAATTAATAATAATTACCAAAATTACAGACACTAGAAAAAATAGAGGCCCTGTGGCCTATGCTAGTGTTGTTTTAACCCAACTCGCTAATTCCAATGATAATCGATTCATGTCAACTTATAATTAACTAACTGCCGTCCACGTACACTACTTACTGCGTACATAGTACTTACGCCTGCTCTAATATACCAAGGAATTTTTCTCTTTATATAACATATCCAGACAGCTTGTCATTACTCACTACTAGTTGACTCGCTTCCGCGCGCTCAGCTACTGGTGCGACATATCAAAACGTAACTAAAAACTGTCACTGTGGGTGCAGCTGTCATGCGAGCAGTGCGGTCTTGGGTGGGATGTTGGAAGAGTCCTATGACTTAACTGTCTCCAAGCCAAACAGCTTACATCTAATACTACTTTAGGGTTGTCTGTCACACTCGATAAGTCTGTGTTAGGGTACGTAGGTACATCTCTCTCCTTATTTAATTCTCCAAACTTCCATACTAGGGTTGCTTTGTTTCCGCCCCGGTAATGAAACCGCAAACAAACACCCCAACCGGATAATTAAATAACGAAATACATTAATTTGTATGAAAAAAAAAACACAACTACCCCCGCCCGAGGGTGGTTAATGAGATTTGCACGCCTGTTTACCCTCAATTTAACTTCTCGGCTTAATACGTAGGCACATTTTTATCTTCTGTGTTTTTACCTTGCGTTTTAATTCAGAGTAACAACATTCTTTACGAACAGTTTTTTCAATAATGGGTGAGTACCTACATACTACATACTACTCAGTGGTGGGATGCTCGTGAAATAAAAAGCAAAAAATCTATAAAAATTATAAATTTTTAGAGTATTAAATGTGTAGTTCCTGTGCTAATAAGGGGTTTCTCTAGAATACATCAGCTGCATCTCTTTCCGTGCATGTCGTAAGAGTCGACTAAGGAATTCAGGTATTCTATCAGGCGAATAAGCTTCAACTTATCACTGATCATCTACATCACTTCCCGCTGTGCTAAACGTGGCTGCGGTGATCTCCTTTACGATACTGCAGTTCTGGCTACCCCATTTCGGAGACACAGCCGTGTTTTTATATGTGTGTGTGTCTATCTTGCTACAAAATTCACTTATTTTATTATAAAGAGGCAATAGACAAACAGACAGACAGAGACAGACCGATCAATGTAGTTAATCTCATATCAAAGTGGATTGAGTAATGTAGTAGACACTTAACTAAATCAATGCGTACGAAAACATCCCTTCCAACAATAAATAAACAAACACACAGTTTTTCCCAGGTTTTATCACTAGCTCATCGTCTAAATGGAAAGCATTGGTGGCCAACATTTGGTGCTAAATTGCTAAATGGATGCTAGCAGGTTGTTTATGAACAGCATTAACCGAGTTATAATTTCCCACGGGACTTCCCCGCCCGGGATCGGGATAGAAACTCATCCCGGCAATCCCGGCGCCGGGAATAACTAGCTGCGATGTCGAAATCGTCTTATAAAAGGTTTCTTAGGGTAGACTCGGCTCGCAACATCGTAACGCTTGGACGTTGAAGCTCAGAAGGAGCACTATCGGAATATTTCACACGTTGAGATTCTTTATGGGGTTCGAACGAGTGGAAGAGGAATCCGATTGCGTGTTCTTTCTCGCTATATTGCGTGCTCTTTCTCGCTTGCGCAGTATTCCGGTTGAAGAAAAATAGTGCTTCGCGCCGGTAATTTACTGAAATAAACTTAGATAAATACGAATTTGGCGACGAAAGTATTGCTTAAAGTAGTGTATATTGGCACCCAACGTGGGATTGACATTGAAATCATTAACAGCCAATTTCAATAACCGATTCTGAGAGATTATTTTCATATTTCATATTAAATGTTCAATTGCTTTTATACAAAATTTCAAATTGGGAAAATTATCTCTAGCATGTCCCGTATAGACAACATGGTCCAGGATACGGGCTGCGGCCACCAACCCGCCTGCCCTGGGACTGGAGGCTTGTGGCTGCGGGGGGGCCTCGTCGGCAGTGGACTGCAATAGGCTGATGATGATCTCTAGCATTGAAAATGGCTGTTAATTTTACTGCATTGCAGCTTCTTGATTTTCAATATTGGCGCCCAACGTAGGGTTACAAGTATCATAATCATCAACACTTGTTGGCGCCCAACGTGGGACTCCTTTATTAAGAATGAAGAAAGAAAGAAAAATATTTATTTTTTGCCATTTGTATACAAAATCTGTGTTCGCCATACAGTATAAACTATTTATATTTCATGAGTTTTTAAGTTTCAGATTCGCCTATTAAACTATTATTCAAGACTTCTAAAACAATACGGCATAGTGGTAGCTAGTTTAATCTCGAGCTCCACGTTTTCAAAGTGTTAGTAACTTGTTGTGCTTGCTTACAGAAGGCAGAGTCGGATATCTGTAATAAACAGGCATTAGCATTGAAATGTGGACAAATAGTACCTACTTTAAGAATAGGTAAATAAGTATTTTAATTATTCTGAGTTACTTAATTAGTACACCTTTTACTTGTTGAGCTTGTTCTAATGTTGAGAGATATAGTTAGCAGATAAAAAAAATATTTTATCTTCTAACTACTGTATTTTGAAATGAAATTATAATTTATCTGCTCAAAATATGGTACAAAGAAGTTAATATTTAAAGTTATTATTTCATTCCTTTAGCCTAAACGCAAAGCAACAGATTTTAACTACACCTACTACCTACAGTACCTACCTAAAGGCTTTATGTACCTACTGTAGGTAGTTTCACAAAACAAAAGCAAACGTCTGTGACAGTAGCAAATTATTCTGTCAGCAGCATCCGAACATTTTCAAAATGGCTGTTCCGAAAAAATCGGATATGCTTCATATTCCATATTTCCCTGTTAGTTAAAAGTTACGGCGCCCTGCAAAAACAATGTAGCTACGGTTCAATGTACGAGCTAATCTTTTTTATGAAAAATAATCGACCAAGTGTGAACAGGGCTTGTGGAGTCAAGGGGTTCGTGATATGTCAATATTACTCGTATGCTGCACTGAGCAGAGAGGGAGTCATCTGTTTACTATCACGAGGGAATTTCCGCATCATTTAGATAATTTATATTGTGGTAATAGAGTAATCTTTTATTCTCAAAAATTATCAACTTGCCAAATATTGTCAACCTCCATAGATACTATTCTACAATAGACATTACTATTTAACTGAGGACCTGAAAGATGACGTTGATATGGAGAGGGAACGCAGGGCGCAGTCCGTTAGGGGAAATAAGTTAGCGCGCAGATTCGTGCGATGTTCGATTGAAGTAAAGCTAACGCCATTCAAAGCATACTGCACTATATAAGTACTAACAAAAAATGGATCTTGTAGTCTGAATATAAACAGTTTTTTTTACGAGAAATACGGGCACATCTCGGATATTTGCTGACACAGAACAAAAGGGCTCCTCGTCCCGTTAGTAGGAATAGGAGTAGGTAAATAAGATGCAGGACTTACAAAATATGTGCTACCTATTAATCCTATCCCTCATGTTGTATATTTATTCAACAAGGTTTTACAAAGGTTTCCCGTGAACCCTAAAAAGTAAAGCAATACCTGACATTCAAAAGCCATTAGCCGGAGAATAGTTTGTAACCTGATACCTCTGTATAGGATGCTTTACGTATGTATGCAGTAATACGTCATGAACGTAGAGACTGCTGGAAGTGCCTCACCTTGGATAGTCGTGGGTATCCAGTGACTTGGCTGAGGTAAACGGCTTAAATTTTGAAAAGTAAATAAAGTTAGCCTTTCCCTAGAATAACATTAAAAGAAATACTTGTGTCTTAAATATTTAACATTTCTCTTATTTTATCTCTATCTCTTAAATATTTATCTATATCGTATACGGTTTTCAGAAACCAAAAGCTCAAATGAGGCATGCTTTTCATCAACTCTAATACTGCCCTATTACCCGCATGATAGGTAAATTACTTAATAATAAAGGTACTCTTGGGTTGGTACTCGTACATATCAAGGACCATTTTATAGCCAGAATTAGAGGCACCTGCTACTAAGCTGTCTACTAACGCTGAAATGACTTCCAGTGCTTCTAAAGCAACGTACAACTTAGCTTACCCATAAATCTCTGTAAGTTTCGCCTTGGTACAGACGGTAGAGTGAATAACCACACCCGCTGCCCTGTTTCCTTCTCCCCTTAATTACTTGCAGTAAAATAGTACATCTATCCGCGCAGCCGGGTGTACGTATAATGGTCATTTGTTACAAACAGGTGTAAGAGATGCGCCCGCGAAGTTTGTATTAAAATGCATAAAAAAGTTATTCCTTCTGTTATTGCTGATATATTGCGGTATTGGAGTCAAACCTCTAATGTCGTAGTTCTTACCTGCCCACTTGCACTAAGCACCTACTCGTACCTACTGAAATAGATGCTAAAACTGCAAAAAAGAAAAAATGTTTTCACCAAAAAATTAAATAGTATGTCTCTCCATTGAAAAGTTATTTAGGTAAATAAAATAGACTGGAAAAAATAAACGATAAATTTTTAAATCTATAGTGTTCAAAATAATGGTGTTAAATAAAGTAATATTCACCCCCAAGGGCTGTAAATTGGGGTGCAGGATAATATCGCAAATCATTTAGGTTTAATAGTGGTTATGATATTTAATGGAATGGCTGGGGTTGCTTAACATCTGTTTTTTGTGAGGGGATGGAAAATGTGTCCAGCTTTTTAAACAGTTCATTTTATTTTTATTTAAACATGTTATTTTTTACCTACAAGGTACATGAAACCCAAAAAATTTACCCACTGTCACATGACTATGCTATGAGTACTTTATTATACAAAGCATTTATCACAACATATCTTCTATGCTGCTCTGGGAGTGAAAAAAAAAACCTATAATACTACAGCTGCTTCTCTTCCCGGGCATACTGTACAAGTCAGTAGAGGGACAAGAGGGTCTTGGTGTTTTGTAGGCGATGGGCTGACCACCTGTCACTACTAACCGAACTTGTACTCGTACATCTCAACTATACCCTCAAGATTGGTCAGAAGTGGCACCATGCGGTTCTATCGGCCCTTGGTGCTCTGCCTACCCCGTAAGGGATAAAGGCGTGATTATATGTATGTATGTATCACAACATGTGTAACTTAACGTCCCTTCTAAAGATGGCCGTGTATATTCTATATATGTATATCTAATGAATGAGATGATTTTTTTCAAGATAATTATGATATAAATGGTTGGTAGTACCTATTACTATTTTTGACATCGTATAATATTCGCAATGTTAAGCAGATATTCCATATATTTTGCTGTCAAATGTCATAATTTAACGGGTATATAAACGCGGTTTATTAGTAGCCCCGTAAGTGTAGAGCTATAAACATCTCCGAACAAAATGAGGAGGAGAAGCGCACCTGTAACCGAGCCTGCTAATAATTAACTAGCCTCGCAAACTAATGGACGACAATGTTTATGTATAATACTTGCCGCCTTTACCAATTAACACTCCTATCCTACTGATATTGTAAACGCGAAAGCTTGCGAGGATGTACTCGTATGTTTGTTGCTCTTTCACGCAAAAACTACTGAATGAATTTTGTTCAAACTTCACAATAATATAGCTTACATATCAGAATAACATAAGGGCTATAATATATTATCCCGGAAAAATACTTTTATCCCGGATAATTCCGACATTTTGTTTTTTCTTCAGTCCATGCGGACGAAGTAGCGGGCGTCCACTAGTTACCAATAAAGACTTTTTAAAAACTTACTATACTATTGTTTACCGCTACTTTACCTTTATAGTTCTATCTTCTATGCTGCTCTGGGAGTGAAAAAAAAACGTATAATACTACAGCTGCTTCTCTTCCCGGGCATACTGTACAAGTCAGTAGAGGGACAGGAGGGTCTTGGTGTTTTGTAGGCGATGGGCTGACCACCTGTCACTACTAAACGAACTTGTACATCTCAACTATGCCCTCAAAATTGGTCTGAACTGGCACCATGTGGTTCTATCGGCCCTTGGTGCTCTGCCTACCCCATAAGGGCGTGATTATATGTATCTATGTACCTTTATAGTTAGTTTTGTAGATTCACGCTCGGTATTCTTAGTGATATTTTATCCCTCCTAGTCGGATGAGAAAAGGTGCAAAGTTTTGTTTTCTTTAACATTAGATGAGGGACTAAAGTAAATATCGGTTCTAAATATAAAATATTAAAAAAATTGTCACTCGCTCCGATTCAAAAACTTTTTTCCACCTCCAAAAATCCCACGGGATCCCAGTCTAATAACATTATTAACAATGCAGATCTTAATCAAAAGTTGTAGTGATTACCACATGTTAATTACTTTCACCTCTGTCGGGAATAATTAAAAAACTTGACGAAGTTGCCGCGCTGTTATCAAAAGTTAACAGACACGACTTTATGCAATTTTTATCTACTTTTATCGCTAAAGTTTGCAGATGAAATTTTTTAATCCCATGAGATTTAATTGTCAGCTAAAATCCATTTTAATTATTAATTCTTCAAGATTTTATTTAGAGGCGTATTTGAGTTTATGTACTATGGATCAATGATTCTGGAAATTAATGTTCGTAATCCACGTTTGCTTTTCAACTAAGTGCTATAAAAACTTATTCAGATCCAACTGTTTTATTTAAAACACTATGGAGTATATTAGTTTTTTGATAAACTAATTAATTTTAAACTAATATTCGCATAGCGTAGCGTTGGGCGCCCTTCGTTCAGATAGACCGATGACTTAAAGAGGACGGCTTGTAGTGACTGGATGGCAAAAACGGGAGATCGAGCCTTGTGGCTCTGTTATCTATGCTTGTGGCGTACTCTGGGGGAGGCCTACGTCCAGCAGTGGACTGCAATAGGCTTCGACGACGATTCGGATATCCGAAATCCGTAAGGGATAAAGGCGTGATTATACAGGGTGTCCAAGAACCTGGCGTCCAACTGGATTCCCACGATGCCCCAAGTTCTATACGAAAAAAATCACCCCATACTTACAGTTATACTGTGCATCCTGTGACAATGTGTGACTGCTAATTCTCAATTTCTATTTAGTTTTGTAATTAAGTATTCTGGATAAATGTAAAAATAACAGGCACCATTTTAAAATTATTATTTTAACTAAAGATATGTATTGTAACTTTGACCGACTGTAGGTAAAAAAAAATACCACTGGACGTTATTCCTCTTTTTAAATAAATACTTACACATTTATTTGATTATAATAACTAAAACCCAATTTTTACGAACATTCTTAGGAAAAATTTACGACGAATTGAATCTAACCTCTACCTCATAAAAATAACAACAGAGGTGACCGGACGGTATGTGCGATCTCACCATAGTGATTCATTACGGACAAGACAGAAACTATCTTTGCATTTGCTGGTTCTTCTTTAACCCCATTATTCAGTAAGCGAGTGAGATAGATAGTGACATCTGCGTGCGGATAACTACTCAACCGTCACTGCCTCCTGCCGTTAGCTCTCTCTTATTGTTACCATTGGGATTTAAAGCTTAATTACTCGGATGACGAACTCTTTACGACGACCTTTGCCTGTGTTTGGACAGTTTGTGTTTTGTGTGTGCTACCATGGCGACCTACACTTACGCACACTACAGAATCGAGCTGCAGCGAGACTCCGAGGGCTACGCGATATCCCGACCATTTTCTCACTATGTGACGGGCGGTTCCCCAAAAGGACGACCCGTTGACTTCATATGAAGTGAGCGGTGTCGGCAACCAAGTCTAGGAATTGATTACCGAAGAGCACAGCACACAGTCATCATCCGTACAGCGATAGCTCGATATCCGACACGCGTTTGTGAAACAATAAAAACATCGAGAAGACGAAAACTTTATCGCAAAATTTTGTGGTCAGATGAATCAACATTTAAGAACATCCAGTACCGGTCGGTGGAAACAATATTATTGGTCCAAGGTCCATTTGAGATGCTTTGACTGGCGAATCCCTGATTTGCCAAACTTACAGTGGTTCATCCGTTAGAGAGTTTTTGGACAGCATACCCGAACAGGTGTCAACGGATTGACTTATATATGAAGGAGCTCGTTTATGCGAAGCCCATACATCGCTGACCTTCGTGATAACACAAGAGGTGAGAGTTACTCGCGAAACATAAAGTTAAGGAGAGTGAGAGCTTGTAAACATTTTGATATTGTAATAAAATATCTTTAGCTTTTATTCTACTGGGAACCCATACTAGCTCATAACCGAAGTCAGTTTCTAAGAAAGAAAGGGTTTAGGCACTATTGGGTTGTTGAGTGTAAGTATTATACAAGAGGAATAAACGCGTGCCATACTATTTTGTGTCGGTCAAATTGGTTTTCCATATCACCTTTAGTTAAAATAATATTTTATTTTAAAATGGTACAATAAGTACTATTTTTTAACACAGCAATAGATTATCCATAAATATCGATGTTCCGCATAAAATATGACATTTTTCCCCTTTTTTTTTGACAGTATAATTCTGTAGCAAAATGAGTATGTTAGGGGGCACGTGGGATCTGTTCCTGTAATGTATTTTACATACATTCTTAAGTAAGTATTAAGTTTCGGATGTAATAACACTGTTTGTCTTTGAGCTTTAATTACTCGGTACGAGGCAACGTATTTTTCAGTATTTAGCCAAATCTCGGTAAACAAAGCTTCCCTCAGCACAATTCAACGGATTGTTTAAGTACTACATATCGAATTTTATAGCAAGTGGTGAAATTGGCACTAAATAATATATCGATGTTCCGCATAAAATGAATTTGAAGCAAAATCCTGTAAGTTACACTAGTCGGTACGAGTATAATCGTCAGTCGTCGCATAAAATTACACCTGGCGTGCTGTAACGAGCGAGTTTAGTAGTTAGTCGAGCGAGTAATTAGTTACTCACACTCGCACCTGCGCTTGAGAAATGGTTTCAGTCCAGAACTTGGTCGACCAGGGAATTGGATGCTCTCAAAGTTGATACGTTGGTACCTAAGAACTATATTTTATGTGCCGCTAAACTAGCAACTGCCAATGGCTTTGTACTATATGCTAGGTGCCCGGATATTGTCTATGGAGGGGGAAATAACGAACACCTGATATAATTCAAGAACCGCTTCTGGGCCCACTAGGCCACTAGTTATTTTTTGGCCCATGTACGAGTATATGTATACTCCAATCATTGTGAGAAACTTCGATTACTAGTGACGTTACTAGGATTTGTATTGGACTGTGGTTCTGTCTTGCATTCTATAGATGGCTCCGCTACAAGTTGCTATCTGCCACAGATTTAATCATGCTAATTAAATTATAATGACAAATACACTAACAATATCACCCACCGCAAAATAGGCAGTTTTTTTCATTTATGAAGTCCTGTAACAAAGGCGCTAGTGTCACTATATCTAATGCAGCTTCATTTATAAGTATTATTTAGTTCCCTTGAAATCCGCGGGACGTTGTAATTGGAGCAGACATTAGACGCGTTTGGTGTTGACATCTCGAGCCCTTCGTTACCCGATTGCGTCACAAACAAGTTATTGCGAATGACTGTCGCAAAACGAAATTGTTTATTTCAAGGATGGGTGCACTCAGAGTAACAAAAGTATAGCACATGAATATTCAAGTGATTACTGTGAAAATCGTACTTTAAGAACATGGCTCGATAGCGCTTTAATTATTTTAATAATTATTTTATTCCTGGAAAAAGTTAGTACATATATAAGGTCTTTTCAAAAGTAGTTTTGACACGAAACTAGGTAGGTACAAAGAAACAACTTTCAACTCCGAAATAGTAAAAAAAAAACAGCTGTTCCACGCATTTTAGTGCAGTAATTATTCGAGATTGTATGGAACAGCTGATTTGTTTTCACTTTTTCGGAGTAGGTCCCATAGTGAAAGTTGTTTCTTTTTACCTACCTAGTTTCATGTCAAAAGATAATCACTAATTTTGAAAAGACCTTATACATACATAAAAACCACGTCTCTTTCCCGGAGGGGTAGGCAGAGATCACGGATCTCCATTTGCTACTATCCTGACACACCTCTTTCGCTTCATCTACTTTCATGACATTCTTCATTCACGCTCGTATTTAAAAAAATGCTTAAATGAAAGGTCTTTCTGTTACGTTCAGTAGGAATTTATTAACAGATACGGATATAAGTTCAGCGGATACAGATATGTACAGTTATTACCTGTCACGTGCAGCCTATCCGATACTCTCGGTCTCATATAAGAATGGGATAGCGATTTGAGATTCCATTCGAGATTTCCTAGTAGCTACTAAAGATAATAACGGGATAGCTACTCGTAAGTATCTAAGTTAAAATGAGTTTATAAATTATGTATTATCTGTTTCGGACTCTCCTGAAAAACTTTACAGAATAAGTCGCCTCTACCTAGCAGGTAGATTTGGCCGTGTGGTGCCGGCAGAGTAGAATTCGTACCACCCCATGTCTGCCCGTGGGTATCGTACGAGGCGATTAATGGTTTCCGGGAGGTGGGCAGCAGCGCCTCCCGTGTTGACAACATAGTCCAAAATACAAACTGCGGTCACCAACCCGCCTGCCCAGCGTGGTGACTATGGGCAAATACCCCCCATGGCAGTCTTGTGGTGTACCCTGGGGGAGGCCTACGTCCAGCAGTGGCCTGTAATAGGCTGATGATAATGACCTAGTAGGTAGGGTGTAAATCTAATCACATTTCTAAGCTAGACATTACCTAATATTACTTTAACTAGCTGCAGCCCGAGACTTCGTCCACGCAGACTACAGAATATAGCATAGGTACCTATGTCCTTCTCTGTACTCTCAGCTACACGTATGCAAAGTTTCAAAAAATATCAGTTGAGTACATAAACCGTTAAGAGGTAACAAACAAACTTACTTTTGCACTAGTTGTGATTAGGTTGGATTTACTTAATGTCAACAATGATACTAAAATTTTCGTATTCTGCGTATGAAAAGAAGTAACTAGGTATCTACCAATTACAATTTCATTAATCTAATCTCACTTCCCATCTGATTTTATTAGTGATCGTCAAGTGTGAGATCGCTCTCAGGTTAATCGTACGGAATAGAGTGATCCACTCCACAAGTTGGAGTACCAATAACACGTGATAATGTGCTGTATTCCAACACAATATGGACACGAACTAATGTACGTTAAACAATAAATATAGAAAACTCATACACCCGAGAGACAACAGCTGATACTAGTTCTGAAAAATTACCAAATCGTCATGTCTGTCCTGTGCTATTGACACGCTTCACTAGAACAGATCAGCTGCATCTCCTTCCGTGCATATTGTAAGAGTCGACCAAAGAACTAAGGCGCGTCCTTTCAGACGATGAGCTAGCAACTCGTCACTGACGATATAATAATCATTTATGTTATGTTTAACGTTGCTCTACATCTCAACTATACCCTCAAAATTGGTCGGAGGTTGGACCATGTGGTTCTATCGGCCCTTGGTACTCTGCCTTCCCCGTAAGGGATAAAGGCGTGATTATATGTATATATTATGTATATGTAACGTAGCTGTACATCTAGTGAACAAAGCCGTGTGCATATGTATGTATATATGTGTATATTATGGACATCTCAACGAAAATGTTCTGAAATACAGTACCTCTCTATGATTGTGTGCAAACGAGTGGAAGCGAGGGGCTCTCCGTCACCAGGATACAAATATTACGTAATTAGTTTCATCCCTTCTTCTGATGGTTATAAAGTAGACCGTACATGGCCTCGAAATTACAATAATACTTACCAGACCAGCAAGCCTAGCATGAACTGCGGGTCACGATATGATAAACCGATTTATCGACATTTAGCCTGTCAAAATACGATAAATATAGCCGTCATGTTGCATTTTGTGTAGAGATGATACGATATCGTACGATACCATATCCATAATGCGTGGTCATGCTAGAGGGGCTGAATTGTAGTACTTTTTTAACCTTATCTTTAAAAAAACTAGTTATTCCTACTGAAAAATGTTCGCGACATCGTCAGGGTAAGCAACTACATAACACGTAAACGCCTCTAGCAACAATACAATACAATATTAACATCACGGACCAGGTCCTACTGGCACGTTTACCATAGCGAGCTGGGCCAGTGGCTCCATCGCCCCTAAATTCCTTACTCAACTCACTCTTATGACATACACTGAAGGGATGCATTTAATTTTATCTAGTAAAGCTCCACGGTTTGTCAGAGAGCAATGGAACGCAGTATCCTGGGAGTAAAACGCACAGACCTTATTAGGAATACCATACTGCGCTCCAAAACTGGTCTCGCTGACGTTGGCGTGCAGACCGCAAGACTGAAGTGGAACTGAGCCGGGCACGTATGTCGAATGCACCCAAACAGATGGGCAAAGATAGCCACTTATTGGGTGCCTACAGACGGAAACCGGCGTAGGGGAAGACCTAGGAGAAGATGGAGGGACGACCTGGATAAGTTTCTGCCGGATTGGGCCACTATAGCGGGAACAAGACAAGTGTGGGCTCAAATGGAGGAGGCCTTTGCCCAGCAGTGGGACACAAAATAGGCTATTTAAAAAAAGCTCCGCGGCACAGTTACAATACAATAACAAAGATAAAGCTAATAGAAACAAATCTTTCGGCTCATAACATCAGCCTTCCTAAGGCACCTTCATTAATATACGGGCATTCTGGGAAAAGTCGCGAAAGTCGTATAAACCCAACTAATGTCCGGCCTTAAGTCCGATTTCCAGAAAATCCCCGGACAATGGAAACGTCGCGGGCTCTACCCTGGGAGTGGGCCGTGATGAATGTGTGTGATGGGCCATGTTATTGGACCTTAGCTGCAAATTTGTAAACAGGAATTTATCACTGTTATTTATTTGAATTGCCCCATGAGTTGATGAGGATTAAGATCAGGTTAAGCTTCCAACCCAAATGTTGGTCAACTGCATTGGTAAATCTTTACTCTAAAGTGGGTTGGCGTTGGCATCAGGCAGGCAGCTGGCTGTATAAGAAATGCCAAATCCTATTGCTTCGATCACGAGATTATGAGATAGAGCAAGAAGATGGTGTTGAACTGCATTGGTATACATTGCTTGTAAATAAAACCATAAACCAAAAATTATAATTTAATTTTGTTTTTCTTTATTTTTCACTAGTGGAAGCCCGCGACTTTGTCCGCGTAGATTGCAGAGAAAACAAAATGTCGAAATTATCCGGGATAAAAATATTTTCCCGAGATAAAAAGTAGCCTATGTGTTAATCCAGGTTGTCACCTAACTCCATACCAAATTTTATTAAAATCACTCCAACCGTTTTTACGTGAAAGTGTAACAAACATACATCCATCCATCCATCCATACTCACAAACTTTCGCATTTATAATATTAGTAAGATATTAAATGGAAAGTTTAGTATTATCCGGTGGGTATAGAATATAGTGTGCACACATAGGTATAAATAAATACGTACTTATATACCTATAAGTAGCATTATATTATGAGCTCTAACCACCAACATAATGAGACTATTCATGTCATTGAAAATAAGAAAAATTTAAAGAAACCTCGTCACTAAGGACTGCCGTATATTCTTTTATGCAGAATCTAAAATTGAATGCTGAATAGTGGGCTCAGTGGGCTCCTTTATAAAGCATATGTAATCTGTCCAATCCGATTATACGACAATACAAGAACCTTTGAGGATTTTAATGCTGTGAAGGGGCTTGGTGTGTGGAGCTTGATTATGGACTCAGTACTACGTATAAGTAGGTATAAAGGAGATATTTCTATATTGTAAAAAAATTGTCGTAGTTTCTTTAAAATTATTGGTCACACCTGCACCGTTCATGTAAACATTAGGCAGGTAGAGTCTGTTCCACAGATGATGTCATATAATGTAAATTCTAATCGGAAATTCTAGCCGACTACGAACAGTATTCTGATCTCGTTAAGTGTTAATCTATGATACAATGTATTATAATTATCTTTAATTGCCTTCTTGTCGTGAGTTGTAAGTAGATCTAGCCGGACCCATTTCTGCACAGAAATCAGTCTGTATCGTTTATAAGTATAAATCATCCAAACATCGTTAGAGCTCACAAAACTGTGACGTCATAAATCACCTTTTTGTATTGTGCAAAAAATTAAATCAATTCATCGTCTAAAAGGTAAATAAATTACAAAAATGTCTAGTCATTACCGTGAAAGAATTCGCTTTAGCAGTTACTTACCTATTCATTTAAAATCAATTATGTGTGTTCGTAACTTCGAAGGCGCTAAAAACTTGGTAATTAATCATCATACAACGTTAAAATATGGGTAAAATTATACGGCTGATATTGCATGATCCGCGTGCAAAGGTAGAGATTTACTGGGAAGAAAATTATTGTGGTACTACAGCATCCTCACTTGTTCAATGAATACTTCAGCTTTGTTGATACTATATGAAAAAAATTTTTTTTAAACGAAAAACCGACTTACTCCCATAACTCGAGCTTACTAAAGTAAAATTTTACTAAAGGGCAAATATATATTGCGTTAAGCCGTGTACGAAGTTTAGAAGGCAATTAATGATGACCTCCGACCGATTTCGGTCATGGCGACCACTTCTACTCCTAGATATTACTAAGTTGGCGTTCATGCGTTCGGAGATGGCTTACATAGGCAATCTTCGCCCTGAACGCCCGCGCACACAGAGGACAGGTTAGTGCGCTATTATTGTAATTATAGATAATGGCAGCAGGAGGACGAGTCTTTAGTTCATCACGTTTAGCCTCAAGGTCAGCTTGACGCTGCTCCTCGAACTTGTGAACTTGCTTCATCACCACTACGCCATCCTACGTCACTCTGGTCGTTGTGCTGCCAAAACTTCCCATTTAGATGGATCTATATTGCATCTCTTCATATGTCTTTTCTGAACATCTTTGTATCTAAGGAGTTGGCCGCCACGTTTCCGCTTGCCCTCCTCCAATTCAGAAAAGAAGATGCGCTTAGCCAATCTCTCCTCCGCCATACGAGACACTTGACCGCACCACCGAAGCTGCCGACACATTAAGTAGGCCTCAATGCCACTTACATTGGCTCTTCGCAATACTTCGGTATTACGCACTCGGTCGGACCATCTGATTCTCATGATGGATCGGAGGCACTTGAGGTGGAATCAATACAGAGTGCGTATGTGGCGACGGTACATGCACCACGCCTCGGAGGAATATAAAAGATTTGGCAGCAGAACAGCCATGTACACTGTTATTTAAGCAGCATATAATTACACTCCTTCTTCCTGCCCTGTTCCCAATCATTTGGGGTCGGTGCAATATGTAGGTACTTTTCTTTCATTCATCCCTATTATCCGTCATCTCGTTATTCTCATGTCTACCTCTTCCTCTATAACCATCTTACTTCAGACACCGCTTAATGCAACATATAATTTCACGACTTAACACAACTATCTTCATCTTCATAAGCCTGTTGCAGTCCACTACTGGGCGTAGGCCTCCCCCTGCCATAGGAGGATTTGTTACTAAAAAGTTCCACTATCTGTTTTTCGGCGGCTCCATCATCAGACCCTCGTTTCCTTTATATTATGTGTAGCTGACCAAAATTCTCTATAAAAATCTAAAAACGGACTACTCGTGCCTATTATATTTGAGGATATCCCTAGATTCCTTAGAGATTCCATCATCAGATGTTTTATATGTAGGTAGGTGATCAAAACGCTCAGTAAAAGTATAAAAACAGACTACATGTGCCTACAATATTCGAGGATTGCCCTCGATTTCTCCAAGATCCCATCATCAGATCCTGATGTGGTGAATATGGGACCAACTTGGAAGCATACCATGACAAACTATAAAAAAAATTGAAATCGGTTCATAAATGACGGAGTTCTGAGGTAACACACGTAAAAAAAAAAACATACAGACGTATTGATAACCTCTCTTTTTTGAAGTCGGTTAATAAAGTGTTTTGAACTGGTTAAATTTATTTCTAGCCACTTCACTGCATGCTGTCTATAATACTACGAGTACATTAGTGCGTGTGTATCTTGAACACAAGTAATAAAAATACAATAGTAAATTATTTTATATTT
Organism: Carposina sasakii; assembly: GCA_014607495.2. NCBI lineage: Eukaryota > Metazoa > Arthropoda > Insecta > Lepidoptera > Carposinidae > Carposina > Carposina sasakii. The sequence goes on from CP053150.1 coordinate 1,126,073, forward strand.
ATTTCAGAAAACACCAATTTTATTCAATAGCTAATATTAATAATATTAAATTTTATATTACCTACTTATAACATAAAATTTGATGTTCTAAGAACCAGAGCGATTAACATTATAAAATTATTAGAACTACTGGTTAGCCCTAATTTAACCATGCAAGCCATAAACGTAATTACATAAGATACCATAAGACTTTTGCGACGAAGGCGGAAAGTAAGCGACTATGGAAGAGCTGTTATACAGGTGTAAATAGCCCACTATAGAGAACCTATTTCCAAAATTTCAGACTCTAAATCACATGTTTATTTTTTAGGATTGTATGAACATTCCTGACTTGTTTAGGAATTCTCCATACTATCTGGAAAAATAAACAAGTGATTTCGAGCCTCAAATTTTGTGGGTAGGTTCCTTGTAGTGGGCTATTTACATAGCTTTTCGCTTAACATACCCTTTCTGTTACACCCTGTATACAGGCTGTTTTTTCGTTGCCACCCTTAACGAAGGGTACGTACTCTATACATCAAATAAAGTAAGTATATACCAAAAAAAATGCTGTGAAACGATGTAAATTTTTTTGCAAAAAAAAAACAATTTCTTGATTGGGCGAAATTTATAGTGTCCAGTGATCACGCTAGTTTTATCATAGTAATTATTTCTCGTGAAAAAATCTTGCTACGCACGTCTATGTGCATTTATGCAGAAAAACGCAGTCTATTTACTCAACTTTGCACCCTTATCTTAGGAACCAGACACTTCCCAGGTATGCTTCCATGGAGAAAAATGATCGTGATGATGAGGAGATTTCGTAGTTTTCAGGCACGTTGACGACCAAAAATCAGCCTGTATAAAGTGTTTTATACATACATACTCGTATACATATACACTTGGCTGTATTTCCGAAATGTCACCAACCCGCCTGCCCAGTGTGGTGATATATGGACAAAACCCCCCTGTAGCAGTAGCCTTGTGGCGTGCCCTGGGGGAGGCCTACGTCCAGCAGTCGACTGCAATGGGCTGAAGACGATATCACAAATGATGTAGTTTACACTAGACAAAGTTTGATTAAAAATATATGAATATTTTATGGTAGGTATACCTATGACTTATTTGCTTTGTGTAATTATACGCCATAGACAATTAGACACTCTTATAACTTTAAACAATTCCTATCTGTTACTGTCCGTCCTAATGTTTTGTTCTAACCGGTTAAGAAATAAGTATTTATCTTATAATTGGTTTAACTACCTACGACCTACATATTTAAACTAGACCTGCCACCTATTACCTATATATAATATTACCTATTACGTTTTTAATCACTTGTTACTATCATTTTACCTGCCATTAGCATTGAATAGGGTGAACGTGTTCACCGCGTGTTAAAATAGACCTTCGTATCTTACAATGAAAAACGCTAGCAATGCCATAGCGAAAATTGTAAAATTTTCGCGTTGTTGCAGATTTAATTTTTTACTTTAGCTCGCAACAGTCACAACAAATCCTAACTGTTTATATGTATAGCAGCAATTAGTTAATATATGAGAAATTACATGAGATTAGGTACTTAGTTACGAGTAGGGGTGTAAAAGTATGCGATAGTACCTATATTTAAATAACCTAAATAATTTAATTTAATAATGCTTACCACAAATGTTCCCAGTGTGTCGACAGGTTTACTTGTAATTTTGTCTGAACGTGACTCCGCATCATATTTTTGCATGGACCAAATGATTTGTATGTATACAATTCCAACATACACACGACGACATGCAATATATATACGGTGTAACAGCGGTATATTAAATTAAATTCTATGGAAGTTTTCTTTATTCCCTTATCCCCTTTATTATTCTGCAGTTCTGGCTACCCCATTTCCGCAAACACAGGGTTGTTTTCGCGAAATATATGGCTGTTCCCGTATATGTTGGTTTTGCCATAAAGGAGAACTGTGTAGCAGCTCTCCTGGATTTCGTCTTTAGGCGACCTTAACTCTTATTAGCTCCACGTTGGTGGCTATTAAGCCCCGAATCGCTAACTTATGCCTGACAGACCGTAACAAATCGCACCTTGGGGTGGTGCCAGTGCCGTAATTAGACTTATCTGCGCCCTGTGCGACATTCTATAACTACGCCCTATTTAGTCCTGCCTGGTCTGGCCAATTGGCCATTCTTGCGCCCCCCAGAGTCTACACCCTGTGCCTGGGCACCAGTGGCACCACCCTACTTATGGCACTGGTGGTGACCGTTGCCAAAGCAAAAGCTTTGCGATTTATTTATTTTTGGGTTGTTTAAATTCACCTCCTTTTTTGTTTGGTAGCGGTTTCATTTTTGGGGTGCGAACGTAGAAAGTAACATATAATTAGACAATCGACAAACAAGTTGTTATTGCTTTTATGTCGAATAAATTAATTTGAATTTGAATGTATGTAAGTTGTAGTTGTAGTTGTTTTAGTTCTTTTTACTTTATATTTTCACATTAGGGATTAAGCCCTCAAAATTGGTCAGAAGTGGCACCATGTGGTTCTATCGGCCCTGGGTGCTCTGCCTACCCTGTAAGGGATAAAGGCGTAATTATATATATATATATATATGTATTAAGCTTAACTTCATTGTTACATACTGTTAACAATGAGGTAAAAAGTCCTGAGGAAAAAGAGTATGGCAACCCTACTTATATTTTTGTAATGTTTTCATTAAGTTAGAAAATATATCTTTCTTTATCCCCATGATTATGCATCAGCACGCATCATCCGTGTGGGGGTGATGTCGCATAAGGCAGTACGATTTCCTCATACTTTCTATGAATAACAGTGATCCTGTGAATAAATATATACGTAATGTTACACTACTTTTATCCTGGGATAAATTAGGGCTTAGTCGTGAAAAGGGTAGCTATATGCAACTGAGCTTGTGCGTAAGGTTAACTAAGTGAGATAAAATTAAATACCTACTATGTACTTATGGTTAATTAACTTGAGATAACTTCTCGTACTGACTGAAATATTGTAATTACAATGTAAATTCGCCGGCCATATTTTTTTAAACTGATGAACGGAAACGTACACCGGAAGTTATAGTCCACTGAACATTATGTTCCGCTTCAGCATTTATTATTATGTTTGATCTGTATCGAAAGTAAATTACGTCTTTAAATTTGGTTAAATTATTTTAACCAAATTTCATAATAAAAGTTTGCAAGGTTCTATACATATAACTACTGTGTAGTTATAAACTGTCAATCATTATTTATGCAAAACATTGACCAAATATGAACATATATTCTAATGTCAATTAACCAATGCTTTATTATATCATCATGAGTCACTTTAGAACTCTTTAGCTACCCATAAAAAATCTATTTTTAACACACCAATTAATAATTAAAAAATTATCCAGTCCAGACAAAAACGATGTGCAACAACAAAATGGCTGAAAATAGAAGCCAAAATGATATATCTAGTAATGTACGACTGACGTACTAATCTATACTCGTCGGTCTGTCCGGCAGGATGTGTGCAAGTTTAATGACAAACGTCCACGGAGGAAGAACTACCGCCGGAGTGTTGCAACTAATAGATGGTAGAACTAGTTATTCGTAACATCCTACACAGATTTGTTAGGTAGATTAATAGCTCTATTTTAACCTCGAATCTTGGCAGCACATAGACGGCTATCTGTGATATATATATAGCTATAGTTTGGTATAGTGAGGGCAGATGTTAATGATCAATAACAACAAGCTTATCGTCTTGAGAAAATGCCCGATTTCCTTAGTGGGTCATTTTCAAAATAATTGCTCATTTCAGAAAAAAATCTTGTCCATCATCTTTCCTTAATTTCTACAAAAAAACTGTAATGGCAATATTAATAAAATACTGAACATTACAAAGAAGCCTTTCTTTATATTGTATTATAATGTCATTGTTGGTAGTTGATACTTCATTTTTTATATATTGCGAAATTTTTAAAGCATGTTTCTGGTCTTCCTACAAAAAACGTGTGTCCAACTTCCAGCACTGATATTTTAAACTTGAAAAAACATTAAAAGTATTTTATTTATTATCAAACAAAATTGGCTATCCTCTCTAATAACACTGTAAAATGTGTGTAGAATCCTTGAAAATTCATTTGACACATTAATTTTAGTTATAAATAAAAAATAAAACTGGTCTCAAAATTACTTCATCGATGTTATTTCATTTATGTAACGCATTATTTAGTCGCGAAAAAGGTATTTTGTTAAACTTTAATACTGGCAACATTTGCTGTCACTGTCCGAACCTCAGGCGACCAATCACAGGGCAGCAGCCATTTTGTTCTCGGCAAAAAAGTTGGGTGTATGGTGTGCGTCGATAAAAAACATTTATCTGGTTTCTTTTTGGTAAATTGGAAAAAATACGCAAGGTAAGTAAATTTAAACTATTTTTAATTGTCAGGAAACTATTATGATAGTGCTATTCTGTCGCTAATTAGCTGCAACGATCGAGTGAATTATGTTCTGTGATTTGAGGTTAGTTTGTAGAAAAACATGCTTACTTGTTCCTTTATGTCACACTTATGTAACATTTTTTTATGTTACGTTACATAAAATTGGATTAAGACGTGTCCACAGCATGATTTTAAAATATTATATAAATTATAATTAAACCAATAGTAAAATAAACATGTTTTTCTATGGTCCTATTCAGTGTTTTGAGTGATGCTTGGATAACTTAAAATCCTCAAATTGGCCCTATAATAGCTGACTGTAATTTACTAATCATTTTATACCTTCGTTTTGGTTTATACTGTACAAGTTGCGCGATCGAGTGTATATTGCGATCTGCAGCTTTGAGTTATTAGTGTAATATATTTATTTAATATAACCCAAGTATTTTCGTCTAGCATTAACAGGCTCTGACTTATTCTAGCATGACAAGTTTGATACTATTCTCAATGTTCAAAATACTTGTATACAATGTGATTTGTTAATGTGATGCAAAATTTAATTTTCACGTTAAATTTTACGACGACGTATGCTTCAAAATAGACTGCTTTTATCGTTAAATATGATTTTTTTAATTATTATTTTCTGAGTTATTACATTGTATTTTTTATTCTTTACAGAAAATATGCCTTTGTCTGCGGCAGAGAGGCAAAAACGGTACCGAGACCGACTAAAATTGAATAATCCTCAAAAATGGAAAGCACTACAGGAAAAAAATTTAGAAAGAGCTAAAAAATTCTATAAAAAAATTGGGGAGCTATCGGATCGAGAGAAAGAAAGCAGGCGAAAATATTGGAGGACTTTAAAACAAAAATCAGACTATAAACAAGAAGTTATAGAAAAGGGTAAAACTCGAAAAGAATACCAAAGAATATATCAGAAAAGATATAGAACATTAACCAAAGAAAATAAAAATATGAAGAAAAAAATTGAATTATTAATCAAAGAGAATAAAGCTTTAAAGAAAAAAATATATAGATACAAAATTTTGCAAAACACAAAAGAAGACGAAGAAAAAGAAAATATGTTTAGCAGAGAGTCATTTTATACTGTGTCAAGCCCAATATCATTTGTTGCTAATTTAAACACTACTGAAGAAGAAAAAGAAATTATTAAAAAGGAGTTATTTGAAAAGAATGTGTTAATAGAATCCTTAAAAATACAATATAATGCAGCAGGAAGTAATGAAAAGAGAAATGTATTAAAAGAAATTGTAAGTAACGACATCGTAAAAGGGTATAAAATGAAAAGTAAATTACAGTCTGCTATTGGGATTAAATACCCAATCAGACGTAATGCAAAAAAAGTTAATATTAAACGAAATAACCTAGCAAATAAAATTTATACTTTTTTTAACCAAGATGATGTCAGTCGAGCTACTGCAGCTAAGAAAGAAACTAAAACAAAAAATAAAGTTAAAATGCAAAGACGATATTTGCTAGATTCGATGGTAAATTTACGGTTAAAATTTGTAAAGGAGACTGGAATTCCAATTTCATACGCCACATTCAGACGTTTCAAGCCATTTTACGTATTGATCCCAAATTTATCAAATCGAAATACTTGTCTTTGCAAAAGACACAGTAATATAGATTTCAAGTTTACATCCCTAAAAACACTAAAAAATTTTAAGGACGGTGATACTTTGGACACCGTTATAAAGTCTACAGTGTGTGATTTATACTCCCAAAAGTGCATGTATTCAACATGTGATATTTGCAAAAACAAATCAATCAGATATGACTTACTGAATATAAAATTGACACGGAATTAAGAGGCTTTAAAATTCATATTTACAACATTTCACATCAATACAAAATTTATAAATCATTGAAGGAGAATTTACAAAGAAATGAAATTATGCTACATTGTGACTTCTCAGAAAATTATAATTGCAAATTTCATAATGAAATACAAGCAGTACATTTTGGAGCATCACATTCACAAATCACCTTGCACACAAGCATTATATATAATGATGAAACTGATCCCGAATCATTTTGTACATTTTCCTACTGCAACAAACACACACCGGAATCGATCTGGGCTCACTTGGAGCCCCTGATGCGTGACATTAAACATAGATTTCCTTTGAAAGACACTATACATTTCTTCTCAGATGGTCCGTCAAGTCAATACAGGCAAAAGAAGAACTTTGCCCTTCTTACCAAAATGATAGAATCTTATGGTTTTATTTTTGCAACCTGGAATTTTTTTGAAGCGGCCCATGGGAAGGGTGCAGCGGATGGGGTTGGGGGAGTAGTAAAAAGATTGTTAGATAAACAAATATCATACGGACATGATATACCTGATGCTGAAACTGCGATTCAATTACTTGAACACAATACTGCTACCACTGTAAAATTATTTCTTATTGATCAGGAGGACATATTGAGAATAGAAAATCAAATTGAGGGTTGTAAATTTGTGGCCGTTCCAAATACGCAAAAAATACACCAAGTAATACCAAACGAAGATAATATAATTCAATATCGAATTTTAAGCTGCTTTTGTTTAAAGCCCAATATTTGCCAATGTTATGCCATAAAAAGTCACAAATTAATTACTGATCATGTTAAACGTTCAAGAGCAAAACGACTTGTTATAGAATCTACATCTGAAAGTGAATCTGAGCAAGAAGACCTAGAGATGTTAGTAACCAATAAAGTTTTACCTAATTCTGATGATGTCGAACCTATAGGAGAAACTAATCATTATCATGTCAGTAATGCATCTACTTCAAATGTTACTATTTTATCTGATATTAAAGTAAATTTTAAACCTAAGGATCTAGCAAAGATGGTTAAAAAGCCATCAAAATATTATAATGTTTCTACGGTTGATTTGAAGAGAAATTTCTGGGATCTTTTTAGTAGCGATAGTGAATAATATGTATAGTTATATAAGGTCTACCTATTCATACACGAAATATTTTAAGGGTATCATCTAACGGTTTTTAACTGTTAGACGGTTATAACGAAGCCATTTCAAAAGTTTTTTTCTAATTTTATTAAATATATTTACATTAAATAATTTAAAATTACTTGAGCTACAAAATAAATACTGGTTTCTTATTTTTTGACCTTTAACATTCAGAACGTTTATTTATTTACTTTCATTTAAGGGGTTTTCATTAAAGGTTTTATGCAAAATATATAAAAAAAAATTGAATTATAATAATTTCGTAAAAAGAAAAACACTTAAAATATTTTTTTTTGTTGTTTTGTATCTTTAGATACGACTTAAGAAGCTACTGTTAAAATATTTCATGTATGAATAGGCAGACATTATATATAAATATTAGGAAGTTAATCGTGCAGTATTATCATGACGATAGAGAGAATGTTCAAAGTTCGCATTTTAATATTATATTTTTATTTTCGATTTATGATTAACTGAGTAACCATCTTCAAATTAAACATAACCCTGACGGTTTTATTATTGTCATTATTTTGTATGTTTCATGTTTATGTTCACTATGTCCAGTACAGCCGCGGGGTCTACGCTAAGCTAGCTATTCATGTGAGTGACTTAAAGAAATGTAGGAGCGCGACGGAGTTACGCCGATATAAACCTAACCTGTGTCTATGTGCACACTCACACAAATGCAAAGCTCGGCTTAAACCTCACGAACTGTACATAATAATGTACGTGTACGTGTTTGATTAATTATTACAATATTAAATACTAAAAAACTGTTTTATTTACCACTGTGAATGCAGCCCTTGTTTTCTTTTATGTTACTTTTATGTTATTGTGACATAAAAGTAACATTTCTGAAATGAGCAATTATTTTGAAAATGACCCTAGTCGAGTTTTACGACAAGCACGGGAAAGTGATGCAGATGATTTATTCTAGTGAAACCCCGCATCAGCACAGGATTTCTATACTTGAAGGTGTAAGTGGTAGGTATTTATATCTGTTTCTGCATCTACATCTAATGCATTCATAAAGAGAAAATCTGTTTTTAAACTAAACTCAGTCAGTCATATAAACACGTGTCGTCGTAAATTTTTTAAATTAAATTATCTATAGAGATTGTTAATAGGTACTGTCGGAATTTAGTTTAAGTTATGACTGATGAGTCCAGTTGTATTGTAAAGTCGTAACGAATGTTTTTGCTCAAGATTTATAATCTAATGTAATTGGTCGGTATCGAGTATTTGGCTAAATGTTGAGGAAAAACGGTCACGATCTAACAGCTCCGATTCACGTCTCACCTCCGGAAAAGTGGATATTTTCGAACGGTTTCGGATATTTCTATATCTAACGTGTGCTAACTTTGTAGTACTTTGATAGGCAGTTAAATTAAACTGTGTGGTCACATCCGTGCTTGTTACTGTTCCTTGTTAGGAGAGTCATCTTGTTTTGTCGCATCTGGTTTTTTACAGTTTATTACATAAAGTTAACTCTGTTCAAATCATTGGGTTAGTAATAGGTATCGGTATGAAAAATTTTAGGTCAACATAGAGTATATTTATGTTACGTAAACATGGAGAAAAAATAAAAGAGGAGTAGCGGCTAAGTATATTTTCATACAAAAATAGTGTGCCGCTGAGCGGGGGTGAAGTATGGGACGAGGGAAGCATTGAACACTGTAACCCTGCCCATTTACATAGAAACCACCTTGTAGTGACTAGTCAAACTACTTGCTCATTATCAATATGGTTCATGATTGTTTTACCAGTGCAATTACTCATCGCTAGATGGCAATATTATACTACGTTTTAGTAAAAAAGTATTTTATTTTATTTTTATTTATTTCGGAAAACAAACAGTGTACAAACTAAAAAAGTAACTATTAAAATAACACAAAACCATTTAAATGTTTCCACATATATACATCTAGGTAATTAGAAATAGAAGGAGGGGAAGGGGAACGGAAAGTAAAGGTCGTAAAATGGGGAAAAGGAATTTTAAAAAAGAGAAATAACTATAAAATCTAAACAGTTCCTAGTAAAAGCGCTAGTGTCTTTGTAATTTTAATACGGTTACATTTCGGAGCACAAGCGTGTGGTTACAGCTACTGCGTTACACTGGCGCTGTAGCTCCGCTCCTATCATGACGTCATGGCCTCACGATGGCCACACGACTGACTTCATAGTCCCACCTCCTCTTTTATACCTTCTTCATGTATGTACGTAAAATAATTTTCTTTTAACTTAAATGTTTTCCCAAACCTACAGTAATAATAACCGTTAACAGAAATACTTAATACATATAAGTCAATCGTATGCTTCATTGGCCTACTCCACTGCTGGACGGCTCTCCCCCAGAGTATCGTAGATCGTAGGTATAATCGAATTAAAATGTAATCTGTGTTTCTTCCTGCAGGCATGGTGGTGAATGGTTTCGTGAACGTGGTGATCACCACCATTGAGAAGAGGTTCGGTCTTCGCTCCATGCAGACGGGGGTCATTGCTGGAGGGTAAGTCACCGAGAAAACATACTTATATAAATATACTTTATGAAAGATAAAGATTCTGAAGCTCAATAGAAGGCTCAATCATATAATCGGCCATTGGTCATAAAGGGGTAAATATAGTTTGAAATTTTGTACGAAAAAAATATACATACTCGTATTTTCTTCAAATATGGATTAATTATTTTCTTCAAATACGGGATAATTACTCTGAAATTCATTATAAGTAGGAATAGCTATTTGAGCGTTTTAGCACTATGTTTCTAAGGGTGGTAAAATGGGCAACACAGTTTATGCGGACAAACTCGCTGACGAAAAGCTAGTAATCTATGTGCCAAGAACACAAAGCTACATCACATCTCACCCGAGTTTTTTTTTCATTATCCTTGTCAAAATCATGATATTCTCCAGCTACGACATGGCATCATTCGCCTGCCTGGCTCCAGTCACCTACCTGGGCGGTCGGCTAGGTTCGTCCAAGCCGCGCTGGCTGGGCTGGGGTGTGCTGCTGATGGGGGCTGGTTCCCTTCTGTTCGCGCTGCCCCACTTCCTTGTCGGGCCCTATAGGGTGCAGGGAGACCAGCCTGATGATCTGTGCTCTGCTAATCGCACAGTAAGTGAGGCTTTTATGAGACCTAGACTATGTGTAGAAAACTTGATACCCTCGACTTCGCATATGTGATTTACCTACCTAAGCTATGGCAAGTATATTATGATATATCTATAAAATAATTTAAAAAAATCGGTTGTTTTAATAAAGTCACAATCACGTAGAAGAAGATATTATCTTTTAGAATTTTATTTAGAATTTATGATGTCAAGACAGACATATGATATGTCGATCGCATGTCTTGTTAAGATATCTAGTTAGCCAATAAAACCATAAATTGTCGCTTGATATTTAAGTAAATATTACTTTGCTTGATAGATGTACAATCTTAGCACAGAGGAGCGTGTTTTGCTTCACGCAATGCATTATTCTTAACGATTATCCTGTAGTCTTCGTATTGATGGTTGTGATAAATGCTATTAATAAATTAATCAATATTACATAATACGATTTAGGAAAGTTCTAGATTATAGGAATACTAATTATCTACCTAAATTAAGATGTACATTCCACAACAAATGCGAAACTAAGTTTGTTAGTTCTTCACGCTTTATTTACTCAACAAATCATAAAATTTTACATACCTACATACGAGCACTTACAGAGAAGGACATAGACTAAATCCTGTAATCCATGCGTACGACCGCTAGTACCTACCTTTCTAACTATTAATTTTTTCCCCTATTTGCATGTGCTAAATGCAAGATCGAATATCTCGATTATCTCGAGAACATAACTTCCGGATATCGATTTTAATCAGCTGGCATCCGAGCGAGACTACAGACTCAATCGAGTGTTGGCTCTGTTCGATTCTCATGACTGACTCTCAATGGATGCTTAATAGTGTACCTACCTACCTGACGAGATATATTATGAGGGTTAACTCGGTCATTTTGTGGTTTAGGATAATCTTTTTTTTACTTCGGGAAAACATGACATGAGTCGTTAGATTAGTAATCTGTAGTTACCTAATGTAACTTCCCACCGATTAAAATTTATTATCGATCGCTACATTGAATCGATATTACAATTAAGTAAATATAAAATAGGGTACAGACACTCACTGTCTACATGTAGTTGTACCCAATGTGTATGATTGCTCACATTAGTTGCTTATAACGGTCCCTATGTCTCCAAAGACATTCTCCCTTTCATTTTATACCAAAATTAGCGAGAGATTTCCTCTGCTGATGCGGGGCTTCACTAGAATACATCAGTTGCATCTCCTTACGTGCATGTCGTAGGATTCGACTAAGGAACTCAGGAGTGTTCTCTCAGGCGATGACCACCTTGTCACTGATCTTTTACATCTGACCCCGCTATGGGACCTGCAGTTCTTTCTACCCTATTTTTGGGAAACACAACCGCTAGCCGTATCTAAATAAATACGTATTATAAAAAAAAATTATAACTTAGATGATAAAAGGGGATGATATCTCAAATCAGCAATTGAAAGACTTTCCTCCATCTCCCAGTCATCAACCTGCGACAGCGAGCAGCCGTCAGAGGGCGGCTCGTGGGCGGTGGCCATCTTTGTCGTGGCCCAGCTGTTGCACGGCGCGGGCGCCACGCCACTCTTCACGCTTGGCGTCACTTATATCGACGAGAATGTTTCCAAGAAGATGTCTTCTGTTTATTTAGGTGAGTGGGATTGGGTATGGATTGTCTATGAAAACATGGCTGGTTCCCAGGAAGAAGTTCCCAACTAAACAAACCTAGAGTCATCAGTGTGACAAACATACTAATTGAATCGAATTGAATGTGACAAACGAACATGTAAATATAAGTTTATCTGGCAATGAGCGATCACTGTAACTTGATCTGTTACTAGAAACTATAAAAAATCTGACTCAAAAACATTATACTTGAACTGAGAGGATCGTCATCAAATTTTACAGTTCAGTTAGTTGAAAACCTTAGAAAACTCTCTATATGTATATAACTGTAGTTAGTTTTGCTAATGTGTTGTTCGTCACCGTTGTCACCTGTACAAATAAGTACAGTTACAAAGTTAAAACAGCAGTTTCTAGTCTTTTCACAACTTAATACATATTCATGTCCTCGCAAATACTGCTTTGTTAGCTAAAATAACTAGAGGTAAGATCTTTTTACACTACAAGACGATTGGCACTAGTGATGGACTTCTCACTCGCGAGTCATCTCATTTGAAATTTTGAGGTCGTCATCGCGGTAAAATTCGTGATAGACCCCGCCCCCTGATTACGTAAAAGCAATAGCAAAGCCGAAGCAAAGCAATAGTGAAAATTGTACAATATTCGTCTTGAAATGTCAGAGTTCCTTTGAAATTCGTTTTACGTATTACGAATTTGACAAGCAATCAGCGATTTTTGTACAATTTTCGCTATCGCTTTGCTTTTGCTATTTAGGGGGCCGTTTCCATTATACAACACCTCATACATTACCTTAGCTTCTATCCTCGTTTCACTTATCCTTGATCCAGTGTTGCTAAAATGTTGCGCCTTGCCTCACTCCCTCATTCACTCAGATTCGAAGTCCTCACTCATGATGAGTTACATCGCTAATGCTATCTTCGGTCAGTCTGAATTACGTATATTAATTTGGGGTTATAATAAAATTATAGGTTCAATGCTAGTGTTATTTTCTGTGGAACCACAATTCGCTTCAAACTTCATCTCCTAATATTATTACTAAACTTAGTAAAAGCTTTTACTTACTTCTATAACACAGGGTGGTATCCATAAACTGATGTGTTACGCATTACTACCCGCACCTCTCGGACTATAACGCAGGGCTCTATAGTCATAAACACAAGAAACCACTTGCCATTCCCTAGGCTATATTATGTGAGTTGTTGAGAACGTGTCGTAGGGGCTAATGAAAATAAAGCAATATGGCTTAGTAAATAGGTAGTTTGATAAAGCTTTTCTTTAGATACAATTTTAAATTTCTGTTCTTTGACTGAACTGGCCAAAAAAACCAATTAGTGAGTGTTATAGACATAGTTACACTGCATTACCTTATACTTCTTGTACTTATCTATGTATAATTATTTAAAAAAAAATAGATGAGGAAGAGAATTAAAACGGCCAGTATTTATAATTTTGTCACATAAATTAAAACCAATCCAATAATAACTATCTAGGTCACTGGCGGACTAACAGGGGGGCGGTGGGGGCGGTTCGCCCCGGGCCCCACAACTGAGGGGGCCTCGGATTGGCATAATTAAAAAAAAAAATCCTTGTCTACTCAATGTTATTTTAACATAATCTGCTGTAATTAAACCATTCTTCCGATCATTTACCATAATAAGTAAACGGTGTAGGTACCTAATTCATCTAAGTTCATAAGATTCATAACCAGAGGTCGGAATTAGGTAGAGTCATTTATGTACTTGCATCGAAATGTTGATATTAATGTGGACCTTCCTAGGATTTCTAATGGAGAATCCCGTGTGGCCAACAATATTACAAATAAATAATAATAAAACCCTCAGAGATAGACAAATAAAACAAAGATAATTAACATAAAATGTTTATTAGTTTGTAATTTGAGGCATATCCACTTTATTCTTTTGCTGTATAAAATCAGTGCAAGTACATAAATGACTCTACCTAATTCCGACCTCTGTTCATAACGCATAGGGCCTGTTTCAACACTTACTGATAAGTGCCCGATATAATTATCTGACAGATATCTCTATTGACATCTCCCTCTTGTTAGTACGAACCGAAAGAGACGGCATCACACATATCTGGCGGATAAGATATCCGGAACTTATCAGTAGGTGGTGAAACAGGCCCTTAGAGTTGTGAAAACTGAAGTTCGGAAACGTATTTTGCGACTGTAGCGCCTCGTCTGCGAGACTTTTCGTGGCGCGAATTTTAGTAGCGCGCCGGCGCGGCGCATGGCTTCAAAACTTAAACTTATCAAGAATTATCTACGATCGACCATGACTGAAGAACGACTTGCTAGCTTGGCTATTTTGTCGATTGAAAGAAAAGCAGCATCGGTTTTGGATTTTGATGACGTTATTAATAAATTTAGTGCATTAAAAGCTAGAAAACACAATTTGAAATGTTTGTAATTAATTTTAATTACTTGTAGTATGGTTGCTTGTTTTTTATTTGAAAGCTGTAATGTTAAAAAATATTGATTAAAATTTTAGTTTCTATCTATCTGCATTTGTTTAATTCAGTAAATCTGGAGAGTGGGCGCCAGGGGGCCCTAAAATTAAAGACCGCCCCGGGCCTCAAAAAGTCTTAGTCCGCCAGTGATCTAGGTACCTACATAATTAAAACGACTATCAACCATTAAAATCTGTACCTTAATGCGGAGCGAAACATCGATTTAAAAATGTCCGTCAGTACGTCCATTTGTCCTGATGAAGTGGTATTCTGAAAATAGCCGGCACTGCAATCTGTAGTGATTGACAGTTTATACATGTGAATGTACTAAATAACTTATTTCGTCCATGTGCACAAACATAGATCCGTTACAATTTTATTATATGTATAGATAGATTTTAAATAATAAATAATATGTGCTCATAATGTAACATTGCTTAAGCGTTAAATTAATAGCGTGGTTAAAACTCACTGGAGAACACCAGGGATTTGGGAGGAACCAATATGAATTTTATTGTCCTTTGACAAACTACGAAAAAATCTCTCTGAATATTTATTAGTCTTCAATATTTGAATATAACAAAAGTACCAAATTTAAAAAAGTAAATTCGGTAGCTACGAGAAAAAACAATTTTTGCATTCCTAACGCGAAAATCAGTACATAATATTAACTATTATTGCATTAAGATTTCCCTACATCTAAATAACATTAGTTCCGTCGCAGGCAGTGACGGAACCCATTAATTGCAGCGAACTGGGTAATAGTGTTTGTTTCTCAGCCTGCGGAATCCTGACAGCTTGAAGGATTTACGCAAATTGGTGGCTGCTGTATTCTACGTAAACGTTTAATATGGTTTCAGATTTATTGAATTTGGATTAATTAGGTACTGTTTGTTAGGCATTTGGAATATGCTATGCGAAGCGTGGTAAGAGATCTCTTATGATTCCTTCAGAGGGATCATAAAGGAGACATAGCGGGCACAGTTGGAAATTATTCATGACATGTTAGCTTGCTTTATCCTCTGAGAGGACGCCCAAGTACCTTAGTTGACTCTTACATGCTCTTACGACGTGCAAGGAAGGATATGCTGATGTGTTTCAGTGTATCCTGGCATCAGCACAGGGAACAAAAACAGTATTTTAATACCACTAGTCACACCCTTTTCGCACTTCGCCATGTATTCTAGTGAAGGCCAGCATCAGCACAAGGAATAAAAACGATATTTAAAATATCACTCTTCGCAC
Organism: Carposina sasakii; assembly: GCA_014607495.2. Classification (NCBI taxonomy): domain Eukaryota; kingdom Metazoa; phylum Arthropoda; class Insecta; order Lepidoptera; family Carposinidae; genus Carposina; species Carposina sasakii. Next base: position 1,141,939 of record CP053150.1, read on the forward strand.
CTTTTCGCACTTCGCTACAATAGATGATGCCATCACACCATCAATCACGGTGCTGAATCGGCACATTTCAGGACGCCATTAGCTTTGAGAACACATTCCTCGACATCACCCTGTTGAGTGCCGAGGGCCTCTGAGGTGTATAGAGTGTTGGCCCTCTTTACCTCTTTACAATCTTTAGATATCGAGAAGGTTTTTAGGGTCGGCGTGTAATGCATACTGAAACTATATTTTGCTATTGTGCCGTTCTGGATACGAGTACGATACGAAGTACGATACATTGCATTGTTCATTATATTGTGATCTAAAATATTGCTTGTTTTCAATGCTTAGATAATGTATGATTTTACGAGTAACGCCGAACTTCACAAAGTTATCGCAACGTTTCCACCAATAGCTTTGTTAGAATTCATCACTCACTTCACAAAGGCTTATTCGAGGAAAAGTTTCGACAACATTGCGAAATTCGATGTCGCTCGTAAATCTACTGAATTGTCTAAGATATGTACCTAAGGTACCTAATATAATAATACTGTCGCTCCCATACCAGGATGAAAATTTTAAAAGTTTGCTATTGAACTTACCTACCTGACCGACCACCGATATTTTACAAGCCCATTTTAGAAAAATCTTGTAGCATAAATCAATAATCTAAAAGATTTTTTTAAGCTAAAAGAGTAAAAGAGTAACTTTATACAACGTCAGTAAGAGTTATAGCTATAGCTATAACAACGCAACATTGGTGATGCACCACCTTTAGAGCAGGAGCTTTTAGCTGTGAAAATAGAAGGGAACTTCGAGAGGAAACTTAAAACCTACCCCAGATATCTTGAGCGTTTTGTTTGTAGAACAATGCAGGGATATGTGTCATCCATATTGAGGTACATATTGTGATGCTCCTTGAGAGTACTTAAGTCGTTTTTGGTGGGTTTAGACCATTTTAACGCTACCACCATAAAAAACATTAGTAGGTACTTACTAGCAAATGTTAGTACGTCGTCTTCAGCCTATTGCAGTCCACTGCTGGACGTAGACCTCCCCCAGGGCACGCCACAAGGCTACTGCTACAGAGGGGGTTTTGCCCATAGTCAAAATTAATATCAATATTTCCCTGGCTGTCACTTACACCCTTTCTTTAAATTCACTTACATTACCTCAAAACTCGCGTCATAAATTATTACCTAGTCTTTTTTTTAATAACTGATTATTTCCAGGTATTTATTACACGATGGCGGTGGTGGGCCCAGCGCTGGGCTACGTGATCGGTGGGCAAATGCTCTACATCTACACCGACTTCGTCACTATCGACCACGATAGGTGAGTAAATATTAACTAGTGGCATCTAGCAGCGCGACTTGCAACGCCACTTACCTGATACAACTAAACAGCATTAAATAACACAGAAAATCTCATCAGAGTTTCAGCTAGATAATAATCAATAATTATTATTATTCATTTGTATAATAATAATCGTAGGTACTTAACTATAGGAAAAGAGGTGAAGAACGCACCGAAAGGAAAAAATAACGTATAATACTACAGCTGCTTCTCTTCCCGGGCATACTGTACAAGCCAGTAGAGGGACAAGAGGGTCTTGGTGTTTTGTAGGCGATGGGTTGACCACCTGTCACTACTAACCGAACTTGTACATCTCAACTATACCCTCAAAATTGGTCAGAATCGGCACCATGTGGTTCTATCGGCCCTTAGTGCTCTGCCTACCCCGTAAGGGATAAAGGCGTGATTATATTTATGTATGTATGTTTTTATACTATGTTGCTGGTTAAGGGTACTGCTCAGTACCTATGTAATATTTGACTGTAATTTACCTTAAAGGGTAAGAGGTACGTTACTACGTTAAATCCATTCAGTAACATTCAAAGTGGTCCATAGATATATTACCAAATTCCACATTATTTACCAACGAATACAATACCCATAAAACTTTCTACTCCCGTGCCTATGATCAATTTAAACCACAAAAAGTAAAGTAAATATTTGATTTGAGTGAAACGGAACGTCATTTCCCGCGTTTTTAATATTCCACACGGCAACGGTATAGAGCTTCATTCAGCCAGGTCGCCCTCGCTTTCATCTCATTGTGAGCTCCTCGAGCGACTTTTGAGCCGAATTAATTCCTCCGCTTTCTACTTCCATGGCCTCTGAAATATCATTTTCCACGCAAAGAGTTTTGAACGACCACTTTATGGATTCCCTTTTAATTTACACGCGGGATCAAAAATGCCTGTATCAAATTTCAGTATCGCTGTAGCGTGTAATTAATCCGCGGGGGTTGCTTTGGAACAAAATTAGAGGACATTTTGTGACAAAGATTATAGAACATAGACCTCCACTAGATGTGTCTGTCTTTAGGGCCGATTTGCCCGATTTCCAATAGCCAACCTGTCTCAAGGATAAAGTTGATACTGTTTTAGAAAAAAAGACAGTATCAAATTTATCCTTCAGGTAGGCGATCTGACCATTCGATAAATCGGTCCTAAATAGAAATGCTAAGTCGCTATATTGTCTAATGTTTGTGTGTACAATAAAGAATACAAGAAATAGTCCTATATTAGTAGATATTTTTTTTGCCTTTAGAACTTCACGGATACCTTCCTCATGCATTAGCCGCGTGGTGCCGGCAGAGTAGAGTTTGTACCACCCCATGCCTGCCCGTGGGTATCGTACGAGGCGATTAAGGGTTTCCGGGAGGCGGGCAGCAGCGTCTCTCGTGCTGACAACATAGTCCGAAAATCCTGCCCAGCGTGGTGACTATGGGCATAACCCCCTGTGGCAGTAGCCTTGTGGCGTGCCCTAGGGGAGGCCTACGTCCAGCAGTGGACTGCAATAGGCTGAAGACATATTAGGTAGTGTTCTGTAACATTTCTACTCACGAAAATAAGTAAAACCCAAACATTTTATGTAAACAACGTATAATAAAATCCAATGTATTTTTATGTTAATTATTATTTTCATATCAAACCCTGTGTCTTACGAACCTATGTATATGTCGTGGCCATATTGTTAAATTGATCATTTCATGAAATGGTCGAGCATTTCATGAAGTGGTCGCATTTCATGAAGTGGCCAATTCAATTTGACCAGATCGTTAAATCGTCTACATTTCACGATTTTGTCATCCACGTTTGGCCAAATCGTATTAACAGGGTGTCCATAAAATCCGAATGTGGTAAGAGCTTATATAAATAATATATACCGTACACCATATATAAGTATACCATAAGGTATGATGGTATGATTTTTTTGCTATTATTTATGTGATATTTTCACAATATAATATTTAAAAACATAAAAGACTTTACAAAAGCGATTCGCATCTGGCACATCGCCGGACGCTGCCTGGGCACGCTCGCTCCGCTCGCTCGGCTCGTGCGTCATTTGTCATAGTCTAACCTAACCTAACCTAACCTATCGTAATCTAAGGTTTTTGTTTAACAATATTATTATAAACCACCATTAAGTCTAATATACATTATACAATATAACACACTATCCGTGAACTTCTTCTGCATAGTCACCCTACTCTCTTTAATTTGTTTTATAACCTAAAAAGAAAAATCCGCCATCTTCACACATAAATAAAACGCGCGCAGCGCCTCTACCGGTGATTCATGTAACTATTTTACGATATGATCAATAATCTTGACCACTTCATGAAATGATCGGGCGTTTAGTTGCCCATATCGAGAAACGATTTTTAATCATCGATCTGCCCAAACCATATCATGATGTGGCCAATAGACAGTTGAACTTTTCATGAAATACGACCATTTCATGAAATGCTCGACCATTTCATGAAATGATCAATTCTACGATATGGCCACGACATATACAGGGTGTAACAAAAGGGGTATGTTAAGCGAGAAGCTACGTAAGTAGCCCACTAAAAAGAACCTACCCACAAAATATGAGACTCGAAATCACATGTTTATTTTTCCAGATTGTATGGAAAATTCCTAAACAACTCAGGAATGTTCATACAATCTTGAAAAATAAACATGTGATTTCGAGTCTCAAATTTTGGAAACAGGTTCTCTATAGTGGGTTATTTACATAGCTTATCGCTTAACATACCCTTTCTGTTACACCCTGTATACTCCATTTTAGCAATTCAATCAGGAGGAACAATTGTTTATGGCCGCGGTTCTATTATTCTAATTCATTAGAGAGTCCATTACAGACCTCTTTATTTTGGTAAGGGCTCTCGTGGTCCGTTAGAAATACTTTGTGAAGGGCCCTACCATTGTACTCGATTGAAGTGAGAATAACGTGAGAATGTTTATCGAAACTAAAACTCATGGAACTGCGATGAAAATGTTTTTGTACAAGATCCTCCAAGTAGCATTTATTGCCATAATAATTTAAAATAAGTACTTATCTTTTTAAAGATGCTCATAAATTTACGTTGATGCCCAAGATATTAAGGCGGGTACAGACTACTGTAACGTAACATGCAATGTAACATGATAGGAGGATTTCTTAAGTGTGGACGCAGCGCGCGCACGAACTGAGCATGTACGTATTCGCATCTTTTCCGGCATGCGCGCGGCGAACATAGCTCAGTCTGCTGAGGACACGCAAAGATAATGGATCGTGACGACCAATTACTGGCTACGATGATTGTCGGTGCTTCATTGATTATCATCAATCATGTGATAAAAAAACGCCGAAGCTCTCGACGATGGTGGCATACAGAGTTGTACAGTCAGAGAGCTGGTGCACAATTAATAGCCGACATGAGATTAACCGGACAATTTCAAAATTTCACAAGAATGACTCCAACCCGTTCACACTGGCGCTCCGTGCACACTGCGCGCCCCTTTGTGTTCGGCGAAAAAACCGACAAATGGCGGATCGCGGCGCGCACGAGTTGAAATGCTCTGTTCGTGCGCGTAGTGTGCACGGTTCGTGCGCGCAAGGCGTCCACACTATGGGAATTCTGTTACATTGCATGATACATTACGACAATGTGGACGGAAAATTCTTTCATTGCGTGTTACATTGCATGTTACGTTACAGCAATCTGTACCCGCCTTTAGGGTGTGGATCAATTGCCTTCGGTAGACTAAAAACCAAATTCGCAGATCAAAGATTGTATTGTTTCGTGCCAAAATTTTACATACCTACGACCTGCGAAGTGACGTACATATAGGTACTGCAGGGTCGTAAAGGAAATCCTACAGCATCGTATACTCGTAGCATAGCGATTTAATTTGTATGTAATTAAAGTTAAGTATGGTCCATCTCAAATCGTGGAACCGTAGTATCTTCGATCGAGTAGCATTTGTCCACGAGGTGCGCGTTTCTAGATTGTTGAGCAAACAGTGAATTTGCATAAGAAAACACTCGAATTCTATGGGTATCTCTGATCTATGACCAAATTAGCAGATAGATCGGCCATGGGTATGAGTATGAGTATGTATATAAAATCCGAAAAAAAAAACAGAAGTTAGGTTAGGTTAGGTTTTATTAGTCAAAAGAAAAGGTAGTTTAAGTTTTAATCTACAAGCCTTAAACAAGATTAGATAGTCAGTCATTGTATTCACAATTTTTTTTATAATCATTGCCCTTAGTTTGCGACTAAAAACTATCAATTCCGTGCCATGTTGTAAATATAGTATGCCATATTTTAAATATAGGACGGTCTACATTATTATACTGGTATAATTGACCACTGCGTTTCAATGCGATCCGCATATTTGTTTTGAGGGTAGACCCACACAGTACCTAACACACACAGTATCGTAACTGAAGCACTTTGCAGTGTTTACAAGGTGTAGGCGCTTATACGTACATTATTCCTTATTGTGTTTCCTCTCACGTACTAAGATAGGTATTTAGAGTTTTAAATTCACGCTAATATATTTTGAAGTTGTTTGTTAGGGTAAAACTTTGTTTTTTTTTTCGTGTTTATGTAAGTAAGTTTTGAATCGGTAACTAAAGGGATAAATACTCGTAATAATTGTTGCTAAGATGTGGTTTGGTTGAGTTCTGCGGTGCTTTGGTAAGATTAATAGAGAAAGCCTGGGTATTTAAGTAATTTCACCCCAATAAATATTGTAGGTAGTTTAGTTTGCCGCTCTCTTCTGTCTGAGTCAACAATTAATGATATAACATGGAAAATTAACAAATGGATCTCTAAATATACTAAGTACCTGATTGATTACAGAAAAATAAAGCCTCTGGGTAGATGGGTCTGCATAGATAACAGACCTTCATTTGCTTCGGTACTTTCATTTCAGTGTGGGCGTAACTCCGGCCAGCTCCGTGTGGATCGGCGCCTGGTGGATCGGCTTCATCCTGTCCGCGTTGCTGTGCCTCATCGTGGCCATACCACTGCTGGCGTTCCCTTACGAGCTGCCTGGTGAGAGACACTTTATGTTTTTGAATACCTTTCAGAAGTGGCCATTTAGTCACTCTGAAGCCGCTAATGCCACTTCTGATGGCATATCGGAAGTGGGATTAGTACTAATGCTTAGAGACGAAATGGCTGGGCTGATACTCAAACAGAAATAAATATAGGATACTTCTTCATTTACATACGAGAAGAGGAATATAAATTAAAACTTCAAAGTTGATAGTGCCACCCCGAGCATCTTGACTAATTGAGTAAGCGATAGGCCTTAATTATTGATATTTCCTTCGAATATACTCAAATGATCTTGTTACCAGGTGCAGCCGAAATCCGAGCCCAAAAAGTGTCCGAAGCTCACGAAGGCTCGGCCTCCAAGTCAGCTGCCTTCAGCGCGCTAAAGGAGCTGCCCCGAGCGACGGTAGCCTTGCTGAAAAACCCCACCTTCATGTTCCTGAACCTGGCTGGTGCTAGCGAAGGCATGCTGATCTCAGGGTTCGCCGCCTTCCTGCCCAAACTGATTGAGAACCAGTTTAGTGTTAGTGCGTCGGAGGCTGCTCTATTGTTGGGTAGGTTGGGTTTATGATGATGCTAGGTATTATGTGTAGGTACATGATATAATATGAAATGGGATAGCCAGAAGTGCAGGTTCATAAAGCAGATCAACCACATCCACGTTTAGTAGTGATAGATTTAATTTTTCAGTGAGTTGCTAGCTAATCGCCTGAGAGAATGCCCAACTTCTTTAGTCGACTCCTACGACTTTGCACCGAAGTGTAAATCGTGTCGGGATTTCCGCCCCATCGGGCTATGAGAGTGAGGAAACATGGAGGTAGAGCAGCATGTATGCACTATAAATCTTCTGCGTAAATGGTTAATCTCCATTGAGATCGGCCGCCAAAACCGAAAGACGGTCTAGAGATTACATCATCACCTTACATTCGCCACAACACCTCTCGTTTTGTGGAATCTGCTACCTTATACCTGCTAACTGCTGTCTAATCCTTGAACCCTTTTCAGGAGTGATAACAGTGCCGGCAGGCGGTGGCGGCACGTTCCTGGGCGGCTGGCTGGTGAAGCGCTGGCGGCTGGCCTGCGCCGGCATCATCAAGCTCTGCGTCGTCGCCACCGTGCTGGCCGCGGCTTTCACCTTCAGCTTCGTCCTCACCTGTGATGACTACCCATTTGCTGGTGTCACTGTTATGTATAAGAGCCCGCCGGCTGTTGGGTAAGTTGTGTATTGGTGGTCTTTATAGTTACGTACATATCAGCCTTTTGCAATCCACTGCTGGACGTAGGCCTCTCTCAGTGTACGCCATATATGGGGTTTTTGCTCATAGTCACCACGCTGGGCAGACCAGGCAGGTCTTTGCGAGTGAGTGTAACATGCACCATGCATCTTAGGTTTCATGATAGGCATTTACCTATTAGCACGTTAGGAGCATGTAAAGACGCTGCTACGATTCATTCGTCAGTTGTCTTTTTTAGGCGCGCAAAAATGGTCTTTGAACTGTCTGCAATTACAAAACCCTTGATCTCTCCAGTACCAGCCGCCTTATCTCCACCCGTAGCATGAAGTGCGGCTATACGCAATGTTGGAATATTCAATTATGTGTTACAAAATTCTTGGTTTCTCCAGTAGCAACCGCCTTCTTTCCACGTGCAACACGGAGTGCGGTTGCACACTCGTGCCGTACCCGCCCGATAGATGATAAATACTCCCAAGTTCACGTGCAAACCTTTAGACTTTTTAACCCAGCACTTCACCGAAGAAGAAAACTCATATACCTACTCAATGAAACATGCAAATCCTTGTTTTCTCAAATACCAACCGCCTCCTCTCCACGTGTGACAAGAAGTGCGGCTGTTCGCACGCGCCGTTCTCGTCCAATGATATACGTTACAAAATCCTTAGAGTCTCTAATATCGTCTAATCCCACCATTCATCAGCACTTTACCGATGATAAAGCAAATCCTCGGTTCCTCCAGTAGCAACCGTCTCCTCTCCACGTGTAACGCGGCGTGCGGCTGCGCGCACGTGGCGTACTCACCGGTGTGCGGCGCGGACGGTGTGCGCTACTACTCGGCGTGTCACGCCGGCTGCGAGGCGCGCGCGCCGGCCGGCCCGCTCGCGGTCTACCGCCGGTGCGGCTGTGTGCTCACTAATGGCACGCTGCCCAGCTATAGCTGGGAAGGAGGTACGTACTCAGACTTACCTGACATTGGAAAGTAAATGTGTACCGCCGGTGGTGTAACTAATATAACGTTACATACAATCACGCTTGTATTGTATACCTTACGGGGTAGGCAGAGCACCAAGGGCCGATAGAACCACATGGTGCCACTTCTGACCAAATTTTGAGGGTATAGTTGAGATGTACAAGTTCGGTTAGTAGTGATAGGTGGTCAGCCCATCGCCTACAAAACACCAAGACCCTCTTGTCCCTCTACTGGCTTGTACAGTACCTATGCCCGGGAAGAAAATAATTATGTAACTGATGCTATATAAATGCTGCCTCTCATAATCCGACGGAAGACGGAAATTCGACACATCCAAAGAGAAATCAGGCGCATAGCAACCTACCAACCTACAGTACTTAGTTGTATATCAACAATCCCTATAAAAAGGTTCTACTTGTAAAGGTACTTCTCTTCTAAAACCTTACTTAAACTGTCGCAGGAAACACATCGCTAAGCTACGAAGCGATCAACAGTAACTGCGTGTCCCCATGCCCGCACCTGTGGCTGTTCGTGTTCCTCTCGTTCTGCGTGCTGCTGTTCACATTCCTCGCCACCATGCCGGCGCTGTCTGCCACACTCAGGTACCTAACTGCAGTGCTAATTTCTTAATGGTTCTGAACTCCTAATTCTTTTGGGAACTAGTTTGCTTTCGTGCTGAAACCATGCGTTTGAAGAATTTCGTACCTAGAAACATCTCAACGCGTATTTCTTGATAAAATTCGGGAAGGTAGTAATTTGGTTCGTTATTTTATATTGGACAGAAAATGCTTTGTTATCATTGTCTCACCTAACGGAAAGTTAGAACTTCTTTCATATTTATCTACTTGTCATGTGGGATTCCAACGTGAGATGTCTTCGGGCACTCAACTGTTAGGTACTTAGGTATATGTTTTATGTTCGCACTTTTGCAAATAACAAGCGCCAGCGTGGTACGACCTAGTCATAGCGGGTATCTGCTGAATAGAGACCGCTTCCATCCGATCTTACGAGTAGCGGAGTCATTGGAACAGGCTTATGTTGAGCAGTGGACATCCAGGCACTAAACATGATAGTACCAACTTTTGCAACCTAAATAATCATGTACTTATTTCTTAGATGCGTCCGCGAAGACCAGCGCTCTTTCGCCTTAGGTATCCAGTGGATAAAGGTGCGTCTCCTGGGCACAATCCCCGCGCCCTTACTGTTCGGTTTCCTGATCGACCTGTCGTGCCGACTGTGGGGCCGCGCGTGCGGAGAGCGCGGCGGGACCACCGCCTGCCTGCTGTATGACAACGTTTATATGAGCAGGTACTACCCGTATCATCATCATCTACATATTATAAAATTAAGTCATCCCGCTGTCTTTCTGTCCCTATGTAGCTATGCTTAGATCTTTAAAACTACCCAACGGATTTCAATGCGGTTTTTTAATAGATAGAGTGATTCAAGAGAAAGGTATATGTATAGGTATCAGCATTGCACCCGTGCGAAGCCGGGGCGGGTCGCTAGTACATACATAAAGTAACGCCTCTTTCCCGCGGGCTATTACGAAAATTGTGTGAGTGTACGTCCTCAAATATAAGTATAAGTATCGACCGTAGCAAATGGAGGTCTGCCATTCTACCCGGTGACAAATCTTCGGTAGCTTGGTTTCCATTTCTTCATTTACAATAATTAACTACCTTCATATTTATCTATTCCAGATATATGCTCGCGCTAGCATTAGTCGGCAAACTCTGTTCTATTCTCTTCTTCTTCCTGGCGTGGTGGTTCTACCGACCACCGGGGGGTAAGAGCGGCAACGCTGTGGTCCCGGCTGTCGACCTCGTCGCCTGCGAGAAAACGAACGGCAACGTCGCCACCGTTGCAGGCAACGTTACTGGCAACGCGCAAAACGGTTCAGCGAACGGTTACTGCAACGCTGCACTTGAATGTAGCGATCATTTGTAGAGTGTATATGGACAACTTTGGTACCGATTGGTATTATCGTAGGGACAGTGTAATATTGCGAAGAAAATATTTTAGAAATCAGCGCTGTAACGTTTTATTGGTAGGAGAATTATTATTATCCTATTTCACGAGTGAATTAGTACAATAAAATATCCACTTGCTCATTTGAATCACACTTTGATATTAATAATCGGTATAGTAAGGCCTATACAATTAAATTGGTTATAAAATTATTAATAAAGAAATGTAAAAAATTCTTCACCCGAGTGGGAATCGACCTCTGCATTCCGTGCCAGCGCTCTTACCACTGAGCTACCGGGTCAATTACTCGGATGACGAATTTTACCATCTCTTTTTTTTATTACATTATAGGCAACGTTATTTTTCAATTAAATTAGTATTTGTAGAATATAAAAGTAGCTAAACCAGTTTTTATCGTACAGTTGCGCTCATTAATAATGCAATTATTACATTAAGATGGTAAATGAGTATGATCTCCACCATCTTTGTAATATTTTTGAGGACAACTGTACCTACTTGTAAATAGCATTCCTACAATTTCTGTTGTAAAATATCTGTGATGTTATAGTTCATAATACGTAGGTAATAAGGTATAGTTATTTCAAACATTGCTATAAGTATATAGTAAACCAGTAGTGTTCTTAAATTGTACCAATACCATAATTTATAATAGAATCACTACCTAGGTATACCTAAAAGTAATTGTAAAGACTGCATTTTGGAAACTATATTTAAATGTAATAAAATCAATTATGCTCAATTAACGCCGTAGATATGGGAGGGTAGGTTTGTTAACCACAACACTACCCCCTCCCCGCTCACATATCCTTTTTTTTACTACCCTCATTTATAAAACTGCCTAAACAAAATGCAGTATTAGTAAGAAAACTTAAGTACATAAGTACAATTAATTGTGTATGTTTTTGGCACAATCTAGATTTTAAATATTTTAAGAAAGTAATATTTACATATTAATCGGGCATGACCGAATGTACTTTATAGTATAGGTCCTGTGAGCGAATACGGAACTAACATAGGTACTTAAGTGTATACAGGTTATGTGGAGTGAGTATCGTCGTATAGTTCCTTTGGATGATGGCTTCGTCAAAATTAAAAAAAAAAAATGGTACTTCCGTAATCAGACATAGGATTCGGCGGGAAAAGCTGGAAAGGAGCGGGTGTAATTTTCTTGTGAAAATCAAAAATTATTTGTAAATGGCTTGCATGTGTCCGTAAAGTGATGTTTTCTGGTAGATAAGTTATATTTTGATTACTTGTTATGTGAATCTAGTGCGTGTGCATGGTTTTATACGCAGGTAAGCCGAGTAAAACTTTAACCGGATTACGATTTCTTCATGGGCGCATGTAAGTTGTTTCTGCAATAATTTTTCATTTTGACTAACTTTACACTTGTTCTTGAGGATTTTCTCGACGTTTCCATTCATCATCATTATCATCCATCATAAATTCAGAAATCATTTACTAAAGACAATGGCTGTATGGGCTTAGTTCCCCTTGCCTTTCCTTCGGGATAAACTAAACAAAAAAAAAGTAATCAGACATAAGAGTTATACTATGAAACGGACTTTAGTTCAGAATGTCTTGTGAAATAAATGAATTGTGAAACGCACTATAGGAGCCTACCGTTTCCAATAATATTAGGTAATAGACTTATAGAAATTGTATCATTTATTAAAATGTTATAGATTGTTGAATATTAAGTTGAATTTTGGGTGTATTTTGGTTGAAGACTGATTGTTAGTAATTATTGTGCATCATTATTTAAGTTTAATGATTATTTATTTATCTATCTATTAATTTTGTATGTATTCCTCTTTGATAAATTAATTTTGTATATTTTTACACATTTTCTGTTTCACCGCATACAATAATTCCAGCTTTAACTGTAGTGTAGGTACCTACATTTCAAATAAAAAATTTAAAAAAATATTTAATGAATGTAGAGTCCGTTTAATAGAATAAATCCTATGCCTAATTTATGATCTAACATTTATTGTATGCGGTGAAACAGAAAATGTGGTCACACAAATGGTAACTAGGTGTTTTGCGCAATATTTACTAGATCATAATTATGTATCAATTTATTTATTATCATCGTTGAATTATTTTATTTATTTGACCAAACCATTTATTTATATATTTTAGAATTTGTAAATATAATTATGAAACCTGTAGATATATTAAGGTGAATTTTTAAATTGTACAATTTTACACTTACAAAATTGATTGGAATAAATAATTGAAAGTACATATTGGTTTTGATTAAAGATAACTAGATACTGAATTTATGATAGTAGTAAGTACCTAAGTATTTTTGTTAAAACATTTAATAAATGACATAAAATGAGGGTAGGACGATAATAAAATTTGACAGAAATAAAAAGTGCGCGAAGATCGAACTGTTGGAGAGAGGAGAGTTAGATCGCATTAGTTCCATCAGCTACATACTCATAGCCTATGCTCATAGCCACGTCCCTTGAGCATCTTGCATCCTTTTTGCTCTTGGCACCTGCGCACGCAATTAATAACACCTCTTACTGCCTTCTGCGATCCTTTGCTAAAATTTCCTGATGTCTGCGCACGCCGCTGACATTTCTTGTTACTTTCTACATCGTGGTACTTTAGTAGGTACTACTACTACTGCTGAATGTGAACTTTCATGATCAATACTTTCTGCACGCGCCATTTCTAATACCTCTTGCAACCTTTTGCTATGCTGGTACGTCGCGAGATGATCTTTACTAAATTTCTCGATTTCTGCGCACGCCTCTGACATCTCTTGTTACCTACTGCTACCCTAGTATTTCTTGAGTACCAAGATGCTTGTAAAATTCTTCTGAATGCCTACACATGTGACTACTAACACCTCTTGCAACCTTCTGCAATCCCTTATGACTAAAATTCCCAGTTTCACATGTGACTTCGAAAAATTTCTTCTTCTTCAGCCTATTACAGTCCACTGCTGGACGTAGGCCGCCCCCAGTAAAAATTTCTTAGTTCTTACCTATATTTTTTTTTGTTTGCTGAGCCAAATTTTTTAAAATAGTGTTCTGTATGCTTCTTTCGCCCTAGGCTTTGGCCAACCTAACCACGGGTTAGGTTCAGAACATGAATCAAAGCCAAAATAAATATAATATAGGTACAATATATTTCAACATCACATATATCATAACTTAACAAATGCATTAACATTTTCTTACCTATCTTTATCAATAAAATTAAAATGTTCTTACTAAATAGTAGAAATGGTATGTACAGAACAATATCATAGACCTTAATAGTAACATTAAAAGAACTTAACACCTTGGTTTCCATCAAACTCCATCAGCTCACATTTCCCTTTTAACTCTAAGGACTTTAGTGATTTTACAAGTATATTCATGTCAAGACCATGGAATTCTGAAATAACACAAAAATTATAATTAACCAAAAATAATAGATAACTCAATACATACTGGCAATTTCAAAGACTTGGTATGTAAAGTAGAAACCCATGTCTAGTGTTGTTCAAGCCTTATGCTAGAAGGCTAGGCTTGCCTATGTACATACCATACACATACTTAAGGCGACAATAGGCAGCTGCCAAATATGCCTGAGCTCAGTTGAGTGCTTGTCTCATGAAGGAAAGCGTTGGCTACATGTAACATGTTGATGTTACTTATAAGGTAAAATAAAGTACCACTTACCTTCCCCAGTACTATTTTCTCCTTCCCTCAACTCGAATAGTGTACAAACTGTATTATTAAGACCATTGGCACTAGCCCAATTATATATCATATTGCCCCATTCATCCAGTGAATGCCAGTATATCTCCCATACTGTTTTACTCTTATCTATAGGAGTCGCTTTTCCAGCCTTTGCCATATCTTCTAATATAACTAATACAGATTCCGGTGATAGTTTTCTGTTAATAGATGTGTTGTTGAATAGTGGACTGTTCTGAGATTCTCTAATATCTATAGTAGACTGTTTTGTTTCTTTTAAATAGTCAATGATCAGGTGTTGCCATGCTTCTAACTGTTTCTGCTTAGTTTCTGTGTGAGGCTGGATTCTGAAATAAAAAAAAATAGTTTTTTTTTTTATAAGAGGAATTGAACAAAGTGATTTTCTGATGACTTTTTGTAAGATAAGACTAATTTATTCTCTGATTATCTGTTTTTTGTACCTAATCTGCCTGCTTGTCAGTTTTTAAACAAGGTCCTAATTAATGCTGGTATTCCTTAATTTGGTTTACAATATTATGAACATCTTCTCCAAGATATACTTACACTGATTGTGTGATTTCTTAACATATGCCTCAAATATTTCTTTTAATTTACGTTCTGTTTCTTTTCGCTTAGCTAGTGTTGAGGCTGGCTTAGGGTCAAGGTCTGTGACAGCCAGTTTATATGGCACCTTAGTGTTGCCAACTTTAATAGTTTTATAGCCGTCAATATATTGTGAGGAAAAACTTATCATAATTGAACAATCTTTCGCTATTGCTGATATTATAGCCAGAGCTTTAGAGTCACATATTTGAAAGAATTTATCTTTATCTGTCTTAAGATTTAAATCTAAATTGTTTTTTTGGATAACTTCAAGTACAGTAGAGACATAATTGACACCCTCATCATCCAAATTGTTTAGATCATAGTTTACTGTTTCTGACAATTTTTGAAGTTCTAAAAGTTTATATAGAAAGCAGTTTTCCTTTAGATTTGTACTTTCATTGCAACAATCTTTAACAATATCTCCACTGAACTCTGTCAGGACGGTGTCTGAACAGGTTTTATTTAGAAGTACATCAATTATGAAATCAAATAAAGATGTGTCATTGTTAAAAATTTCATCATTCTTAATAAAGTTATTGAAATCAAGAATACTAGATTTTTCATCATATATTACAGCCCCATCTTTAAATATTTTAAAATTATTCTGTGGGTTTATGACTAAACTATGGAGAGCAAATCTCATTCTCTGTCTGTGTCCTGAGAAAAGGTCCAAAGGGCAGTAATTACTTCTTACCATAACACTACCATTGTTAAGTTTCATTGACTTCTTCATACAAAAATAGCATCTAGAATAGTTTGAAAAACTTGACGACAAGAAACCTTCCTTTGGTTTAATTTCTATGCAAAGATTACTAGTATTTTTTGGATTTATTTTAGTCAGATTTGGTGCAATAATAGCATATTCACAAATTACTGAATTAATTTTCCTGTCAGCACGTCGCCTATGTTCTATAGACGCGAGTAGTTCGTTAATTATACTGCTACTGAGCTTAGTGATCTCATAAGGCTCATTAACATCTTGGGGTAGTAATGGTAGCATTACATTGTTTACAAAATTCAGTAAGTTTTTAATCGATTCCACCGTGTTGTACTTCGAATGCTTTATTAGGCGAATAACTTTGTCAGTGCCTAATATATCTAGGACGATGTGAGCGTTGCCCTCGTTGATGTATACACAAGATTTGGGAAAAAGGTTCATGTTTAATACGACCTAAAAGTGGTTATAAATCCACAACACAAACATGTTTACTCACGTAAAAAAGGGAGGAAAATTGTACTGCCAAGGCCATGAAATGTCTGCCATTTCTTAACTAAAAGTTAGCTTACTCTAGTAACGATTTAAACTAGAAAATTAGATAATACAACACAGAATACAAAGATAAAATAAAATTCTTTCTGTATGATATCTTATTTTTTGTTCCCTGTGACTGTGACAACCATGACAGCCAGCAGAAGTGCTTTTTTTCCTAAAGTAGAGTTTGTAATCATACAGCCAAGTTGCAAAGATCGATGATGGTTATGAAAAAAATATTCATTAATCTATGTACTTACTTCTTATTTATTTATTTACTTATCCGATTTGTTTGTATCCTTGTACCATGCAGTTACACATAATATAACGTTATGAAATATCCTTATATCGGTTGAACTTGTTGTGTTAAGATCGAATAATATTCAGCAACTCTAGCGGTATTATCTCTTTACTATACAGCGTGTATATGGGACATTGGGTACCCACCCAGATACACACTGTCCGGTTAACTTCCTTCAGATACCGTTATGCATTTTTTTGTCATTATTATAATTTGTAAATTAAATACATAGGTATAAGTAAAAAATAACCTTGTATGGAAAATAAATAACATAACAGGGTGCATAGACAATGTATTGTAGGTATAGTGTCGTTTGGCATCGACGTTCGTTGTCACAACACTCGCACTCCCACCAATAGCGGTTAGACTTCATCACGTGACTTGACGAACGCGCGAAAATTAAGTCTTCTTAATTGGAGTAAACGTGAAAGCGATCGAATAACATGATGTTACTTTGTCCTGTCCGGCCCCAGACCAAGTAACAATCGATAATACATTAGGTATAGTTAGAAGTTATAGTAAGCCGTGTTTGCCAGCGGTAGGTAGGTAATTAAGGTTGGTTGCTATGAAAAAAGTCGGTTGGTATGTAAAGTCGTGGACGAATCTGAGACCTAGGTAAGTATAGGTAACACTTATGGTAGGCATGTAGCCTTATTTTATATATTTAGAATTTTATTACCATAATAAAATAAATATTGTACAGGTATTTGGAAATATAGTAGGCATGCTAAGTTAAAAAGTTGTCAGTACTAGCGACATAAATAAAAATAAGTGATGTCTCTACTTAAAATTTTAGGTAATAACTATTGATGCAGGTAGGCTACTTACTTACTTCAATGAGAAATAAATTGTGGTCTTAAACACTATGAACAAAAATATTTGTAATATATATTTAGGTACATAGATACCT
This sequence comes from Carposina sasakii, assembly GCA_014607495.2. NCBI lineage: Eukaryota > Metazoa > Arthropoda > Insecta > Lepidoptera > Carposinidae > Carposina > Carposina sasakii. The sequence continues at coordinate 1,159,294 of CP053150.1, forward strand.
ACTTACTTATGCTACCCATTTATTTATATTCTTAGGCATCTTGCTACTAACTTCTGCTCAATTCCTGAGAAGCGATATGATGAATGATACAAACATTAAAAGGTTAACCAGTAGCAATTTTCAATTGGATGTCATTTGTTCGTTTGAGCCTTGGATCATCGTGTTTTATCAACCCTCATGCCCATTCTCCAACGAGCTATCTCACGAATTAAAAAGAGTAGCTGAGGCAGTGAAGGTATTTTCTAATTCCCATTGTGTGTGTGCATTTTTATTACAGAGTAGATAGGTATATAAAAGTTACCCAGCAGGTAAAACAATAAAAAATAGTTGTGCAATAATTTGTCATTTAAAATGTTTATACCTACCTACACCAACCAATTTAATTTCTAGGGCATATTTCATGTCGGTGTAATAAATGCAGATGAGTCAAGGAACCTAACGAAATTATACAACATCACTGGCACACCAGTCATCCACATATTTAACAGCGCCAATCATATAATTTATAGCGGGAACAGGTCTGCTGAATCTATAGCTGGAGCTGGTATGGATGCCATTAAAATAAAAGTCTACAAACTACTACATGGCATCGAATAGGACTATAAATAAAATTGAAGATTCCTCTAGTCAAGTATTCGAGGTATTTCATTAAACACGCCAAAATTACTTAGCTACATTCAACTATAGCAATAATACAGGCTCCACTAAATCGTACGGTTTAACGAAGCTGATGAAACGCGCTGATGAAGCTTAGGGGTTTAGCGAAGTTCGCAAAGTTATTAAAACATACCTCCAATAGGAAGCGATGGTGGATTTTTTCCATAACTTGGCGAATTTCGCTGTCACTTGTAAAATCGTTACACTGTTGAAGGGGCGTTACTATGAACTCGGTGATATGTTACCATTGTGGAATTTCGTAACCTACCGTGATATATACCTATAGCTAGTGGTTTAAATGTATTCGGTTATTTTCAGGGATGTACCTACCTAGTTGTAAATGGTTATTTAGTATTAAGGAACTAAGTGAAAATTGGGTTTTGTTCATCTTTGTCTCTACCTAAATAAAGCTGAGTAACAAACTACCCGCCTTGACTATTTTTTTACAACAGTTGATACTTCAATAAAATTTGGCTAGTGTGTAGCTATCGGGATGAAGAATAACGTTGCCAATATGTAATTTAGAAAAGAGATGGTAAAATTCGTCATACGAGTAAGTGACCCGGTGGCTTAGTGGTTATAGTGGCTGGCACGGTTTGCAGTGGTCGTGGGTTCGATTCCCACTCGGGTGAAGAATTTTTTCCATCTTATTTATTAATAACTTCAATAAAAATAAAAATCTATGTATTTCGAGTTTTATTACAGTAATAAAGTAAACTCGTCTCATAAAATATTTATGCAACATTTCAGTAAAATGTCGATAGTGATAGAAGTTAAAACAGCTTCTACAACATGGAACAGTTCCAAAACAATTTAGTGGTAGGTGCGTTCTATTTAATTAGGAACCAATACTTTTCTTACCAATTTCTTATATGTTCTATAATAGTAGGTAATTATATAATATTTTTTTGCTAAGTAACACTTGAGTACCTACCCCAAACAAAATGAATAGGTTCATTTAAGTATTTGAATGGTAGGTTACGCTAGTTGCTTAGTGTAGGAGCACAATCTGTGAATTTTATAACATAATAGCTTCAAAATTCCTAATGCACAAAATTTTAAAAAACGCTCTCTAACAGTTACGTAGGTAGGTACTTACTGAGATAAGCACAAAAAGGATGTTTATAAAAATAATCTTGTAATAAATATGTGAAAATTTGTGAGAATGTAGATACAGATGTTTGTTGTTTACTCTATAGGTATAGTTACCATAACATCTACCGAACGGATGATCTTAGTTTTATAGCTTATACCTACACCAGAATAACACGTAGTCTATTTATCTTCACGTTCACGTGGAATGCTTTGTTTACTATATTTTTTCCATTTATACAGGTGTCATAGTCGTGATAGCTGGGTCATATGCTATATTTGAGCCATGCCAGTACATTAAAGATCTTTGGCCTCAAGCATATTACAGACATATCGCAAACCAAAGTGAAATATGGATGTTTATATTCTACGAGCAGTCACCTAGCTGCATTGAGATAGTGCCGAATATATCCAAAGCCGCTAAAGCGCTCAGGGTGGGTACCGATTGCAGTAGGTAGGTATTCAATCAAATCAATGTTACTATAACTCATTATCGAAATTATCCAATATTAAAGAATTAATGTATGTTATTTCATGTGCATTTTATATAAATACATGGCTAAGTTAATATACTATGAAAATTGTATGTGTGCATCACACCCTGTATAAATGTATTAGTGGGGCACGTAGGTATGGCTTGCAGAAAGCTTTTTTTTTTTTTTTTAGTTTATCCCGAAGGAAAGGCAAGGGGAACTAAGCCCATACAGCCTAATCATTGTTTATACTTCGATTTTTAATTATGTAGACTAAAATGACATTTGGAGTGTTGCCACTTTATCGTAATAAAAAAATAGTGTTGGTCATAATTAATCGAATTGTTCAACTGAATATTTCGATTAATTTCATGTATATTTATGTTACGGCGAATGTCTGAATTCCGAATGGTTAAAAATGTATTCGATAAGTTTAAAATCTGTATTAAGCTTTTTCACTCAATCTAACCTAACTCATAAAACTTTTAAAAAATAAAAGCTACTTTGTGGGTTTGAAAAAAAAAAACTAGCTATTTTATTAGATTTAATTTATTTTATTAGGTTTAACATATTGGAACATTGAAAGGGAAGGTCACATTGGTCACAAAACTTTTATAGGTGACGCTGATACCGCACTCTATACATGGTGTAAAAGTGGTATATTACGCGAATTTCACTTAAAACATAACACTTTTTATCTATGGACAAACTGTTTAAGAAAAAGTATGGAAAATCTACTAACCTTTTCAATTGTAGGAGCTTCTTTGTTATGAAAAAAGCCGTGCACTTTGCGCCTGATAGCCGAAAGAGTAAATTCATCAAATTTGTCTATGTCTGCTTCGGTCCAGATCTTTTTGGTGGGGTGGGCGAGTCATTCTCATTAATGTCTTTCAAAACGTTATAGACAGTGGCAGTTCCGATCCCCAATATAAATATATCTGCTGTTTTTTGAGCACAGAGGCGCTTGGACGGTTTTTCGTTCAAATGTGAATCTAATTTCGTTGCCTCTTCGTTAAACACATATTTAAATACGTTTTGCACCATTACTTTCTCTGTGACAGTCAGAGAAGCTTGGCGTCTCCTTTTCCTAGGAGACATAACTGCACCCGAGGTACTCGGTTGAGCGTCCATGATGTTTTAAGAAAAACAACAAACAGGAACAACAAGACAAACAAAAAACGTAACACAAACTTAACAGCAAATAACAACAAAAACGTAACAGCAAATAACAAAGGAACTGGCGTTAAGAGCGCAAGGGATATTCGTACAACCAATCGTGAGCGAAGATGGGAAACGAATGCCTGAAAATCCTGGCGTCGCCAGGCTGGCGATGTAAAAAATGTCACATGCCAAAAGGTTACTATAATTTCAATATTTTTTTTTTTACTCAGGCAATGTTACTTTTACACGATACTTATAAATTTCATTATTATTTCTAATAAATATTTATTTGTAAAGAAACAGAGCTCATTTATTTCAAACTACATTTTATCGATTTTATGTATTTTAATAAAATAGCTGTTTTATAGATTGAGTTTATTTATATACATATATATATATTCATATAGATTAGTCTATTGAGTAAAATCACGTTGTCGAAAGTTCATATCACCAATTCAATTAATCGCTCACAATAAAATATTACAACACTAATTGCATTATGCTGGCAACATTAAAAAAAAAAAAGCTCGATTGTAGCTGTCATTTTTGTCTACATAATAAAAAATCAAAGTATAGTAAAATGTATTCTGAATTTATGATGAATGACAATGATGATGAATGGAAACGTCGGGAAAATCCTCAAGAACAAATGTAAAGTTAGTCAAAATGAAAAATTATTGCAGAAACAACTTACATGCGCCCATGAATAGATCGTAATCACTTTTTAATTAAAACTTAATGATAACCCGTTTTTTTTTTAACACCAGGGCATCATTAAATTTGGATCAGTGGATGCGAGTCTTTACTGGGAGTTCAGTCGAGAGTTTAGCATCGATACATTGCCAGCATTACGAATAATATGTGACCAGTCATACATAAAGTACGAGAGTGACAAATCACCTGTTGAAATCTCTAAGAATATTGTTCATTTCATCGAGGAAAGGATCTTTGACAAACTCAAGGAAACGAAGAACGAAACAACTATGAGACGATTTAATATCAAAGTCAGGAAACCGAAGAAAAGCCAATTGTTTAAAAAATACATGGCTTTACTTGATTCATATGAGAAAAGAAATAACAATCTAAAGTAAATTACTTTTGTATTTAAAAATGAATGAATTAATTTCTATGAACATTGACACATTATCCTTAAAAACCTTTCTACGTTAAAAACCTTTTAACTAGGTATCTTTTAGAAAAGTTGTGGCTAAGATGGTTCAACTTTGTACGTTATGGGGGCTCTCTGGCGTTGGCACGCAATGGTTCTCGTATTGTTAGACTTGATCCTAACCCCTCGACTCGAGCCCTCCTGTCGACGTTTCCTGTGGACTTTTCACTTTCACAGAAACTTACAGAGCTGGTTAGAATTATCAGTGTCATTAAGGTACGTTACATGACTGTATTAATATTAACCGTTTGCCTATATGTACAAAAAAAAAAATCTGTCACTGTCAGTTTGACACATTAGCGACAGACGACCTTTTTGATTTTTGATTTGCATCAATATTTGCTTGGATTTTTTTTACAACAAATGATTTTCGCATTAAATTATTCAATAACTCTTTGCAATTTCGGAAAAAAGTTATTATGAAGTAGCGGTTTGTACCATAATAGATAAGTTATATTATAAGTTGGTGTAAGATACACTAAATAAAAATGATAACACTCAATAGAAAATTCAAAAAGGACCCTGATGTGCAAACTAACGGAGTTCCTGTAGAACCAGTGCGTAGAATTTCTGTTAGAGATAAATTACTCGTAAAAGAGGTACAGGAAATGCATGAAAACCTTCCCAACACATGCAGTGTTACCTTTGATGACCCTAATGTGTTAAGTGAATTTGTGTTGACAGTAGTGCCTGATGAAGGCTACTGGCAGGGAGGCAAATTTAAATTCAGTGTTTTTGTTACAGAAGATTATAATATGGCTGTAAGTATACTAAATACAGAATATATAAATTTTCGCATAAGTACCTATCACATTTTACTGAACATTGCTTATTTTCAGCCTCCAAAGGTGAAGTGTTTGACAAGGCTCTGGCATCCTAACATTAATGTTGATGGAGACATCTGTTTGTCCCTTCTAAGACAGACATCTATAGATGAGCATGGCTGGGCCCCGACACGGAGACTCAAGGATGTGGTCTGGGGCCTCAACTCACTATTTACTGTAAGTGAATTTCAAAACATGGTCTTTTGTCATAATTCAATGAATTTGTCCTATCTTTCAACCGATTGATAAAGTATGGACTTACCTAGTTTCTGCTGAATGAGGCTGTCATTAGTGGCAGAGTAGTACCTTCTACTTACCAGGCAAAATATCTCAGCTCTCCTGACAACCTGAGAAGGCTACTAGGATTTCTGGAGGAGATAGGCCAGCTCGAGTAGAGAGCACACCACCCTTACGCAAAATAGGTGCACAGTCGTCGAGTTGCGGAAACAAGCCCGTTCTACCATACCATACCATACCAGTACCTTCTACTGCTTGCTGAGTATTGTGTAACATTAAATTGCTGGTCTAGTCAAGAGTATGTAGTTTCAAACATTGTATTGTATAAAAAAAAACAGATTATGTATGTGCCATTATTTATTTATTTATTTATTGTCTTACAAGATATCTATAATTGTTTCAGGATCTACTAAACTTTGAAGATCCCCTGAATATAGAAGCAGCAGAAATGTACAAAAAGAATAAAGCACAATTTCAAGTTAAAGTGAAGGAATATATGGGTAAACAGAAAAGGTGAAACATGTGATAATGCTCTAAGTCATTTTGTAAATTAGCAACAATTTAGTTTAAATTTTTTGTACAATTCATCAATAGTTTCAATCATGTATAAACTATTTATTTATGACATACATATTATGCAGTCAAATTTGGTTTAAAAATATGTACAACTTATACTTAGCTACTCTCTGCAACTTGGTACTACAGTATTTGTGGCCAAAATAAAAGAAACTGGGTATAAAATGTCTCTCTTGTACAAAATTTCATCTAGATCTGTCCAGCCATTTGTCTCGAAATTATAGAGAATATGCATGTAATTTATTTTGTAAATTGATTAAGATTATTTTGAATTTAAGCCTAGACACAACTGTAAACAAAACAAAACAATCTTGTATAAAATATTAATGAGAAAATGAAAATTATTTTCACCCCAGTGAGATTTGAACTCACGACCACTCACATTCTGTGCATCACTCTACCAACTAAGCTATCGGGGTCACTTAACTCGGATGATGAATTTTACCATCTCTTTTAAATTACGTTTTAGGCAACAATCTTTAATTACTGCAATAAATAGTGTATTAAATCCACATTAAATGGTGATTTTTGTCATAGGTAACTGCTGTGTGCTTTATTGTTCACAAATATATTTGCTTCCAATAAATTATTGCGAAATACAGATTGATAACCAATATTGTAAAGATATGTGATTACCTAATAAAATAGAGTATTATAATATTATTAATAAAGATGTTGGAAAAAATCCTTCACCCGAGTGGGAATCGAACCCACAACCGCTGCAAACCATGCCAGCTGCTATAACCACTAAGCCACCGGGTTAATTACTTGGATGACGAATTTTAACATCTCTTTTCTAAATTACATATTGTCAACGTTATTCTTCATCCCGATAGCTATACACTAGCCAAATCTCAAAATAGAATATGTTTTTTTTACCTAACTCAAAATCTATCATAATTCAACCACTCCAACATTTTCCTCAGTTTTTTCCTAAAGTAGCTAACATTTTTTTATTTCTGTATTGTTAGTGGGGAGAGAAGGGTTTATGTTCTTTATTTCAGTATTTTTCAGAGGATAATGAAGCAATCTTTACATTGATGTTCGTTGTCGTAACAATCCCATCAATAGCGGTAGGTATTGCGGTGCTGTTGTTAGCTCCGCCGCCGCACGTGCCCACTCGCATTGGCCGCCACGAGCCGCGTGCGAGTGGCACTGCCAGTATTTAAAGCTTGCAATACATGGTGGCCCAGCGTAGCCGAGTAAACGCTAGAGGTGAGGCATAAGTATTTTTAAATAGGAAGGTACCTAATACGATAGTATTCTAATATTGCAGTATTTTTGCTAAATAATAAAATTGAAACTTATAGTCTAAGCCTTACGATTTCTCTTAATGAGATTTATGCGATATTAGCCTTGAAAAATATCTAATCTACGTACCTAATCCAATATTTATGTCTCACCTCTAGCGTTCACTCGGCTAGGCTGTGCCAACATGTATTGCAGGCTTAAAATGTGGCGCCGTACCAAACTCCGCATTTGCTCTCACGTGTCGACACAGGTCAATGTCAAACGCAAATGTCAAAGTGACATTGGCGCAGTGTAGTGTGTGATCGTGAACGAGTGCGAATGTGGACATGTGCGGTGTGGGTTAAGGGAGGTTTCAAAGCTATGACCCGTTACATGACGTTGTGTGGCGCTAGAACATCGATTCACAGCTACGCGGAACGGGACACGTATGTTCCACTCGTCCCGCGCTCACAATTTGGATTTTTTAAACTACGTAATCAACCTAATATCGCATCGCTGTAAAACGATGTTCTAGCACTACAGAATATCATGTCGTATGCGCCGGATCTCGTCTCCTGCATAGCTCTCAAACCAATCTTAACCCTCTAAGAGTAGATGAAGCTTTTTTTTTTAACATAGAAAACGAAATAAAACAACTAGAGATAGTAACGTTATGCCCTTTATTAACTTCATTTAATACTAGAGCATGATGTATACCAATTAGTATAAATAGTCAAAATTGTGTACAATAAATATCTTAACAATAACAAAAAAAAAAACTTTCGTAACAAATTATCCATTATGACTAGATTTTTGATAAATAAATAATGTATAAAAATGGTAGATGATAAATGAAATGACACTTCGAAGTATGTTCCCGATTTACACCAACGTAATAGAATTTTACAGTCCATATTTAATAACTTCCAAACAGTCCTTTTTAGTTTTATCATGTTTCAATTTACAAATGAGCCTTCGCGTATTATTAAAATACACAACTCAACAGTTTCCAGTTTTTGATGCGAAAATTTATAAATTTGAATTTATTTAATCTTTATAAATCACTGTTTTAATGTCTAAACGCATCTCGCTTACGCCATCAAATGCACTCACATTTAGGTAAGGGAGATAAGAAACATCAAAATCAGATATTTTATATTTCTCGACTTCTAGGTTATCTTGCATTAAAATTAATTCACTTGATTACCTATCTATTAGTAGAGAAATGTGTATGGCAGTATATTCGCGAATAGACCATGGTCGTATAATTGCTTAACCGGCTAACTCAATTGAGTTAGACACTGATGGTAATGTCATTGTATAATACATTGCCGTGTTTATTTAATTTCCAATTTAATAGCAAAAGAGAAATAGTTCTTCATTCGACGTAATATTACGTCAAATAATATATTATTTCGCCGAACGACGTAAGCTCACGTCAGACGATGGAATTTCCTTATAAAACGGCTGTCGAGGTTAAGACGAGAAGGTGGTCTGCAACTCGTCCTGAATGCTGTTGGACCGCGTGAGGTGCCGGGGTCCGGTGGAACCGAACGCCGCCGCGGCTGAGTCCGCCTGCGACGCACTTTGGGCCTTCTTTTCATGGTATTCGTCGGAGAAGGCCTGTAAAGACGGTTAGGTAATAGTACATTTACAATATTGTGTTTGTAGATTTACAATGACGTGTGGGTTTCGTTGGCGATCATGTAATTAGGAGCATAAGCTTAATACACTAAAGTTCAAGTGTAAAGTTCCTGAACCTCTGATTTATGTCCGAAACCTTTTGCGTGTTAGTTGGCGATGGGTAGATTGTATCGGCTACTTAGTTGTGTATTACGCTATAATTTGGCCTAAAACTTGTATTTACCTAATGGCTATAAAGGTATAGCCAAGTATATAGCCAAATAGGTAGTACATTTTTGAAAAGGGATAAGTATACTAAAGGTTAATTGCAATAAAATAGAATCCCTATAAACCAGCTCAAGCAGCATGACCTGCGAAACATGATATGATAAACCGATTTATCAACATTTAGCCTGTCAAAATACGATAAATATAGCCGCCATGTGGAATTTTGTATAAAGGCGATACGATATTCACGATGCGTGGTCATGCTAAGGGGGCAGGAGTTCCCCAACTTTTTTTTTCTCATAGACCCCTTTCAAGAGTCAACTGGTTCTACAGGCCTACACCACATACGAATTAATTGTGAAACTTCATTTTTTCACGCCAACGTAGACCCCCATCGAGTCTCCTGTGGACCCCTGGGGGTCCACCTGGACCATTTTGGGAACCACTGCTATAAACTGTGTATTAATCTTACAGTACATACATAAAATCACGCCTCTCCCGGACTAACAGTACGTATATCAAAACCTCTTCTAGTGATGACGTCACTCAGTGTCACGTACCTTGAGCCGGTGTCCGAGGAACACAGCCCTCTCCCTCTTCTTGTGCATGAAGTCACTCTGCGTGAGCCAGCGGTGCTCGTAGCACTCCTCCGCTGAGGGCCTCTTCAGAGGGACCTTCTTGAAGAGGAACATCAGGAAACGGGTCGCTTCCTGCGAGTTATAATGTTGGGGTATAGGTAAAATTGGTGGTCAGTAAGGCCGTAACACTAGCAGGCAAGATATGACTGTTGGACGAAGCGTTACGGAGTATTGAGAGGTTTGTGCTTGCCCCACTGATCAGCAGAAATGTTTTTATTGTAGAAGCGAGATGTCGCCACATTGCTCTGAGAACTTTGTCTCGCTCCTTAATGAAGGACTGTGATTATCTGGTTTCCAATTTTGTTATTTAAATTAACGTAACGTAACTTCTTTGTTCGGAGATCTGTGGAGGCCTTCTGCCTCATCTAGGGAACACGGGAACATATATCTAAGTCAAATTCTTTATCCTGAATGATAACCACATTAGAGAGCTGAAACTTGAGGGTGTCTTCTTTGTATGACGCAGGCATCCGATAAGAAAGGATTACCCGAAATTGTCACGGGAACGCCAAATTGAACATTAAAAGATGACAAACCTGCGTGATCTCCTTGTAGAGATGTTCGAACCGGTATCGCACGAAGGCGATGTTCTGCTTGGTCTCTGCGTCGTCCGCCCCTCGGAACGGAGACACGCCGGACAGCAACACGTACGTCAGCACGCCGAGAGACCAGATGTCTGTCTGCGGGTAGGCCGGCTCGTCCGATACTATCTCCGGGGCTGTGGGGGGGATGACGGCATTATAATACTCGGTCCCCTGATTGTGTGACTTGCAGTAGCAAAGTCAAAATTGAGAATGTGTGTGTGCGTGGGACGAGGTGCGCTCGTTGCGCGCCCGTACATACCTACTCGAGATTTTTGCTATCGCATTGCTTCGGCTCTGCTACTGCAAATTAGGTAATAGCCCTACCGACCTATTCTGGTCAAGGCGGCCAATCTACGGAGCGGGAGATATTATAGTGCACAAGTATGTGCGCAAACACGCACTCTATTACGTCACTCTCATAGTCTGATAGGGACGGAGAGCCGCCACGACCGGAGAAGTCAGGCGTAGGACCGACGGTTTTATGTGCTTTCCGAGGCACGAGCTAAGTGACAATTTTGCAACATTGAAATCCGTATATGAAATAAATTTGTTGGTACAGTTTGCAGGTGGCCTGTGACTAGGGATCGAACTGACGCCCCCCGTAGCGAGGGTATTAAAAATAAATAAGCTACATCTCCTTCCGTGTATGTCGTAAGAGTCGACTAAAGAACTCAGGGGTGTTCCTTCAGATGACCAACAGACAGTTAGCAATTTGTCATTGATTAATAACATTTGACACCGCTATGGTGTGGCCGAATTCATGAATATACTTGTACAGCTCTGGCTAGATGTTGGAATACAGCTGTATGAATTGCAAAGTGTATTATTGCACAATGTTTTACATGAAACACAAACACGAAACAAAAAGAAAGTAGGTAGTCCCTGGCAACTGTGCTAAGTGTATAACCTGTATTATTTCCAGTTTCTTCCTATGGATAAATAAGATGGTAGTTCAAGTAAACACTAGGTATACTAAAATAACGAATGAATATGTATGTATAGGTATAGGTATGTACAACGAGGAACTCACCCTTATACTCCAACTCTCCAACTTGCGGCACACTAGTCCCCAGTTTGGTGACCTTGTGTGCCGACCCGAAGTCCACCAGCTTCACCTGGATGGACCGCACCGACGCCATCACCACGTTATCTGGTTGAAGGTCCAGGTGGCAATACCCTCGCCAGTGCAAGTATTGTAAACCATCTAGAATCTGAGTCACTATCGTCGCCACCATCTGCTCGGTATAATCATGCCTACTCGATAAGTACGTCAACACGTCTGCTCCTTGAAGCTTCTCCAATATTAACGCGGACACCGGAGACCCGGGCGCCTGGTATGCAGCTAACAGATTAGATATCCTCTCGTGTCTCAGTCGCCGCAAGCATTCGAACTCTCTCTGTATTTGTACTTCGGTTTCGGGCCGGTTTTCTAGAATCTTCGCGACTACAACGCTGTCGGTTCGCTTGTCGACGCCCTTGACGACGATCGAGAACCTTCCGCGACCCAGCTCGGAGATGAAGCTGTATCTCTCTGTGAACGCGTCGGAGGAATCCCATTCGATGTTGTTGGTTTCCGTCGAGTAATCCAGCTTGGGCTTGGTCTCATCCAAGTTTATATCCTGTCCCGATTCGGTGATCTGCTGCAGATGCTTCATGGCTTTTGTGACTTCGATTTTCGGTGCGCCGGCCACTTGGGTCTTAATGAGTTTAGTGGGGACGCCTTTATCGCTCCATCCGATACGGTTGCGCGAGGACAATCTAAACTGGTAGCTGGTGTCTGGTTTCAGGTCTCTGACGACGTAGAACTCGTGGTCGATGTTTCTCGCCACGTCCTGCCACTCGACTTTGTCCCCCTCCTTGTATTGCAGACTGTAGCACAGTACGGGGGAGTTTCCGTCGTACTTGGGTTGTTTCCAGCGCAGTAACACCTCGGTGTCCGATACTTCCTGGTCGGTGGGACTGTCTGGAGCGTCAGGGTTGGTCGCCTCTACGATTCTAGTTCGCGCCACTGTTTGGCCTACTTTGTTACGCGCTACCACCTGATAATGAAAGATAATGTAAAGTGATAGCCTTTAATTATTCGCATTAGTCAGAGCATTGCTAAAGGGGGCTGGAAATATTGGAATAGTTCTGCGTCTAGTAATAAAAATAGGTAATACCTTTATTTAACAGAAGTCAATCAAATAGCAGAGTACATAATTCACTTTGAGTCCTAAGTAAGGTATTAGTCGAAGACACTTACATCCATTATTTAGTTGTACAATAAATTAAATTTCCATCCCTGTAAGCTCGTACCTTATAGAACCCGATGTCATGATGCATCGCCGGCTGCAGAGTGAGGGTGGAGCGTCCTTCCTCATCCTCTGTGATGGAGATGCGTTGTCCCTCCGCGATGACGAGGTCGTTCTTGAACCACGTGACGGAGGGCTTCGGGTCGCCCACCGCCAGGCACGTCAGCTGGGCTGGCTCGCCCTCTCTGAGGGAATTAGGAGGGTTTTAGAAGGTTATGTACGTGGTACGTCAACATTTATATATTTTACGTCTTAATATCAATTTTTTTTTATGATTTATATGAGGGATTTTCTGATAACTATTAAAAGTAAAAAAATAGTACAAATCACCTGGATAGATGGCGTGAGCGCATCACCATCACGAAATTCTGTTTTGTCATTGGACACGTACAGGGGGAGGTGAAGGGGGGAGCAGCTAGGGAGGGTGATGCGCTCACGCCATATTTTTGACAGTTATTTAAACTTGTCAGAAAATTCCTCATTCCAGTAAGCCGGCTAACACAAATTAGCATTGTTTCTCGATCGAATTGATATAAACCCGTCTTTGTAATAGTTCCTTCAATAGGAAGCCTCGATTTACGCGTTAGTTGTTCTCGTTAGTTGACGTCATCAAATCTTACTGCCATGAATCAATATGGAGTCTGAAAGTTATGTCACGTTAATAGATGGCGCCACTATAACTCACCTAATCGGCAATAACTGTGGCTTCTCCCTAAAGAAAGGCAGCTGTCCATCCTTCTTGGCTTCAATGATCGCTTCAGCCTCCGCATAGCTATCAAGCCTGGCCCCGAGTTCGTGCCGCAGCCTCCTGGCAGTAGCATCAGCGCCGTAGTTGTTGATGCGCTCGCGTCGCTCGTCGTCGATCTCTTCGTCCATGATGTCGGTGAAGCGACGACGCTCGCGGATTATTGGCGTCTGGAATTTGAATTGAATATTTTTTTGTTAAAACTATGGTAAACTTCTTTCCTAAACTTGAGATACATGAAAGCTTGAAAAATAAAGTGGAAAATGTATTCAATTGAACAAAAAAGGCGTTAGCAGATATTTTTTTACGCACTCACTTTGCCATAAAAATATTGTAGCTGGAATATATAATTACACACTTATTGGCACCCTATTGTTTGAGCATGCTTTTCAGACACGCATACACCGTAATCTAGAGACCGGTAACAAATACAATAGGTAGGTTTCTAAACTTAAGTAAAATGTATAAAATGGGTTTCCTTATTCTGGGATTGTAACATGTACGTGCCCTGGGGTCGTAACATGTTATCCTGAAGTCGTGACATGTACTCACCCTAGGGTCGTAACAAGTGATCCTTGGGTCGCGACATGTACCTACTCACCTTAAGGTCGTTAACAAGTAATCCTGGGGTCGTGAAATGTACTCACCCTAGGGTCCTGGGGTCGTCACAGGTAATCCTGGGGTCGTAACATGTACTCACCCTAGGGTCGTAACAAGTAATCCTGGGGTCGTTATCCTGGAGTCGTCACAAATAATCCTGGGGTCGTAACATGTACTCACCCTGGGGTCGTATGTGTCGTGCACATTGAGACTGTACCCGGGCGAGCGGTTGCACGCCACCTTCATGTACTCTCGCAGACGCACGGGGAACGCCGTGTCGCGTAGTTGTAGTAGATACGTGTCGGGACCGTTCTGGTAGCTGAAGGGAGATCATCATCATCATCATCATTTACAATATAGATCGTGTTACAAAACAATTTAAACATTGTTAAAGCTAAATTTGATAGATATTCCATCCGTTTCGCTGTCTAAGTGTCATTTTTAAAAAGTGTCTTTTATTTCATACCCGCAGGTTGATTATCTAACACGCAACCGGTCGCATTCGCTAGATAACCGCTGTCCAACATGACATTTGGTATTACCCTACTAGCTAGATTAAAAAGTCTGCCCCACACTCATAGATTACAAAATAGGGTTCTTTGAATCAGGCGCGTAGTCGTCTTTTGACGTTTAGCGACCGGTTGCCGACCAATCGCAAGTTAGTAAATAAGCCTGCCGGTTTTTATAACACCGAGAAAGTCCACTGCTCATAGGCAACACATAGGCTTGCAGGAAACATAGGACTCCCCCCAATAACCTGCGGCGACGGTTTGGAAGTGGCCTGCATAGCTAGACCGTGATCCTGTCTAGCTAGACCGTCCATGCAATGAAGAAGGGAGAAGATAGTCTTTGATCCTCCTGACCATATATCGGCCACATCGGTCTATAACTAGATGGGTATGGGTGCCCCATAATTTTTTAAACTCTTAATGAAAATATCTTTGTATGTTTTAATAATGGTTTGGTAATGTAACAAGACTCACTGGCTCTCGGAAGTGGCGGACACCTCCCAGTCGGGATGGTCCCACTGCTTGTACGTGATGTCCCACGGACCCGCCTCGCGTCCGCCGGGGTCCCGCTCTGGCGACGCTGTAATACGTCACCAAGTCTTACAAGAGAATAAAGGCCCATTTACGCAATACAATTTATTAACCCGTGTAGGGCTGGCGTCAAGTAGGCAGCCTGAATAAAATCCTACTAATATTATAAACGCGAAAGTTTGTGAGTATGGATGGATAGATGTTTGTAAGTCTATCACGTGAAAACGGCTGGAGCGATTTTAATAAAATTTGGCATGGAGTTAGCTGACCCCTGGATTAACATTGAATTGATGGCCGATTGGTCTAGTAGGTAGTGGCCCTGCCTGCGACGCCATAGGTCCTGGATTCGAATCACGGTAGGTGCAAACATTGATATGATGAATATCGATGTTTGTTTCCGAGTCCTGGATGTTTCTATACTGATCTATGTATTTATATACCGTTGCTTAGTACCTACGACACAAGACCTTAGGGATCTTAGTGTGGGACTAGGTTAATGTGTTGTGTAGTGTGTGAATATTTATTTATTAACATAGGCTACTTTTTATCCCGGGACAATATTTCGACATTTTGCTTTTTCTGCAGTCCACGCGGACGAAGTCGCGGGCGTCCACTAGTAAAATAAATAAATAAACCATATTGCGATCAACGATTATGATTTTATGATACTATTTTCTTATACATTCAGCAAAAAATTATTGTATTAATTATTATTTAAATAATTAATTAAACGAATGAGAGAGATTTAGCATGGTGTGGCCAAATGTAAAAGATCGGTGACAAGTTGCTAGCTTATCGCCTGAGAGAATAACCGAGTTCCTTAGTCAACTCCTACGACATACTCCTAGTGAAGCCCGACATCAGCACAATAGGTTCAAAGTTTCTTTATTTGTAAACATAGGTGTGTACATAATGTAGATGTTACATGGGCATAATAATATGAATCTATTCTATTCTATTCTTTATTGTACACAGACATTTTATATGGAAAATAAGAGATTTCTTCCAGCAAACCACTTGTGATAGCGAAAGTTGGGTGAAAAAGGTAGATTGTATGTGTACACAATACCAAATAAATATACTTACATAAACCTACATAATAATACATATCTACATATAATAAACCTAACCTACATAGACTTACAATAAAAGTATCTTACAATAATAAAATAACCGACAGACCTACTAAGGAAGAGAAAGGTAGTATCACTATGTTCTGCCTACAATTGGCGTACAAATATATATATATACAGTAGGAATGCACCTTAGACATAAAATGTAGCTTTTACATACTCAACATTATTTGTGTGAACAATTCTTCTACAAAAAATCTTACTATTATTTTATATGGCAACGGTTGTAAGCATGAATGTACCTATATGTTTGTTTGCTACTCTTTCACGCAAAAGCTACCGAACGGATTTTGATGAAACTTGCCGGGTAGGCTATAAAGTTCACGCGTATAACGTCGCAGGCGGCTGCTAGACAAGAATAACACTAGGCTTACCTTCGGGCGTGTAGGTTTCTCCCGGCGGGTACACCATCTTGGAGGGGTGGTCGAAGGCGCCCTCTAGCGGCCGGCGACGGAACCACGTGCGACACTGTGCGTTTGCCGTCCAGTCCCTGAGATGTGTCAAATATATTTTAAATTGTACGAAAAGCCAGTCAGTAAATAAAGACACGCGAATCTAAAACCTTATCTGTGGGGTAAGCACGAACCTCTCGATAGTCCGTAACGCTATCGTCCAACTGTCAAATCACGTAGACTTTGCTACCGAGTCGCTAGCGTTACGCCCCGCGTAAAAAGGTTCGTGCTTACACCCCTCTGAAGAGATTGAAAGAGGTTTTTCATTGAGCAATTTTTTGTAGACAAAAGGATTATTTGTTAATAAAATTTATTATTCACACGATTGTGTTTCCAAAATTGGATGGCTAGAGCTGCTGTATCACGTAGGAGGTCTTTATAGCCACGTTCAGCATAGCATATATCATCATCGTCATCCTTTCACAGCCACGGGAAGTCCACTGCTGGACATTGGCCTCGCCCAACAACCTCCATACCGACCGGTCGGAAGCAGCCTGCATCCAACCGGCGCCCGCGACTTTAGCATAGCATGTGTATTTATGACCGACAAAATAAAAGAAAAAGAACGAATGACCATACGTTCAATGTAAAAATGAACGGCACATTAAAAACATGAGTACCTATAAGTTTGTTCAAAAGTAACTTTACGCCGATAATGGCTGTATGGACATAGTTTCCCTTGCCATTCCTTCGGAGTAAACTAAACAAAAAAATCAGCTTAACTCCACCTTTACTACAAATAAAAAGTGGGTGAATCAATCAACATGCACCAACCTGTACAAGTTATAATAATTCCTCAGGCGATCGGTAGTAATAAGGTATTCGTCCTGGTAGATCTTATCAGCGAGATTGAGCCAGGGATGCGCGAGCGCAGCGTTGACGTCGAGTCGGTCGTGCCAGTTGACTCGCAGCAGGGACGAGATGAAGTCACGTGACTCGCTGCTGAGGCGCGACCACCACTCCTCGTCGTGCCAGTCCCATTTGCCTTCTTGTACTCTGAAAAAAAAAAGAAACAATTGTGTAATTTTTGGGAAAAAATAATCTTGACGGCACGGGTAAAAATTACCATTAAGGGCTCCATATACGGTACGATCCATCATTTCAGACCGATCGTAATCGATCGACAGAATCGTAAATGATCTACTTAGCCGAAAATGCAAAAAAACAAAAATCTATGGTATAATGTTGGAACGACGATCAACGAAGCGATTTTTACCGTCCCCCGCACAATAAGAAATATTACATGAATTAGAATTTAAATGCGAATAGAGCTCATCTTTCGATACCTCGCTCCATAGCACTGGCGGCTCGTCCTAAGGAGCGCTTGTGCAGTGCACTCCCACCCACGAAGATTACATAGGCAATCTATATTTCTCTATATTTATGATTGTCTTTCAATTCTACTATGTTTATACAATAGTGTCTACGCGTTCGTCTCAAGTAAGTTGTAATCTTCTGTATCGAGTGGAGCGCTAGCGACCGCGCTCCAATGAAACGAAATTTGGTACGATTCCTAGTACTGTATTCAATGAGTGCGAAAGAGACATACCGACATAGGCCGGCGCGTGAAATAGAAGATTTAACATGTAAATAATCAGTAACATGTTGCTAGCTCGTCACCTGAGAGAATGCCCGTGTTCCTTAATCGACATGCACCGAAGGAGATGTAGCTGACGTATTCTAGTGAAGCCCCGCATCAGCACAGGAATTCTTATACAGTTTGGTATATAAACATAGTGAAACATACCTGGTAAGAGTTTCTCTGTCATTGGCACCGCGGAATGGAGAATGTCCACTGAGCAGGATGTAAGTTATTATGCCAACGCTCCACATGTCTGTAAAGTTACACAAAAAATAATTCGTAATTTGAAACCACTTACGGTGAATATTTAACAACGATGTTCATAGGGAATAATGTCGCTTTTTGCAATAATTTGACTAGTAATCGGCCCCCTGATTACGTAAAAGCAATAACAAAGCCGAAGCCGCGCGATCGCGATAATCTCGAGTGTGTGCGTGCGCGCAACGAGCGCTCGGCGTCCTCCCGCGCCCCGCACCTCGCCCAAGCACACACACACTCGAGATTATCGCGATCACGCGGCTTCGGCTTTGCTATTGCTTTTACGTAATCAGGGGGCGGTTCTTACTTCGCTGCATAGTCTCTATTATTACAGAATTGTTTTAAATACTGGCTCTTTGCCTACGGGTTATCGTGACTACTGCCACGTAGGTCCCGGGTTGGAATATGGCAAGGTGCAATAATTTCTTTAATAGGCATTTGTTTGTTGGATCTGGAATAGTGAAAGGTATACTCGTAGCTGGTTGAACAGTATGCGCCGAGACAGACCGAAGTTAATGAAGGTCTTACCGGCTCCGTATGAGACCGCCTCGCCCCTCGCGACCTCAGGCGCGACGTACTCGGGCATGCCGTATCGCAGCGCCGCCAGCTGGTTGAACAGTATGCGCCGCGACAGACCGAAGTCGCAGATCTTCAGCTCGTCGCTGCCCGCGTGGGATAGGAGCAGTTCACCGATCTGGGGAGATAATACATGAATATACACTACTAAAACATAGTAAGAAGTTCAGAGTGAGCCCTCATAGGGCCAGTCCATGAGGCGCGTTGCGTCGTCACAACGCAAATATTTAAGCGCATCGCGCCGGACGCTGCGACGGCGTTCTACAAAGTCACGAGTACACCCCCGCCCGCTTCGTCTCAAAGACATGAAGAGAGTTCGCACTATGATTTATATGTTAGATAATGCAGCGATAGCGCTACGTCGACACAATGCCGACGCAACACAACATGTGGACTCTTCCTAAAATCCTGAAGATTTGTCTGTGTCTGTATGTGCCATAGATAATAAAGTAACAGTGTATAAATACAAAACTAAACATATGATAAAATTATTAATAAAGAAATGGAAAAAATTCCTCACCCGGGTGGGAATCGAACCCACGACCTCTGCATTCCGTGCCAGCGCTCTTACCACTGAGCCACCGGGTCAATTACTCGGATGACGAATTTTACCATCTCTTTTTGAAATTACATTATTGGAAACGTTATTTTTTCAACCCGATAGCTATACATAAGCCAAATCTCGGCAAACAAAGCTGAATCCCTCAGCACAATGTTTTAATGATGAAACGATCAACCATATCCTAACGGATTATATTATGGAGAAGTGTTTTTATCTTAGTCAAGATATTATATATTATAAAATTATTAATAAAGAAATGGAAAAAATTCCTCCCCCGGGTGGGAATCGAACCCACGACCTCTGCATTCCGTGCCAGCACTCTTACCACTGAGCCACCGGGTCAATTAACAACATATGAATTCTTATGCTGATGCAGTGTCTCACTAAAATATACCAGCAGCTGATGATCAACAGCATCCCTTGTCGTTATAGTCTACTAAAGATTTCTGGTTCCAAAAGGGCTCCTTCTCCTCCTTTGTGGCTCTAGCTCCGTGTGTATACCTATATATATATGTATGTATGTCAGCTGTAACAGTGTGTCACGCTCACCGTGAGACCGAGGTGCGCGACGTTGTTGTCGTGCATGTGTTTGAGTCCGCGCAGCAGCTGTCGCACGTAGCCCGCCACCTCGCGCTCAGAGTAGCCCGCGCTGCGCAGGAGTCTGCCGGAGAGAGACAGAGCATACATGGTGAGAAGGGAAGGGACACAACCTAGTAGAAAGGCCCTGCAACCTCTCTGAGCACCAGGCCCTCAGGCGGCGACCCCCTTTGAATTCTCTGGCTTGATAAGTCAAATTGACCAGCACTCTTTTGGACAGACGAATTTACTGGTGTGAAATAAAGGTTAGGCGCAAAAGTTATGTATTTTAAAAATTGGTTGAATTAAAACCTAAATTGGCGTCTTTCATTACCATTTCCTAAACAAGTTCCCCACCATTACTGCCAGCATGAAAGATTGTCCCAATACGACTTGGGTTCTCACCTATTACCTAAATCTTCCCTATATCCTCAACAAACCTCTCACTTTCAGTATAAAGACTGGAAGGTTGGCCAAATGAGTATAAGGACTAGAAGGTCGGCAAATAAACCAAAATAGTCATCTCAAAACGCACCGACCTCTACTTGTTTCATTTTCAAGCCGCGCCCACATTCACCAAACCAACCAACGTTGGCCCAACCCCTTCCCTCACCGGTCCCTAACGAGCTTCCCCGCCAGCCGCCAGCTCGGTGACCAACGCCAACGTGTGCTGGTGCTCGTGCGCCGCATGCAGACGCACCAGGTGCCTATCGTTCAACAGGTTCATGATGTCCAGCTCGTTCTTCATGAACGGCTTCAGCTCCGAGTGCCCGTGCATTATCTTCGCTGCGTAGTTGCGGCCTGGGAGGGAGTTATAAAAATGGTAAATATGAAGTTGTAGGTTACTAACACCTTAAGCACAACCAGCACAAATCTCATTTTAGACGCTTTTTTGCGCGACATCCTGTGGGGTCAATACCGGTGTCTTAGATAAACAGAAACATAATACAGTTCATAGGAATTATAGGTATTAGCTACAATTACGATTCCTCCCCCTTTACTTTCAACTTCGTGCTAGACGAACTAAGGAAAGGTAGTCGTATTCTATTCCTGTCCCTTTTTAAAAAATGATCTATTTAATTCTTGATAACGTAGCTTATTTAGACATATTTAGTTAGTTATAAAATTATTAATAAAGAAAATGGAAAAAATTCTTCACCCGAGTGGGAATCGAACCCACGACCACTGCAAACCGTGCCAGCCGCTATAACCACTAAGCCATATACAGTTAGATCAACTTAAACGAGCCATTGCAGGCCTATTGGAAGGCTTGTATTCAGCAGTAGGAGTGGACTGCATTAGGCTGACGATGACGATAAATCTAAGCCTAAAATGGAACACATAAGGCAGCGCCGACCCGAAGTAAATTTTAGAATGTAGCGAGATCCATTTAAGAACTAATAGAATATCGATAACTTCTAAAATCATACTCCCGGACACCGGATTTAGGCGCCCTCTAGGATTTGGCGTCTAGAGTAACTGCTCTATTCGCCGTATGGGCGGGCCGGCACTGACAACAGGATACATCAAGGAAGTATACACAAAAATAGACAGTACACATCACATTGACATACCCGTGAGTCTCTCAGCCGCGTGGTACACCACCCCTTGTACACCACGTCCCAGCTCGTCCCCCAGGTCGAACAGGTCTCCCAGCGGGGCGGAGCTCGGCTTGATGCGGGGAGGGTGCTCGCGGATTCTACCACAAACATTACATAATTATTACAGTTATATGTTAAAATACATGCGGCGATAGGCTAAAGCTGACGAAGCAGCAGTAGGCAGACCCTGAGGACACCCGCGCCCCGCAGCAGACACTGACCTGCTGAGGTAGGCAGACCCTGAGGACACCCGCGCCCCGCAGCAGACACTGACCTGCTGAGGTAGGCAGACCCTGAGGACACCCGCGCTCCGCGGCAGACACTGACCTGCTGAGGTAGGCAGACCCTGAGGACACCCGCGCCCCGCAGCAGACACTGACCTGCTGAGGTAGGCAGACCCTGACACCCGCACCTGACACAGACCCTGAGGACCCCGCGCCCGCAGCAGACACTGCCTGCTGAGGTAGGCAGACCCTGAGGACACCCGCGCCCCTGCAGACACTGACCTGCTGAGGTAGGCAGACCCTGAGGACACCCGCGCTCCGCAGCAGACACTGACCTGCTGAGGTAGGCAGACCCTGAGGACACCCGCGCCCCGCAGCAGACACTCCGCGAGGTAGGCAGACACTGACCTGCTGACCTGCTGAGGTAGGCAGACCCTGAGGACACCCGCGCTGACCTGCTGAGGTAGGCAGACCCTGAGGACACCCGCGCCCCGCAGCAGACACTGACCTGCTGAGGTAGGCAGACCCTGAGGACACCCGCGCTGACCTGCTGAGCAGACACTGACCTGCTGAGGTAGGCAGACCCTGAGGACACCCGCGCCCGCAGCAGACACTGACCTGCTGAGGTAGGCAGACCCTGAGGACACCCGCGCTCCGCAGGCAGACACTGACCTGCTGAGGTAGGCAGACCCTGAGGACACCCGCGCCCCGCAGCAGAGGTAGGCAGACTGAGGACCTGCTGAGGTAGGCAGACCCTGAGGACACCCGCGCCCCGCAGCAGACACTGACCTGCTGAGGTAGGCAGACCCTGAGGACACCCGCGCCCCGCAGCAGACACTGACCTGCTGAGGTAGGCAGACCCTGAGGACACCCGCGCCCCGCAGCAGACACTGACCTGCTGAGGTAGGCAGACCCTGAGGACACCCGCGCCCCGCAGACACTGACCTGCTGAGGTAGGCAGACCCTGAGACCCCGCGCCCCGCAGCAGACACTGCCTGAGGTAGGCAGACCCTGAGGACACCCGCGCTCCGCGCAGACACTGACCTGCTGAGGTAGGCAGACCCTGAGGACACCCGCGCCCCGCAGCAGACACTGCCTGCTGAGGTAGGCAGACCCTGAGGACACCCGCGCCCCGCCGCGGCAGCAGACCCTGACCTGACCTGCCTGAGGTAGGCAGACCCTGAGGACACCCGCGCCCCGCAGCAGACACTGACCTGCTGAGGTAGGCAGACCCTGAGGACACCCGCGCTCCGCGGCAGACACTGACCTGCTGAGGTAGGCAGACCCTGAGGACACCCGCGCTCCGCGGCAGACACTGACCTGCTGAGGTAGGCAGACCCTGAGGACACCCGCGCTCCGCGGCAGACACTGACCTGCTGAGGTAGGCAGACCCTGAGGACACCCGCGCTCCGCGGCAGACACTGACCTGCTGAGGTAGGCAGACCCTGAGGACACCCGCGCCCCGCAGCAGACACTGACCTGCTGAGGTAGGCGTCCTCAGCCTCCTCCACGTGCAGCATGGCGGAGGAGCTGACGGAGCCGGCCACGTTCCGAGCAGATACGGAGTATAACCCTTCATCCTTCAGCAGACACTCGTTTATTATCAACACGGTTGTGTCCGGCTCGATGAACTGGATCTGGATTGGAAAACAATATTTAAATTAATAAAACGACAAAACAACTCTGCCGTAAATATGTCCCTGACCGTTGATGAGAGTAGACATGCAGAGATATTCTGCACTCGCCGCTAAGATCCGCTACCGCACCGCGCGTCGTTGAGACATTGTCTATGCAATTGAACTTTAGATACTATTTTGTGTGGTGTATGAATTATTTACCGCCTACTGAGTGAACTGAACTGAACGACCCTGGTGAAACCCTGCAGGAGACTGGACTCGGGAGAGAATCAGGTCAGTGCACGTGCTTTTCCTTCTAAGTCCTCTTTCTTCGTCCTCTATTGCTGTAGAGAATTGCAAGTGTGTCGTACATTTTTGTTCGGTAGAAACAATAGTAGCAACTCGCAAAATACAGTCCACTAATATTACCAGCGCATTAACTGGCCTAACAGAACCGCTATTCTCTTTCCGCCACTCTATGGAGGTTTACGATCCTCCATTTGTTTGGTCGTATGTGTGCTGTCCAGAAAGGATTTCCAGTTTTCATTCGTTCCACGGAACGGAAACAGACAATTATTCAAGTGAATACGATATCTTATTCTATAGAAGATCAAAGGCTTAGGCAAAAATCGGAGAAAGAAAATCACATTGGGGTCACCAACTCGCCTGCACTGGGTGACAACAAAAATCCCTCTATGGCAGAAGCTTTATGACGTGCCCTAGTAAAGGCCTAAGTCCAGCAGTGGACTGCAATAGACTGATGTATATAAGTAGGTATACCTATATACTCCTCCTTACCTTAGCCCGCGCACAAGTGCAACAGCAATATATCACACAAAAGCCAATAAACTCATTTAACTAGTCACAGGATCACCCAATACAATTAGCGAAAACTAACATTGCCCATAATCAAATTAAAAATTAATTTCCTGTGAATAATATCACTGTTGTATAACTCAAATCAACGGTACTTGGTCAGTATTTAAGTATTTATGGCTATCACACACACCCTGTATTTATTACTTAGCTTTATTTTGTCAGTAACCAGAATACCTATTTTTTACACACGCCGCCGCTAAATATTCAAAAAACTAAATATTATAAATAAACATCTTTAATATAGGCAATAATAATATATGCGCGACAACCTGCAAGAAAACAATCGACAATATCAAATATACGTAAATGTCGTATTAGTCCTTAGTTCCTCACCTTGGTCCTTGCACTAGCCGCCAGCGGCTGCCAGTCCTTATACCACTTGATGTCCGGATAAGGCACGCCGCCGACGCGCGCCTCCAGCCGGACCGTCTTGCGTTCCAAGGCCACGCTCTCTTCCGGCCGCCGGATGAAGTACGGGTACTCGGCGATCTCTAGCCGGACGCGCTGCCGGGCTTGGCCGTGCTCGTTTGTGGCGACTGCTTCGTACCAGCCCACGTCGCGGTCCATCATTCTGGGTAATGAAAGGCAAGGTTATAATATTCTAATTTGCGACTCGATAAACGTCCAAAGACTACTACGCGACTGGGTCATTAATCCTATTTTTTTATCTATATTGGTATGACAATATCTATATTAACCCACTAACATTTGCATGGCAAAATATGCAGGAACTAAATTTTCATTGAATGTTATCATTATTATGTACCCATATTTATGCAAAGAAATTATCTGAATCTGAGGTATTGACTTTTTAATCTAATAGGATAATACCAAATGTTACGTCATGTTTACCTGTGTATAAAGCCTGCAATACATGGCTCAGCCTAGCCGAGTGAACGCTAGAGGTGAGGCATAAATATTGGAATAGGTATGTGGATTAGGTATTTTTCAATAGAAAGGCACCTTATACAATAGTATTTTAATGATATTGCAGTTTATTTATTTTATTTACCAAAATCAAATATAGGTACTATTTTTGCTAAATAATAGAATTGAAACTTATAGTCTAAGCCTTACGGTTTATTTCTTTAATGAGATGATATTTTATGCGATACCTAGTACGTTGTATTAGGTACCGACTAGTATTGAAAAATACCTAATCCACATACCTATTCCAATATTTATGTCCTCACCTCTAGCGTTCACTCGGCTAGGCTGGGCCAACATGTATTGCAGGCTTAAAATTAAATCGGGCCAGTAGTTTTGGTGTGAAAGCCGGAAAGTAAGACTGACATACATACAGACATCGAGTTTGCATTTATTATATTAGCAAAGAAGAAGATGTAACAAACATAGTAATCTATCACGAGCAAAAAAACTACATAGAACTTAGACTTAGCTTAGAACAATCCATAGGATTCAACAAAATTGCACCCATACAAATAAATTTTCCGAAACATACCTACGACATATTTATGTATGTACTTTAAACATAAATTAATAAGAAATCCAACTAACTTGTTAATAAACAGCGTGGCCTGTCCATTCCTCGTGTAACTCCAGTCGTATCTGCCACCGATCTCTACCGGCTCATCGTTGAAGAAGTACGTCATCTTGGGCTTGGGGTATCCGTACACAAACCAGAAGAGGTTACAGTTGTGTCCCTTCACTCCGTATTGTGAGTCGTGCTCTTGTCGGAGGAAGCGCGGTGCTTGGAATAGCCGTCGTGTGGGGGACGCTCTGAGAGAAACGTAATATTTTAATGTAGGTTCATCATTTATACAGGGTTAATTTAAAAATGATTTTCCAAGCTTTTATTGTACTGTCTATACTGTCGTGACATTTATAAGTCTATGTTCTATTCGCAGAAGGTTGACGCGCGCGTTAGCGCGCTCACCTGTGTTATATACAGACTTAAGAACATTCAGAAGTAATATAAATTGATATTAATTTTTGTATGAAAGTAAAATATGTGAAATTATCAAAACTCGTAGAACAAATGTTGTTGTTTATGATTTCAGCTATCTAGTCGTGCGAGGTTATTGATGTTTATAAATAAACCCTGTATTTAAATAAATTTGGAAACCAATAATTTTCTTTATCATGGAATCATATTAGGAATTCAGAATCTTTAATATTTTTCCTTTTCTATGGGCTATGTTACTGTTGATCTACAAATTATCACCTACATACTATATGAGTGTAGGGACATCATTTTGCAATAATCTACTCTTTCGTTTCAATTCAAAATCGAAATGCGGAAAAGAGTCGATCCTTATGACATGCACAGAAGGAGATGCAGCTGACGCGTATTAGTGGACAGGGCTCCATTAGTATAGGGTAAATTTTTGATACCATAAATTCAGCAGCAGCGGCAGCTACACCTTGCTAAGTCACAAGAGATCACGGAATTACTATGTGCGGTTAGCAGAAAAGGGAAACACTTTGGTTCCCATCGTGCCACTAGCTATTGTTCGGCCGACATGAATTAAAATCTTGTGTGAAACTTTAATATTGCTATCTATTATTTGTATTGAAGTTCTGTCCGACAGACGTCGACGCCCACAAACTCACCAATATCGAAGTCCTTCGGGAAGTACGGCGACGTCTCCGGCCGGAAGTCGATGCCGGGCGCCAAGTACGGCACGAACTTGGGCGGGTCGGGCTCCAGCCGGGCGCGCTGCGTCTGCGCGTAGGGCGAGGGGTCGCTGACCCCGAGGCGGTTCTCGACGCGCACGCGCAGGCGGTAGTCGCGGAAGGGTTGCAGGTTGCGCACGTCGCACACGCACGAGCGCAGGCCTGTGCGCAGCGTGAACCAGTCGCCGTCGGGCACTTCGCACATCTCCACCTGGGGGTATGCGATGTGTTTAATGTTTGAGGGTAGAAAGATGCTTAATTGAGTCTGTGAAGGTATTTGAGTCTAACTGGAGATATAAACATTCACACACTTCACAACACATTAACCTAAGATCCCTAAGGTCTTGTGTTGTTAGTAATGCTTATTTGAGTCTAAAAACTGTGAAAATTTATTACAATTAAGGTTAGCTAACACCGAAACGCGATTCGGCCGGAAAAGCTGAAAGGGAGGGGTATAGGTAATTTTTTTGTTTAAAAATAATTTGTACCGAAATGGCTTACAGAGGTCCGTGAAGTGATGTTTTCTGGTAGATAAGTGATATTTCCAGGTGAGCGTGAGGTGTCGGTCGGTCATGCGCGAGATGATGATGATCATACCTGGTAGGTGACTGGGAACCGAGGCGCGTGTGGGATGGACGGCTTCCAGCTGAGCGTAAGGTGTCGGTCGGTCATGCGCGAGATGATGGGTTTGTCCACCAGAGGCATGGGTACTCCGGTCTTCTTCATCTTGTCGAAGTCTGAGTACTGGTCCGCTAGGGGGCGGCGCGGGTTCTGGGATAGCTCCAGCGCTGGAATTAACAAGGGAGAAGCATGTGTTCAGATGATGTCATTGGAATTGCATGCTTTTACAGTTGCAAATATTTGCCACGATTACTTATAGCAAAGGAATAAAATTAAATGACGCATGTTCGTTCATTAATCTTTTTTGTATAGAGCGAAATCTAAGATAGATTGTCACTAAAAAAATCATTTATCACCACGATTGAGATCATAATCAGCCTACTGCAGTCCAATGCTGGACGTAGGCCTCCCCTAGAGTACGCCACATGGCTGGATCACTACCAGCCGTCCTCTTTAAGTAATCGGTACATCTGTCCGGAGGGCGTCCAACGCTACGCTTGCCGAGGCGCGGTCTCCATTCGAGAACCCGTTTACTCCCACTTCAGTCTGCTCCGCTTGGGAGCCACGTTTGTGACTTTGGTCTTCGATACTTACTGTCATAAGTAAGCTGCGCAGTACACGAGTCCTCTCCATGCGGGTTATATATCCGACACTTGTAGGTCCCCAGGTCGGTTTTAGGGTCGACCCCGCTGACCGTCAGCCGCAGTAAGCCGGTGCTCTCCTTGTCTATGCGGATGCGATCGCATGGGTACAGCTTTTCGTCGTTACGGAACCTTGGGGGAAAACACAGTTTATTTTTTATTCCAATACATAATAATGAAAGTTTCAATTAAACCGTTACAAATATTATTAGATTGAAACAAAGGATAGTACAAAAAGTTAAATACATGAAGTCATATCACATTTAGTTGATGGTACACGCAGGCGTTTGTCTTTCTACCATTCTATTGCACTCGATCCATCAGATCTTACCCACATACAGGCACTCGCACTCAAAACTATAACGATTATTTGATTGCAATAAATTAGTAACGTACGAAATGTACTTTAAATAAATAAAAAGGGAAAAGATTTGGTAGCAGACATCTAAATCTATGAAGGAAGTGAATCAGTTCGGATAGAAGTATATAGACGTTCAAATTGAGGTCTCAACTTTCAACCTATACACCTCTGAGAAAAAGACGTGAAGATGTTTAAATCTTTCTTCAACCAGCACAGCCAAGTAACTCACTCACCACTCGACATCGGGTTCCGGCGAGCCGGTAGCGCAGGCGGTGAACTTGGCGCTCATACCACGCAGTACCTCCATGTCTCCTATACGTTTCAGGAACGATGGCGGCTCTGCCTTCTGCTGACGGGCGCTGCACAGTCAGATAATAATGCTTAGAGCGCGTTCTTATTATGTCGTAACGGTAGATAACATGGGTTTTAGTGTTGTGGCATATACAATATTCGGTGTTCATATCAGACATAGAGGAATAAGCGTAGACATAGAGTGCTAATGTCATACTAACAGTTTCGATGCACCATTAGACTTTTCGGGGCCTCACAATTCCAGTCCTTGACACTTAGATTGCATTACTATACGTTACAATACATTAGTAATATAGTACATTACTATACATTACACTAATAGAATCTAAGTGTCAAGGACTGGAATTGTTAGGCACCGAAAAGTCTAATGGTGCATCGAAACAGTTAGTATGACATTAGCACTCTATGACATCTTATTCCTCTATGTATCAGATAAGGGTTTCCGGGAGGCGGGCAGCAGCGCCTCCCGTGCTGACAACATAGTCCAACAATCAGACTGCGGTCACCAACCCGTTTTGCCTATAGTCATATAGGCAAAACTCCCACCCCATGGCAGTAGCCTTGTGGCGTGGGAGGCCTACGTCCAGCAGTGGACTGCATCAAACTGACGAGATATGAGATAAGGATTTCCCAAAACTCCCACGGGAACGGGAAATAATGGTAATTGTAAAGTTTCGACCGGCCGATTGGCGTAGTCGTTAGCTGCGATGTAATAGGTCCTTGGTTCGAATCACAGTAGATGCAAACATTGATGAATTCCGAGTCATAGATGTTTCTACAATTATCTATGTATTTATATACCGTCGTTTAGTACCCAGGACACAAGACAAGGGATCTTAATGTGGGACTAGGATAATGCGTTATGAAGTGTGTTTATTTGTTTATACTTACATCTTATCAACAACATCAAGCTGCGCCTCACAACTGGCCTCTCCCTCCCTATTTTTCGCCACACACTTGTAAACGCCCCTGTCCGCACTCGTCACGTCCCGCACATACAAACAGCACGCGTCTCCGTCCCGCTTGATGTTGTACTTGTCGGTGTGACGTAACGGGACGCCATCTTTGTACCACGTGACGTCTGGGAACGGCACGCCCGAGACTCGCGCTGGGAACTTCGCGTCGAAGGTTGGCAGCTGGAATTATGTAAATGGTTTATAGTACTCATGCACATAGTAGGCTCATGCCGCACCACGTGAGGACATACATAATAGTCGACCACTTTGGGAATAATGGGTGCGACTATACATATGTAGGTATTATGTATGTATGTTTGTATAGAAACGATTCTTGTTACATTGTTTGGCATTATTATTTTCCAGCGGATTATATTATGGAGAAATATCATATAAATTTATCTAAAATTGGATATTATAAATATGTTTTAAGAAATGAAAAAAATATTGTACTCGGATGACGAATTTTAATCCGAGAAATTGACCCGATAGCTCAGTTGGTGAGAGCTCTGCACGGAATGCAAGAGGTCGTGGGTTCGAGTCTCACTCGGGTGAAGAATTTTTTCATTTCTTAAAACATATTTATAATAATTATTTTCTATCGAATCATAAAACAACCCTTAAGCTTTATAAAGGAAAAATCGTAATTATAGAATTTATAAAATAAAATGAACAGAAGATTGAGGCTCTAATACGGAAACAAAAGTTTCACAGATCATTTATCATTAAGATATCTTTGGTTGGTAAGGTTAATCGCATAGTTAATTTTATCAGCTCACCTGTTGCAGGTCAGTGAACCTCTGCGAGAAGCTGGGCGGCTGGTAGACCTTACGGACCGCTATGTTACCGCTCGACTCGTCCTCTCCTAACGGGTTTACGAGACGGACGGAGTATAGACCCGCGTCTGGCACTTCACACGGGTTGATTTCTATGCCCACCTGTGAAAAAAAAAACCAATATAATATAGGCTACACGAAAATATTGATAATCTTTGTATCATCATCATCAGCATTTTCAGCCTTAAGATGTCCACTGCTAAACATAGGCCTCCCCCTCTCCTTTGTATAATACAATCCTATTAATATCATAAACGCGAAAGTTTGTGAGAATGTATGTTTGTTGCTGTACGCGAAAACTACAGAATGAATTTTGATGAAACTTCACAATAATATAGCTTACATATCAGAATAACACAAAGCATAGGAGTACAATTAAGTATCCCGAGAAAATATTTTTATTCCGGATAATTTCGACATTATGTTTTTTCCGCAGGATGGACTCGCGGGCGTGCACTATAATAGATATAATCGCGAAAAAATAACTTCGCTATGCACTGTCATAGAGGAATAAGATGAAGACATAGAGTGCTAATGTCACACTAACTGTTTCGATGCACCATTAGACTTTTCGGTGCCTCACAATTCCAGTCCTTGACACTTAGAATGCATTACTATACGCTATAATACATTAGTAATGTAGTACATTACTATACATTACACTAATAGAATATAAGTGTCAAGGACTGAAATTGTGAGGCACCGAAAAGTCTAATGGTGCATCGAAACTGTTAGTATGACATTAGCACTCTATGTCTACATCTTATTCCTCTATGGTACTGTGAATACTTTCCGAGATAAAACAATTTTAGACAGTACCAAAACGCTTCATAACTCCAAACAGCTACAAGTACACTATAATGACGTATTGAGTAGCATTTTGTCCAGATACGCCGCCATCGTGGTAGACTCGTAGTTCGTAGCACATGCTACGGATTGCGACTACGAAGCCAGGAGAATTTCGTAGTTTGTTTTGTTAGAGGCAGGCTCGGCTTGAGGCAGCACACTCTTACTACTGCTTGTGGCCTCAAGTGGGTGTGTGCTTCAGTCCGAATAGATTTTTAGTTTTGTACCGCCACAATCGATCGTAAGTACATGTGCCGATACGAGGCTTCACTAGAATACATTAGCTGCATCTCCTTCCGTGTATGTCGTGAGTCGACTAAGGAACTCAGGCATTCTCTCAGATAAACTAGTAACTATGACACGACCATTCTCGGTCCAGATAACGTCAGGCACAGGGTTGCCCACGAAGAGCGCGCTGATGCACATCCACTCGAAAAACATAACCCTCGTGGTGCAGTCAAGGAAAAACCCTAACTGCCACTTAAAGACTTACCCTTTTCCCGTCGCAAGTAAGCTGTATCCTCTCACTAGGCACCAGCGGCTTGCCGTCCTTGGTCCAGATGACGTCAGGCACAGGGTTGCCCACGAAGGGCGCGCTGATGGCCAGCGCTGCGCCCTCCTCGCCCGTAATGTCTCGCAGACCGTGGATGAAGCGCGGACGCTCTTGTGGGGACGAGTCGTCGTTGCGACCTGCACGGGGACAGTTAAAATAAGATGATTATCTCTGACCGTACTTTGGTCAAGGTGGAAAATCTCTACGAAGATTAGTCAACTGCGCTGAAGATATTATAGTGTACAAGTCGTGTTTTCGTAATAAAACTATACAATTTTGAAATTGAGTAAATATTTAATAACAACACAGGAATAATCACGCCTTTATCCCTTACAGGATAGGCAGAACACTAAGGGCCGATAGGACCACATGGTGCCACTTCTGACCAATTTTTAGGGTATAGATGAGATGTACAAGTTCGGTTAGCAGTGACAGGTGGTCAGCCTATCGCCTACAAAACACCAAGACCCTCTTGTCACTCTACTGACTTGTACAGTATGCCCGCGAAGAGAAGCAGCTGTAGTATTCCCAGAGCAGCATAGAAGAAAGTAAATATTTCATTACGATTAAACATCGTCACGTGAATTATTTAAAGCAATTATACCATTTTAATGCGAAGAGGAGAAGTGTGTGCGCAAACATATATGCACATCGTAGACGTAGGCAGGTAAACATCCTTAGATTTACATTGACGTATGTTATGTATGACGGGCTGATGAATTTGTTTGGTTCAACAGCTAATAAAATAAGTTACTTAACAAACAAAATTATGCTGAGATAATACAACAAAAGACAATAGGATGATGATACAGATTGGTAACGAAATAGTAAATTGAAAACGAAATAGTAGATCTGCAATCAAAGGTCAATGTTCGACTTATCCCCAGCTCCTTTGAGACACTATAGTACACTTACCAACAACATCGAGGTCGGCTTTGCTGGTCGTTTCCCCCTTGTCATTGGAGGCCACACAGGCATATTCCCCCGCGTCCTCGGGCGTCGCTTTGTCGATAAGTAACGCATGCGACCCGTCAGGAAGCGACACGGCGCGGATGTGAACACCGTCGGGAATTATCTCTTTGCCGTTGTGAGTCCTAGGGGATAAAGAACATGAGATATACAGGGTGTAACAGAAAGGGTATTTTAAGCGAAAAGCTATGTAAATAGCCCACTGTAGAAATCCTATTTACAAAATTTGAGACTCGAAATCACATTTTTATTTTCCAATGTATGGACATTTCTAAGTTGTTTCGGAATTCTTCATACTATCTGGAAAAATAAAAATGTGAATTTGAGTCTGAAATTTTGGAAATAGGTTCTCTATAGTGGGCTGTTTACATTTACATAGCTTTTCGTTTTACATACCCCTATTGTTACACTCTGTATAAATACAAATTAATAAAACATTAACCTAGTCCCATACTAAGTTGCTTAGAGCGCGTCGCCACTATGTTAGGTCTCAAGCAGTTTTTTTATAACTACCGTTTGTCGTCATCTGTTATTGCCTCAAAAAGTCGTAGACGATATCGTATAGTACTTATGACATAATGATAACGCACCCTAAGGTCTTGTGTCAACGTTATATAAACATATCTTCTTCTTCTTCTTCAGCCTATTGCAGTCCACTGCTGGATGTAGACCTCCCCCAGGGCACGCCACAAGGCTACTGCCACAGGGGAGTTTTGCCCATAGTCACCACGCTGGGCAGGCGGGTTGGTGACCGCAGTGTGATTTTCCGACTATGTTGTCAGTACGGGAGGCGCTGCTACCCACCTCCCGGAAACCCTTAATCGCCTCGTACGATACCCACGGGCAGGCAGGGGTGGTACAAACTCTACTATGCCGGCACCACGCTGAAAATATATCTGAAATACTAGTTGATATAAAATATCCTACCATTTGATGGTGGGCGGCGGGTGACCTAACACCTTGACCTCCAGTTTCACCGGGAACCCTTCTATGACCTTGGTCGGCTGTAGGTCGGATATGAAGGCCGGCTTACGCTCCTTCTGGGTCACGTCCACCTAAACAATACAGTATGTAATAAACAAACCCCCCAGTTTAAGGCCTTAGCAAACAGACAACTATGTCCATCTCCGTACCTTCAATATGTATGGAAGAGTGGATTGATTCAGTAAACAAGGAGTGAAAAGTTAGTAGACACGTCATTTACTTTAGCACAAATTGGATTAGGGTTTTGTAAGCCTGCCCCCCTAGCATGACCACGCATCGTGGATCGTCTCTATACAAAATTCAACATGACGGCTATATTTATTATATTCGTTATCAACGGAGATATCACGGTTGTCAAAGGTGAAAACGGCAAAGTTCGGGAGAACAAGCGGCAACCCGCTGATATTTTATTCGCTAGGTGGCATTGAGCGATATATGGAGCCCTGTCTTAACATCCACCATGGAAACACGGTTAAGTAATTTATGGACGTCGGTTTCTCATACTAGAAGTCTGTATTTACCTGAGCCTTGGAGCCGATTTCTCCCAACTTATTGGCAACAGTGAGGGAGTAGACGCCCGCATCTTCCGGCTTGACACTGTCGATGCTGAGGCCAATGACCCCGCCCGGCTGGTTCACGAAGTTGATCGCTTGCGACGGACGGATGGGCAGACCTATGGGAATCAGGCATCAAAGGTTATTTTCTATAATCTTAATAAACAACTCAATGATCACGCAAAAGTAGTAATACCTAGTGAAGGAATAACTATCTCTCTCAAGAAAGGTTTGATAAGTACTACTGCGTAAACAAGAGATTAAATGCAGGGTGACGGCCAGACAAATACTGAGATACTGAACAAGTACCATTGTTTTGAGTTATACGACAGTGTTTTTTTTGTTGATTTGATTATACGCAATGTTTGCTTTCCACGCCAACTGTATCGAGCGATCGTGTGACTAGTTAAATGGGCTTATTGGGCTACTCTCCTTTGGGGTTGATCAATTAGCAAAATTTTTTTGAGAGCAACTTTCTCGAACAATTACTGCACTGAAATGTATGGATTTTTTTACAATTTCGGAGTTTGCCCCATAGTAAAAGTTGTTTTTTTTTACCTACCTAGTTTTGTGTCAAAAGATAATCACTAATTTTGAAAAGACTTTATATAATAGGGTAAAGGCAGGAAAATGCATCAATCTTTTTCCGATTAAGAGACTGTTTCGTCTCAGTGATTGGGTTAATTAAACAAACTATTTTAACACACATATAGTGTGTGTACGAGTCGCACTCACCGTCCTTGAACCACTTGACCTCAGGCGCGGGGTATGCCATGACCCTGGCCTGCAGCCGCAGCGGCTGTCCCACCACCGCTGTAGCGTCCTGCAGCTCCTCGCTGAACGATGGTTTACGAGGGTTGGCTGCATACATACATAGATTATGTTCACGCAAACAGGGGTAAAATGCAGTCAATATTTATAGGTCAATTGCAGTAACAGTATACCTATATACTAGCGGCCTGCCCCGCCCCCTTATTAACTATCTAGCAAAAGCTAAGCGATAGCCAAAAATCGCTGATTGCTTGTCAAATTCGTATTACGTAAAACGAATTTCAAAGGAACTGTGACATTTCAAGGCGAATATTGTAAAATTTTCGCTATCGCTTTGCTTCGGCTTTGATATTGCTTTTACGTAATCAGGGAGTCGATTTCATACGGATACAGTGCTGATACTACATAGGTACATACATTTTTTAACCAAGCTTTGTCTCCGTCTAGATAAATAGTTTTACTAACTGAATCGCCCCATATGGCTATCGTCGATAGCTCCTGAAGAGCAGCTTAGCGGGAAGTTTACTATTTGTTTTGTTCTAGGCCAAACTTAAACGGGTGTAGGTAATGCCCTTTCACGCGGTCGAAGTCTTGGCGGCTGCTAGTTAAATATATATTTATCTTAGTTTTCTTTGCAATTTTTATCTTATTTTGTAAAATTTTTCAAGAAAACAACTCACGATTAACAGCCACAGCACATAACGCCGAGCTCTCTCCATTCGGGTTGGTGATGACCAGTTTGTACGCGCCGCAGTCCGTCGGTAACACTCGATCGATGTTCAGCTTGACGGTGCCATCGGGGAGGCAGGTTTGTACCACGTGCGGGTCGGTAGGAGATAGTTCTACGCCGTCTTTGTACCTGGAATGTAACAACCGTTAACTTAGTGGTGATAATGAGCCTGAATGCCTAAACAATATTATGTATCTTCGTTTGGCATCGACGCAACTCTCCCCATTAGCGGATGGAATCCGTCACCTAATTTCATTTAGCCTTCCTATTGGAATAAACGTGTCAGTGATAAATCGCTATCGATTCAATCGATAAATGCACATAGTTATGCAAACGGGAACCAACCCACTATTGTATTAAATAAAATTTAAGGCTACATAAGCATTCAAAAATGAACTTTCTATCAACCTTGTAAACATCAAAATAATCTGTAAATTTTGTTAGAATTCGATCTTACTGTTTATGTGAGTTGGTTCCCGTTTGCATAACTACGTCCAAATTATGTTATGTGCTTTGTCAAAGGCCCGTGGATAGGACGCCATTTTGTAGTAAAAACTTAGGTTTGCGGATTTTAATCTAACTTGATATATTAAACGAAATAAAAAATCTAAATGATTAGGCTACCTTTCTACTATGATATATTACTATGGAACGCTTCCACGTTTGATGTCAAATTCATTGATATTGTTTTTCATTGAAAGCACGTCTCTAGTGTAAAGACCGCCTTATCTTGTTAATCTCCAAAAAATATTTCCCTTATTTCCTTCTATGCTAAAGACGTCCTAACTTCTATACATTGACACACAGTTTTCATATCTAGGGTGAATGACCTTTAATCCTTTAACTCTGTTCCAAACAGTTCGAACTATAGTCCACAAACTCCTTACCATTTAGCAGTAGGTATGGGGCTGCCATCGACTTTGCACTTGAGTTCAAGCGGCTCCCCTTCATCTACATCTCTCTGTCTCTCCAGGCGATGTGCGAACCCGGGCGGCAGTTGTGCGAGCGAGATAGCTGCCTCGCAAGCTGCCTCGCCGGCCAAGCTTCGAGCTATCACCTTGTACTAGAAGAATATTTGTAGAGGGTTAGAAAAGGGGTATGGCAAGTTAAGCCAACTATAAATACAATACAAATATATTTTTATTTACTTACTACGCAATCTATACCGCTTTATGGGTTAATCGTAGCGCTAGTCGCCGTCATAACGTGCCATATTTTGCTTTACATCGCTGTTTTTTAAAAACAATATTATTAGGTATTTGGCTTGCTTTGCTGTTCTTTACAGTTTGTATAATACATACATATGTAGCGACGTCAGATTTAAAAGATCAAGTTACTAGCCTTATCATCTGAAAGAACTTCCTTATAGTCTCTATTGAGGGATCGCCCGCCACCGGGCCCTATACCCTCCGCTGACCCTCGGATCTGCCGACTCATGATCACGAACACAAGACACTACAGTCGCAACGAGAAGCCAGATCCAAGCACCTAGCATGCAACCATAAATACATAGCCGCTAATCCGAAAACCTATTAAAATTTTAATCGACATATGTTTCGCCAATACCCGTGGCATCATCAGGATTAGTTTTCCATGTTAGTTCCAACCGTTACCGAACCAACTCAACTTTTTTTTGAACTTCCGAATAGTGACGCCTGATACAATTCAATATTCCTTATAGTCACTTACAATATGCATGGAAGGCGATGAAGCTGAGGTATGCTGTGAAGCCCCGCATCAATACACAAAATAATAAGTATAATCACATGTAAATAAATAAACTAACCTTCCCAGCATCTTGAGCGCTGAAGTGTTCAATCTCAAGCTTGCTATCCACCTGTCCACCAACGTCGGTGGTGACCTTGTGATTGTCGTCGTCCGTCACGACAATCCCGTCCCGTTGCCAGATGACGTCCGGCTTGGGCACGCCGTCACAGCGCACGGTGAGTGCGCACGCGTCGTAGTCGCTCACTGTCTGCTTCGCGAGGGGCTTTGTGAATACTGGGGGTGAGGCTGGGGGGAAAGATATTAATTTAAATAAAAACCTTGTACTTTGTGACTTTACTGTTTCTCCGTGAAGTAAATATTTGAAGCATTATACTCTAGAATAAATATCTACACAAAAATCCTTTGCTTTAATACCGGATTTACTTTTTGGTGACATATAAGAAGTACCAAGTTCAACGAACAACATGAAGGATTAAAGAGAAAGCTTGAAGAAAATAGTAAAACTATTCGAGATCTGCAGGCAGATAATAGTCAACTCATTGCAATGACCCAAAATATGTCGACGAGACTAAGCGTGACCGAGCAGCATATGCGTGAGAGTAATGTTGAAATCAACGGAATACCTGAACATCGCACTGAAAACCTAGCGAACACCCTAACACAACTTGCCAAAACAATCAATGCCCCTCTGGTGGATGAAGACATTCTTCGTGTCGCCAAAATAGACAAAAATAGCAACCGTCCACGTACTGTAGTTGCTAAGTTACGAAGCCCACGTCACCGAGATGTGCTTTTGGCAGCAGTTCACACCTTTAATAAAGCGAATTCGACCGACAAGCTTAATTCGCAGCATTTGGGTTTCGGCGGTGCTCGTAGCGCTGTGTTTGTGGCGGAGCATCTAACACCTGCAAACAAGTCTCTGCATGCGGCAACTAGGAAGAGAGCTAAGGAAGTGAATTTCAAGTTTGTCTGGGTTCGAAACGGAAAAATTTTTGCAAGAAAAAATGAAGAGAGCCAAGCTATAAATATTCGAAACTCTGATAGTCTCAAGCTTCTAGTCTAAGCTCTATAACAAGAATGCTGTAGCGTGGACTTCACTATGCTCGACATATACTACCAGAACTTGTCTGGAATGAGAACTAAAACCAACGAGGTATACAAAAATGTTTTGACAAGTTCTTATGACGTTATTATACTGACAGAAACCTGGCTGAATTCAAGTATTAGTGATAGCGAGTTTATAGATTCGAGATACGTAGTGCACCGTCGGGACCGCCCTGTTAAGGAAAAAACGAGGAGAAAGGGGACAAGAAAGAGGCCTGGTGATCCAAAGTTGGATGGCGGAGGTTTATTGATTGCCGTATCACGTGAAATATCATCCTCGAGAATTTGCAACTGGGACACTGACTGTGAAGATCTTTGGATCACAATAAAAATAGATATAGACCATATTCCAAGAAAAATTGCGATATGTGCTGTCTACATTCCATCCCCTGCCAGATTGGATACACTCACCAGGTTTCTGGAAGGTGCTAGCAGTGTCGTGGATCATGTTGATGATGTAATTATTTTGGGTGACTTCAACTTGCACTCATTGGAATGGACCCCATCTTGTACTGGTTCGTATTTGCTACCAAGCAATTACAGAAATGAGTTGGAGTGTTTAATGGTCGATTTTATTACCACACATAATCTGTACCAATTTAATAATGTGTATAATTATAAGAACAGACTACTTGACCTGGTTTTATGTAATCTGCCTAACTGTAAAGTCAATAGTCCCTCTGATACCCTAAGTAGACCAGATATAAACCACCCTCCTCTTTTGTACTGCTTAGGTGATGGTAAGTCAGATTCCTCTGCGTTACTTCCCAATGCTAGAACAGATTATAACTACTTTAAAGCGGATTATACCTCTATTAATAAGGAGCTTAGAGAAGTGGATTGGGGTGCGGAGTTTTCCGTTTGTAACTCTGTGGATGAAATGGTCGAATTATTCTATGAGGTTCTAAATAAGACTATTATAAAAGTGGTTCCTAAGCGAAGGCCAGTTGTTTCTAGATACCCGCCTTGGTCAGCGCTGCCTTGATCCGCTTGTTAGCAGTTAAGAATAAAATAAGACTAAGATATCGCAAATTTTGTAACCCCAGAGACAAGATAGAATATGAATTGTTGCGTGAACGTAGCCATAAGCTATACGACAGTTGCTATAAGGCATACATAAGCAAGCTTGATTCAGACATTGTCCGGGATACTAAAGCCTTCTGGAGGTATATCAAGGGAAAACGGAGTGGTACCTCTGCGCTCCCAGCTATAATGTATTTTAATGGTCGCAGTGCTGAGGTGGGATCGGAAATTGCTGAGCTATTCGCTTGTCACTTTTCTACGGTATATTCTGCAGATGTGTCAGCTGCCCCTGATCTGGTGTTAACGAGCGACTGTGTTTCTTGTAAAATACAATTCACCCCAGAGGAAGTAGCTAAAAAACTAAAACAGTTAGATACCTCAAAGGGTGGTGGCCCGGACTCGATCCCACCTTTGTTTCTTAGTAGGTGCGCTTCTGTTGTGTCTCTTCCTCTATCATTGATTTATAACCGATCATTGAAAGACGGAACTTTTCCCAAGCAATTTAAAAGTTCAAGGATAGTACCAGTATTTAAAAAAGGGAGTATAAACAATATATGTAACTATAGGCCTATATCAATATTGTCTTGTGTTTCCAAGGTTTTTGAGTCGTTGTTATACCCTATTATCTATAATGGTCTTCAGAATAAGTTGACCCCTCACCAGCATGGTTTCAGACACGGTCATTCTGTGCAGACCAACCTGGCCTTATTTGTTACTGATCTCTGTGAGGAAGTTGATAAAGGCTTTCAGGTTGATGCAGTATATACGGACTTTAGTAGCGCCTTTGACAAGGTGACCCATTCGTTGCTGCTTAGAAAATTGGAATCATATGGCATTCACGGCGTGCTGCTGTCTTGGTTCAAGTCATATCTGACGAGTAGGCAGCAGAGAGTGGTGGTAAAAGGTTATGAATCCAAATCTTATTCTGCCAAATCAGGTGTTCCGCAGGGCTCTCATTTGGGTCCCCTGTTATTCTCAATATTTATTAATGATATTGCATACAATATTAGTAACTGTAAATTTAGTCTGTTTGCAGATGATCTAAAAATTTATAGAACCATACGCTCCCCGGCCGATATTTCACTTTTGCAACGGGATCTCAATGGAATTGAGGACTGGTGCGTCACTAACAACATGGTCTTAAACCCGAACAAATGCTCACACATTACATACACTAGAAAATTGCTACCACTTGCTTCATCTTACACCATCGGTGACAGCCGTCTGCAGAAGGTTAATATCATTAGAGACTTGGGAGTATTGATCGATAGCAGACTGTCATTTATTCCACACATAGAATCGGTGGTAAAGAGAGCTGCAGGAATGGTGGGGTTTATTAAGAGAAATACCAAGATTTTTAGCGTAAGAGTAAAAATAATCCTCTACAATGCCTTAGTGCGTAGCATTCTGGAATTTTCTTGTGTTGCTTGGTGCCCCTGGTACGCGGTTCATTCGCAGCGTATTGAGTCCATCCAACGCGCTTTTACAAGACATCTTGCTTTTGTTTCGTCGGGTATTTCCCACAGGCGTAGCTATGACGGGCGTTTGACATTCTTCAAGCTGGATTCTCTGCGTAGTAGACGCATATTACACAGCTTGGTTTTCCTGTACAGAATTGTCAACGGATATGTTTGTTGTACACCTATTTTAGATTGTATCTCAATCTCGGTCCCCCACAAACTTCCTAGATACCCTTTGACTAAGGTATTTAGTATAGTACTTAGCAAAACCAATTTGGGAAGGTTCGCTCCTATCTCGAGAATTTGTAACGAATATAATCAGATGAGTTCTAGTATTGGGGAGGTGGATATATTTGGAGACTCATTTCCACGGTACAAAAGTTATGCCTGGAAGTATTTGCGTGGCGGTTGAGGTTGTATTAAGTTATTATGTTGATGTTGATTTGATTTAGTTTTATTTTATTTTTGTTTAATTTGATTAATTTTTTGCCTGATTTTATTTGTTTTTTGCATTAATTTATTTAACGTTAGTTTTATTTGATTGAGCTTAATTTGATTTATTTGATGTAGTATTTTAATTTAATTATAATTTGATTTGTTAAGCATGTTTTCTTTGTTTGTATTGTATTATTGAATTAATTTAGGAATGTTGTGCTAGCCTGTAAGTGACATATATATCAGAATATTTGCTCAAATAATGTTTTTAATAATGTGTGATATTTATGTTGTTGTCAAGCCTTATAAATAAATAAATAAGTACCAATTTTTTTACAAGACACACGGTGGGAAAATTCCTACCGAATAACCTCATTTATATAAAAAACCCTAATACGTAAAAATCAAGTTCAATTACAACATGGCGTTTAGACTCTAGAGCGTACTAAAGAAATATAGAAACGTACATCTAAATATAAGTACATTCAAAACACATAACCCCGCTCAGGGCCGGCCCACCCATACGGTGAACGGAGCAGTCGCTCCAGGCGCCAAATCCTAGAGGGCGCTAAAATGGTAAATATATAGGTATACATACATATTATTAGGAGCAAACAGGAAAGGCGCCATAATTAGATTTCGCTCCATTCTTCGCTGACCCCGCTCAGAGTAGAGAATGAAAGTTTTCTAAAGGGGTGAGCACGTTAACGTTAACGCAGAGTTGTATTCATTTCTCACTTTTGCCACCAGATGTCACTTTGCTCACTGCTTTACCAAGGACTAAGTACATAGAAGGAGGGTAAACAGCCAGAAGTAACACAACTCACTATGCACAGTAAGCGTAGCCTGCTTGGCCGTTTCCCCGATCTCGTTGGTGGCGGTGACGGTATAAACCCCCGCATCATTAACGCTGAGCTCCTTGAGGATCAGCTGGAAGGTCTCACTCGAACGGTCTTCTACCACGTCGATACGCGATGATGGGATTATTGCGTAGCCGTCTTTGCTCCTGATTGATAAAATGGTCAATTTTAGTGGGTGCAAGTAAGCAGGCAGTTAATTTTTCTAGCTAGTACCTACAGAGGTTTCTAAGTTATGTAATAAAGAGCTGATCAGGTTACCAGCTATGGTAAAATCTGCCTATAACAGTAGCTTTTTACCGAGCTAATGAATAACAGAGATTTCTAAACTACTCAGGAATATTTATAGTCTTAAAAAATAACAATTCTACACTCAGTATAATAACTAACGAAATAACTGTAGATGTGCATCGCGTTTAGAATGGAAGTGCAAAACAGTATTATGTTCTACAGGACCAACTTTTTTACACGTGAGATAAATACACTTATTTTGTCAAGTTATTGGGTTGGTTCCATAAAAGAAAATGATCGTAACCTTACAAAGAATACGTGGTTTTAAAAAAACATCGTTGTCTTTATACACCCTGTATAGCTCTTTATATTCTAGCTAGAGCGCTTTATGTCAAAACTCACCACTTGACTTCAGCAATAGGGTTGGCATGTATCTTAGTAACGAAGGAGGTTTCCTCATAGGGCGCGGCGGTGACGTCCCTCAGGCCCTCTATCTCGGGCCGCAGTAAGATGTCGAGTCTGGCCGAGCTCTCTCCTACTCCGTACTGGTTCTTCGCTCGG
The DNA here is from genome assembly GCA_014607495.2 of Carposina sasakii. Classification (NCBI taxonomy): domain Eukaryota; kingdom Metazoa; phylum Arthropoda; class Insecta; order Lepidoptera; family Carposinidae; genus Carposina; species Carposina sasakii. Next base: position 1,203,090 of record CP053150.1, read on the forward strand.
ATTGTGTAGATGCCGGTGTCGGCGTGACGCCCTGGATAAAAAGGAAGGATTTTCGTAATGATTTAAGGAAATACTGTATTTTAGACTAATACCAAAATTGTACATGATTGTACATGTACATGAGTGTGTATGGTTATAAAGGAAGAGGTAGACCAAAGAAGTGTTGGATGGACTGTGTGAGAAAGGATATGCGTGTACTGAGAGTGAGCAATGAGATGACAGATGATAGGAATGAATGGAAGAAAAGTACATATTGCGCCGTCTCCAAATAAATGGGATGATGACCAAGATTGTACATGAAGAATATGGAAAGCTGCTATGGTTAGCAGTACAAGTGAAGCTTTACTCGAGATAAAAAAAACTATATTTGAGATCTTGAACTCTTCTTATCTTCCACTTATCCTTACTCATCAGTGCACGTACACGTATATTTTCTCTTTCTCTCTCACTCCGAACGGAGGATGTCAATATCAGTTGTTTAAATAAATATAAATAAATGCTTTTTATTCAAGAGAATCCATTTCAAATAGTAGTAGGGGCTTCCCGGTAAGTAGTCATGGACATTTGTAGTGGGAAAGCCATCCTCTTCCGTTTACATATAGTTTACATAGATTTAGTCTAATAGTGTTTGCTATCTTACTCACTTTACACCAAAAAGAGAGATATTTTTTGGCATTTCCACCAAAGCAGTGGTTCTGCATGTACATCTCTTGTGAGCATCTAATCTACCAAAGTGTATCTAGTGTAATCCCAAAAACCGAGTGTGACGTCATTCTTCACTGGATTTACAGATCCTTATGACGCAATAACCTACCTGTGGGAATACTCAAAGTGAAGGTGCACTCCTTAAGCCCATGCTCAGTTTCCTTAGCGCTCTCAGTAGTAAGTATAGTCGCGTCAGGCTTAAATTCCACTCCGTTAAGTAACCAGGACACGTGTGGCTTGGGGTCGGCGGTGCAGACCGCCTTCATGCTGACGGGCTCGCATTGCATCACCCGCTGCGCTTCTAGCGGCGTCGTGAAGATTGGCTTGCGGAATTCGTTGACCGCTGTAAAAAAGGTAAAGCTCAGTGGTAAGAGCGCTGGCACGGAATGCAGAGGTCGTGGGTTCGATTCCCACCCGGGTGAGGATTTTTTTCCATTTCTTTATTAATAATTTTATAAATAGGTAATCATTAAGACTCGGTGATGTTTATATGTCGTCTTTTGGATAATGACATGAGAACAGCCATGTTTTGTAAATTTTTTAGATGTACAAAGATATGGTCGATTCTGACCATCACACTTAAACGTAAACTTAAAATTAGACAGGTCTACCCCTTTCCAATGCTAACATAAATGGCTGCGTCAGAAAGGGACAGGTAGGACAAATTTTAAGTTTAGGTTATTACCTACATGGGTAATTTGACCATAAACATAAAAAACTTACAAGTAACAGAAAGTTCGGCCCTCTGCACTTTCTTGCCCAGATCATTGCTGATCTCGCACTGCCATTTGCCGCCGTCATCCATTTCCACGGCATCAATCTCCAACTTGTATAAATCTCCATCATTGGTGATGTGGACGCGTGCGCTTGGCTTGACCTCCTTGCTGTCGTGAAGCCAGCGCACGACCGGCTTGGGCGAACCTACAGCCTGGACTGTGTAGACTAGAGGCAGGGATTCGTATACGTTGCCGTCTTTCATACTGCTGTCTTTGATTGTGGGGGGTGCTGGAAGGGAACGCGCTTGTGAGTTGTTTGCTTTTGTTCTTTTGAGTTTTACACTAGCGGAACGCTATGATGATCGTCATTGATTTTTGTATTATGTATTAATACTTACACTTCTTTTATGCGTTTTCATTTAGTGACATTATTATGAGCTGGCCATCATAGCGTACCGCTAGTTTAAGTAAATTATCGAAGGCGATCTTAATAGATAAAAAGATCCAAATAATTCGAGGAATTTTCGCTTCGCTTATAGGAATTAATACAATTTTGCACAAAAACGTTAATAAGAAAAGAAATTAGATACCAATTTTGAAAAAGCAATGCTTAAATACAAAAACCCTGTACAAAATAGACACAAAATTAATTCGAAAATATCATTAGAACATCGAAGCTATAGCCTGTAAAACCAAAGATAAACATATATACGCAAGTAAATAGAAATTCCGCTTTATATACAGCAGTTATAATAAAACAAAGTATAAGACTTACCACGTTAGGTTGGCTGCTGATTGTTAAGTGTTTTGTGAACAGTGTTTAGATCATACATACCCAGAGCTCCTGTAGGACTGTTAAGACCTTCAAACTAACATATAAAGCTTGAGGGTCATGCTGGCGAAAAACAGGCCCATAGATAAAAATTTTGTTTACCTGATGATATGATAATATTCGGCGATGCGCTAACATCTCCGCCGGACCGAGTTCCAAGTATTAGTATGCCAGAAGGGAATGTTATTACGCATGCGCTCTAAAACAAACATACGACAGAGCATTAGTGAAGTATCGGCGGAACGTTTTAGATATACATGAAAACGATTTGCCACACTTATAAGAAGACAGAAAAGAGAAAGGTCTTCGTATTATTGTGTTGGGAGAGACGTGGCAAGTCGTTGTGATGCGACAAAATAGCGATTTCATAAATTTCTTTCAATTGAAAAGCAATATTTTTGTATTGTTATTCCCCGACAAACACTGCGTAGCATTACATAATCAGGTGGCAACCCTTATCATCACTAGCGAATAAGTATTCCCTTTTCGATTAAATTGTATTTAAAATTTACCTTTTGCATCTTCTTCATTTAAAATATCGTCTAGAATGCTCCTCTGTCTTTGGCTTCGTCTCAACAGTTCTTCTATATCGTCATCCACTTCCTCTTCTACGCTAAATAGTTTGGAACTTTGCTTCTTCTTTCTCTCAACGGTAGTTTCACTGACATTCTTAGTAATATTATCGAAGTTAGTCATAGGTCCTAAAACCAGTTCTTCTAGCAAACGGTTCTTAACATCACTGATCTTGTTTTCTAGATCATCTAAGTCTTCCTCAAATTCTTTGGAAATATTTTTAAGTTTCTCCGTAATATCACTTTCGTAAACTTTTTCAGTTTTTTTTCTAAGTATGACAGATTCCTCTTCACCTTTCTCAGTGAAAAAGTCTTCAATAAACGAAGACTGGCGAACGTACGAATCTTTACTAAATACTTTTCTATTTTCATCCATATCGAAAATAGATTTTGATAAATCTTCAATAGATATCTCACGGGAAAGTGATTCATTACGCCAGCTACTTTCATCTTCGGAAACTGACATGATCGATACGGCTCTATTTGAGTACTGCTGTTTGCTACACCGTGAGCTGGTTTCATATTCAGAATCAGTCTGTGGTTCTTCAATAATTCCGTAAGTTCCTCGCCTAATATGATCAGGTATAGAATATTGACCCAAATCAGTAAGAAAATAACTATGACTAGCAATTTCTTCAACTTCTAACGAGGTTTTATGTGGTTTATTTGGTCGTATTATCTTTCTGCGACCGAAATCATCATAATCGTCATCATCGTCGCAATACACGGAAGTCACTTTATGTAAAGTTCGCGTTTCCGCTGGACCTATCAGTTAAAATAGTATTATGTTGACTTACGGATAAAATTATTACATGTTCTAATATAAAGTTAGGCATGCGATGAAATAATGTAAAGTTATTAAATTAAAATTGATTATTACGAATAAAACTACTAATATTGTTGTTCTATAAGCAATTTGGTAGTGGAGATGAATGATATTGACGTGAAGGGGAAGAGAAGGATTTAAGCCAGTACTGACCTGTTACTATCGCGCCATGAGACAGGGAGCTGCTTACTTTAGACATTACGATGGATCCGTCGTCCGCCGTCTTGAATGTGGTTACTGTTTCGAAAACTCGTCCTAAACATGACAAATCACACTTTGGCTGTTATAGAACACAGGTTAAGTTCATGCAACAGATTTTTATGCCAAAACAAGATTGTTGCTACGAAGCTTTTCGCTAAAATAAAGTGGAAGCTAAAAGCGCTTAGTTCTTTTATACCTTCGGATTCAGCACTTAAAGGTTCTTCGGCAATCGATTGTTTTTTAACTGATTTACGTTTAGTTGGCTTTAGATCATCATCGATTGGAACTTCTTCAATGACTTCAGGCTCAGTTTTGCTCTTTTTACCGCTTTGTTTTCCAGAATCGGAGTCGACCTCTTCAATTATTGGTTTCTGATCCTTTTCGTTATGATTTTCATCCCACAGTGATTTTTCTTCCGCCTCTTCTGGTTCAGTGAGAGATTTTTTGCCTTTGGTACCAGCTGGTACCTCTACTTCTTCAATTATTGGTTTTTTGTTTTTAGCGTCATCGTCGACGTCATCCCAGAATGACTTTTCTTCGGCGACCTCAGGCTCTGTTACAGACTTTCTACCTTTAGCAGGAGCTGGTTTCTCAACTTCTTCGACATCAGCTTTCTTGGGTTTGCCGTCTTCATCATCATCCCAGAAAGATTTTTCCTCTGCTTTCTCGGCTTCTGTTTTTCTTTTATCTGCTTTCTTTTTGGTCCCAGTATCAACATCCTCTTCAAGTGGTATCTGTTTGGCTTTGCTTTCGTCTTCGAGTTCGTTTTCGACAATGTCTTCTCTCTTGAATCTCGAATGAATTTCTCTTGCTATGAAAAAATGCATGACAAAATTTTAGTGCCTACTAGACATGGGCAAAGGACATCACAAGTGAGGTCAGATGCAGGATAAAGTGCATGAGGTTCAGTTGTGCATTTCAGGGCATTCGAGTCAATGGAATGCTTTAAGGTGAATGATTTCTACTGGATGCTGCTGGTATCTATGGACACCACAACAAGAATAGCACGTGCATATCAGTACTACTTCTTAAAATATAAGATCATTCTTGTTAAATCAAACTACTGGTATACCTGTTACGGTAATCCGGTGTGTAGATCTCTCTCTGTGTGTGTAAGCGTTACGGAGTGTTGTGTGTGTATCTTACCTAATTATACATGTGTGTGATGTGTTGTATATCTGTATAGGAGTCAAAAGTGTGGATAGCACTGGGAAGTTTCTGAACGATATTTATTTGACATGTAAAAATGCATCCGTTTCTGGACATTTAGGTCCGATTATTCCAATTGTCAGATAGGTCTATTTGAAGAATAAGGTTGATAATGTCTATATTTATCAAAATTTAGAGAAAGACAACATCAAAATTATTTTAGGTTAAAACCATAGAGTAGACATAAGATATAGAGTATCAGTATCGTTCCGTTGTACTGTGCCTAGCCAGCGTAAGTTTTTTTTTCTACTGATTGATAGCTAGTGACATAATCATAGGGTTGCCTGTTCATATCTGTGCCCACGGATCATATGATATAAAGCACGTTCTATAACTTATGTGTACCCTATGGTAAGAACTATAGGTACCCGCCAATTGAAAAATCTGCCTTCAATACTCGTAGTGTATGACTGTGGATACTCACTGTGCACTGTGACTATACTCTTGGAGGAGACGCTTCCCATCTCGTTCTCAGCCCGCACCTCGTACTCGCCGCCGTCTTCCTCCTTCACCAACGTCACCGTCAGGTGATAGTTCTCCAGTCTGGGAAAGGTGATGAGTGATGACATTGACGTTTTGGAGATATTTAGACGGATTTATAAATAGAGAATTTGAATTTTATAACTTGAAACAATACTTCGTGGTGGATTAGATTTGCTTCTGAATAAAGCTTCTTAAACCAGTGTCATCAGGTATGTCTTAAATGTTAATTTTAAAAATATGAACTACATTCTCAATAGCTACAGTAGTTTTAGAAATTAACGTAGGGTACCTATATCTACATAAATCTTTAATTTTTTTACTCATATACTCTCCTATATTTAGTTAGCTTTTCAGTAACTTGAAGCTTAGTTAGCTGGGTTGAGCTTATGGCTGTATTTCAATATTTGATGTGAATTATTAATATTAAACTAATTTTTAACAAACACAAGAGGTGTTTCGACAGTACCTATGGGTGTCTCTCTCGATGCGGACTCTGGCATCGATGTTGACCTCCTTGCCGTCCTTGTACCACTTGACCCCCGGCTCGGGGCAGCCCTCCACTTCCACCTCCAGCTTCAGGGTGGTGCCGGCGTCCACCGTCATGTCCACCAGGCTCTTGGTGATGCGGGGCTTGCCTGGACATTGGATAATTAATTACATACATATAGACACGGGTGCGTTCTCGAAATGGGGTAATTACATCGTATAAACACGGGTGCGTTCTCGAAGTGAAGTAATTACACACGTATAGACACGGGTGCGTTCTCGAAATGGGGTAATTACATCGTATAGACACGGGTGCGTTCTCGAAATGGGGTAATTACATACGTATAGACACGGGTGCGTTCTCGAAATAGGGTAAACAGAACTACAGGATCATAAGGACATTTCACAGATACGCTGAGCACAGCGGGGACAGATATGTTCAGTGACGTTGCTAGCTTATCTCCTGAGTGTATAAAATGTTATATGTTAAGGGGTGAGCCTACTGCCGCTTTTCGGGCACAAATACAACAATGTAGCGACCGGTATCGAATTCAATGGGAAATGTTACCGTGTCATTCTAAATAGGCATTACGTATGAGCTATTTAGCGTCAGAGCCTCGTCCGTTAAATAGCAGGGCGTAACACGGACACATGAGTATTAGTCGAGTCCACTAACACCGCAGATAAAATGCTGTAAAAATATATAAGCAGCTCACGTTTAACAGTAAAGGTGGCCTGGCATTCATCGCTGCCCATATCGTTGGCGACCTTGCAGCTGTATTCTCCCGACATCTCGGCCGTGACCTCTCGCAGTATGAGTTTGTGCGACGACCCGTTGTCGACGCGACTGTAGATCGACTTCTTCTCCGTTATCTCCACGTCGCCGTGGTACCTGTGCAGTTTTGATGAGGGGAGTAATAAATAGGAGATGATGGTGACATAAGTTTTTTTTGGGGTCGGTTTGATGTGATTTCTTTCGAAAGTCTTAAAAATACCTAGGTAATCGACATTATATTCTATGACAAATCTAAGACGACCCCTAAATTCCTTAATTTTGTTTTACGCGAGCTGTATTGGAGCAACCAGAGTCGTAGGATGATAATGACGATCTGACAACAGCATCGAGGGAACAGGTGTAAAGTAAATAAAACAGTAAATGATAAGTTACTAGCTTTTCGCCTGAGAAAATGCCCGATTTATTACATACATACATATAATCACGCCTTTATCCCTTACGGGGTAGGCAGAGCACCAAGGGCCGATAGGACCACATGGTGCCACTTCTGACCAATTTTGAGGGTAGGTAGTTGAGATGTACAAGTTCGGTTTATTAAACTAAAATTTAAAGAAATTTTCTAAGAATAAAAGTATTAATAGGACTGATATAAAATATCAGTGACAAGTGAAAAGCGATAAGGTCGCCTGAGAAAATGCCTGTTTCATTTAATAATGAATGTTCACTAGCACCTATAAAACCGTGTGACGTCACAAAGCCTACCATTTAACAGTGGGTTCAGGGAAAGCCAGCACTTCGACCGTGAACTCTACGTCGGTGTCTCCCTCCTTGGCCGTGGTGTCCTGCAGACGTCGTGTGATGACGGGCGCGCTCTGCACGCTCAGGCTGCACGAGTCTGATGCGGTGCCGTGTACGTTACGGATCTACACGTGGACGGATATACAGGGTGTAAGTGACAGCGAGGCTTAATATGTTAGCTTTAAATTAATGATCTTAAGAATCTGAGGCGAAAACCACTTCTAACATCAGGAAAATTCTAAAATCTGCCGACTTTTTAAAAGTTTATTAACAGCTAAGAATAATAAAAAATATATTTTTAGTACATACCAATGTTTTTTATTTTGCCCTTACTTTTACTGCGTAATTGCACTACGTAATCAAGTTACTGGTAATTAAAGTCACTGGCCGCGTGGTGCCGGCAGAGTAGAATTCGTACCATGTCTACCCGTGGGTATCGTACGAGGCGATTAAGGGTTTCTGGGAGGTGGGCAGCAGCGCCTCCCGTGTTGACAACATAGTCCAAAATACAAACTGCGGTCACCAACCCGCCTGCCCAGCGTGGTGACTATGGGCAAATACCCCCCATGGCAGTCTTGTGGCGTGCCCTGGGGGAGGCCTACGTCCAGCAGTGGACTGCAATAGGCTGATGATGATGATGAAGTCACCAACCTCGCAAGAATACTCCCCGGAGTCGGCGCGCGCGGCGGAGGCGATGACCAGAGTGTGCGCAGTGCCGGTCGACGATATCTGCACACTCGACGACTCCGTCAGCTCCGTCTTGTTCTTGAACCTGGAGTAGGCATTTTATGTATTTTTAACACTGAATTAAACAGGTCATTTTTAGCAATAAACAACTTCATATTTATCAGATATGTTTCTCGATGTATATGTAACAGCAAGTTTTTTTCGATCAACTTCTTCCTTCCACCGGCACCTACAAAGGCACGTTCGGCAGCGGGTTTTAAGTAACTTTGAAAAGATAGTCAATCTTTACAAAGATAAAATCCGTGCCGAACTGCCTTTGTAGAGAAACAATCCGTTTGAAGTTGTTTATTGCTAAGAATAACTTGTTTAATTCAGTGTCAAAAATACATAAAACTAGCAAGTTTGCATATTTCAAATACCTAAACAATTGTCGTTCTTCTTTCCATCAAACTCACCATATCACTATTATATGCTTTAATTACACTTTTACTGTCTTTCCTTCTTCCTTCCACCACCCTCACTCACCATGTGACCGTAGGCGCGGGTTCCGCCTCGGTCTCCACCCGGAAGCTGACGGTATCCTTCTCCGCGCAGACCTTGTCCGCCCCGAGGGGTTTGGTGACGCGCGGCGGTGACGTCACGTGCCACTGCCAGAAGTCGCTGCATTGGCTCACCTCGTTCCTGCAAAGGTGTGTGAGGGCGGTGAATACACTATCGTGTAAAAGAACAGAGTACACTTGTTTGAGACTACGTCCGCGTGGACAGCTGAAAAAATCGAAGTGTCGAAATCATTCGGGATAAAAGCATAGGCCTTTCTCAGGCTTTAGACTAGTGTTTGTAAATCTATATCTATACTAATATTATAAAGAGGTAAACTTTGATTGTTTGTTTGCAGCGAATAGGCTCCGATACTACTGGACCGATTTAAAAAATTCTTTCATCGTTAGAATCCTTATTGGACTCGGATGAACATAGGCTATAGGGTTTCGCATCATTTCCTCTGGGCTGGAATAATTATGAATTAAATAATTTTTTTTTAACCATTTGACGCATGGATATATAAGTTTGACATACACCATAGAATAACAAATTCCAGAAGGAGTCATCAAGGACAGATGTATTCCAGGTAGAGAAGCAAAAACGAGTTAAAAATCTCGCATCTTCCGCTCATCTTACCCGCCGATTGTTAACATATCGATAAATATTATCAGTTTTTTAGATACAGTAAATAGGTTGTAAAAATTTGACATACTAAAAAGTTGCTTCAAAAGTGTGCGTGATCACGGGTTCTGAAAATTTATTATTCTGTGACGTACAGATGACATGACACAACATGACAGATGAAATTTGTTGTTTTTTTTGTTTGGTTTATCCTGAAGAAAGAGCATGAGGAATACAGCATCCATACAGCCATTCTTTTTAGTACTGATGATTTCTGAATTTATGATGGATGATAACGATGATGAATGGAAACGTCGTGAAAATCCTCAAAAACGAGTGTAAAATTAGTTAAAATAAAAAAGAATTGCGAAAACAAGATACCTACAAGACCCCACGAAGAAACGGACACATGTATACAAATAAATTTTAAATTTCACAAGTAAATTACACCCACTCCCTTTTGGTATTTATGTTCGTTAGGAGGTATAAGAGATACTAAGAACGGATTTCCCAAAATTCCCATGGGAACGGGGCAGATAGGAATTCCAATTTTTTTACCGAAATTTCCACTGTACCGGAACAAAAGTTTATTTAACAAGTATAAAAATAAACCGTTTGACGTACACAGATGAAATTTGGTATGTATGTTTGTAAAAGACCGTTAAGAACGGGTTTCCCGAAATTCCCATGGGAACGGCACAAACAGGAATTTCAAGTTTTTACGAAAACCATATGACATATAGAGATGAAATATGACAGGTATATTCGGTAGGGAGTGTAAGAAAGAACTGAGAACATATTTCCTGAATAGGGACTGCTAGGGAGCACAATGAACGGATTTCCCAAAATTCCCACGTGAACGGGACAAACGGGAATTCCCGATTTTTACGCAAACCACTTGATACATAATGATGAAATATGACAGGTATATTCGGTAGGGAGAGTAAGGAAGCACTGATGACTTATTTCCCGAAATTCTCACGGGAACGGGACAAACGGGAATTCCAAATGTTACATGATATGTACCGAAGCGAAGCGAGGGCGGGTCACTAGTTATTAATAAAGAAATTGAAAAAAATATTAAAATAGTGTTTGTACCAAATTTCCAATGTACCTACTATATTTAATTTTATGTAACATCTATATAACCTGTGACAGACAATAAATGAATCTAATCTAATCTAATCCAAAATATTTGTAGGTCACATTATTTCGTCCAAGCAACGGTACGATATCCAAATAAATATTCTAACTCGCCAAGTTATCATACGAAGACAATCTATAAGTATATAGTGTGCAATAAAAGGGGTATGTTAAGCGAGTAATTAAGGGGTAAATTAAGCTATATAAATAGACCACTAAAAGGAACCTACCCACAAAATTTTAAACTCGAAATCACATGTTTATTTTTCCAGACAGTATGCAGAATTCATACACAACCCAGGAATGTTCATACAATATTAAAAAAATAATGTGATTTCGAGTCTCAAATTTTGGAAATAGATTCTTTATAGTGGACTATTTACATAGATTTTCGCTTAACATACCCTTTCTGTTACATCCTGTATAATATTATAGAGGTAAATTCGAAAGTAATTGTCTATCGGTATATTTTTTCCGTCATTTTCAGCACAAAACTACATAATTCAGTTACTTACTTGGCAATAACAGAATACGAGCCCGAGTCAGTAAGCTTGGCGTCTTTGACGATGATCTTGTAGACCTCATTAGATTCCTTCACGATCTGAACTCGCTCGGAGCTCTTGATCTCCACTCCGTCCTTGTAGAACGTGACTTCGGGGGCGGGAGAACCTTCGATCTCGATGGTCACCGTTTGGGTCATGCCCAACTGTGTGTAAAAATAAATACACATTATAAACATATGCCGCGTGGTGCCTTCGTGGTGAATTCGTACCACCCCATGTCTGCCCGTGGGTATCGTACGAGGCGATTAAGGGTTTCCGGGAGGCGGGCAGCAGCGCCTCCCGTGTTGACAACATAGTCCGAAAATCACACTGCGGTCACCAACCCGCCTGTGGCAGTAGCCTGGTGGCGTGCCCTGGGGGAGGCCCACGTCCAACAGTGGACTGCAATAGGCTGAAGAAGAAGAAGAAGATACACATGGTTGTGTTCCTGAAATGGGGTATGCAAAAGTGCAGCATCATAAAAGAAACTCCACAGTCACGTATATACATAGCGGGCTTAGATGTATAAGATCAGCGACATGGATGCTAGCGCCTGAACTTCGCATAACATCTATTTTAAAATACACCTCTCGCTTAACTTATCAAAACACAAATCGCCACGAGACAGGCATCAACAGTGAGGCAAGTGGAAACCATCAATATGTAGCGGAGTCACTTATCGGACGCCAGACACATTCACAGTCCAAGACAAATCCTAGCACGTTATATAGAAGTTTCTCACAATAATTACAATATATACAGCTACACATGGGCCAAACAATAGCTAGTGGCCCGGTAGAGCCGCAAGCGCTTCCCTTTTCATTACCCCAATATCTATGATTATACAAACGTACTGCAGTGTACACGACCACTTATTTTAGTGCGTTAATAAAATACACTTTGGAAAATAAATCATATTGTTATTCCTAACTAACCAAACACATCTACTCACCGTACAGCTCTGGTTCTCAATCTTCTTCTTGATCTTGGGCGCAGCTTTGACGGTGAGTTCGATGGTCGCCGAGTCCTCTCCCAGTTCGTTACTGGCGGTCACGTGGTATGTGCCTGCGTCCGATGACGTCACGTTCTTTATTACCAGCGATAAGCTCTCCTCGTCTTCGTAGAGGAACCTGCAAAGGGTTGTTGTAATGAATGTCGACGAATCAGGTTATTTTTAGGGTTGATTTTTCCAGTGGTCACATAGTGCTATTTCTATCTTGATCAAGTTTTAGAGAAAGACAGCATCAACTTTATCCTTCAGTTAGGCTATCGAAACATTGGAAAAATCGGCACTTAGCTAATTATGATTTTTAGGGAATCAAGAAAATTATTGAAATTTTTTCAGCATTAGGTACCTTTCCTTTCTTAAAATAGTGTATCTGTTACACAAAATAGATCATGAATAAACATGGTGTCAGGTGTGGTGCCATGTGTGACATTGAAATTTAATCTAGGCGTCTTTCTTAGTAACTCACTTGTGCCTGGTGTCCGCTTCCACCAGCTTCCCGTCGTGCGTGAAGCGGACACTGGGCTTGGGGAAGCCCTTGCAGACGAGCTCCAGCACGGCGGTCGCGCCGCTCGACACCACCGCCTCGCGGTGCTCGATCTGCAGCCGCGGCTTCTCCGGCTCGCGGTGTAACTCATGCACCGCGCCTAAGGAACGAGGGTGATGGGAATTGTCAGTCAGTTGAACATAGTTGTGCAAACGGGAATTAACCCACAAAAGCTTAAAATTGAAATTACACACCCACATTTCACCAGTTTACCTATTAAGTCCCACGTGGTAGGGGCCTACCGGCACTTTTCGGGAACAGAACAATCTAGCGACCGGCAATGAATCCAATAAACGTTTCCTAGTTATTCTAAATAGGTGTTACTCGTATAAGCTATTAGCGAAGCAGTCCGCAGGGCGCACCACGAGCAGATGAGGTTAACTTTAGGTCCTAGGATATTAGTCTAACACACTTACAACCCATTTTTCTTTAATTCATTAAGCCTGTTTTTTGTAATCAACGTTTTTGAATACTACGTCATCACGCACATTTTTGTTCATAGAAGCATACTTGGGAAGTGTCTGGTTTCCAAAATATTAAGGTCCAAAATAAAGAAGCTGTAACATCCCTGTTGACAAAAGACATGGCTATTACCTTGTACGGTGAGTTCGGCGGAGCACGAGATGTTGCCGGTGCTGGTCTTGGCGACGCACGTGTACATGCCGGCGTCCTCGGGCCGCACGTGCTGGAATACCAGCGCCAGGGAGTCCTCGTCGTCGCCTAGCAGGACCTGGGGGATCAGCGTGGTATTAGGAAAGTATTTTAAACATTGCTTCAGAAGAGATTTTTTAAGATTTTTGACAAGTGTATAGAAATACACTATACTATCAAATGACTTTGTAATTACACTGTAAGAGTTTGGTAACTTGTTTGACTCTTATGTGTTAGTGTTTTTAAACATATTGATCTGATTGAACAGTTAAGTTAAGACGGTATGTATTAAAAATATGAGGTAGACTTGTGGAGTAACATCAGATGTTGACAGTATCAAAGAAAATTCCAATACAAATCCTAGAAGCCATATCCAAGTTTCTCACAATTTATGGTGTGGAATATGAGCCAAGAAATAACTAGTGGCCCGGTGGGGCCAGAAGCGCTTCCTTAGTTTACCTATATAGTTCGATCCCAGTTACGGGCCTGTACCAATGAATTTATTTCATGTACAGATTTTAATATTGTAAAATTGTCACTTAGCTCGTGCCTCGGAAAGCACGTAAAACCTTTGGTCCTGCGCCTGATCTCTCTCCGGTCGTGTCGGCTTTCCGTCCCATCGGACTATGAGAGTAACGGAATAGAGCGTGCATCTGTGTGTGCGCACACACTTGTGCACTATAATATCTCCTGCGTACCTGGCCAATCTCCGTAGAGATTGGTCGCCTTGGCCGAAATACGGTCGGAGATCATGATAAATATTCCTTAATTTCTTGACATATTTCCATAATACAGGAAACGTTCAGCAATATTAAAGAGAACAACATTTGCAATGCTTTTATTACCAAATCTTTTGTTTCAATCATAAAACGGAGTCATACCTTGAATCTCTCCTCAGGGTCGAAGGGTTCTCCATCCCGCTTCCACGTGAAGCTGGGTTTCTCCCCCTTGGCCAGCAGACCCTCACCGCCTGGAGGTAGCTCGCCGAATATGTTCTTGTCATCTGTGAGACAGTCACATTGTATAAAATCTTGTATTAAATATCATCTTTCTGCCTTTATCTTATTATTTATGCGGTCGGCGCAATATGGCTTCTCTGTAAACTCATATTGGAAAGGATTTAGCGTTTGATTTACAGCCATCTACCTACCTAATACTTATACCCCAGGAGGATTTAGAATATTATTCGTATATAAAATAAATTTAGTGGTATAAGCCCTTGACTTGATATGAACATTAAAAGCCATGATTTATCTGTTTTTCTATAATAAGGAATACTCTCACAAGGGCTTGACATATTCTTAATTACTTATACTACCGTATACTCGTACTTTGAATTATTTACAGGTGACTAATTTTATTGAGTAAGGGCTCTGCCACTTATAATATAACACGTCGACTTTAGTTTAAATTTCAACGAGAGCATTATGAAGCCCTAAGATAAAAGATAGTGTAATTGTAACGAAACCCGCGAGACTTCACGAAGAAACAGACCAGACGTTATTCTCACGCCATTGAACTAAATCTTTAACCAATAACGAGGACTCATAGACATTACCGCCAAACAACCCAATATTTCATGTATATGGTTAGTTAACCCAAAAACCGTTAAACCAACGGTTCCCGACCTATTTATAATTTAACCTACTCATATAAAGAAGCTGGAGTCAGTCCAAACATCGTAAAAAATGTGCTACAACTGTATTAATAGCACGTTATGGCTGTTTGTCATTTATTATGTGATGACTCGTTATTTATGAAATGTGAAACAAAATCAATGTCAGTTGTGTGATGAAAGCATTAGCGGTTATGATATGCAGTTATTAAAATATTTATATTCCCATTTTTGAAAATATGCAAATGTTATCTATACAAGATTTTTTTTTTAGTTGTTGGCAGATTGATAACTTAGTTTAAATGTCGCATTGAAATTACACAAGCTACCTATAATATTATTAGATAATAAAAAATATTTCTCTCCTTTGGTCATTGCATGAGGCGTGAACGGAATTCTTATTTTTGAAATAAAACGTTTTGCAGAATATACGTACCTTTTAAGTACATCAGAATCACACATAAAGGTTACCCTGACAAAGTCGCAGGCTGGCCTTAGTTTTTAATAAACATAACAATATCGAGAAAGTAACAAATATCTTCCAGTGGGCGGTAACGATAAACAGGCCTAATTAATCCCTATTAAATTACCTACCTATGATAATGACCTGTGATACGATACTATGATACGAGGCTTCAATCTACCCATATCTACTTAGGTATTTTAAAAAGTAGACATTTGACCTGCGGACCAGTTTTTTTGTAGGCGAGATGTACCATACATAACTCTCACTAGCACACATCAGCTGCATCTCCTTCCGTGTATATCGTAACAGTCTATTAAGGAACTCGGGCAATCAGGCGATGAGCTACCAACTAGTCACATATAACTGCTATCTTCTTGATCGTACAGTTCCAGCCATTCCATTACGGGCACACAGCCGTGGGTTTATGTAGGTACATCTTACCTGCATGATTTACAAATTATGTTCTCAAATAACCAGGTTAGCTGCTAGATAATGCCATGGAAAGCATTAAGCTTGCCCTTGTGCAAAAATTTGTTTGAGTACAATAAAGAATCATGTCCTCCAACCTGCCTGACTAGCGTGATGACTATGGGCAAAAACCCCACTGCGGCAGTAGCCTTGTGGCGTAACCTGGGGGAGGCCTACGTCCAGCAGTGGACCGCAATAAAGAATGTTACCTGTCTATATATAATTCGGTGCTTATAGCCCACTCACCAACAACAGTGACTTTGGCTTCCGTCTCCACATCTCCATATATATTCATTGCCTTGCAGCTGTAGACACCGGCGTCCTCCGCGCTGACGTCAGCTATGACCAGCTCGTAGCAGCCGCGCTCGGCAAACGTGGTCACTATCGACACGCGATCCGAATCCGATGTGGACACGATCTGCTTGCCGTTGCGGTAGCTGGAAGGTTATGCAGGTGAATATCAACTTTCTTTTTGGATAAGCAACGTCTAACAAACGTCGCCTTCCATCAAAACATATTACATACAGGGTGTGGGTGACAGCCAGGCAAATACTGAAATGCTGAATAAGTACCATTCTGTTGAGTTATACGACAGTGTTATAACTCGCAGGAAATGAATCTTTGGTTTGATTATCAGTAGCCTTTGCTCTCCGCGCTAATTGTATTGGACGATCTTGTGATTAATTAAATGGACTTATTGGTTATTCTGTGACACATTGCTGTTTTTTGGATCACTTGTGACTCTCTATTAGGGTTGATCAGGTTTTTGAACTTTTTTCGGGGCAACTTTTTGTTATCTTTTTTTAGTTTCAAATTTTATTTTTAAGTCATTATTTAAGGCCTAAATAAACGAACTTAAATATTTTTTTCCTGAAAAAAAAATCGGAAAATTTTGTTGTTTTCCTGCGAAAATTTTCTGTATTTTTCACCTCAGAATCATGGTCTGAAGTCACAAGCACCCTGTATAGTTACGCCCATTATTCCCCAAAGAGATTGGGAAGAAGTGTGTAAATTAGGATGTCTTCAAGCTATGTATACTAATGAGTTAGTGTGAAACTTAGATTCTTTACTAAAGACACTATAAGAACTAATGAAGAAAGAATGTACCTATAGTTATAAAAAAACTTAACATAATAGAGTCAAACTTACAATTTAACTTCAGGATTGGGATCTCCTTTGACCCTGACCATAAAACGTAAGTACGTATTCAGGAGAATCTCCGTGTCTTTCAGAGCTACCAGGAAGTAGGGGGCGTTCAGAGCATTCCTCTCCCTTCTCTCTTCGGGAGTCACTGTAATTTATGATCACGTCAGAATTTAAAAAAACCTAACAAAACGCAAGCCTTTATACTCAAAATTGGTTTAACGCTTAGAATTTTCATGAAATACGGAATATGTAGTGATTGTCCACAACTAGTAGGTAGTATTAATCCTCTTATTGATGACATAAGTCAGAATAATAGAGTAAATAATATAATTGTGTTAGTTCTAGGATATTTTACTAATGAAAACCGTAAATAAAATGTATATCTTTCGATCATTACTAAGTCAACCAGTTAAGAAAGGCTTGCTTATAAATATAAATAGGAGAAATATTCTAGGACGGCACAATATCAACTCTAACAATCAATCGTAATACCATGCACAACAATGTGACCTCTACGTGTTCACGTGAATTCAATGACACAGGAAAATTATAGATAGAACTCAACCAGATTCAAACTACGAATGTTACTGCTTTACGATGTCTTAATGATGACGACGCCGAGAGGCATGCAGCAGATAGGAAAAAAAAAACAATTTTGTATTGTCAAAGTACATCAATTTGAAAAAAAAATCTACCTTAACCATTTTTTATTACTGAAAATTAAAATACTTACACTCGTAAACGACTAACTGAGCCGTGCAATGGCTGTTGCCTTTTACGTTCTCGGCCCTTGCGGTGTACAATCCGGAGTCATCCTCGCGACAATGCAAAACTTCCAATTTGTGGACTCCATCGTCCTTCTTGGAGATATTCACTCTGTCCATCAGACGGTCAGTGAGGGGCTTGTTGTCCTTCAACCAGGTCACCTTCACAGCCTCCGAGGATTCGCGCAGAGAGCATTCGAACGATGCGTTTTCACCAGCTGAGGATTCAAGAGTTTGTTATGGAAAAGACCGTACGGCTCCTTACAAGACCGTACAACCTTTTATACAAATAGCATTCTCTAGGAAAGTAAGCGGTGTTAGAGTAATGTGTAGTGTCAGTTAGAGTTCTAAAAGCGTATGTACAAGCACTAATACTGTGTCTAACGTCTACTATGAAGTGTGTCTACTGGACTATCTACCTCTGTGTTGCGGTACTTACGCTCAATATTTTGGCCTTCCAGAGTCTTGGTGAAGACTGGTCTGCCGTCGTTGGAGGCGGACCTGGAGATGGACTGGGTCGCTTGCAGCTCGCTGGTGACGGAGCCGTTGGCGAGGGCGGTTTTCGAGTACTTGCTCTCGTAGCTCGAGCTTCCATTCTTGGTGCTATCGTAGCTCGACTCGAGTTTGGAAGAAGCGCTCTCTATCTTGGCATTCAAGCTGGATTCTACGCCGCTTCGCGAAGTGCGGCGCCCCTCGCTGTCGAACCCGATGCCGTATTTCGAGGCGATGCTATCGATTTTGCTGGTGGTTTCGCCCTCGATGGCGG